>OU974024.1:2485357-3104821 GCA_918843925.1 Eulithis prunata | reverse complement strand
TTAATAGGAAACAAACTAGTCTTGTCTCAACACAAATAGCTCTTCAGTTAAGAATAGTAGGGGCTTTACCTAAGAATATATTGTTTTAATAGAAAACAAACGAGTTTTGCATCAACACAAATATCTCTTCAGTTAAGAATAGTATAGGCTTCACCTAAGATAATATTGTTTAGGTAGGAAACAAATAAGACTTGACTCAAGATGAATAGCACTTCAGTTAAGAACAGTAAAGGCTTCACCTAAGATTATATGGTTTTAGTAGGAAATAAACGATACTTGTCCCAACACAAATAACTCTTCAGTTAAGAATAGTAAAGGCTTCACCTAACATTTAATTGTTTTAATAGGAAAAAAACTAGACTTGACTCAACACAAATAGCTCTTCAGTTAAAAACAGTAGAGGCTTCACCTAAGATTATATTGTTTTAGTAGAAAACAAACGATACTTGACTCAACACAAAGAACTCTTCAGTTAAAAATATTAGAGGCTTTACCTAACATTAAATTGTCTGCGTAGAAAACAAACAATACTTGATTCAATACAAATAGTTCTTCAGTTAAGATTAGTAAAGGTTTCAACTAAGATTATACAGGTTTAGTAGGAAACAAACAATTCTTGACTCAACACAAAGAACTCTTCAGTTAAGAATAGTAGAGGCTTTGCTTAAGATAATATTGTCTCGGTACGAAACGGTAATAATTCTGCAGCAAAAAACAAAAAAAATATTAAAACAGTCAAATTCTTTAACTAAAATAGCGTACATTCTTCAAACGAAATTTCAGAATTCTTGTTTCAAAATCGAATGTCTTATGCGAAGACAATAAAACTGAGACAATAATTTGCTCTGTTCAAGAATATATAGTGTTCCCCATATATGAGTCTACATTTGTCTTGACCAAGTCGATATTGTCTTGATCTAAGACATCTTTTTTTTCCGTGCAGCACTAAGCTAGAGGTGACGAATGATTACACAATAAGTACCTCTGAGTCGTTTACAACTAGCTCGCTAAAGATATATGGAATGATTTTTGACATTTAGAATTTAGAATTTTGTCATGGTAGAGCAGAATTAAGCGTGCTTACTCGAAAGGCCCCGACACGGCTTAATACCTGTAGGCGAAAGTGTGGAGGAGAACAACTATTTTACCTTTTTCTATCCTGCGCAAGTCCCACTGACTTTTTATTCAAGATCAGAGCTATTAAACCGTGTCGAGACAAAGGCTTAATATTCCCAAACTAAGAAAAGCTTGCACTATGCGAACTAGATTTTTAATAAAATAGCTGTCTTATATCTTGAGGGCGTTGTGTGCGATGCCCGAGAATATTTATTTGTTTGGAATCAAAAAATCAACAACAATCATCAAAAAATTAAAAAATCTCGCTATTCATCATCAATAATCTTTATTCTAAATGCATGTTAGCTACTAAGTTTCAGATTATTTTTAGCTAAGTAACTGTCGACAGTAAAAAGCCAATCGAATGTTTTAACTATGAGAAGCCACTGACTCCCGAAACACAGTTTACTAGTTCGGAATCCTGGATTCAAATACTACCTACCCATTTTGTAACATTTTTTATGTCAAAGTAAATAAATTTTCATTTTCATTCGCGTTTATGTAAGGGTTGGTCCATATTTAGTCCATATTTTTACCATATTCCTTAGAATAAAAAAACTATCTGATAATCTGTATATTGTCCAAAGTAAGTGGTTTGATAAAAATGAATAACTTGCCACCGTTGAAGCCATCCATCTTGCAGACAGTTCGGTTTTCCAGTTAAGTAATAAATCATGACTGGACTGGACATGTCAGTGCTGAGAAATTATTCATGAAGGTTTTCTTTTTAGATTTGAGATTGTCGAACTTCATTGATTGCTTTGGCTTTTCATGTAAAAGGTTTGAAAACCGCCATCAAGTAGATGATAGTACAGTTCTAGGACCCACCATTCTTCTTAACCCCACTGGATGGGTAGGTATACTTACTCTGGAGTTCCCTAGGAACCGATACTATTCGCATTTGAGTTGTACGCAAATCACAATCTGACATAACGAATGCTGAAATACGGTTTCGAAGTCGAGTCGAGGTGAGGATTATTCGAGGTAGCAAGAATACCTACAGGTTTACTAGGAATAGTTATCACGGAGGAACAAAACATTCGAACTGGAATTAAATAGTCTAGGGGATAATTTACCCAGAGGCTAGGCTCACACGTTATTCATTAGATTTGAGTACTGCAATGTGAAGTAACGTTCAACGGTCTCGCTGTGTTACAAACATTTTGTTCAAAAAGAGTTTGATTATTTACTGACTGAGTACCACATATTTACGACACATATTCAACGGTTTGCTAAGTTTAATCCAAATTTAATTTCCTGCCTTCAATCCCCGATCGATACTTACGCCACAGCGACCGGCCTCTACCTACTTCCAATACGGCTAAGTGCGTCCCTTGATGGATCATGTTTGTTCGGCAAATAGTTTTAAATTTATGCCCTCCGCGGCAACTGCTTGGGAAATTGGTGTCGGATGTTACCTTGACCGGTACGCTGAAGGTATTTGAAAAGATCATAATGATTAGCTTAGGTCCACATGAGCAAGTACCAAATCAATGTTCGAACGTTTTAAAACCTACCTAATAAGTTAAATTCTCCTTATATATTGTTTCATTTTGTTGTTTCGTCCTAGGGCCATAAGGGTAGGCCCGTGATTTTAGCTGTATTTTTTAACAATAAAATAAATAAGTAGTTTTTATATGTACCTATGTAACTGGTACTTACTGTTATGTATTTATTATTTATTTATGAAATTCAGCTGCTTACTGCACTTAAAGTTATGTATAAATTAGTTTAAAAGTAGAAACTACATACCTACCTATACTAGGCATTTGAAGGTTAGGTTATTTGCTGACCTAGGCGACCACTTCACCTATAACCGAGAAATATCGAGAATGTCTTCCAAGAACATGCGATATTAGCCTTGACATTCGCTCTGCCGTCGTTTGAACAAAAATTAAAAACTCAATAACATCCCAAAAGTTATAAGTAGAGCGGGACTCGAATTCGCGAACCGCCTTCCCTTTGTTTGATGGGGAATGCGTTTACCAATTAAGCTACCAACAAACTTTACTAGTCGCAAATTGGTAAATTACCTACTACCTAATAATAAAATTATTAATTTTTACTAAAAGCGGAGTATTATACATGATATAGAAAGTCACCAACCACGGCAAACATCCCTTTTTTTTATTTAAATCTGTTTCTATAAACCATTATAGTTTAAAAAATAACGAAGTAGGTGATTTCATGGAAATTTCATGTTTATGAAAATGTCTAACTTTCCCCACAGTCACGCAATAGTGATGTGCGATACTAACGCAAGACCAAGACTGCCGATTCAACGCGCTCCGGCTTAGGTAGAGATGGGTGTTGGTTGCTGAATCAATATCAAATCGTATTAGAGTTATAGATTCTACAATGTTGACTCACGCCTTTCTTCCTCAAACCCAGTAAAGTGTAACAAGGAGGCATTGGTTTAAAAAAGGTTTAGTTTTAGGTAGGTACCTAATAATTCTTATATCAAAATTGCTGACTGCTGACTTAACATTGCACTTCGCAAAAATGTATCAATGATTGGTAGTATTTAATATAGGTGCCTACTTACTTCCCACTGTCCACTAATTGCTACTGTAAGATGTAATGTTAATTTTAAGACTATGCAATAAACATTTTTATCTTTCTTTTTATCTCTAGTGGGTGGGTAGGTTAGGGTACTAAAAAGGTTAAATCCAAGACTGAGAATTTTGAGCATTAAACAGACATCACTAGCACTTGATGCTCAGTCCTGCAATATGGCGATCAAGTGCATTGACCCCGCGGCCATTTTGTTCAATCTTCTAATTATTGCATCATGGTTGTTAATGGAATGAGTTCTAATCGACGCTAACGAATATTTCGAATAACATTGCGATGTTAAAAGGACGAATGAGACGAGACAAGGACGTTTTAGACGCAACTAAAAAGGTTTTAATACCTAACCACAGATCATAACTATACTAGACCTAAGCCTGAAATTCCTCAAAACTAGTTTTCAGAGTTATCTAATGAATATCTTCATAACTTGAAAACGGCTCTACCAATTTAGCAAACATAACAAAGAACTATCCCAAATAAAATAAAACTTCACCTTACAAAAAAAAACGCATTCAAATTAGAGACCTACTTTCAGAGCTACGAGCACAGACAGACAGACAAACACACAACGCCATCAAACTTTTGAAATAAAGTGATTACACTTTTACAAAACAAAACTTTTTTTTCTTTTTCTTGTTTTCTTCTTCTTTTCTTAGTTTTATTGCTCTACGTCTTTTGTAGAAAATTATTTTTTTCTTTTTCGATTAATTTTCATTGTTCTCACAACCACTTGAAACTTTATTTCGTATTTACTCGCGGAACTTCTATAACTTCAATATTGAATACTAATATTTGGGCTTTTGATCAGTGTTGATCGACACACTGTGTAGGTAGATAAGTAAGTATACCTAACCTACCCACCTACACAAGAAGGTTTACGTACCACTCCATACTATACGGAACATTATATCGTACCTACGAGTACGGTACTCTAGTATTATTTTTCTAAATCAATTAATGCACCTAGCTAGGTACTACCTACCTACTTCGTATTCAATTCAATTCTTGTCTATGGTCTTTGTAGTGTTGACCTACGTATTACATGACTGGCTGTCAAGATTTTTTTTTTTAATTATAAAATATTATGTATAAAAAAGCCTTATTATGCTACTTAGTACCGAGTCGGCGTATAAAACCTTTTTGTGCAAGAAAAGATTGTGTTTGAATTTGGTATAAGTTTCTTGCAAAAAGAAAATATTATGTAAAAGCTTTCCTTATTTGGGTTGGTCAGTGGACATTTTCAGAAGAACGAGGTTGAAAATTTTGAGGTTTCTTTGTGCTTTTTCAATCCACTAACTTTGCTAGGACTTTTTTTATTATATTTTTTTTTTATAATAATTCTATTTACCTAGTGCAATATTTTTTTTTAATGTAGAATTATTTGGTAGGTAATAGGCTACAGTCATTCACTTGGCATGTATATTGTATGCCTCACACCTTTGTATGGAAAATTGAGTTATCTGTATTATATTATCTACAAGGTCATGATTATGGAATATTATGGGAGGGTCAAGCCATAATCGCTTGTCGTTTTATGGTCTTTTGTATATAATAGTTCTGTAGCCCTTGGAAGATTTTGGGAACGCTGTTTTGGACTTCCCTCTGACTACATCCCATAAGTATAAGAAACTTTGTCCTCAAAAGATCTTCAAAGATTTATTGTCTACCACAATGGTCTACCCACAATGGTCAACCTCTTCGCTAGCTGTGATTGCTACCAGCCCTAATTTAAAACCTTTAGATAAAATAAACTTGGAAAAACCTAGGTACATACTAGCAAGCTAGAGATAACCGCTTTACATCTGGTGGGCTATTTGCTTGTTGCATCACTTTCTCATTACAGTTTTTATTTTATTTTATTATTTTGTTCTGGCACTGGAGGCTTGTCCTTTTGCCAAGACTTTTTTGAGCAAAAATATGTAGATAAAGTATGCCACGTCATCTTTGAATGAAACCTTTTTTTTATCTTGCAATATTTGCCGCCGCGTATCAGTGTGGGTCAACTATCGATTCGCCTGTTATCGAATAGTCGATACTCGATAGACTCGATAGTCGATGTATTTGTTTGCTCAGCCCCATCAATGATTCGAGTGTATCTTACGTATTTGAGCAATAAGTTGTTTGATAATACTCCTGTGCTTGCTATGTGATTAGTCTGCTACAGTTTGTGATCGTCATGTTTTGTTTGATCAATGATGACTAACTCATTACACACCTCCCTTTTCTTTAATGGTAGTCAGGGATAGTGCGGTAGGTACTTTCAGCATTCGGGTTAGTCTTTTAACATGGTTTATCTAAATTGTTTTCTCCGCAAAGCAATAAAACACGCCACAACTCTACCCTCGGCTTATCCGGTTCTAATCGCACTGCAATACACACAAATCCGGAACATAGCATCGGTCCCCTACTGTGGAGGCACTTAAGACCGCATTTGGGCTCTCCTATGTAATAAAATACTAACCTACGGCGATGTAATATAAAGGAGATCGCATTAGCTAAAGGAGCCATTATTAAAAAGTATCGAGTTTCGGAATGCGCAAGCGCCCAATGGCGTTCCCGCCAACGCGGGGCCAATCAGCGGCATCGTTTTCTTTTTTATTGTAGATCGAGTTAATGGATTGTTTTTCATTCTGATTTATGATTGTTTCTTTTTGGACGACCAGTATCGCCGGCATGGGTACATAGCCTTGGTAATAAATGAGGGGTTGAGTTTTTTTTAGCTCTGATAAAACAGGCCTACACGAGTACAATACTTGCTTATTTTTTAAATCAAAGATATCAAGTTACATTTTAGTAGGTAGGTCTCAGATTACCAAATAGTCTGAGGTAGAGCTTTACATCTCTCTTTTCTGTATTAGTAAGTTCGCAACTCGCAGTACTACTTAAATGTTACAGCTAAGTTTTAGTACTAATATTAGTAGGTAGATACTAAAACTTAGAGAAATGTTCTGTGGATTTAAATAAGTAACTAAGTATTTTGAAATAAAAAAAATGCAGCCAAATTGAGAACCTCCTCCTTTTTTTAAGTCGGTTAAAAAGGTGATGTAAAATTTTTTTTTAATGTTTTTTATGAATAAGAGGGAGGGGGGCAATATAGAGGCTTTCTATTTTAAAAAGGTAAGTTGTGTCCTCCAATCTTGTATGTGAGTAGATACACACACAGCAAATGCTGCATATAGCATAAACAATTTGTTATTTATGGGGAAGGGAAGGCTGAAGTAAATTAAATTGCAAAAATATTTTAAACCAAAATCTATTATTCCTCTGTGACAACTCAATAACTGTCTCTAAATCTTATTCTCACCGCCATCCGTCACTCGCCTGCTGAAGGAGGTTTGCATCGTCTACACAATTCAAAAACATGCAATTTAAAAATCAACAAACAAGCAAGTAGGTAAATATTTTCGCCGTGCTTATGATCCCGTGAACCAAATCCACAGTCTGAGACATGCGCAATCAGCTCAGTCAATACCAGCCCTCGGAGGGCAGAACGACCCTGGCCTGGGAGAAAGCTTGTTGTGTCCACAATTTAGAATTCTGCAAAGATAGGAAATGACCTACTGACCATTTTGTAACAAACCTTTGCACGTCAATTCAACTCAAGCATAGATTTTTCGACAGTTTTGTTGAATCTACGCTTGAGTAACGCTGTCATCAGAATATGGGCCTTAGCTAGGATTATTTGTTTTCCAAAGTGTAAGGCCTTCGGCACACTTGACGGAAATTCCGTCGCCGAACTTCCGCGGGATTCAATCCGTTACCATACGATCGTCCGCGACGGACGAACGACTTTCCGCGTATAGTGTGCCCGCTATTTGTAATTTATATGCATCTAGCCGTCTCCCGCGGCGTTGCTCGCGTTAGAGTGTGATTTTTCAAAATTCCTTTCTTGTGCGCCCCTACACTATATAAGGAACCTACCCTCCAAATTTTATACCTCTAGGACTTATGGTTTAGGCAGTGCGTTGATTCTCTGTCAGCTTCAAAAGAGTTTTATATATATTGACTAGCCGTCGCCCGCGGCGCTGCTCGCGTTCTACCCTTTAGAGTGTGACGTTTCAAAATTTCTTTCTTAGTGCACCCCTACACTATATAAGGATATTACCCTCCAAATTTCATACCTCTAGGACTTATAGTTTAGGCTGTGCGTTGATTCTATGTCAGCTTCAAAAGAGTTTTATATATATTGATTATGATTATATGATTATATTGATGATTGATGATGATGATAACATGTATTGACGTTCCATCGGGAAAGGTCCGCGACGGAATTTCCGTTAAGTGTGCCGAAGGCCTAAGAAACCCTTATTTTATAATTAAGTAGGTACATACATACTAAATAGATTTTGTCGTAACTATATCGGTAAGTACTTTTTTTAATTAAATACGCAATAAGAGACATGTTGGCTGATTGTATGACACAATGCAAAATTAGAACATACCTACTTATAAATGATGAGATTTAGTACAAAGTCAGTCAAGACTGTTTTCAATTAATCAATATTAAATAGTTTTACCTATTGAGAAGGTACTCTGAATTTATTGGTAAGAAGGATTAATTTAAAATTAAAAAAGTTCACGTCCACCAATCGCCGGACCGGAAAGTTAAATAAAATTATGAATATTACTAGGTCTGTGTAAACATACTCTAAGAAGGACGTCGCGTTGCTAAACCAACGGAGCTTGTTGGCTCATTATTGTTTAAAATCGTCCAGGCTAAGCGTTTATTAGCTTTGCTTTTGCATAAAACTTTTTAACGCGGAAGAACGGAAAAATATCCACGTTTTATTAAAAGAAAAATAGATAAAGAGATATTTAGAAGGGAACATTTCGTAAGGTTCTTCTGTCGAACCAAAGACAAAAGTTTATTTCTAAATTTAGCAATAAAATTATGTTTTATTTCTGTAAAAAAAATTAACCAGACAAAGCGAAACTTAATTTTGTCGGAAGACTAAATCTTCTAACTAAATATATAAAACTCTTTTAAAGCTGACTGAAAATCAACGCACAGAAACTATAAGTCCTAGAGGTATGAAATTTGGAGGGTAGTATCCTTACCTATATTATAGTGTAGGGGTGCAATAAGAAAGGAATTTAGAAAAGTCGCACTCTAAAGGATCTAAAATCATTCAAAGATTTTAACCAAATAATGTGTATGCTGCGACAGCTAGTTAGACATAAAAAATCTACAGTATTAATAAGATCTTGACTTGAGGATAATGGAAATAAGATGCCAAGTATTAGCTGTATTCAGATTAAACAGTCGTTAACGTGACGGCGACGACGACGGGCCAGACTTTTATAAGTTCAATCGAGCGGAAGAAAATCGGCCGGACTAATCACGGCACGGTGAGATTTGGACCAGATTATGCAATAAAGGTTTAGTACAAAAAAAGTTTTTTAAGAATATTATGACTATGATGCAATCTAATGATCAATGATTGCAACCTAATGATCAATCAAGTAAAAATTTCATGTGAGAAATGAAGACGAGAATAATAATTAATTACGTGGGTACCTATGTAGTTCATTTAATATTAAGTGAACTAAAATATGTAAACATAGTATTAGTACTACGAAATAAAGTTTTGTTATCTTATCTTTATTGACAAAATGCAGAGTGAACATACTTGTTATGTATTTTTGTAGGCACCATTCAGTAACTTAAATCAAACTATTTGTATGATTATGAATTCTTCGAGTTGTAGGTATTTCCATAACGCTATATTTTTTTTATTACGTGGAATATGATGCCTAAAGAGAAATAATGTTTCGTTAACCAACATTTTTGCTAGAATAAAACAGGCTCTAAAGAATAAATATATACCAGTAAAATATTTGACTGACAAAAAATTCATTCATTCACCACAAATTGAAATGTCAAGCAAACATAATCTCGAATAAAATGAGTTTGCGAATATATTTTCGAGAATGAACTAAGTGATAGAGAATGTTTGATTTGTATCTAGTGCCAATATCGTCTAAATTATCTTAATACTAGGTTTTAAGACATAATTTTTTATTGTACTCTAAAAGAACTTATAAGAAATTACATAAGATTACTAGCCGTCGCCCGCGGCGTTGCTCGCGTTTTAGACCATCTAAAGTGTGACTTTTCAAAATTCATTACTTAGTGTAGGGGTACACTATATAAGGATACTAGATACCCTCCAAACTTCATACCTGTATAGGCGTTATAGTTTAGGCTGTGCGTTGATTGCAGTCAGCTTCAAAAGAGTTTCATATATTTAAGAAAATAAGGCTGTAACTGGTTTTTTTTTGCATTCGTATGTAGGTACTTAAATACTATGTAGTATGTCTGTAGCTAATATACAATCTAAAGTTCGAAATACTGACGACAATATTTAGTAAAATATTTAATTATTCTTGGAATCATCTTGGACACCACCATCTTACCAAATTAAGGTTGAGTTTTTTTAAATATTCTTTGTTCGAAAGATCGTAATTTTTTAAAATCTTGTAAAATTTCTTTTCGATGTCCGTTTAATGAAGTTCTCTTTGTTTATTCTGACTTTCTTTATTCGATTGAATTGTTAAAACTCCAAATTGGATTATGACTAATTTTTTTAAATTAAATTTTCCTTCTTTGTTATTCTTTTGATAAAAGTATTTATAGCTAAGTACTAAATCCATCCGGTTTTTGAACCGGTTAAATTAATCTAATGGTATTTTTGTTGAGGATACACCAAAACTAAAATACAGTCTAATAGTTATTTATTAGTAAATATTACAGGTCAAACAGTAGGTACCTAATTGTTAATATCACTATATGGTATTAATTATACACTACTGAACATAATATAATTCATAAGCATGTTTCGAACTACCACACTTAGACATATCCTTTATCTTTGGGTACTATAATAGTCATAAAAGACGTCCAACGGGCTAGGGATTGTTGTGAGCTTGTGTATCATCGCCATCATCATTTCAATCATCATCCACGAACATTTATGCTTCTCCCGTAACATTCGATAACCAATTTCGAGCGCCCTCCACACAGAATCTGTACCGAAAGCTGAAATAAATAAATGTAGAGGTAAAATCTTGAAATTATCTGGATGTTAAAAACCGTCGTATAGAAGTGAAATATAGCTCCCCAATAACAAACCGACACCTCAAGATAAGAGTGTTTGCGCTTAGGTTCCGGGATGTCGGCGCGTTATCTAACGAGCTGATAGGAGGCACCAGACAATGCTCCTTCACACCCTGAGGTCGTGGTGACCCTGTTAGGACATCTAAGGACGTACCTATAATATATTTTTGAAGTGTTAAAGTGTTAAAAGCGTCTTCAGTAAGCTCCACTTTAGAAAAATTTAAATATACCTACCTACTTACTTATCTCTGGTTTTTAAAACAGTTTCTTTTTTTGTAAACATTGGTGGTATCAGAGTAAAAAACTATTTATTTGCAGTAGGGATTTTTTGTTGTCAAAAGATTAAAGTTAATAAAACTCAAATGATATTTGGTCTATGAAATACTATGAAAGTATAACTATCATACCTAATCATATAATATACCTTATGACGATTCAGAGTGACCAGTGAGATTTTATTGAATAAAAGCATTTTGGCTAAGCCTTTATGACCTTCGACTTACCAAAGTAACCAAACGGCCCACTAATATTATCCGTGTGTGGTTTTACTGGATAAAGATTCCAAATTTGTGAATCATGAATACTTCCGCCATGGCTGGTGTGTTCAATCTTAAAAAAAAGGAACGTACGATATATAAAATATAGGTAGGTATACAATCGACAATAAAAATTGGTCGAAGCGCAAAACTCGTGCATGGACCATGGTTTATATTAATTTTTAAGAAACAAACGTATGTCTAAATACATTATGTCAATACAATATTCGATTTCTATTCATTTCAAATTGTAATTTCGATAAAATGTATTCTTTAAAATTAAATGCAGTTTGCCAGTGTCAACTATATTTCAAATCATTTTAAAATAGTATTCGTAGTTCCATGTAGTATTTAGTCAAAGTCGGCTGTCATTTGTTTATTTGTACTGTCATAGCAGAGCCACAGAACTACAGAACAGAGTAGGTACGTACGACCACAGAAAACTACACTGCTGCGAAGCCTGCGAAACACTGACACGCTCACAAAGTAACTACAGAAAAAAGAAAAAAAAACTCTTCAGGCTACGTTCATATGGTACAAGCTTTCATTTGGACTCTTTGGACTCGAAAAATGTGTAATATTATTAAAGTAACTTGAAATTTTTCACGTGCTGGTAAGGTGTATGTAGGTACCTACTTCAGAAACGCAACCGACGGACGGGAACGGTTCCGCGCCATCGCACCTTAGCCGCCATCTTGTCGCGTACGAGGTACCGACAGAAGAAAAAATAACTTAATTTATACGTAATATATTATGTATTTATCTTTTAAGACGTTGGTGGGACGATCTCCACGTTCACATGAGAATGGTGGAACAACGCCAACGACCGGAACCAGTGGAAAATTTTGCGGGAGACCTTGGCCAAGCAGTGGGACACAAAAGGTTAAATAAAAAAATAAAAATGATCGTGCAAAGTATTTCTACACTGAGTCGGACGACATCGGACAGTCTTTACTTCATAAATATTTTATTTCAGTTTTATTTCATAGAATGAATTAGAACCTAGTAGGTACCATATGGATTTTCTTCTTCCTAACTAAATTGTTATTCTACAGTATCTAAAGAATAGAAAACAATGAGTCAGTGATATTGACTTATTGTCATTTCTAAACTTTAAGTCAAGTGATCAAATATCTCCCTTGAGACTGACAAAGTTGTCTGTCGAAATGACAGACAGAGGCTATAAATAGATGAAGAAGAAGAAGGCTAATCCTTTACATTTTTGACGTTTTCTTATTTTCAAGCGACTTCATAAGGCCGAACTATGCAGATTTATTGTACCTACTGATCAAAATTTTATCTAATTTAGATAACTTTTCTATACTCAGCTATATTGTTCAGCATCCTCCAGCATCCAGTATCCTTTAGTTTAGACCATATAAGCATTAGAAACTGTGGCAAGAATTGAAACAAACAAAACAAGCAACGAGCACATCCCTAAAGTGGTGTCCCATCCCTAGAAGACGGCCATTTTTGAATTGCCTTCGAACATTCTCAAGTTACGCACGAAGAAAACATAAATTAAATTAATGCCTGTAAAACTAATGGTATAAACATAATAATATACAGATAGTAAAACTACACGTTTTAATTTATTTACCAAAACGACAGGCAGGAGGCACAATCATCTCCATCTCGAGCCGGATTTTCCAGACTTCGAAGACAAAACGTGGCAAGGCGTGGGCGCCGGTACCCCGTTGTTGGAAGAAAAGGAGACGACAAGCACCATCAGCAACAAGTTGATCACCTCACCAACGGCCCTGGCGCGCACACCAACCAACCACATCATCAAACAGTCCACAACGCAACGTCATCATCGCCCCGAACTCGGCGAAAGTCATCCTGCACACGTGGCGAGGCATAAGAACTGGGTGAGCTCGTTCCAATTCCAAATCCTCTCACATCCCGGTACCTCGTACACGTCGTCCGTCATTCGTAACCACAATTTCCTAACCACAAATTGTGCCAAGTCATCGATTTTTCGATCATAATTCATCGTAAAAATCACCCCTATACGTCCCGTTTTCAGGCATAATTATCCTGAAATCAGGTCCTGATCCTCCAATCATTATTATTGGAGAGATCGTTACTAAATTCAGTAGTCTTAACCTATCCTACTTCTATATATTTCTTTGATCATTATTATCAAAGTTACATTATATTTCAGTAGAAAGTAGGCATAAACATATCCTATTTTGTACAAAAATTTCATAAATCTGTGTCCATAAACAGATACATCTTCGTTGTCAAATATTTCTGACAATGGATCAAGTTCTATAATTGAATATCAACAACTTCATACATTGTACCAAAAATAATAAGCCCATCCACGTAAAAAGGTCATTTCTTCATCTCACATCTCATAATTTTACATTTCAGTTCACCTGTCGCGCGGCGGCCATTTTGTGTGTTGCCACGTGCGGTCATTGACACGGCTCAGCTGACTGCGGCTGCAAGGGCCTGGAGCTTGCTTGAGGGTTATCTGCTTTCACTGCACACGCACGCTTGCAAATTTAAGTATATTTTTTCTAATCCTGAGTCATTACACTTTGATTAACCACGCTACATAATTGCAACTCGCACAACTTTCTTCAGGTTATTATAGCATCTGCTCCCACAAATACCTACAAGTAAACTTCTGCTTTGCATTTCTCAATTTTTATTTGCCCGAATACAAATAAAGATTGAAGAATTTGTCTTTGCACTGCATTGTTTCTGGTCTATTTGTAAATAAACATGTCGCTGAAGGAGCTAAAAATTAAACGCAGTTCATACAAATCAAAGTTTACTCAATTTAAAAACTATTTAAATGTTTTAATTACTTGCAACAAGCCTAGCAGTGTACAACTTGCAGAACTAAACGCAAGATTAGCTAAAATTGATGAATGTTACACCGAATATGATTCCTTACAACTTGAAATAGAAAGCTTGACCGAAATTTCAGATTCTGAGCGTGAAGTGCAGTACTCAGACAGAGAGAAGTTTGAGTCCGAGTACTTCTTAACGGTTGCCAAGGCTAGGGACTGGTTGAACGGGCATACTTCTGCGGAGCCTCAACTCGACCAATCGTCGAGCAAGTCATCGGTGGAAGGTACCGTCCTCTCAGGCAAACCACAGCTAAAGTTACCGACTATTCTCTTACCTACCTTCTCTGGACAGTCTGATAAATGGTTAGAATTTCATGACACATTCATCTCTCTCATTCATGGAAACGATAATATTCCAAAAATCAATAAGTTTCATTATCTGCGTTCATCATTAAAAGATAAAGCTGCAAATGTAATCAATTCTTTAGACTTTTCTTCAAACAATTATGATGTGGCTTGGGACCTGTTGTGTGATAGGTACCACAACAATAAACTTCTCATTACTAATCACATTCAGGCGATATTCAACATAGACACTATACACAGGGAGTCATCCCTCTCATTACGAAACATGATTGACACCGTCAACAAAAATCTTAGGTCATTAAATACCTTAAAGATTGATACACAAAATTGGGATCTACTTCTTATTCATATTGCTACAAACAAGCTAGACCCAATTACTGATAGGAAGTGGAAGGAAGAAATAAACAAAACAAAAGATCTTCCAACTTTAAAAGATTTTCTTGATTTCATAAAAGGTCGCGCTGAGCTGTTAGAGACTATTAACAATCCAAATCATAATGAAATCAAGCGCAGACATAGTGAGCCAGTCAGTGCTCGACCACGATCATTCGTGGCAAACTTCAGACCTTCTGTCAATGCTACTTCGACATTCAGTTGTCCTTTGTGTAAAGGTGATCATGCTATACACGTATGTCCCTCATTTAGGTCACTGTCCATCCAGGGAAAACTAGATAAAGTTAACAAACTTAAACTATGTGTCAATTGCTTACGCCGTGGACACGACGTAAGAACCTGCTGGATGGGTTCATGTAGAATATGTTCAAAAAAACATAACACAAGTTTACACAGATCTGAACACACATCTTCCAACCCAGCACCTGACACCTCTGTGTCAGGAGGCGACAAAAAATGTGTAGTTTTAGCTGCTCAGGAGAACAAGATCACAGAAACACCAACTTCACATCATGAAACGGTCTTGTCTTCAACCCATCACAGCTGTGTTCTATTGTCTACAGCACTAGTCAATGTGGTTGATTACAAGGGTGACACACACACAGTGCGTGCAATGCTAGACAATGGCAGCACCGCAAGCTTCATAACTGAAAACCTCAGCAAGACTCTAAAGTTGCCGATTCACTCAACATCTATAAATGTCGAAGGTCTTAACCGTGGAGCAACTCCTATCACAAGTCGGTCTAAAGTTGTCATTCATTCACGAACTGATCTTGAGTACTCCTTAAAAATTGACTGTTTCATTATTAAACAGATCACACACATGATTCCATCCGAACACTTTGACACAAATCCACTGAACATACCAGCTAACATTAAACTAGCCGATCCAACATTCAACTCACCATCTGAAATTGATATGCTGCTAAGTGCAGACGTATTTTGGTCAATACTAAGCAATGAACAAATCTCATTAGGCAAAGATAAGCCAATTTTGAATAACACAAAATTAGGATGGTTAGTTTCAGGTTCATTGACCTTTAATAGGCACAATTCAATTCATAAATCTTTTCATTGTAGCATTGTAGAAACTGATATTCAGAGTCAGCTTAACCGATTCTTTGAACTTGAATCTGTTCCTTCAGTTCCTCAAATATCAAAAGAAGAACATGAATGTGAGCAACACTTCAAGAACACGACGACGCGTCAAGAGGACGGTCGCTTCGTGGTACAAATACCGTTAACTAAGTCCCCAGAAGTTTTAGGAAATAGCTACGATCAAGCTGTCACTAGATACCACTCATTAGAAAGAAAGTTTATCCGAGACCCTAAATTTAAAATCCAGTACTGTGCCTTTATGCAGGAATACATAGACCTAGGTCATATGTCACTTAATGAAAACATTAACGCAGATCCACATTCTTATTATTTGCCTCATCATGGGGTCATCAGAGAATCTAGCCTCACTACAAAATTAAGAGTAGTTTTTGATGCTTCCGCTAAAACCACATCTGGAATCTCATTCAACAATATCCAACAGGTAGGTCCAGTTGTACAGGATGATCTGATAAATATTCTTATTCGCTTTAGACAACATAAATATGTAGTCACATCAGATTGTGAAAAAATGTACCGATGCTGCTTGGTGAAGGAAGATCAAAGATGCCTTCAGCAAATTCTTTGGCGCTCTGATCCCTCTCAAAAATTAAACTCATACAAACTAAACACAATCACATATGGTACAGCTGCAGCACCTTACTTAGCAACACGATGTCTAGTCCAATTAGGCAAAGAGTGTAATGAACCCTTAGTAAATGAAACTATAATCCATGATTTTTTTGTAGATGATTTAATCACTGGCAATGATTCGGAAGCTACATTATTAGAAACATGTCATGGCGTGATCGATCAGTTAAAAACTGGTAATTTTCATTTGCGAAAATGGCGCTCAAATAGTTCATCAATCCTGGAAGCCATAAAAGAGGATGTTAACAAAGATAAATTATTGAAACTGATCAATGACGATCATGCAAAAACGTTAGGTATACGATGGTCCTGCGAGCAAGATACATTAAACTTTGCTGTAAACCCAGTGTGCCCTAAGAGTAAACTAACTAAGCGGCTAATACTTTCAGTAATAGGGCAGGTTTTTGATCCCTTAGGCCTTGTAAATCCATGTATATTAAATGGAAAATTAATTTTACAGAAGCTATGGGCTGAGACCAAAGACTGGGATGAAGCCCTTCCATCTGAAATACAGAAGGGTTGGTCAGTTTTCTTAGATTCAATTGTACATTTAGGCAATGTAACAATTCCGCGGCGAGTACTGTGTGACTCCCCAGTAGAAGTAGAAATTCACGCCTTCAGCGACGCCTCTCAGCTAGCATATTCAGCGTGTATATACCTTAGGTCAATATCAGCATCTGGTCAGGCCACGGTACATCTCATAACAGCGAAAAGTAGAGTATCACCTCTCAAAGGCATGACCACACCAAGACTGGAACTATGTGGCGCATTGTTAGCCGTTAGGTTAGCAGTAAAAACAAAAAACGCTTTAAGAATCAAAATAAATAAGTGTCAATTTTGGTGTGACTCTACCATAGTACTGGGATGGATCAGAACCAAAAAATCTAATTTAAAAACATTTGTTTTTAACAGAATTCATGAAATAACTGAAAATTCTGATCCACAGCATTGGAGATACATACCAACAGACATGAACCCTGCAGATATCGGATCTAGAGGGTGCAATGCAACTCAATTACAAAACTCAAACCTTTGGTGGTCTGGGCCACAATTTTTAACACAACATCAAACACAGTGGCCGACACAGCCAAATTACACTCACAATATTGACTTACCAGAAACCAAAATTGTATGTAATCTTACAACTGAATCAAATGACTTTACAACTCGTTTTTCTCATTTAGGTAAGTTACAACGTGTAACAGCATATTCGCTTCGCTTTGCTCATAATTCTAAAAATCCTCATAATAAGTATACATCCTATCTAAAGGTAGCTGAATTGAACGCAGCTACTTTTGCCTTATGTAGAATCATTCAAAAAGAGAAGTTCCCAAGTGAACTTTCAGCTTTGCTTGATAAGAAGGAAATTCATCATAAATCGTCATTAATTAGTCTAAATCCTTTTTTATCAAGTGAAAACTTAATTCGTGTAGGTGGCAGATTATCGAACTCCAACTACAGTTATGAAACAAAGCATCCTATCTTACTTCACTCATCACATCACATCACAAAACTAATATTTCAACATTACCACAGAATACTAATGCATGCGGGTCCCCAGCTGCTTCTTGCAACGATGAGACATAAATTCTGGACAATCGGTGGTCGTAATCTCGCTAGAAAAATAACACGAGAGTGTGTTACATGTTGTAGATTCGCAGGAAGGTCAATACAGCCTATCATGGCTAACTTGCCTAAAGAGAGAGTGGAATCAGACTATCCATTCAGTAACACTGCAGTAGATTACGCCGGGCCTATTGTTCTGGCTGACAGAAAAGGTAGAGGTTGCAAACTAATAAAATCATACATTTGTGTATTTGTCTGTCTAGCTGTGAGGGCGGTCCACATCGAACTGGTAACTGAAATGACAACTCAAGCCTATCTGGCTGCATTAAGTAGATTTATAGCTCGCAGAGGTAGGCCCACAACTATTTACTCAGATAACGGTACTAACTTTGTCGGAGCATATAGCGAACTTTCAAAATTCTTAAAATCAAATTGTAATGACATAGGTGCGTGTGCGGCTGAACAATCAATCAAGTTCCGATTTGCACCTGCTTATAGCCCCCATTTTAATGGCTTAGCTGAGAGCTCTGTCAAATCCATAAAACATCATTTATATAGAGTCCTTTCACTAGCTCATTTAACTTACGAAGAAATGAACACCACCCTTGTTCTAATCGAGGGAATCCTCAATTCCCGACCGATCACTGCTCTTTCATCTGATCCAAATGATCTTATCCCACTAACTCCTGCTCACTTCCTATTGGGACGAACAATAAACCATTTGCCTTCTCCACAGGATCATCTCACAGACGAGAACCGCATAAACTTATTACAAAGATACCAACGAGCAAGAGCTCTATCAACTCATTTCTGGCAAAGATTCTATAAAGAATACATTTCAGAGCTCCAGCAGCGCCACAAATGGAGAACAGATGGAGGCCAGCTTCACCTTGGAGATCTAGTTCTGGTCAAAGATGATCGTCTTCAACCAAACCGATGGCTAATGGGAAGAATTACAAACCTGCACCCAGGATTGGATGGAAAATCAAGAGTAGCTGACTTGATGACCACAGGAGGAGTTATTCGACGCGCCTACAATCGCTTATGCCCCCTCCCAGTGGAAAATCAAGATAAATCATAGACCATCTCAACGCTGAATACATTAACCTTGGACCATCAATGCTCCAACCCGGGGAACTTGGCAAGAATTGAAACAAACAAAACAAGCAACGAGCACATCCCTAAAGTGGTGTCCCATCCCTAGAAGACGGCCATTTTTGAATTGCCTTCGAACATTCTCAAGTTACGCACGAAGAAAACATAAATTAAATTAATGCCTGTAAAACTAATGGTATAAACATAATAATATACAGATAGTAAAACTACACGTTTTAATTTATTTACCAAAACGACAGGCAGGAGGCACAATCATCTCCAAACTGCGTATTCCTTGGCACACCATTTATTGGGTTTGTTTTTTTTTGTTTCTTAAAAGTACGTCAAATTGTAACTAGTTATGTAATATTTATATTTATTATTTCTAGGTACGTTGATGAATCTGCCATCGGTACTCGCTTATCAAACGTATTTTCGAAATTGTCCGCGGAGCAGGTTTGGGCGTTTTTTCGACTCAACTGTTCAAACAAACTTCAAGGAAAACACGAATACCAAAATGGCCTTTTTGGTGCAACGAGCAACTTATAAATGATGTTCAAATAACTTGAAAATCATTATTCCGAGATATTATAGCTAAGTAAGTATACGAATTGGTTTTGCATTACCTATAATACTTGAAAGATTGAGTTTACGAAAAGCGTAGGTACATAATAATATGTATCTACCTACATCCTTAGCCGTTCGAGCCGGTCGACAATAAGCACGTGTTTTTATAAATGTACTTAGAAAATATTTAGAACTTTTTATGTTCGTGCACGCTGTCAGTGCTTTACGCCTCGTACGCTCCGTACGCACCGATTCCGACGAAGTGGACGCGTAGCTTCACTGACATTTGCTGACATCTTCTCTTCTATATGGCCTCTGTTCGTCATTTTGACAGACCATTTGCCAGTGTCAAGAGAAATATTTGAAATATTATGAGTCAAGTCATACTTAGGTCGTAACAAAATGGCAAATGCCCAAACAGTGCGACGCCAATAAAAAAAAAAAAGTGTGAGCCATTGGAATAAATGTGTGTAAAGTTGTTTTTCTGAATGTGAAAATTCGTTTCAGGTTTTGAAGAGAAAATCTACCATTTTCTTTTCAAAACAAACGACAGCCGACTTGACAAATGACTTGACTTGACTTATTTATTACAATTTTAACACTTGACATTGGCAAAATTGTCTGTCGAAATGACGGACAGAGGCCATTAATGAAGAGAAGAAGAAAAAGTCATTCGTCAAGTCGGCTGTCGTTTGTTTTGAAGGGAAAATGGGAATTTTCTCTAGTGTTTTCCCTTTGAAACTTGAAAACTAAATCACTGATATTAACATGTATTATGCTGAGTGATTGCTAGTCCTACTCAATCCTACTACTACCTTACTTTAATTTCAGCATAATTATATATAACACAGATATTTATAATATCACAGCAAATATTACCCAAGCCGATTGAAACTTAGATAAGAGTCAAGTATTGATACGAAGCACCTTGATACTAAACTTATCCAGAGTTCGATGCCCGATATACTGATAGGTGTGACACTGAAAGCTGGAGTATGTTGATGCTAACGGATTTTGAATTATCTGAACGCTGACAAACAATCTTCTAGAAGAAAACTTTTTTCTTCTAGAACGTTTTTTTCTGAATGCAAAAAAATAGTGCAATGTTTTAGATTCTAGAAGAAAACTTTTTTTTTCTTTAGCCAACACAATGGTTCCAATTCTGTGGTGCATTTTTATAAACTGAACTAATTTGACAGCTCTAAAATGATGCTGTCTTTGTGGCATCAGTTGGTGAGAAAGAGATGGCAACAATGTTAGAGCTGGCTCATAAAAACGAGACAGCCAAAATCGGGGGCAACATCTGATTCGTCTTATTTTTTTAGGTTAGAAGTATCTAACTCAATAAACTAACTGTAAGTAATAATTAAGTAAAATAATACGCCACATAATGATTCTACCATTTTCAGTGATGATGATGATGAGCTTTTTTTCTTACATTACAAGTAGGTACAGTCACCAACAACCTCATGTTACTTTAATTTCCGCTAAGTGGGAGAGGCGGTGGCATCGCATATGAGTATTTTCATACGCCATAGACACGACACCTACACGATATTAGCGAAGAGCTAATCTCATACATTTATTGACAGCATAGTACTGGAGAAGACTCACGTAGGACCGGAGAGACTGGCGCACTAAAGAGGAGGCCTATGCCCAGCAGTGGGCGCATAGAGGCTGAATAGATAGATAGTACCTATATAATATAGGCTTTCCATCTGTATTCACTCACGCGGACACCAATAGGTATTCTTGCTAAAGCCGATGTTGCGTTTACACTCAGCTGCAGTCGGCAGGGAAGTGGGCATGAGCCTAATCGAAACACGATCATGCCTCTGTCCAGGCATGTTCATGCCCTTGCCCTTCATAAGAATAAAGGCGATGTTGCTGTGGCAAGTCCCGAATTAATTGCGGCAATAATGCCGGGTGAACGGGGTATGATATATCGGTCGTGTCGGTATCGGGTAGTGTGCACAAGCTTTATCGCAAGGGGCGGATCAAAGAAGCCGCTATTACCGAAGCGTGCGAGTTTTTCTGTTTGCTTTGTTTAGTACACGCCGGGTTTGGTGAAGTGAGAACGCTTTGGAAAGCGAGATTTGATAGTTGAACGGCTGAATCTCAAATGGATTTATGATTAGGTAAACAAGGATGGTCGAAGCTTTTTGGGTTGCACGTAGCCATTAAAGTTCCCAAATGCTGTGCCGATGGTGTACCTACTTAATTAACAGTTTGCACTGCCAATGGCACTGTGACGCTGATGATAATGCAGATTGTTTTAGTGACAAAGTCTTGTGCCCTTTGAAAAAATTAGTTCATAAGAATTTTTCCTTACCTATATGACTCTAAAGAGATGTTATTGTGGTGGTAAAGAGAAACTATAATCTTTCACTGCCAATGCATTGATTGCATTACACTCCTCGCCAGAATTTCCTATCCCAGACAACCCCACTCTAATCTCAGCAGCATATCTCCTCTATGGTTGGGAATAGCCCCCAAGACGGCCGGGTATGTCACAGAGAATATTAGATGGATGCTCCATAATCTGCAGGCCGCTGTGGTGAAGAATTAGCAACCGCAGTAGGGCTGTCGTCTATCTACCAAACTGCCTAATTCGATGGCTGGTGATTATCCCGCCCAGAGTATCAGCATTGCTGTTCAGCGATGCAATACAGACAGTGTCTTGGGCACGATCCGATTGGTATTGATTTGTTTCAGTTGAGAGAGAAATAAAAAGTATTCTTATTCTTATTCTTACTCTTATTGATCTATCTATAAATCGTTTGTAATGGTTTGAGATAGCTGAACTGTTTTATGTGTAATTTAAACTAATTTCAAAAGAGGAGGTTCCTAATTCGGTAGTATTTTTTTTTTTAATTTTCATGTTTGTTACCTCAGAACTTAGTCATGCAAAAAAAAAAACGTCAATTTTTTTTTTGAAACAATATTAGTTCCAGATTAAATAGTTCCATAAAAATTTAATCAAAATCGGTTCAGTAATTTGGCTTTTAAATGAGAATAACTGGAAAAAAAGTCATCCGCGTACACGACATTGCGTATTTTGCTTTCCTGTAACTTTTCAGTGGTGTTTGTAGTGTTTCCGATCAACAAAACAACAATGAACGGCTTTCATCATCATCATCTGATGGTAAAGTCGTTATGTAGTCAAATTGAAGCCGGGTTTTTCTAGTATTTTAAACTTATAAGTTACCTATATGAAAACTGTATATATGTAAGTTGTAATTTCCTTTGTCAATAAACGTTATAGCAGTAAAAAAAAGGTACTGTATGCATGCATATTCAAGGTTATCCTTGTCATAGTCTTGTATATTAGGCAGCCCTGTGCACTGCCCACTAGCCACTACGAAGCCAAATAGGGTACCTACGAAGATTAGATCCCTTGTTTGAGTAGACCTTTGATGAAGCTTGCATTATCTACAGCGGCGGTGGCTCAAAGGAAAGAGTGATATTAGTGCAGTGCTGAAACATTTGCACACATGTTTTAGAACATTTTGAAGCAGTTACAGTCAATAACTAACCCCTGTATTCATATTCAACTGTCATTTTAGCGCGGCTTTAAAAAATGTTCTATCATTGTCACTTGCATGACAACGAAAAGAGATGACAACAGATTTAGCAATCATTTTAGTTAGTTTAGCTTTAGAAGACCAAAATGAATACCTATACCGCTTAGTTTTTGAAATACAAGATATGTTTATATGCCTAAATAAGTGTTAGGTCCAAATGGTACAATGTTGTTTGCAGTTGCATATTTCTAAACTAACCTAATATCTAATTTGACAGCACTAAAAAATTTAGGAATTCCACTTTTCGCACCGAAATGAGCCGTCTAGTTCCTTATATTGTTAGTATAGTCTTCAAGTATAGTCAAGTGGGTTTATTTAAGTTTTTTTAACATAAATAATTAAAAATTACGTCTCTTCCACGAAGCCAACCTCTGAGTTGTAAAATTTTAAGAAACATTCCTCAAGCACATCTCTCGCACATACACGCTAACCCGCTTCGTGGAAGGATACGTGTTGTCGCGTCTTTAAAACACATAGCAAGAAGTACATAAGCTTATATACCTACTCAACTTGTATACGCGGTGTATAAAACGGATCCCGAAACAAAAAACAAAAAAATATTTCCTCTTTATAATATTAGTGTAGACCCCCTGATTGTCTATCGTTTGATAGTATCAGAATCTGACAAAATACAAACAAGATGTCAGTTTACCAGTCGCTGATTCGCTACACTATCATTTTGACATCATTTTGATTGTAATTTTTTTGATGGTAACAAAAGATAGACAATCACCCCGCTGGTTGAGCTAAGCAGTTGTGTCACGGGGAATAAGCTAGTTTCTTGAACGAATTAAAGTTTTTAGCCATCTATATCACTGTGACTTAGAGTATTGAACCAGTTCAAATCTGTGGAGACAGTTTTCAGAATGAAGAACTCAATTTATTTTATTGTTCAGTTGGAAAGCTTGAAATCTTGCATGAACGTACAGGTACTCACAAAAGCTCTTTAAATATTTCTGCTACTAACCACTAAAATTTCAGCTTCCAATTTTTTACAACAATTACTACCAAGAACGGTAGGTATACCACTTATAGACGTTATTAAAAATGTTTTACCTACTGTTTCGCAATGGAAGTCATATTATTTTATTCATCAGGTTTGCTAGTCAAATCATGAAAAAAAAACTATGATAAAAAACTAACAAATAAAATATGACCATCGCTTATGCGCTATTTTGTACAGAAATCACAATCTTATTAAAACGGAATAAGGTGCCTTCTGGTAAGATCGACGTAGTAGTAAGTCGGGATAAATCACGAAACTAAGCGATTCAGCGATATTTTTAAATGATGGCAACATCGCCTTACGCGCCATTTTGCTATGAGAGGCATAGCAAAATGGCGCGTAAGACGATGTTGCCATCTTTTAATAATATCGCTGAATTGCTTAGTATCCGGACTTACTACTTTGCCGATCTTACCAGAAGGGACTATACTAAAAACCATTTCATTAATAAAGTTCTTATATGCCACGTTTCAAGTAGAAAGCTTTATGTCGACGCCTGTACCCAATAAACTGGACAATGTCAATATTAGTGCAAGTGAAACAGCGGTTTTTGAGAAACTCGTATGAAGGTCCGTGTTTGTATGTATGTAATCTCCCTGTTTGTCTGACCGTCACAGGTATTGGATTGTCACGTACTCACGCATTGGTGCAAAAATTGACGTTTTTATTGCATGTTTGGGTTGGACCTGTCTGGACCTCTATCTTATGAAATGTACAACATGTGTATCTTCAGAATTAAAACCAGAAATTGCCTAGAATCGTTTTATACAGAGTGGGGATAAATGTACACCTCAACAAATTGCTGTGCCCTAACAGGGTTTATGTTTGGTACACTAACTTTTGTACAACATCTTTAAAACAACATAAGTGCAATAAACGATTTGAATTTGAAATAAATTTAACAAGACAAATTCATAAACTTAATGAACGTGTCTATCTTCCTTCCAATATTTATAATCGTATAAAATGGACAACACAATATCAAACTTTATTTTTTGAAGTTTTCACAGACAGGATAGAATAATATGATAAGAAAGCTGAGCATTCTAAGTATAATAAAAAAATTCTTTCAATAAAATAGGTAAATATTTACAATATAGGTATGAAAAACAGCGCTAATCCTTTAGTTAGAATATACTGACCAACGTGTGTTGTAATGTAATGTCGTCTAACCCCATTCAGTAAATATGAAGAAAGACTACCTACTTATATTTGATGGTACCTACGTGAGGCTTTTTCCACAAGTACCAGTTTCAGTAAAGAAACTTAAGCTTCCAGGTCAGCTTAAAGGCTCTAATAAGCGTGATTAACCCTTGCAAAATCTTTGAAGGCGAGCTTCGAGCGGCCATGATTAGCGCGTCATTACAGTAAGTGGGTTAACACCTTATTGAACGGTGTGATGCATTATGCAAGTTTTATATACTTAGAAAAATAATGAAGAATAATGTTTGTTAAAGAAAATCGTTAAAAATCTTACTAAGTGGCGCGCGTCGTATAGGCTGGTACATAGATAGGTTTTATTGTATTATTTGTATTGTACCTACCTACATCAAAATAAGAGAAAAAACAGAGTGAAAAAATTAACTAAAATGGGCGGTATTATCGTTGCGTTGAGCCGCATACCGCAGCATTGTGCGTACGATCGCGGAAACGCTGCTTTAGCAAAATCCCAACAATATGTTTACTAGCTTCTAATTCAATGAATTATCCTTTAGATCTTTATAATTTCTTGGTCACATCACTGACTACCTTTGCTTCTGCGAAGGCTCAAGCCCTCATTGATTAGCATGTCATCACCCGAAGTGGTTTAGCACCTTCCGACGTGATGTAGCCATCAGCTCTTGGAGCGTTGTGCAAATATTCTGATAATCTGGTTAGTGCTATTATCGGCAGGACATGGTTTTACAATTTGATTGGCATTGCGTGACTTTGTTATTTGATCTTGAAACACTATGGCGCAACCACATCGGTTTATTCCACTCTCAGAAAACAAATGTAGCCGTCATAAAGCGGTCGCAATATGACTTTAACATAACATTGTAATGTAATGAGGATTGGATGCTATATACTTGCTAATCATTATACCTACACTTGCAAAAATGTAACTTTTTTTTAAATTTATTGGTCGTTTCGAAAAACACGTAACTTATTTCGTACTAATAGCACTAAGGAAACCATTAGGTTTATAGGGATAATGCTACATGAGTCTTAGCGTCGATAGCCTTACATTAGATAGGTACCTAGTGTACCAACTATAGATTAGATAGGTAGGTAGCTATAAATAGGATCTCGCAAAGTGCATTCCGTTTATTTACTTATTTTATTACAGGGTCTTTAAGACCACTCTTGAGATTTCAGACGGTTAAAGTACCCGTAAAAGATATTAATAACTTAAAGCATTAAGGTATCAAATGTAAAGTAGCGTTTCAGTATTCGGGCTTTACTGCTATAACACCTGCTTTTTAGGTCATTTTGATATCCCTCTCATAGAAACTTTTGTCTATTGCTTACACCTATTTCGGTATTATTTGTTTTTCAATTATTTTATTTGGCGAAAAACCCATCGCCTACTCTTACTTTATCTAGTCTATGTTACGTACCTATTTAATACAGAACCCTTTTCTTTTTACCAACGAGTTCTCTCATAAAATATGGAAATTCCATCAACTCTTCACGTCAAAGAACATGCACGTACAGACGAGCCTCAAAGCCACATCAAAGCTGTTTGTGTCGCCACTACAGCGCCCTCTAGTGGGCCGTGTATGTACAGAATATTGATCAACGCCCCTTGATGCACGGTAATTTGATTGAAGTCAGGTCAACCAGTGTTTATGAGACAGCAATAAATACAAATATAGCTTTTTTAGACGCGTAGACTATATTGCAGCTAAAATAAGCATTTTTAGCCTATCTCCGTTTGAGTATTGAAACTGCATTGTAGTTATTGGTAAAAAAAAGCATTTCTTGGAGCTAAAAACGCTTTTTTTTTATTTTAACAATTACCTACTTTTGTTTAATTAAAGAATGAAAACTGTCTACCAAACACAATTTATTTCACTATTTCATGAATGGTTTCCAAGATATTCAAGTTTTTATAGAAAAATAGTCACTTTCCGATTCTTTTAAAGCAATTAATCCTCAGTTTACACTGTACGGGCTAGAACTCGACCCGACAGAACGCTGTTACTGCGAATACGCACTTGTGGGTGATTTGGGCATTTTATTAAAAAGCACACAATACGCCCTCCCGGTTGCCTCCAAGATCGCTCTTCTGTTTTATTTTTAATATTAAACCCCCTGGCATTCGTGCATAGAGTACTGTGGATACAGAGATTTTTAATTTTACAGATCTAGGAATCGAAAAAAGTCGAAAATTTAACCTTTTCTTTAGCCAAGCATCACAACATAGTTAGTATCTATAGCTCCGCGTACCATGCTGTGGGGTGTAGGTTCGATCTCCACTGAAAACCAAACAATTGTAGGTAGGTATGTACCAAATATACACGTTTTTTTTAAGTATACATTTAGGTAAGTATTCTATCACCAATCTGGTTCCAATTTTGCTTAGTTTGGGATTAGAAGGCGTTATGTGAAATGTTCATAAAATAATATTTATTATTTGACAGGTCGGCTACCTAACGGATGAAGACCAACAACACCAAGAATGTTGCAATTGCAAGAAGAAATAAACACCGTAGGCGTTCTACGAGCTACGGTGCTACGTCGTAGCGCATACAAAAACTGAAGTATAAAAAATACGCACGTATAAAAAATCTAAATAAGTCTTGGTTAAGTCCACTGTAAGAGATAACTGCTAAGCGGTAAGGCCACCAATCATACTTTTTACGTAAACCTATTTTACTGGCTCACATAACTGACATATTATTAATATTTTGTAGTCTTGAATAGTTACTGTTTTCCCAGAACATAAGAACAGATTAACTTTTACAATTTTTCACCAAAATGTACGAAGTGGTTAGGTTAGTCCACGTCAAAACTTATCCAGCACATTGTCATGAGCTTATTTGTTATTTTTCTACTGTTTTCTCTGAATTAATATTGATCTATGGTTTTCCGAGCCTGTCTAAGGCACTTGTAAAGTACTCCACAGTTATTATTGAGATCCAGACGAATGCTCTTCATCATATCTTCAGTCTCCGCCTCTGAAATTATCCTTGTACAAGTTAGAAATTGTAATTTTTGTATACACAGATGAATTCTTATTATTTTTATTATAAAGGCTTGGTACAATTTTTCTATTGTTTGTCCATGATATACAATCCAACGAAAAACTAGCGGGGATTACTCGAAAAAAAATATTGTTACAGATGGGGATTTCTAGAATATATCAAATATACTTCTTCTTCACAGAACAAGTTTATAATCATACTATTGACGAGGATACTAATACAAAAGATATATATAGCACATGCCTACCAAATTAAATTTCTATAAATGACTTTCTAATTATTTCGTCAGCTTTCCTCATCATCATCATCATCATCAGTTTAGCCTTAATAGACCTTCACTAATCTATACTATACATACAATATTATAAAGAGGAAAGGTTTGATTGTTAGTTTGAATAGGCTCCGAATTATACTTGTCTACTGGACCGATTTGAAAAATTCTTTCACTAATGGGAAGCTACACTATCCACGAGTGACATAGGCTATATTATATTTAAAAAAAAATTAGGGATCCTTACTATAACAAAAAGAAAAGTTAAATACCCGTGCGAAGCCGGGATTCGCCGCTAGTAATTAATAAATTTTATAAGCAACAATTCGTGGGTGGCGTATAACAGCTCCCAGCAATTTTTACTTGATAGGTACTCCATCTACTAGTTTCATTTAGTAAAAATGTAGTTGGCGGAGGGCGTTTAATGTTATCCACCCTCATAAAGGTATTTTTTTAATATACCTAAAGTATCATAGGCAGTTTTCCTCGAAAACTTAAGGCAGTTTTACACTGGGTAATTATGAAGACAGTACGACAAACAGGCCAGCACAATTACTTTGTAGCATGCCTTCCATGTGTCCCGATCCTTATCTGCCGCCAATATTGTTGCTTGCGTGCCCCGCCTTGTTCTGGCCAAAGTTACAAGAGATTAGTGTTTTTTTTTTATTTTTACTTTTCAACTTGACAAATAGTTTTTTTAGTTTTTTTTAAATAAGCATTCTAAACTGAGAACTGGTCCTTTATGGTTTTTTTGGACGCAATTTATCGGCTGTTATGGGAAAGTCTACTGCCTATTTTTACCTTCTACTACAAAAACTACAAACTGCAATGGTTTTGACAAGTAATCTATTTGTTTTGAAAAGTAATCTGTATACAATACTCATGAAGTACAAAGGATAATATCAATTATTTGCTCTTTTTTTACTTTTTATTCCATTTATAGCTACATTTGGTAAGATACTTACCAAAATACCTACAATTATCGTAACCTAGTTAAATCATCAGCTTGTAACTTACACCTCGTAGGTGGTCTAGTGGACAGGTAGATAGGGCAGGCAATTATAGAGGTTGTGTAAAGTTTAATATGGGCTAATGTTATGCTATTCACCTTCGTACTTTGTACCCTGTTTGGGGATGTGACACAGCCCTATTATCTTGTAAACGTACCTATAGTCGAAACCCTATCGTCGTAGGATCAAATCTTATCGAGTCCAATGCATTAGAAAAATATTTTGACTTTTACTATTACATGAAAAACTAACATAGGTACTCATAGAAACGTACATATTTTTTTTAATATCTTTATTTATTTAAAAGAGTGTTTGTTCACATTTGAACATGCCACCCTCGAGCGGAACACCTTATAACTAAACAAAAACAAAACAGATTAAATTCTACGTCTTATACCAACTTTCACAAATTTATAATAGTCATAAATATTTTTTTTAATCTTTGCCAATAGTTCTTTCCAGGCCTGACTCTTGTGGTGACCCTAGGTCACGTAGTAGGTATCTATAAAAGTAACTGATGACCTCAGGACGACGAAACATACACTTAGTTTATGTTACAGGTGTAATTACAGGCACATGAGACTTCAAGATCTTTACGTCTCAGAGTGATGGACGCAGTGCATTGCCTTACGGGGCACGTCCTCATTGGACTTGCTCTGTGAAGTAATGCATTGTTATAGGCAGAAGTTACCACTTAACATCAGGTGAGCTATCAGCTTGTTCCATTACTTTTATCATTAAAAAAAAAATGTTATGTTAGTAGGTATAGGGCCAAGAGTTTTTGAGGTTATTAAAACTACAGTCAAAGTGTAGAAAATTATAATAGAAATCTAAAATAAATTCTACTATAACTTTGTAACATCATCAAATATTATAATCTATTCAATGAGGTTACAAACCTTTACAAGCGAATAAACAACCCAATAACAGGCTAACTTTGACCCATAAGCCTCTTAAACTTTGCACGTGGCCAAAGTTATCCGCAATAGTCGCCTGGTAAACATAGACAGGTGCCGAATGTAGGGACACTACTAATAGTTCGAAATTCAAAGTTCCACTCAAACAGGTCGCGCAAACACTACGCCATCTGGCGGGCTTTAGGAGCACTAGCTGGTACCCTTTGTTAGTTGACGGGTTGATTGAGATCACGTGCTTTTGGGGCTAGAATTTGTTTGATTATGTGAGATTGGTTGAGTTTTTAGTATGATGTGTTTCGAAAGATAAAAATGTACTTTCCTTTTTGTATTTTCTGTAATTTTGGTATTTAACTATAGCTTTTTTTGACCGCAGTTTGCAAGGAAAACGGGTATGTCGACGAAAAATATGGAAAACAACTAAATAAATTAAGATCTTAGATATTTTAAAATTCTTTATTTCTAATATTAGTTCCTTGTCAAACTTCAAACTTAAGTGGCCAATTTTAAGTGGTGTCTATAACTTTTAAACATACTTCAGAACCCTAAAATTAAGCACCGAGTACAAAGTAGTCGAGCTACATTTGCGAATGCGTGCAAAGCGTGTCTTGGGGAGTCGTAATTGACAGGTCGGAGGAGCGACTGCTGCGAAAACATGGCGAATTTATTGCTGTCAAACCACTTGTGCTGGTACTTGTACGAAAATCATGCGTTTCGGTTCAATGGGTTAGTCTTTAGCACTTTTGAACGACACTGTACGAATGAGTACAGCTATAACTAATACTAGCTGACTTCGTACGCGTGCGAAACTTTCCACCAACATATTTGTCAACCAGCATACGATGAACCTTGGGTCAAATAGGCTGCTTTTGGTTTAGAGAGGTCAAGCTGTATCTAAGAATCCACGTCTTTAATTTCAATTAAATATAGCCTATGTTTCAATCCGGAAAAAGGGCTTCTGAATGGTATAAGTTTCATTGAAATTGGTCCAGTAGTTTAGGCGTGATCCGCGAACAAACAAACAGACAAACAGACAAACTCGATTTTCGGAATCAGAATCGTTTATTTAGTAGATCTGCATATTTAGTTTATGCATATCTTTAATTTTAGTTTTTGGCTTTATTACAGTTTTATAATAGTATAGATTAAGCATATTTTAATGTCAAACATATCTTAGTTAGGTTAGAGGTTAGAAATACCCGAATAATAAATGGCTCAAAAAAATAAAAGGATTTAATGAGTGCTCAAATTATTGCCATCTCTCACCAATGAGTAATGTCAAACAGAGGTTGGCCAATGTTAAGTGGTGTTTAAATTTGAGTAATGTTTCAGTATCCGTAAGAAAGGCAATTAAAATAAGCCTTATCCCTATGTAAGATATGACGATAAAATAAAATCAGTGTTTTTTGACGGACGATTATGAGCGTGTGATGTATTGGACATAAAGTTCGGCGCAAAAAATATGTCTAATCGTGTGTGATTGGATTTTTTTATAAATTTGATTTTCAGTCTTTGCATCCAGATTTCACTCATGTTCTGACGCTAAGTTGGATTCAAGAAAAAAAAATTGTAATACAATTTTCGCCATAAGGTTTTACACCAAATAAAAATTAATTAACCCTCATAAAACGTTATCAAAATTGAAACATTTTATCAGCAACTGCAGGTTAACCCTCAAGTGGTCCCAGCGGGTTTGCGTGTACCCCAATACTCTGGGGTACAAAGTACCCCATATCTTATACCCCGGGGTATTTCATGTTTATTGCAACGCTCAGCCGCGGGCTCGTTTTGTCTTCCCCTAAATTGAATATTTTATCAATTTGTACCTCGCCAAAAATGGTTTGTTAATATTTGATGTTTCGTTTTATTGGCGTAGAGTTTTCTAATATATATTATATATTACTGATTTGGACCAGTTGAGCTATCTATAAATCGTTTGCAACGGTTTGTAGATAGCTCAACTGTTCCATGTGTATTTTGTAAATATTGTAAATACTGTATTAGTTGTAATTTTCTTTGTGAATAAATAAAAGTGAGTTTTCTATTATACTTATAGACAAATGTTATTTTTTAATGAATTTGGCGTCGCTGTTGTATTTTAATCAAGACTAATAATATTACGTAAGTACCTACCTATGACCTATATGTATAGACAGGTATCTATCTAGTCCTAAAGATACAGCTTCAATATCTTTCTTTTGCTATATTTGGTTTTTCTTCACAGAATTGATAGTTAAAAAGATTAAGTTTAATTTTTGGTTTAATTTGGCCAAGCAGCGATGCTCGCATTGCTGTGTTCCGGTTTGAAGGTTAAGGGCGCTGGTGTAATTACAGGCACATGAGACTTCAAGATCTTTACGTCTCAGAGTGATGGACGCAGTGCATTGCCTTACAGGGCACGTCCTCATTGGACTTGCTCTGCGAGGTAATGCATTGATATAGGCAGAAGTTACTACTTAACATCAGGTGAGCTATCAGCTTGTTACATTACTTTTATCATAAAAAAAAATATAATAATAACTTAAGTACAAGTATTTGGAATGTTTAAAGTAACAGTTAGAAATAGATATCTTTAATTATTATTATTTAGTTTTATTTTTAACCCTTCCACACCTTTATTTACCCACAAACAAATGCACAAATGATTGCCCTTATTCAAAAGGTAACTCATATTCCATAATATTTATAACCGTAGCCTTATTCAAGAATTTCACGCGCAACTAAATCAATTATATTTGTTCCACAACATCATGGGTCGCGGGTTCAACTCCCGCGCACGGTTTGATTCGGATAATGTTGAATAAAAAAATGTTAGGGGTGGCACAATGGCTGTCAGCGGCTAAACGCCTGCGGTGTTCTGGCTTATTGAGGGATGTGTAGGGGTGATTTATTTATAGAATGTTTTGTCATTCAAAAAATAAACTTATTTTTACAAGATTGTTTTAAAAGTTACGAAATGATGTATACAAATTTCTTAAAATTCTGATTTAATTTATAAATTAGTGACTTAAAACTATAAATCCTAAAAACTATGAATTAGTAATACAAATTAATTAAATTATTGATATTTTTCAAGATATATCTTACGTAATTTTTTCGTTTCAACAAAACGGTTTTTTTGTAATTATGTTTTTGTATCTAATATGTATAGTAGCCTCTAAATATTACACATCACCCTGTAGTTAATAAGCCAGCCCTGCAGACTGCTAATACTCCAAATTGAGTGACAGTCAGAGTTAATAAAATCCGTCAGTAATATCGGTCATATGTCCACACCCTTTACTGCCTAACATTGTTCTGTAGATCCCAATTATTATACTTATTAATATTTTGTACTACATTTATTTGCTGTGTATTTCAGACTTTGATTCGTCCTCTTGCACGCCTAGCCTAAAAAATAGTAATTGCATAAATTTTAATCGATTAGAATCAGTTACTAAACTGACATGCTTTATGACATTTAATGTACTTTTTATTTTTAATAATGTTTTACCTGCGTTAGCTGTGGTTGCCTTAAGTGAATAAGCACCAGCCATGATAATGTTCTGTTTGAGTAGTTTTAAGTTATGTGTATTATTCTTTGGCAATATTAATAAATAAATGTAGGTAATATTGTGAAATAAATGAAATTTAAATAAATAAAAAATTGAAACTAACTAAAAATGTTGGCTGGATTGTCTGTTTTCATTCAAAAGTAATTAATTAAGTAGTGCAAAAATGTAAATTTTATTTATTAAATAAAAATCAAGGTGGTAAAAAAGTCCCTCTACGCCAAATATCTTATTTTGCAATAACTTCTTTCTATTCGCCTTTTGGATACAACCACGCGATTCCCATGTTTTTTTATAGTGCCTCTACTACGCGGAAAATGTCGTAAAAAATTAAGTTTTTTCTCAATTTCTATTCGAAAAAACTCACACAAGCTTCAGAACAAATTAATGCGCGATTCACAACCCCAACGATCAGGGAGTGCCGAGATTTTTATTGTTCGCGTTTGATCGCAAGCGGATGAGGATTACCCTCTGAATAAATTACCGCTGTATTGGGCCATAGCTACGGGCATTGTACACATGTCTAGTTTATTTTGATTTAATTTACTCAATATAACATAGCATTGTTCATATTAATTCGCTTACAGATGTTTTCGAGAATAATTTTGGTTTTCAGTTACGTCATGAAACGTCATGCATGTTGTAAGACCGACCACCAATGATCTTTCCGATAACGATAAAAATGCGACGTGAATATTAATTTTTACAACTGTTTCTACTCGTAGTCTGGGTTTTGTTGTGTTGATTTGCGACAAGCGAGAATCGAGAAACTCGCAGTTTTTTTAGAAAAATCATTTGCAAATCTCCCGCTGGAGGCGCTTATCGGGTTTTAGTACAAAATATCTCGCAAGTCGCTTCTCGGTATGCGTATCGATCAACAAAACAAAACTCAGACTACGAGCTCGGATTCGTTGACTTTTTCGTAAAAAAATGTAGCTAGGTATACATAATTTATTTCACACCGTCCGGTAATAAGTACAGTGTTTTTTATGATTTTAGCTAGCGAAAAATTCAAAAAAAATTGTTGCAATTTTAAGATAAAAAGTTTTTTTTTATATTGGGCTTTGCAACAATTACAAAAGGTTAAAGAAATCGCTTACGCGGCCCCTACTAGGGTGCAGCGGGGTGCCAACCGAAAACAACGCGATCTGTATTTATATCTAAACCGTGCTATTGTGCTGCGATTAGCGTTTTAAACGCGAGGGGTAGGCAATACAAGTGCGACTTAGCGGGATATGGAAGATGTGACGATCTTTGGCGAGAAAAGATTACCTATATACCGGTAAAAAGCAAACTCGCATGTGTTAGTGGCCAACTCTGGTGACGGAGTTTTTAAGGCCGCCTTAAGGCCTCCGTCATGGTTTAACGACTACTAGAGCCGAGGTCGACAGTTTATCGTGCTCTCGGAAGCACGGAAGCGCTCAGATGTAAATGCCATTAACGGTCACCCATCCAAAGGTTGACGAAGCTTGCTTAAGCTTCGCCAAGAGCGCTGCTTAGGGGTAAAAAGTGGCAGTAACATTCAATGTAACTAATACAATATCAAACTAGTTAATACAATCTGAATTAATAATTAATTTCCGCCAGATAGTAATATTTGCGTCCATGAAAACTTGTTTTCCAAAAATTTCCAAAAAAAATCCAGAGAAATCTATACAAAAAGAGGAAACAACAAAAACTGCAAGCAATGAGCCTAACTCCATCGAGAAATAACTTCATTCGTGATCTTATTAATATGACAAAATAATGGGACCACGAGAAAACACCCGATTTATCGATCTTTTTGCGCTTAAGAGCTTATTTTTTTATTTATTGGCATATACTTTAGTTAGAGTATATAATGATCTGGGCTTTAAGTATACCACAGATTATGTAATACTAAACTGGTATAATATAATACTTTTTAAAGAATGAAGGTAATAGAACTTTATATTGCCAGGACTTCGGCTTAAGAAGCGCCTCATCTCCTGAAATTAAGTTTCAAATATTAAATTTCTCTTATGAAAAAGACACACGTCTGAAGCGAATTTTATACGTTACCTTTTTTTGATTAAAAAGATCAAGGACGCACGTGTTTTGCTATGAAAAATATATCAAAAGGTAAGTACATGAACGTTTATTAGTTTATATCCAAAAAACATGAAAAACTCATGTAATTTTAAAGCTGGTATTTTAAAAATATATAAGTTTTCCTGTTTTTGGAAATGCATTTATGTAAAAAAAAATGTAACTACCAATGTCAGTAATACAGATTAGATACCTATGTGAGATTGCGTGGGTCACCAAAATATATCTTAGACAAGATACGTCATAATAAAATCTACCATACAATTAGTGTGAATGCTATTTCAGCATATTCGATCTGTAAGCTCTAAACATCAGAATTCAGAGCCCCACAGGGCTGTGCGCACGATCGCGCCCGTTCCTCTGCTAATGAGAGATAATCCTACCACTCGCAGTTGTGATTCTGAACCCCACGTGGCAGCCCTAGCTGTTATTGTTTATTTATAACACAATTAAATTATGTTGCGTTTGATTCGTATGGCACTTTTACGGGATTGGGCCATGGGGAGGCACGCAAGTGTGATCACAAAATTAAAAGTATTTTTGGAAAAATGCTGAAAAGGGAACCATTAAATTAGCCGCACAATTCTTGTGGGGCACTATTAAGATTCGTAGATTAGGTCACTACTTCAGAATATTGAATCAGAGGATACTTATAGTATCAAGACGATAGGTACAGAACTCGGACGAATTGGTACAGAATAATCCCCCATGTGATCCTCTTTTGTTTTGAAAGTTTTTTGACTGAAAAATTGCTCAGCAGTTTTTTTTTTCAAACTTCCAGTTATTCGTGAATAAGTAGTACCTACATGTATATATGTACGGAAAAAAAGACAGTGCAGATCTCTACAAAAGGTAGATGAGGGTAATTGAGTAGGTTTTGATACATGTAGGTATCAATATCTAACAAAATATGTGCTGCCAGGCAAATATGAAGCCTGCATTATTGAATGCCGACCGAGCAAACACGATTTGAATAGAAACTGAACTAGAAATGATTGAAAAACCGGAGCTTTGTTTGCCGATAGCGAATGCACGTGAGCACGGGTAAACACGAGCGCGCGTCATTAGCTAGCTACGATCATTATAAACTTCAAAATTGATTTTAAAAATCGAATTCGAGTTCGATTCAAATCGAGTTTAGATTTGTGTATGTGGGTAGAGTGCTGTCAAAAACTGCAAATGAATTTTAAAAATGAAATGGCTGACATTGTGGTCGTACCAAGGAGTTAGATTCACAAATGTAGAGCCTTGTCAACATCACGCCCTGTCATTGCTTTTAAAAAATCCAATAGAGGACGGGCCAACAAGTTTAGTCTAAAATAAATGTAAACTTAAAAAAAAAATTTACTTGTCACAATCTTCAACAGATTTTAAAAAGGTCAAACCAAAGAGTTTAAAAAAAAAAGGCGCTGTCACAGACTTCAAAATGGGTTTTAGAAAATTAGGCGCTCAGAAAATTGTCGGTCGAAATGACAGACAGAGGAGATTCTTAGAAGAAGAAAAAGATTCATTGATAGAGAAGACCATTGCAACAGCACTTGTGGTAGGTATGACCAAGTGTAACCTCATATTAGTGTTTGAACTGCTTGTGTTAGATCCTAACGGATGTAGATGTGCGTATTCAAACAAACTATGCATTAATTGAAAAGATTTCTCTAAACATAACCGCCATCTATGGCGCAGTCGAGTCTGAAACTAACAGAGCTATGCGATCTTTTTTTCAAAAATTCTTTATTTTTACTACGAGTTACGGGTTTTGTTGCTCTCACAGTTTCAGACGCTGATTTGCTCTTGGGTCTAGACTTAGCTCATTTCCTTATGATAGAGCCGAAGACCTTTTTTTGATGTAACTGGAATTGTTGCCTAATAGACTAGTATTAGCTTATAAATTCTCCCATATTCGAATTCATGATCATCTTCGAGGGAGAGGTATTACTGCCCGACGAGATACAGTCTCAAACTAGTTTGGAGGGTAGAGCTATCTCAAACTTGTTATCTCATTCGAAATCATCTCCTTACAATGTATTCAAGTAGGTACTACTAGGTACAGGTGCCTTATTATATGTAACATTCTATATCTAGGTATTTAATATCACAAAGTACTACCTACCCATCTTTATAGTTAACCTATCCAAGTAATAATACCTACTTTAGATAATAAATTTGTAAAATCATTTAGGATAAGGTTTTTGTGAGAATAAACGCATTTTTACTTTACTTTTTGAACACATTTTTAAACATGGAGCTTAGAATATGGGCACTTTGTTCATCCTTCATCATCATCATCATCAACCTATATCGGTCCACTGCTGGACGTAGGTCTCTCCCAAGACGCGCCACTGAGCCCGGTCTTCGGCTCTTCTCATCCAGTGTTTGCCAGCTACATGTCTCAGATCGTCACCCCACCTAGTCGGAGGGCGTCAAGTTAGTAAAAAACTTTGAACAAATTATAATTAAGACTCGCATACACGAGCTGGTATTTAGGACGGCGACACACCTGTGCAAACATGTACACGATGAATAATTAAAAACTTCACCTTAGTGATATATTTGGCTTGCACACGCAGACCCGTGGCTTGAGCTTGACACATGCAGACTAGGTTGTAAATAATGTAGAACGTGAACCCACACCATCCACATGTTAACCAGACAACCGTTTGCAACAATGGAAAACTTTCTTAATTTTTTTATTAGTTTCTAGATACCTTTCTTCTAGGTAATGACAGTAGGTACTTTTGTTTGCGGTAAGCCAAACGATGATACTTAATTCTTTGGCCTACCGATAACTATTGTAAAATTATCTTAAATCTTCATTTTAAATTACTTTTCTATGTATCTTGGTCTTTACCTTATATACTTATTTTATTTAAAAAAAAAAATTCTTTCTAAAACGTAAAATTGTTTTTTATTTATTTTAATCTATTTTTGTATCAGTGCACAATAGTGAAGCAATTACACATAGCAAATAACAATTATCGGATGTCCAAATAAAGGAAAAAGAAAGATTTAAGGGGCGTGCCCTCTAAGGAATAGTGCGATGTTTGCACCGCATCTCATTAAGGCGATCACCCGCCCGACCGTGAGGATAAACAAATCGCACCCTTGCCCTACAATGCGGTGCTATTTGATCTTGTATTTTGAGTTATTTTGCAATATAGAAAAACAAATCGTCTTTTTTACTTAGATAGGTCATTCGTTAGTTTGTGTCATTTCGTCTCAAAATTTCCAAATACGAAATCTATCCTTTTGAGCAAAATTTAACAAAGTGACTCATTTGCAACATCTCCTATAAGCAACTCAATCATAAAGAGGAATTGATTGCAAAAACTTACGAAGTGACAAATTACCTATTAATATGACAAGGTAATCTTTATAGTGCTACTAGAAAAATGGAGACATACTTAAATATTTATGTTTAGATAGATATATCTAACTTATCTGCTTGTTTGTATGCTTTTTCCCAGCATTTACCTCACTAAACAAATATATAGATATTATCACTACAACCATTACTAACTCGATAATTGCCGTACAAATCGTCTATACTATCACAATACCTAAACATAAATCTACTTTAAACCCTGCGCGACGAATCTGTCAGAATCAACGAATTCACACATCCCCTTAATAAAGATTAACAGTGGCGGGGTGTGTTTCGCCTTAACTTAGCTGCAAAAGGTTGTATCTGTGGCCATTTTGTATGAAATTCTGTCATTTTGGAATTGAAATCAAATTGTGATGTTGTAAATTTTACAGTGCTAATTTCGGTGTAATAATTTGTAGGTGGACAAATGTCACGAATGTCAGTTTAGGGGCTGGATGGGATTATTGAAAGCTCATGCTAAATGTTAACAGCAATAAAAGTTTATAGGGGGTGTTAATGAATGATCCAAATGAGGTTGATGATCACGTGTTTGGGTAATTTATTGTTCTTTTTTTTGTACAATTTCATTTTCGGACCCTTCGGATTCTCCATGTCTCCTCCATTGTAGTTTGCAATTAAGTATTGCTTGCACCTTCGTGTGTAGATAAAGAAAACGTAGCAGTTACCCAGTTAGAACGAAAAGCCGAACTCTTATGTCAAATATCTCTGCTTAAACTGCAGTTTAGCTTACGCACTAACCCCCCCGCTGTTATGTTAAGCCATTTTTATAACAGCGTCGTTATATCACGACTCAGATTGTTCAATATTCGATTGGTGCGCAAAAGTGAAATAGCGTGAGAAAAATTTTAGTGCTGAAAGTGGAATTCCTCTTTTGACGAATAACTCAAAATTAAAAACAAGATTCAACAAAAACTTTCCCAACGCTAAACCAAAAACATCCTACTGAAAACTGGTAAGTATAATCTTAACAAACCTCCTTATAACTTAGTTTTGGGCCCTTATAAACTCTCCTTAGGGCCGCTATCTGCTAATCCTGGAGCGAGGCGGATGGTCACGGAGTCGTTATCAGCGAAGCAGCACGCAACGCCTCTTCTCACCAGTTAAATAATAATTTGTAAGGGGGGCTTTAGGCCTTTACCAAAGAAGATGCCTGTAATGTAAAGAACGGGACTTTCATTCTACCAATAAACGGGAAATATTTAGATCAGGAAACCGTGGATGGAGCTATGAGGCGTTCTTTGTGGGAATAAAAGAGGCCTATGTAAGCCAGATCCCTACACTTCTACAGGCTAATAGGATGATGATAGAAAATAATATTAATAGCTTATAATGAAGTAGGTAGGTACACCATATTTCAAAAAAATATTTTATTTTTTTCTTAGCAATAGCAATATAAAAAAAGGTTTCGACTATTTGACTAGAGCGTAATTATAAAGGAACTGTACTTTTTGGATGTAGTCAGAACGGTCCCTAAATGGTGATTATAATGGTTCGTAAAATACATGGTGTATTATAATTTTTACCTATGATCTGTGACATGGTGCTGTTAGAATGTACCACGTTCGCAAGTCGTCGTACTCGGAACAAAAGAATGTGTAGTACCTCCAAAACCAGGAATTTGTCGTCATCAAGTCAATACATCTCGCTGGACCGGACGTCCTAAGGTTCTGTCATCTATCATCTGTCATTTTAGTCGACTGAAATTGTATGGTAAAAAACAAAAAAACAAAGGTCTGATTCGGACTCTATTTGCTACGGACTCCTGTAAAAACTAGTTCAAAAGTTCTGAAAAAGCTTTGAAAGCATGTCAGTTGACCTGAAAACATCTCTGTCCCTTAGCCCAGCGTCAGATGACATTTAATTTCACCAGGGTTGTTTTATTATAGAAATTAACCCGTTTTTAGTGAGCTTGGGGCGATACATAAGTAATTAGGCGGGCGGGGTCGGTGCCGCCCTAAGTTCGCCCTTCTGTCGTGAGATGAAGTCAATGTACTTACAAGTAAATAAGAGGAAAACTTGATGTAAATAATAAGTAGGTACCTACACACTACACAATTTGCAAAATTTACTGAGTTGCAAAATTGGATAATAGAATTTTTCGACCTTGCTGTCAAAGTGACAGTGACACTTAACTGAAAAAAATAGTAACAAAATAGTTTTTAAACTAATCAAAAGCTAAACAAAGTGTAGATACAGTTTGTCTAAAAAACCTGGCTACATACTTACGAATTGATTGGTTTCATGCTAGGATTTAAAGTTCTTTTTTTAACAAAGGACGTTTTTTATATAAATAATCCTTCTGACAAAGTAATAACGTAGCTTCGTAGTGTTTCTGTAGGTGACGTTGAGAGCATCACTGTGACACCCTGTTACAATAGTGCGTGTGGAACTCAAGCACAAGAGTGTGCAGCACGATCGAAATTGCTACACCCTCTAGCAAAACGAGGCACTATTATTTGATCTCGAAATCACTGTTGTCATTTTATGAAAAAGTGTTTTAATACTTTTGGAAAACATATTTTTTAGACAATTTCTAGTAAACAGGTAATTACTTATTTGCATCCTGTGTGTAGCTAGGCTACGAAATGTCCTTTGTAGGTACCTCTTATTATCTGAATTGTAACCTCGCCACCTTCAACCTAACCTCAATCTTTACGTCGTCGAGGGTTTCCTCTCGTGTTTTTTGTGTTTTTATTATTTTGATCTTTAATTCCCAAAAAAATTTGCATCCTATCACCTCCCCAAAACGAAACCAAAGCTATAACATATTCCTTTTAATATCTGCGCGCGTTGCGTGGTCACGCGGCGCTGTTTGCACGCGTGGCCGCCACGTGTTGCCTCGAGTGCCCACACCTACCATCACTAATGTCTTTCTGCCTACCCCCAAACCTCCATAGCATAATGAGGACGTAGATCGTATGGTTTGTGGAAATGAGCAATGGTTTTATTGGTTTCGGGTCATAGGGTTCATATACCTACTAATAATTAACCCCTTGGTTGCTTAGTTTGGGACTAGAAGGTATTGTGTGAAATGTCCATAAATTGGGACCTATACCAAATGGCTTTCGATACGTTGTAAAGCAGGAGGTGCGTGGAAGATGAATATTTGAGATTCCGAGCTAACTAATGATACAAGGGATTTCTGAACTTTTTGATCAAAAATCCCGTGCCACTAAAGGGATTTTTAGACAAAAAGTCCAGAAATCCCCTTGGCAAGGGCAACTGGCAGGGGATTTCAGGAATAAGCCTAATTCTCTACACAGTTATTTTTAAACTAACTTAAAGCACTAATTTGAATAAATATGAAAAACGCTTCAGCACTTTTTCAGGTTTGCACAGTTTTAGATATGTATTTTAAAACAATTTCAATTCAAATTCAATTGCAGGTTATCAACGAAAAGCACGTTTGTGTATCCACGCGTGTGAACATGTCTGAGAATGGCAATAAGTATCCGACAATAGAATCGGCGAGTTGTGACATTAGGTGGAAGGTGTCGTGGACATAGATGAGCAGAATGTGGCATGCCTATTATTTACCTGTGATTATTTAGGCCAGCGTATCAGCATTGTTATTCAGCGCGGCAATGCAGCCACTGTCTTGGGCACGCTTCCAATTGCTACTGATTTGGACCAGTTGAGCTCTATAGATCGTTTGCAACGGTTTGTGGATAGCTCAACTGTTTCATGTGTATTTTGTAAATATTTTAAATATATTATAAATACTGTACTGAATAAATATCTGAAAATAAAAAATCAACTTTAACTGTTAACTACAAACTTTTTGAGATCAATAAATAGTAGTAGAGCTTGTCCGGGGAGGTACCTTTTTCCACCGTATTTTCCACCAACAAGCAGTGATGCTCGCATTGCTGTGTTCCGGTTTGAAGGGGCAGAAATAGGTGTACTTACCCGGAGGAGCTCTTTTCCAAGAATCTCTACAACTGATTTGTATTTTCAAGCACTAAAATCTTGTTAGCTTCGTTTCCATGTCCGTATATTTGTCGTTTATTGTATCAGTCAGTAACATTAATTTTTTTTTCATCGATTTAGAAAATCCTCCGTCCTTCCAAATATCCAGGCTCTGTGAGGGCGACGCGGGTGTAATTGAAAGCAAACATGCATTGTTGCGGCCCGTATCAATCAGCAGTGACGCAGCAAACCCCCTCCCCTAGCACTGGACAGGGGGGAGCTTTCTAGAAGAATTTCGAACATCAAGTTCTATGCGAGAAGTTCAAAGGACACGGGAAAGAATCTCGAACTCGGAAAGTGAAGAGATAAAAACGATTATGACAAGAAATATAGTAGTGATCTACGAGTAACTTAACTTAACATAACTTTGCCAAGTAGAATAAAATTTCAAATTCCAAACAATTCCAAATTGTTCTACGAAAATTCAACTGTCATTTTAGCGCGGCTTTAAAAAATGCCCTATCATTTCACTACGAAAAGAGATGACAAAAGATTTAGCAATCATTTTAGTTAGCTCTGCCCCCGTATCGCAGGCTCTGAACTGCTTTCGCTGCCCAGCATAATGTCAAGCGACGTGGCTACAGGTGTATACAAGAAGCTTTTGACGGCAAAAAACGCACTGAAACGCGCTAATGTCACTATTTAGTCACAGAATACTTATGATTTAGTATGAAAACAGTTCAGACGATTGCCCCCCAGTCTATCATCATCATCATCAATATATATAAAACTCTTTTGAAGCTGACAGAGAATCAACGCACAGCCTAAACCATAAGTCCTATAGAGGTATGAAATTTGGAGGGTAGTATCCTTATATAGTATAGAGGTGCACTAAGAAAGGAATTTTGAAAAGTCGCACCCTAAATGGTCTAGAACGCGAGCAACGCCGCGGGCGACGGCTAGTAGTATAATATGACCTGTGGGCTGTGGCTCAGTTTTAGAGGAATAATATGAATATATCCCTTATACTTGTACAACAAGTTACGCGCCTCATCAGTTGAAATACTCTACCCACCGCTATGCCAGAGTTTTTGACTAGTTAGGACCTACCAGTTAGAGTTGGTGTACTAGTTGGTTTTGTTTGATTAAATTCACTACTTCTAGTGTTACCTCGCGTTACTATTTAATATCATTGTAATTTTTCTTTTTTACATTGTAAATTGTTAGTCCATAGTACCTACCACTTGACCTCTAGATGATTTGTTCTAGGTGTCTACTGTCTACTACTAAAAACGGATTATTCCCATCGAGCCCACCAGCTGGCCCACTGATGAGCTATGGGAAAAAATCCAGTGAGTCCACTATGCAAATGAGTGGGTTCGATAAACGTTAGACGAATATTTTCTATTAGCAAATATTCAACAAATATTGACCAAAGCTAGACAACGTCGAAAAAAATTTAAAATAATATTTTGAATAAGATCAAGAATAAGAATAAGAATACTTTTGGACACTGGACACAAAAAATGTAGCCTTCGGAACGCTTACACCTACATTTTTGTGCCTTTTCTTCATTGGTTCAAGCTTAGGGTTTCGTTGCAAAAACTAAACAAATACACTTTCGCATTTGGTATTCTAAAATTATGGAAGACAAAAACATTGCCCACTTACTTTTAATTTGCCCAGAAAATGAGCCAAATATTTTAACTAACTGAAGCTATTTACTCGAGCAGGATGTTAAACAGGAGCCAGCTATAACCCCAGCAGTGCCACAGAGTATTATAACAGTAAATGTCACTGAAGAGGTTTCACTCACATTAGTAAAACAAAAAAAACATTTTTTATGCTGTAGTCGTCTGTATGAGAATGATATCTGCGAAATGTATATAGCTGGCAGACACTGGATGAGAAGAGCCGAAGACTGGGCTCAGTGGCGCGTCTTGGTAGAGACCTACGTCCAGCAGTGGACCGATATAGGTTGATGAAGAGAGTGAGGTACTTATTCTGTGGTACGGGTTATTCTCAAAAAATAGTAGAGCGAAATTACTCTTGCTGACAAATTGTTTTAAAAAGTAGTTGTATTGATTTCCGGAGAAGGCACGTAACTCCTGAGGAATATTGAGTTTTAAACTAACTTGTTTGAGTTCATTTTACAATGAAATAAAGCTACAAGTGCCAAAGAGCGAGCAGTATCGCAGCGCTTTATTTGAAACACAAATATTTGGCCGATGAAACTTTTCCATCGTTTTCCACCGTCTACGGCGCCTTTATTAATATTTTATTATTTTGTCTTGTACGTTTCGGAAATTTCAACTTCCCTTGTTACGAACTCGGGGCTCTAAAGCGATTATATTTTAAATTATTTTAATTAAAAGGCTGTGTAAACGTACCATAACTCGCAGATCGTTCAATGAGCTGTTTTGTTTTTGAGCGTATTTGTTTTTCAGAGTACCTACTGAACGAATGAGTTCGCAAGCTCTTTTTTTTCTTATTTTAAAATTCTCGAAAGGAGCTGAAATATAGGTTTTAATGCAATTTTTTTTAGCTCAAGCTTCATTGCAAAAATTGATTTGTGTAATTTTACTAATTTTGTTCCAAATGCTAAGTAGTACTGATTCAAAAGATTTCATAGGTATTGTTTTTTCTGTGTCACGTATAGAGTCAGAAAATAACTGGCTTAAGTATAAACCAATTATGTTAAGAAATTTTCCTTAATCTTTATTTAAACCAAATAATGTTAAAAGTGGCAACACCGATCAATGATTCTTTAAATATTTTCACGGAAAACATTGACTCATTCAGTCGCTGTTGTCCCAACAAACTTGAGGCCTGTTTTTCCCGCGCAAAGTTTCGCTAAGGTAACCCACACCGTTTGTGCAATCGATTAAAAATACTGTTTGCAACTAGGGTTGTCTAAGAGAATTCACACTTATAAGTAAAATAGTTTTTGTATAACCTCAAAAATTAAATTACCCTCACAAATGTTTTGACTATACCAACTACTTAGGTATTTTCATTTCATTTGTTCTGCTCTACCTAATAAAAGAGACATTATTTTGGGTATAGTCGGCCATGTGGCTCTCATCTATAAAATAGCCATACATACAACTGGTAACCCTCTTACTGTGTCGAATATCCTCGAAATAAAACTGGTGTTGCCAGTCGAAAACAGCACAGATATAGAATAGATATAAAGTAGTAATATATAGTCGAGAATAGCACCCACTTCGCTTTCTTTAGATAATTTTATTGAAGTAAAAAACCGTGTTCTAAACAATCTACCTAGCCACCTAATCATTTTTTTTTTCCTAACCTATTTTGTCCCACTGCTGGGCAAAGGTCTCCCCCAACATCTTCCACTTTTCTCTCTCCTGGGCCTGCTCCCACCAACTTCTATCAAAGGCGTCGAGGTCGTCCCGCCAACGCTTCAACAATCAAAATTGTCGATCAAAAATGTATTCAAATACCAACCAAGAAAACTTAAACACAACTAAAATATTCAGAATTTAAACCTATTACAAGTTCTCTACTCAAACTACTGCGCTGAAAGTTTTTGTGAATTTTACAAGAAAGATTAACGGAACTTGCAACTTTCTTGCTAGTTGATTAATTAAATTTCTTGATGAACTGAATTTTAAAAGACGTTATAGTTACTTTGTTTATGATTTTTCATTTTTTTTTTAATCTATCTGTCTAATCAGCCTATGCTCACCCACTGTTGGGTATTGGCCTCCTCTTTGTCACGCTATTCTTTTCGATCCTGCGCCAATCGAATCCAGTGTGCTCCTGCCACTTTTACGATTTCTACGTAAAGTTAAAAAAAAAACTACGTGAGCAGGTAAATATAAATACCTAATCTATCTATATTTTGGCTCTAAAACCGAGACTTATAATGTAGGATTTACACGTACAATGGAATAAAGTACAACAACCTAGAAAATGCTTCGTAATAAAATGTTTTTGAATGGTTATTTAGTGCCACATTTTATATCGATACATTTTGACAAAAATATTGCACTGTAACATCGCTTTGTTTTCGTAATTTACATCTAAAGCACGTCATAATAAGGTTCTATTTACATTAGAGGCACAATTTGTTAGTTTACCTTCAAGAGCCCTCAATGTTGCCAACAACACGTGGTATGGAGTGATTCCATCACAGAATATTATTCTTGGAGTCTATTGTAACAATCTATTTTCATAGGATTTTGTTTTCGACATGCATTATTCGCATATTTTGATGTGCAAATAACTTTGCATTCCAACACAATTGCAAAACTGTTGGAATGATGTTTGGTTAGTAATAAAATGTTTGTCAGTTTATTTTATCAGTCATTCATACTTTGCCTCCTTGAGTCACATTGAGAGACACGCTGATAAAGAAATAATTGTGTGTGTCACCTATACAGTATAATATTATGACGTTGTAAGAAGGATCATGTAAAAAACGGTAGGAACCAGTAGGGCTACTCTTGACCCCCGCCGTTCCAAATTGGATCCGGATTTTGACAGATTTTGTGTCATTTTGTACTGAAAAATGACACGACTTTGTCAAAATCTATGGATCCATTGGAACTGTGTTCGAAAGTAGCCCACCTGGACGTCAGTTTCTTGTTCGTTCTTCTAGCCCCGGTAGCGTTCAAATCCCTGCGGTTTTTAGGAATAAATACTTTTCTGACTTAAACCACAGAGTATCTAAAAGAAAATTTCATACTCGATAAACATTGAAAAAAGTAGAAAATCTTAACGTCATTCTCCAAGCTTCAGCGTTGTATCAGCAGGTGCACATAACCCATAGGTATTTGTATCATGCTAGATACTTACTGATAACACGTAAATCCTCACATAAATCAGAGGCTTGTGAATTTACGAGCCCACTGTGCACATACGTACATAAATACGTAAATTATCATGATATACGCTTAAAAACCGAGCACGTACTCCCCTAAATCTCGTGGGTGTGATAACGTGCGATTTTTGTAACAGTACCTACTTATTGTAAGATGATAAATAGCCATGGTGATTCTGCATGGTTGAAAATAAAACGGCATGCAGAAAAGATTCAATTGTAAAAAAAAATTAAATAAGTATTTAGCATGCCAGGCGTCATGGCTCAGTCGGTAGTAGCTCTGCCTTCCGTGCTGTGGGTCGTGGGTTCAATCCCCACCGAGATCTAATATTTGTGTGTTATAAACATGGATGTTTGTTCTGTGTCTGGGTGTTTCTATATATTGTAAGTACGTATTTACAAAAAAAAAATGTATGTATGTATTCTATCAGCCATCTAGTTTCCATCGTATAAGCTTTGCTTAGTTTGGGACTAGAAGGCGTTGTGTTAAGTGTCCGTGAATATTTATTATTATTTATTTATTTATAGTCAATATTTCAGATCAATTGTAAACCTAGTTACACTCTGCAGAACATCATTTTAGCCCAATGCCCAATATCTAACCAATATGTTCCTTGATAGTGATCATAATAATTATTGTAAAACATGAAAACGCTATGTCAAAGGCAAAATAGAACTCTATCAAAATTCCAATTTCAAAATGTATTTTTTTTTCAGAAGTTTCTATTGCTAGTGCAACATTTTTTTTTCTAAAAATATTACTGGCCAGACATGAGTTATTATTATTCCGTTCTTCATTCACCTTTCTTCTGCATACAAAGGCCCAAGGAACTATGGAGGCTATGGATCAAAAGCGTGACATTATATCAGCATAAAAGACTTTAGAATGTTCGAAATGCTACGCTCATCCAACGTATTTGGGATGTAAAACAAACTGACACTGAATGTAAATACTATTGTTGAGTGTTGTCATCCGAAATGTGGTATAATGGATATCTAATGGGCATTTTGATGAATGGTCGTTTCCGTGTCTCCTACAAGTTTCTTTACGAATCCACAGCTGTTTCTCGTGGTAGTTCTAGCTGAAAACTAGACTGAACCATAGAGTTAGCATAGAGCATAGACGATCCTAACAATTTTTTTTGTTTCTTATACATTTTTTACGAATCTACAGCTGTTTCTTGTGATAGTTTTATCTGCAAACTAGGCTGGACCATAGAGTTAGCAATTAGCATAGAGCATAGACGATCCAAACAAAATTTTTGTTTTTTATGCAACTACATGATTGAACAAGCCGATGGCCTATCTGATGTCATGGGCATTACAATAAGATTTCCTAAATTTTTTTTTACTGGTCATAAAAATTCCACACAAGTCAAAAACGAGTCAAATAGTATGATAAAATTTTGTTAATATTAAGTAAAAGAGATATAGTGACAAGCAGGCATTGACCTTTGTGCGTCAATATAGATTTTTCGCCGTTTGTGTATTTTATAAGTGTGCATATGCAACACTGTGTCTGTCCGTTTATTCACGGTGCCACAACACGACACGGTCTTTTGACCACACTATGACACACCTTCACTCACTATTAAGCTTTTCATAGCATTTTGATACTTATACAGTTGACATACAGTCTATAAAACCCCCGTAGAAGTGCAGTTGTGGTAGTCGAATACGTATCTTCAGTTTTCGTCATCTAATAGGAACCCCGCGCGTGAGGTGAAAACGAGACTATTGTTTTGTGTCTCTTATGCTAATACTATTGTCATTCTCAAATAATATAAAACATATATTTTTGATGGAAAAACCATACTGAGTCAGGTATTGGGATTCAGTACAAGGTTTGTCTCAAGGCGTACCTTCAACCGAATCCGGGATTAGGTCTTAAGAATATAATAGAAATTTACCAAGGCAAGGCGTTTCAAGCATGGAATATACTTTTTCGACGTAAATACCCAGTTTAATTTGAAATGTAAATCATCATTTCGACAACGAGTTACAAGCAAACAATTTTCAGTAGAGCACAAAACCCGCCTCTTTACTCTGTCAAACTTTAACATCCGTAACGCAAACACAAGTGCAACAAATTCAATTTTTTTTTGTCGACAAAACAAGTAATATTGTACCTGTTGTCGGATGCAACAATTTCCTCAAACTTCCTGTACCGACAAAGGCGAATTCACATTCGACACGCCCAAATCAAAATACATTATCGATATCGAGTTATAAATTCGGACAAAGTGTTGCCAGTGGAAAAAAAAAGTTGCAATGTTCGCACAATCAATCAAGCGATAAGCCAATAAACCTCAACGATGCGCTTTTGAATTTGGAATTAGATTTTTGAATCGACGCATTGTTGCCTATGGCCGGCGGCGCGCGAATCTGCCCTGTCGAATTGCACAATGCAAGGCCAACCGGAAGCTAACAGTGTCTTGTTCAATAGGACGCAGGAACTATTGAGGTCGGTGGATGTAGAAGCTCGTACGGTCAGCAAAGCTTTGTGGTGTGTTTGTGTTACGTCAGATTGACGCAGCCTTTGTCATCTAATAAAATTGCAAGGACTTTGTTGCATCCTCAAAGGTTTTATACCTGTCTATGCGGAGTTATTGGCAGTACCTACTGATAGCTCTAACCTGATTTTCAAAAAAAGTATTCATTAAACATTTTTCCCCAAAAGTAATGTTATGAATACTTTTTGGTCTAACTGAAAAATTCTCTTGCTAACCCTACCCAACTGACATGAACACAGAATCCGATACGAAAAAAATATTGTCTAACAATACAACGCCCCCCATTCACTCCGAATCGACATTGTGCTCGTAGAATAAAAACAGGGTCGTCTATGGAAAAAAAAGTCGGGGTTGCCATAAAATTAAAGTTCATAAAAGGTGGAAATAAAATATGTATTACACGGGTATAATGTTGTTAGCCCCCGTTTAGGTTTGAATGGCCTTTTTGATGGTACGTTTGACTTGCGCTTTGTATGGAATTGAGCGTGAAATATAGAGATTGATGGGAATTTTGCTGATGGTTTTACTAATTACAGGGGCGGGTAGTTTGATAGTTTATCATTAATACAAATTCATAGATTTTTTCACCTAAATTGAAGAGTCACTAAAAAAATAGTTTTTCTTAAAACTGCACCCAGGAAACGACCTACCTAACTTAGAAAGTTCACTTTCACAAAATTGGGATTAACCTGAGTCACCAATTTACAGCTCTTCAAAATTTTTTCACCATTACTTTGGACCCTATGCCTATAAAAATAAGAGTTACTGCTAGCATTTTTAGGATGTAAAAAGATTTCGGCCATCACTTTCTTTGCATTTGGTTGAAGCAAAGCCGGTTGGGACTAATTAGTGTTAATCAAATAACGTCTTCGGCTTTGAAACTAGCTGTTTTTGTACTAATGAGATTCATGAGTTGGCTTATCAGGGAGTTTTTTACGTAAAAAGCAAGCAAGCTCGTATGAGTTAGTGGCCTACTCTGGTGACGGAGTTTTAAGGCCGCCATAAGGCCTCCGTCGCGGCTTAACGACTGCTAGAGCCGGGACCTACAGTTTAACATGCCCTCCGAAGCACGGAAGCGCTCAGATGTAAATGCCACTAACGGTCACCCATTCAAATAGTGACCGCGCAGAACGTCGCTTAAGTTATTAAATTTTACGTAAGGTAGAGTCAGACCACACTAAGATTACAGCGCTTAAATATGACATTTGAAATCATTGGAAACATCGTTCGTCCGCGAAAACGATTCGATAATGCACGCATGATCCAAAATTCCAAAGTTCTACATCCCTCTGAGTTTCATAGATATTTTTATAATTATCTCAAACTTACAAATCGAGTGGGATTCTGATTCTTACTATTTCTAACCCGCAATCATTTTCTTGATACGGAGATGCTTTAACCAAGTTTTTTTGATTAGGTATACATAACTTTTGTTGTTTTCGTAAACGTGCTATAAATACCTACAAATTAAAAAATCAATAAACTAAGGTTTTGGAAGCTTCCAATTCATTATACCTATCTTAGGTAAGTACATGTTTTTGTGCACGTAGATCAATAAAATATGAAAAAGACTTTTCAAAGTTACGAGTGCAATAACCCAACTTTTCTTTAGTTGTTCAGCACAAACAGGAAGACAGTCACGCAAAACAAACATTTTAGTGAGATTTAAAGAGTTATGACTCGTCAAGATAACTCGACAGATGGTGTTGCCTGATTGTGGAAAATTCCTAAGCTCCTTAGAAATAGGTATGACGCAATCATGAACAATTACCTACCTATACCTACGAGTATACCTAGACACGATTTCAAGAAACAGTGTCTCTTCTCTGTAGCACATTGGGCTCTATAAGATCAAACAAAAAAAAGTTACCTAGTACTAAAGCTTAAAAATTGAAAGTGCTATTCTGCTATTCCTAAAAAAAATGTGCCTGTGTACCTATAATAGGATTTTTTTTATACAATGTAGGCAACCGTTTGACCACAATCTCACCTGATGTTAAGCAATGATGTGGTCGACGATGTAGCACGGTTACCTAGAAGATATACTCTAAGATACACTCTACTCTTGAAAACTTCCAAATTATAGTCATTCATCATTTATCAGTTGGTCATTATATATTATTATTGGATGATTTTTAGACCCGTTTCACATGGATTTTATGAGCGATTTTTTGTTTACAATTAGTTTATCTCCATTCACAGCTTACAATAATTAAAAAGTCAGATTACAGAAACTTTGTAAGAAAGAAAACAAAAGTAAATGGTGATACAATTTATCCGAATCAAATATTAAATAATAATATTGACTAGTAAAGTATGTATTTACCTCACTAGTCACTACAGTCAATGTTTGCTGGCTAAATAATTTCTAAGACTCGGCAAATTAATTTAAACGTACCAATTCTGATACATTGTATCAATAGTAACAATAATTAGGTTATGATAATTGATCTTACAAATAAACGTGGGTGAATTTGACTTTTTAATCAGAGTTTGTTAGTGTGCAGTACCATACTTAAGACATAGAAAAAAAAATAAGAAAACAAAAAGTGGATTTGAATTTTTTGGTTACCTACGTTATTTTTGTGTTACCACACGGGTTAAAACTTAGGTAACTAGGTACCTATTTCTTCAAGTCCAACATTTTGAGCTGAGAAAGTTTACCTACTTCAACCTTGGTTTGTCCAAAAATACTTAGCTACCCACTGCATTTTTTTTTATTTGATGACTCTCATAGACCCTCTTGATTAAGTTTATTAAGTATGGTTTTCATGACTGGAAAAAACCAAACCTAATTCCTCCGCTTAGTTTTATTAATATTATTTGACCCCATCTCAATTCACCCGAACGAAGTTTCCACAACACGTTCATCTGTTTATTTTCCGTGATTTTCCACAATGCATTGTCCGTGGATATTCCAAGATGGCGGCCGGTCTAACGATTTCAGCAAACATAATTATTGAAAGTCGCACGTTGTGTTGTCACAGCTCATTGGTCAATCGTACTGACAGTATTGTCACATGTATTTAGTGCTGGAAAATGTATATTTTATTAGTATTTCGACATTGTAAACTGAAATGATTTTTGTAGGTTTACAATGAGTAATATTGTCAATATTTTTGTTTAGATTTTGATAACAGAATTATATTTGAATTACCTGCTGTGTTGATAATTAAGGTAAGGTTACTTACCTACGAGTAGGTACAGTTTTTGTCAAGTAACTAGACAACATTAGGAAGCATTTTTTGTATTAGAGAATGATTTATTATTTTAAGAAGACTTATCGAAAATCACGGAATGTGTTAAAAAAAAATCAATACAACTGCAAGAGATACCTACGAGAGGCATGATCTGCAAATCTGTACCTACTATACGGTAACTCATAAACAGATTTTCACAGAGAGCATAATCTCTAGAAAACCGAGAGTGTGGGGTCAGATCTATGTGAGTGCTGGTGTTTACACAAAGTTTGTTTGCTCAAAAGGATGTTAAAGTACCTCCGTTCCCGGATTTCCCACCTCCACTTAAAATTTATCGAGAACACGTGTAAATTGATACACAAGACACTAATGCAAGACATTTGGACGCCATCGCGATCATTTATATATGTATCGCTAAACACATGTCTTGTGCTGTACGAATCTGAGGACACCAATTGGAAGGGCAAATATTAAGTGGGCTTGCGTTTAGGACTGAGGTGCAAGACTTGCGTTCGAGTTACTGGAGAGGCAAGTAAGCAAGGGTGAGTAACTCGTCAGCTATGCAATTAGCGTTGTAGATGACATTAGTATAGGGGGGCCGTGGACAGTGTCAGCGTCAAAAATGCGACCAGAATTTCATAGGAATATCTCTAACGTAGGCTATTAGATTTTTTCAGTGTGAATAGTTTTCTTAAATTAATTAGGTAAGTAAAGTATCTAAGCTCAAAAAGTTATAGGTTATTTATTGCTACGTTTCCAATCCGACGTTTTGTTTTTATCTATACTAAAGTACGATACATATTCGCAACATTATGTACAATAACTGATAAGAAAAATATGTTTGAGAATACTCTACCAACCCCTTACTTTATAACACCGTCCAAACCCAACCCAAATGAACTAACTAAAATATCACTATCCTAAACTTACGCGCTATCGTTTATTGGGCACTAAAACTACCCGCTTGAAGAGCGTGAACGCGCCTTATCGCACCGAGTAAACGAGGCTCTGAAGGGTAACCTACCTACTGAACCTACTTGTAGGGTCATTTACAGTGGAGTCGATAATTTTGAGACTCCCGCATAAGTCATTAACACAAGATACTTTTTACTCAAAGTAAGGTTTTCTTTAAATCATAGGTCTCTTGACCAAACCAAAGTTACAATAATAATTGTCAGTTTCGAAACTTTACTAATTAAAAAAATGTTTAACCCTTATAGTATCCTTACTGCCGTGCATGTTAGCTAAGTCATTCATTCATTTACAGATATTTTAGGAAAAAAATGTTACATAAATGTACACCTTTAAATTAGTTACCACAAAGTTTTTGAAATACCTTGATAATAATCATGAATTCGTTTCAAAACACCACTTTCAGCACTGAAAAGGATAAATAAAGCTTATTGTGGCATTTTTAGAGGTAAATGTTTAAAAGGAGCATCTTACACATCATGGACTTTTTTTTTTTTTTTTTTTTTAATGATAAAAGTAATGGATCAAGCTGAAAAACAAACACATACCAATGTCACACTGCAAGCAGAATTATCAGTTTCAGAGACAAATTACACGAGTGCCGTGCAACTGATGGATTTTAGGGATGGGCTAGCTTAATTACTGTTTTCAGGGTCGATAAAAAAACTAGTCAAAATAAAAACACTTGTATAAGGTTGCAATTGATGTTCCTCTGAACGAATGTGCCAGAAAAGCAACGGTTCGGGAAGAATGGCGGAAGATTGTAAGACGGGCCACTGCTCCAATATGACGACCACGACCACTCTGTCAAGAGTGATACGACAAAGAAGAAGAAGAAGATATTGGCATAATAATTATGTATACCTACTTACACATTTGTAGAGTTAACTCGTAGAAATAAATACCAATGAAACTGGTAAGTTTTACCCTACCTGCCGATGAACAGTTAACTTAACTGTCATAATTAATATACCAAGGTTTTGTTGCCTGAGTTTTTACTCTAAACTCACAACTATTTTGTTCTTGTAATCGAAAGATCAATAGTTTTATTGACTTTTTGTCAAATCGACACCAACGGCTTTCAGCGATCATCCCTACCCTCAAATATAAATATTATGTTTATATATTGATAGAGTTGAGCGTATGTCAAACATGGTCGTACGGTGCCAATATTAGCTCTAGCTATCAGCTTGGTGAACTGGCAATGTCACGGTCAAGGTCACGACATACTGTCAATATTTTGGAATATGTATTTCATTTGACCCCATTACTTACTAAAATGTTTGAAATGTGCATTGGCATGGTCATAAGCCGCTGACTGTGGTTACACATTTCTTTATAGAAATTAGATAGGTATAGGTACAAAATACAAAAGAGAAATAAGAGTCAGGCAGGAAGTACAAAGCAGTAGGAAAGTACAGGCATTCACTGTCATACCAATATTTCCTTTCCAAAATACCTACCTGGAACACTGCTTGTTATTTTAGTTATAATGCATAACGAAACTTTTTTCACAATAGATCAACCTTTCTTGATACTATTTTTTTATTGAATAACAAAATCCACATGTACTGCTGACAGATAAACCAATACGGATTTAAATTTTAGGTAAAATACTTATTTTACGAATCAACCTATACTCTAACTACATGCTGTTTAGTATTCGTGCTAGCCAATATTCTATCAGCTTCTGACATTCAAAGTGGAGTATACCCTTGAGCAAAACAAATATATGCACAGATTCTTCAGAGAATGCTAAAACAAACGATATAACATCATAATTATGTTTAAAAGCAGTTTCAATCGCCATTATCTCTATTTAATTTACAAAGGCAAACTCCTTGGATTAGGTACATTAGCAGTGTTACCAAATATTTTGTGTGTAAGCTATATTGTGTGCTGTGTACATATTATGTGTTATTTTGTGTGTGGTGTACATATTTAGTTGGGCTGAAGCGCGGCCCCTTTGCTCAGTGAAATCACGGTCCTTGTGGAGTTAGATAGTCGACTGTAAATAGCGATTATGGTTTGTAACTAATGTTTTTGCTACCAATTTGTTTTTTTTTTGTAACATGATCCAATTCTGTTTTTCTTATAATTTTTCCCGATCACGATTAATACAAAGACGAGAATCATTTAAAAGTTGTGACAGATAGGTAATTTTTTAGGTAGAGATTTTTGCTCTACTATAGAGATTAGGTATATTTATGCAGATTAGGTTATATGCTATTCAATTATCTTCTCCAATTTTTATACGTTCCGTTCAGTTTTGACTAATAATTAAATATGTACCTATACTTGCTTACGTAAGTAGGTATATCTGTATATGTACTCATGGCACCAGTCAGTATTTACGCATAAAAACATGACCAAATTAATATGCAGGGTACCGCCCAATATTTATTCTCAATACGCCTTTCGAACCCACACAGACATTACCACCAACCGTGACCAATACTAAAATTGCGTAAACATAATCATCATACCTAATGTCCTCATCATTATTCTCAATTTTAAAAGAGACCTTTGTAAAACAGGTCTCGGGAAAACAAACTCTTGCGCAGTTCAAAGTAAACATGGCGGGCGATAACGTCCGCCATCTTGGCGGATTGAGGTTACCTACGCTTCGAAATTCAAATTACGATTATTGCCGTCATTTCAATGCGTCGCTGGGTATTTACGAGTGAATTTATTGGATAACTTAGGAAATTATGAAGCATGAGACACTTTGACTATAAGTCATTGAAACTATTTTTTAAAACAAAGAGTTTGCACGGAGGCGAGGCCTACCAAAGTACTTACCTTTTATTTTTATTTTAGGTACTCTACTCATGCAGGATTTTCCACTCAATTGTGATGTCGCGTCGGACTCTGCTAGATGTACGAGTAGTTTCATAGCATCTACACACGATCTTGCAATATTTAGATAAACTCTTCAGACAAAGAAACAATATAGGTACCTACTCCAGAAAATATTACATGGAACTTGCAAGCAAGGTTTTCCTGTAGCAAACAAAACCGTTAAAACAAACAAAACATGGTCTTGTGAAATCATTTGCAAACCATATCTATGCAGAACTGAGCTAAACGCGCAATTAATGCGCAGAGATAAAACAGTCGTTTAGAAGAAATACAGACTAATCCTACATTGTAGTGAGACAAGAACAAATTTGCTATGACAACAATCAACGGGCACTTAAATAAGGGTCGGCTGCACGGGGACAGTCACTGCGACTGTCTAAATCGCGTTTAAAACAGCTGTCAAACTAACGACATTTTGGGGAGTCAGCTCCTACGCAGAACCGGAAGAATAAAACAGCAAACACGATATTAAAAGAACTTTTCTTTTCTTATTAAGTATCATAGTTTTTACTGGTATTTACTGACTAATTTTAAATTCCGCACAGAACTTATATTGTTTTTTATGGTATAAATAAAATGTATATTAATATAAAATAAAGTTTTTAAGGCGAGCCGTACTGTATAGTCGCTAGGTTTTCGTCACTGGCTAGGTTTTACGTCTCATCTCTAAATTACTGAAATTCTAACACTTACATTGAGCTCTATAAACACGGGTCTCGTTTAGATTCCCTTACTAAAACACTTGATTCGTGTGCGCAAGCTTTAGCGCAGAGTCACCGCCGCTTACACTGCAAATATTTCAACAAAGATACAGGGGGCGCTCAACTCTCCTACTATCCTAGTGTACACACGGCTTTATGGAAAGAAACTTAGTAAAGTTTTAAGTACTTATGTATTTGCTACATAAATTCTTATCGATTTTTAATCAATAAATAAATTGAAAATTGAAACATGGCAAAGAACTGATTCTCGACACTTAAAAATTAACAATGTTTTTTGTAGGTATACGTACTTATTCCTATCCCATGTACTGTGTGCTATATTATTTATATAATTTAAAGATATGTACGAATTATGATAAGCCAAACATACCTAAATATAGAAGATTAGTAGGTAATATTTAGATCGGTATGTAAGTAATTCGATCACATACCATAATTAATTATCAAAAAAATTACTACGCCCTGCATGTGGGGCGACGATCTACGAAATGTAGCTGGCAAACACTGGATGAGAAGAATCGAAGACTGGGCTCAATGTCGCGTCTTAGGAGAGACCTATGTCCAGTAGTGAACAATAAGTAGTATAGGTTGAAAATTACTAATGTATATCTCCAACTGATCTCAGGTTAGTTTTAGTTCAGTAACTCGTTCACATGTCACAAATAAATGAAAAATGTACTATTTATCTCCTACTGAACTCATTGTAAACGTAGGTACTTTGAAATAAAAAAGTGTTTGAACACATGGTTTTAGACGGATGAATTATTGCAATTTAATACGTATGATAAAAATACTTCAGTAAAATTTAAACGAAGGAAATGTTTAAGATGTTCTCTTGGATCACTTTTGCAGTTGCGTAGGTATTGTTAAAGTAGGTAGGTACTCATATAGGTGTAAGCACCTACTTAAGTTACTAAAAGTTTTTTGAACATTATAAATGAAAAACAGTATAAATACCTACACATAAAACATTTATAAAATTATTGTGATTAATGTTGCTGGTATTCGCAGACATGGATCAAAAGCATGCAATTTTCAAACTACCTAATCCAATAATGAACCATTATTTTTCGTTATTTTCATAATAGAGTTCGAGTAGTTTTATTGTATAGTCTAGAGTCTAGATAAATAATCGTTTATTTACTCAGATAGGTACTTTATTTAGCACCTGAATAACCTAACACTTCTCTGTTTGTCATTATTCATTAATACCTATACAGTTGCTTAATTTAAACCCCCAAATTCATAAACAGATACTAAGCTCTGAACTGCTTTCGCTGCCCAGCATAATGTCAAGCGACGTGGCTACAAATATACGGAAACAAGAAGCTTTTGACGGAAAAAACGCGCTGAAACGCGCTAATGTCACTATTTAGTCACAGAATACCTATGATTTAGTATGAAAACGGTTCAGAAAACCTGCCAGGCTAAACCTGACAGGTTTTTATGAGACAACGATTGCTCCCCCTGAAGAGCCCGCCAAACTATTCTTACCTGTATTCGTCTGAAGCAAATCTGCCTCAAGAGGAACTCTACAAACTCTACTTCGTTTGAGTTCGAGGGTAAGCATAAGCAACGTTTCTAAATATAAGCATTAGTATCAGTTGCATAAAACTACATTTTAAACAATGACGTTTTCTTTGGGGTTCTGAAAAGAAAATGGAATAAATGTGCTCAGACAAAGACGTGAGCACAGTATTTAGTTAGGTATACATTACTGTTTGATCATCGAACAATTTGAAGGGCTGGAGTATAAAATTGTAATGTATGACAAATTATCTATGGACAAGCGTAAAAATGTCGTATCTCAATGTTGCCTTTTGGCATTTTCAGAATGCAATGGAACGGTGGCAAAATTGTCTGTCGGTATGACTGACAGAGGCCATAAATAAAAGAAGAAAACTCCATTGTGTAGCTCAATGGTTTTATAGTTGTACTTACCATTATTAAAAAAAATGTGCGATATTGAAGCGTAACAGGCTGGAGAGAAAAAGAAAAAAGTGTAATGCACATGCGCATAGAATGGCTGTAATCGTTTTGACTGGGGTTTTCAAATATTAGTGTTTGGCAAAGAAATGTGCGGCGGTTGACCTGTTTGCCTGACGACTCCAATTGGGTTAACTAGAATAAGAATTTACAACTTTTAGATCGCTTTTGCGCTATTTATGGTGACCCTTATTTACGAACATGAAGGGAGCCTCTATATACAGTGCACTGAAGCTCATATTATTCTGAAACATAAAACTGAAGCATTTTTAAGCAATTTTTTCATAAGTATTTATTGCAAATGTGGCTCCGAGAATCAAAACCCACACAACAATGTTTCTTTCTTAAAACCACTGCCGAATCCTAAGTTGCCAGTGTTAGAAGCAAAATTGACTAACAAAACCAGTGATGCACTTATGAACCAAGTTCTTTTAATAAGGTTTTATTCACTTTTGCATTTAGAATGCGAAGAAAAGTGTTTGAGATCTTCCTATTAGTAATTTACTGAAAAAAGGTTTTTATAAAGCACTCAAATTCAAGTTACAAATTAAATCAATCAGAAATTTAAATGTTTCAAAGACGAAATCAGTATTCAAATTGGCGGGTAATTAAAATAAAATCAACGCTTCCTTTTGACAAGTTTTACTTTTGTCTTAGATCTTTTTAAAATTAAATTATGATTGAGCTTGACTCCGAATAAAACCGCCGCTTCATCATCACTATCATCAGCCATTTTTGACAGTTTCCACTGAGAAAGAAGCGTCAGTAGGTTACTTATGGTCTCGGCTTCGAATTGAGCAGATTTAGTATATGGACCTGACTTTCGTTTGAAAGTCAACAGGAAAAAAATATTTTCAAAGGTTACTTTCCACAGAATAATAATCATCTGGCGGATGCAAATAACGGAGAGAGGCCATAAATAAAAGAAGAAGAAGATTACCAAATTATAGACACACACTGGGTCGGTAGGTACAGGCGAGCTCAGAAAGTGCTCTAGGTACCATTCAAAAATATTTCAAGCAACACTTTATACGGAAGGTAGGTACAGGCGAGCTCAGAAGTGCTGTACCACTCAAAAATATTTCAGGCTTTGTACGGAAGGTAGGTACAGACGAGCTCAGAAAATGCTCTACCATTCAAAAATATTTCAAGCAAAACTTTGTACGGAACAGTCGCAATCGAAAACATGCCAAATGAATCAATTGGCGTCACGTTAAAAATCGTTTACACGCTACCTGAGCCATGAGCGAGCGCCAATTGAATTATTAATGCAGGCCCCACAAACGGAGCGGGTACATATTTACCCGTCGCGTAAATAGATGCGCACACAGCGAACACGCGTTTTCTGTACAGTATACTGAAGAATTTTAGAACGTGCTAAACTGCTGGTGTGTCAAAATAGCACATAAGTTATGGTACTGACGTGTGATTGAATGGTATGAGATATCGACACAGTCTGGTTATTTTAGTGGTTACAAATAATGATAGTAGATCGTTTGAACTAGTTTTGATACTTTATTAGTGGGGTAAGTGAGAGAGCAAGCTGCCATCACCTGTGGTGTGGAACCTAGCTTAAAAACTACGCCTTATTGTTGGCAACATTCATTTTGCATCTCTACGCCAGCCTCTACGAAAGCGTAGCATAAAACGTAGCGTAGTATTTTCAATAAAAAACTATGATTTTGAACCAAAATTATGTGTACCACTGTATGTATTATTCACTACTACACATACCACACCACATTTATTTAGTTTAAGACGCATATAATCAATAGTAGGTGAAAATTCTGCCATTATCCTTTATCCTACACACGCGTGCCTGTACACGAAAGCACGTAAAACCCGTAGTTTTCCCGGTTGCGCGCGCTGTTTGCGTGTGTGTGCGTGCGTATGCCTGTGTGCGAGGGTTGGCCTTTTGCAACGTGAGGACTGACAGGGCTGCGACTCGTATACGTGTTCACACGGTGACGGAACTGGGTAACAAATTGACACATTTCTCTACCCTACTTTTTAGTAAAGGTAAGGATACACGACGACACCAGACACTAGACACTCAGTGTATACATCGACTGTCTGTGTGTGTCCACTGCAGCGACACTTATTTTCAGATGTAGTGGCGATGTCGCTCAGTGTCCGTGTCGCAGCCGTGAACGGCCGCCGCAGGACAAAATTGCTTACCCTGTGTACGCAACGCAATCGACACTAGTGTCGACATTTGTGTCGAGTTTCGCTGTTACAGCGCCTTTAACATCAGTATGGATAGATTTTAAGTGGAATTAGTATTTTTGGTCCCATCGGCAAATTCGTTTTACATCTTATCGAGCGAGCTTTGTAGAAGCTGGAACACTGTATCATATTTTATCAGTAGGTAAACCTGAGGAAAGTAGTCACGACGGATTATCGTGTGTGGTTTTGAAGATAGATCTACGAATCTACGTACCAGTTACCCCTGGTAGTGAAGGGTTCGTCTCAAATTCTCTTTGAAATTTCGACTTAAACTAGCAGCTTCAAAGGGAATTTTTGAGGACGTGCGTAGAACAGGCAACCATTGAACCACAAAAATGTGTGCTGCGACGATACAAAGTACTATTATACTGTGGTAGAGATGAAGGCAGGTGAAATTACTATTGAGAAGCCATTGTGACAGCCCTAAGACGAAGCCTTGGATCCCGGGGGCCCAAGACTCTCTCCGTATTTGCAGACTTGAGCAATTAACAGCTCTTTATGAATATTCAACGTGAGTTTTTTATTAATTGATGTGTAACTTACGCGAAAATGGCTTTTTGTGATGTGATATGTGCTTTGGTTGGAGCCGGTTGGAGATCTGAGTTTGAGCGTCGCTTAAGTTTTATTTGTGTAACTTTATGCATAACATATTGTGAAAGTTATAGATACCACTGCAACCTAAGGTTGACTTTGAGAAGTTCATTATGCAACTGGATTTCGGGCTGGTTCGTAGATTGTCAGAATGGCCCTTGGTTGGGCCTCAGATTGAACTAATTGTATCTTCAGGATATTTGCTCAGAAAACTGATGTAATATTACAGAAAATAATGTATTACGAGTACGCAACAGCAAAGGAGGTCATGACACTTGTTACTTTCTGGTTTTGACTAAAATTCTGTGATCACGAGACGGAGACGATTACCCAATTAATTAAAAAAGTGCTTTGTTGGATCGTCATATTCTCGAGATTCGCGAGATTATGTAGAGCTGGCTTATTTCCTACTTTAAAAGTCTTGAATCGACAAATATAAATATTATTGTATAGCTTTGCGTAAATGCTTTGTTTGCCAGCATTCATAATCTTATTCCTGAAATATCTACAGCGTTCTGGAAAACCTTGCTAGAGCGAGATGACATTGCGCGGATAGAGACAACTACAGAGGGATGAGACGACCTTTCAGATTCCAAAGGTTATATATCCCTGGTAATATGAGTTGGGAGTTTAGACTTTAGCAGCTAAAATTACAGTTGGATATTGGTTGTAGAGTCAAGTGTGTGAGCATTGTGCGTGTTGTACTGACAGAAGAGTGCGGACAACAAATATTGATTCGGTGGAGCCTTGGGGGTGAGTGGGAGGTGGGGGGTACTAGGCGCACATAATTTGGACTAATTCCTGACGTGTTTGAACAGGCTCGTCTGGTCATTCGACCGCTGCGGTCGATCAACTTGTCTTTTCAAAACTTTCAAAACTACATGCGGTATGAATGACTCTATTTTCGGTCGTAAATAGATTACTCATAGGAAAAAAGAAAATCAAGGATGGTCCGGGATTATAGAGAAATTTTTTTAACCAATGCAAAACGCTCCATTCATCTTCCGGGATATGATACAGTTATATGTAAGCAAGTAGTTACCTATCGAATATTTCTGCGATCAATTGTCTTTTTATATCTGCCTACCCTACACAGTGTGTAAAAACAACTAGTGTTTGGTACCAACACTCGCTAAATACCTCGTGAAATTAAGATTATTTTTAAATCAGACAAGATTTCTCAATACAACTTCGCTGGTGAATATTGTATGAGTGTGTATGTGATGGTGTTTGTGAGCATACTCGTAGGTACGTTGTTTCATCTGTAGGCGTGGCAACTACACCGAAACAGTCCGATTGGCTAATGATTAAATTAGCCAGTCAAATTTCGCAGCTTGTTGTAGCCAGCGTAGGTACAAAAAAAAACAACACCCACATTTTTTTCACATTCCAAAATTGTTGTGGTTATGAACCAGAAGACATTGACATCTTTTTTAGCTTATATTCCACGTTTCTACGATGAGGTACCTATTTAGAATTTAAAAAAAAAACATTCCAGTGACCAAAGCTAGGTTAGTTTACTATGAGGTTCTAAAGTACCTTTGTACTTAAGTCTTACAAACATACCTTAATAAAGATTTGGGTAGGTCGGTAGGTAGTAGGTACCTACCTAAAAATAAGTAAAAGTTAAATAGACTCGTTAAAGTCACCTTCGACTACTGTTTGAGGTTAGTATGATACCTACCTTCCTATTATTTATTTATGATACGACCTACGTTTTGTAGGTAGGTAGTTTTATGTAGTCTTTTGCATGTAGGCGACCTATTTTTCTTTTAGTAAAAGCTGACAAGAGCGATATGATAGATATTATACAATTATTAGGCTTTATCAGAATTGATTGTCAAGTTTCGGACGATGGCTCTACAACTTTATAAAACTCTAAGCTCGCGCCACCGATTTTCTCGGATCTGCCGACAAATATGCCACAACAAACGCCGGAAACTATATAAAGGTAGGTACTAGGCATACCACATGTCGACATTAGCTACGAATATACGTAGGTAGGTACCTACTTACGTAAACACGTCGGCATCCGCCACGTTGCTTATCTCACTATGCAAACGTTGCTCGTGTATCTTAAAATATTTCCTTCTAGGGCGAGAATTTCTCAGAAAATGGTAGAAAAACTTATCTTGATATTACGCTATTTTGAACCTTAGGTAGTGTTGTCGTTCTGACACTAAGGTCACGGGCGAGTGGAGTTAAAATGGTAGAGAATATCTACATACCTAAGTAAGGACATTTAGGAGTTTTTTAAAAGTTTAAAATTAGTAAGAGTGAGCCAACGTTTTGAAGTCTTAAATAAATGTGGCTTGTGTGTGGCTTGTGGCTTGGGGCTTGTGGCCTGTGGCTTGCCACCACCTCCCAAACTTAAAACTAACTCTAATACCTAGGAAAATGAAAGCAATATTTACCTAGTCTCTAAGTCATTAATTTCTTCAAAAACTAGAGTTTCTAACTCTATAAATTCAGATAAAAAAGACTGATAATATCTGCCTAAAAAATATATAGGTTTCTATTCCTACAAAACTATAGTACTTTCCTAATCCAGTAAAAAATAGAAAATAATGTAGAGCGATTTTTCCCTAAAACTACCCAAATGCTAGTTCGCTAAGCCTCCAATCTCAACAAATAACAATTCAACCCAAACAGAGCTCAATAAACGTCAAATAAATTCATGGGTTGGTGCATAAAATCGCACATTTGGCCGCGGGCCTCTTCCGGCCCCTAGGCCCCGACAGAGGATCATCCCGATCTTACCAGATATTAGCGCTGGGGGCTTTATATAAAAAAATATTTATTAGAACGCATGGGGCGGGGCGATTCAATGAATGCTTTTTTTATTGACTGCCGATTATCATAAGTCTTTTGAAAGCGGTTTTGGAATACTACTACGTAGGTATCTCTGCTGTAAAATGCTTGATTCACTGAATGACACTTCACATGTCCTACTTGCCGGGTAGCTGGTGCCGGGCGAAGTGCATAGGATATGTAGGAACGTTATCTTTCACACGTACCTACCGTTGTAATTTGCCCATGCAGCAAGCCCATAGGCCTAGCCTACATTTGACAGCCACCGGCTACCCGGTAACCAGGAAATGTGTATAGGCACTTATGTTATGTTGGTACCTACTTATCAGTTATTCCTTACGATTTTGAGACTTATAAATATTAGTAGTTCGCCCCGAACTGAGATCTCGTGATGGTCGGAGGTTAATAAACCCCAAAAATTATAAAATTAATGAGAACGCGTTGAAATTTTTTTCCTAGCATATAATAGGATAGATATTGAGTAGGTAGAGATAAAAATAAATACCACCTAGTTTAGCTGGTCTAGCTAAATCTCGATATTGGGAATGGTATTCGGATGCTCTCAATTTTTTATTTACTTTAATCGACTAGTTGAAAAGCAAACAGTTCGCCCCGAGCTATTCGCAATATCCCAGTTTTAGCTGTTTCTATTCCGAGCTTTGTGCTGCTGTACGCTTATTTTTATCTTCGAAGCAGATTTTATTCTGTAAATAATGCAAATGGGAACCTCGATACAGTATAAAACAACCATTAGTTCTGTAATAAAAGTTATGGGCGTGAGACGAAGTCTATCCCAGAATTACCAATCAAAGTTGCCTGGAAGAGATCGCTATTGATCGATAAGGCCGTCCATTGTACATTTAATGCAACCTGTTTTGTTTTATATCATAAGAATATGTTTCGGTGTTATTTACAATAAAGCGTTTTCATTCATTCATTCAAAAACAAAGTTTTTAAAAATAAAGTGTTTTCTAGTTTGAATATTTCCGTGTCCATTTATATCCTAGTACTAACTATTTATACATCACGTTAATTTGTAATACCTATAAGTACATAATCTAGTTTCTAATGATGATTAATTCTCAGTTAAAATTCAATTTCTTCGAATTCAAACTCATGAATAAAATAACGGTCACAATCAAAGATGGCGGCCGGACGCGCCACGTGACCGATGCGTTTTTAATTGCAATCATTCCGTGTTTTATGTTGTTTGCACACTTTCCGTGTGTTTGCGCAGCGAGACCTTATTTATAGCCGGTGGGAACGTTCCTATTAATTCGGTTTTGTTACTGCAGCTAGATACACATACACCTACCTTAGTACGCATAGAATGTAGGTTGTTGTAGGTAGGTGATTTCCGGAATATAATATACTAGCCGTCTCCCGCGGCGTTTCTCGCGATAGAGTGTGACTTTTCAAAATTCCTTTCTTAGTGCGCCCCTACACTATATAAGGAACCTACCCTCCAAATTTCATACCTCTAGGACTTATAGTTTAGGCTGTGCGTTGATTCTATGTCAGCTTCAAAAGAGTTTTATATATATTGATGATGATTGATGATGATGATGATAATTATGTAGATAATATGCTCGAAGCTCGATGGAAATAATCAACACAAGGTTACATCAACAACTAATCAACAACGATGTAGGCCGAAGTATAGCTCGACTATGCTTTAGTCTATCCAATTATGGAATATCGTAACTAGTAGGTACTACGTAGTACTACTTGCTATCCTACTTACTTACATCATTACAATATCATTAATAATTACATTCAGTTCAGTTCAGTAGGTATATTATAAAAAAGTAGGTACAGAATAATATCAGTTTATTTTTCTGAAAAATAATAGGTACATTTTTGACATTACGTAAGCGAGATACATAAGTTACTTAATATTAGATCTCTACATTTCTACGCTGTGCTACGCCGTAGCATCATAGGTGTAAATTAAAGATCAATTAATCAAACTGTATTAACCTTTGGAATACCAGGCATACTATAGGTTAAGAACACCCTGGTTCTAAAAAATTAAAGGGTAAGTTTCCTACTCGACATAGAACATTAAGGCACGGTTACCCAACGTAACATAGGTGCTTAATCTACTTAAACAAAGTTCTAAGTACATATAGTGGAGCTGTTTGAACACGGGCCGGGTTTTACATAAATTGTAGAATCGGCGAGCTTAAGCCTCGTAGTTAAGTACACGCTAAGTTCTATAATTTAGTTAAAAGACGTCGGTTCTGCTGTATCTAAGACTTTAAGTATAATTTGTTGTTTTTGTTGCAGGGGAAGAAAGCGTCCGCGGCCATCTTGGAACTGTATAGAATGAATGGAAAAACTAAGGAGTCATAAAACTTAAATCGTCCAACAATATGTCTGGAAAATCGGAATCTGTAAAACTACATAGTCGATTTGTCACGATTTTAAGGTGAATTTTAATTTCACGATCATCATCAGCCTTAGTAATCCACAACTGAACGTAGTCTCTCCTAAGACGCATCACTTAGCTCGGTCTTCGTCTCTTTTCATAATCTTCAGCAGAACTATGACAAGATGAAATATCCCATAAATAAAACGAATCTTAGTTTCAGCAGGTACTAACCATAGGTACATTTACCGATCTATCAACAGTTTCACATAAACTATAAGATTTCAATCACTATGCGATCCATTGTGTTGTCAAGCGAGACATGCAAGCTCCGATAAAACGGGCAGGCCTGTGTAAATACCGGCGCATCTGCCTTACAGAGGGGCGCTGTCGGCTCACCTAATCATAGAGGCAGCAAATAAACGCTTTAGCTGTGGCGTTGATGATTATTATCACATCATATATCAACTTCCAACTCTCTAGCATCTCCTCTACTCGCTACCTATGTGCCGTAAAATTTGTTAAGTTAAAGAAAAATTACGATATTTCAATTTGCTTCGTCGTCAATCATCAGTTCTTACACCTTTCTGTCTACCTCTAATCTCTATCATAATTTTTCAGGAAAAACCGTCCACTTTCACTGTCCATCTGATAAATAAATCATTAATTCATCTTCTCCTCTAAATATATAAAATCTTTGAAGCTGACAGAGAATCAACGCACAGCCTAAACTATATAAGTCCTAGAGGTATGAAATTTGGAGAAACTACCACATCTCGCAACAATCGAAATAATTATAAAATATTATGTATTTGTTCAAGTTTAATTTTTTTTTTAAGCTTTCTCTTATATACCTTCCTACTCTACCAGTATATTTCAGTTGCCTAAACCCGGCACGAAACATTTGCCATAAGCAAAACTACGGACCCACGAAACGATATACGGATACCCAACCCTCTTCAAGTCTCAGTTCAACCAATCCACGGATTATCTTTCTTGGGGCAAACGTGGTTACCCTACTGTAATGGCGGGAAATCCGAGACAAGATGGCCGACGGATTCTGTTCATTTAAGATATTGCTTTCATTAGGTAAGCTAACTAATTAAGTAGCTGATTCCAGTGGGGTGCAGTTAGATGCAACGTTTCGAGATGGATGTAAACTTCAAATTATGAAGCTTTTTCATAAAATTCATGTAATGAGCCCCGAGGGCTGTTTCTTTATAAATTTCAACTGTAAATTAGAGGACATGGGACGAACGACAACGAATGAAAAATAAATAAAGAATGAAATCCAGTACTAGTAACGCCATCTGTTATTGGATACCGAACTGCATTGTTTGTTTAAGGCGCACGACACACACGCAAAATAAACTAATAGAAAATAGTGAAATAAGGAAATATACGAAGAAGTATCTAAATATTAAAACACACTGAGTAAATAGGTAATAATCTTATTCAACGCGAAATGCGTGTCAAAGCGAATGTCCGGCGGAAAAAAGTTCAGCACACATCGACGGGCACTCTTGTCCACAATTCTATTTGCGGAAGCAATTTCGCGAAATGCCACAATTTATTTAAAAATTACACCCTTGTTTGTGTGCGTAAATATTGACATGTTTGGTTTATGATAATGGCAACATTGCGCGGCAGGTACCGAGCAACCTACTAGCGGCAGTACTGTACACATTATTATTTAATATTTACCATCACAATGTAAAGTTTACTAAGCAAGTACCTATATAATATTTGTTAAGTATGCTCCTCTTTTGAAAGCTAGTGTTTACACCTGGTTTTTAATCGTAAGTAGGTAAATTTGAAGACTATACATGGGAGAGATTGAGCTGTTGATTTGATGTTGAACGTTTGTTTGCTTAATTAACAGAGTTCTTGTTTGGCGTTTTCAATCGCAGTTTTGTTAAAACAGCAAACTGGTCAATTATGAATGTTTACCGAACTGATAATGGCAACTTGTTTGTTTCTGCAGTAGCTAGATAAATTCAAGTACCAATAAACTAACCTATCTAGAGTATCTGCCTAAGCCCAACTACATGGTGAACTTTGAGAAGGTAATTTGCAGAAAATACAAGAGTTGGAAACTAAAAACGTGTTTAACTGTAGGTATCTGAAAGTGTTGTTATCAGAAATACCAACACCAAATAAGTATATTGTAGATATGTAGGTACTATCTTATATTTCAGGCTAGCAACACTGAAAACAAAAAATTGCGAGTACCCTCAGCGCTAAATGAAATTACACGCACGGTATAAATAAAGCTTTTGCCTACAGCAACAAGGTATGATTACTGTTTGCAGAATTTATTTGCATCTAAACAACGAATGATGTACCTATCCATAGAATTAGTCACTCATGAACTGCCCGTGATAATAAATAACCAGTAGTCGTGATCGTCTTAATCAATTCACAAATGTTGACTTTCAACAGCTCTACTACTGCCAAACAAACTCCTCGATCGGACGCAAAGTCTAACGGCAAACAATATCATCATAGTATTTGTACTGAAACAACAAATTTGTAGCCAGCTTTAAATGCAAGCCCAACACGGCACACACTCACCATGTGTACAGAGACAATATGTAGGAGACTCTACCACGGTCTTAAGCAACGACAAAATGAATCTCCGCTCGCGACTGATACGGCCCAATTCAAACACAGTCAGCGCCATTTTGTTTTCACAAGCGGCTATCTCGTCCCTCCGCAAACAAGCGATACTCATCCTTACAACAACATTGTAAGAGCTAAAATAGAACAGCCAATAGACCGAGTAGAAACATCGGAAATTAAGGGTGGACCAGACACGATTCTGTTTGCCGTCTAACGTGGTCCCAGGGCGAAGTTACAAATATTTGACGTGTCAATTTTGTGAATGTTGACCGAGAATTGCGGTTAATATTCCCGACCCGAACAACCTGCTGCGTGTGTACCACCCTTTAATTAAATGAAATAGTACAACGTTAATTTATAATGTCGACTCGGGACTTCAGGTACTCAATTATACATAGATGACGGTTGAACTGAAGCTCGCGAGACAACTTTGTGTAAACTAGCCATTTCCAATTACCAGAGTGCCTAAACTGGGACTGATTAACGGAGATGAAATCGATCGAGCAAACGGTTGCAGATGACCCATTAAGCCATTCCAATTCGCTTACGTCACGAAAATTCAGCTGCTACAACAAGAGCGAATCGATTGTCAAGACAAAACATCGTTGCTGCTTGTTAGAGCATATTGCTCGTTACGCGCGGCTATTTATTTTCGAGTGGCAACACCGAAGAGTCTATAAACAAAAAAACACTCCGGCGACTGTTTTCATTGACAACAATGGTCGGGAGTACTTCGCGTAGTGTTAAGAGTGGCGGTTGGAGTAGGCACTTACTTTTCGCGACATAGGTATCTGAGTAGGGGCCCGGCTCGGCCTCAGTTCAGTATTTTCATTGTGTGCTTTTAATTTTGAGTGCGCGAACTAGCTCGCTCTCCCGGGACGTGTGTTTGCGAGGGTAATATTTGCCAGAGCTGTATAATTCAGCCGGCCGACATATTTGCCAAAGAGCAATCATTTTAATATCGCCAGCCATCACATTAGGGCGAGTGGGATACTTTGTTGGATGGATTAATTTTTCAATTTTAATTATGCTTTTGGAAGTTGGATGGGCTAATGGAATTAGATGAATGAGTTTGTTTAGTTGAGATTTGTTAGAACACAGTTTGGAATTTGCGTTAGTAATTTTGGTAGTGCTTTGGCTGGTTCAAACACGATTATTTTTTTAGCATTTAGGTAGGTATTATCTCACGTTTGTGTACAATAAGCGACCGACCTATAACAAAAAGATTTTCACTTGTTATAATTTAGGTACCTAGGTAATAAATAGGTAGAGATTAAACCAACTTGTATCCAAATAAAAACTAATGACAGACAACACAATAACCACTTAGCTTATACATATTTAACTATTCCTGTAGGTACCTTCTACACTTGGACTAATTAACAATTCGTCCAAGCTTCTACAAGTGTACTAGGTAGTAAGTAGGTAGGTACTCTACGCATTTTAGAGATAGGTATTTCTATTCCATACTCTTCATTACTCAATTGAAAGAATAGTTTTACAAAATTAAAGAAGCTTGTAAAAAATAGAGTTATCTCTCTTCAAATCCGTATTTTCAAATATATTTCAATTTACAGAGCGAAACTTCAAGCTCTACAACACTATCACCAATTCGAAGCCTCTAGCGTCATCTACCGTGACTTGGTGAAACTACGACGAAAAGGAATGAACAAAGTCTGCACCTATTTGTGGCGCCATCTATCCACATTCCTAGTAACAACTAGCAGCGCTCGTTGCGTCATTTTTGGAAACTAAACCCTAACACAAACTAGAAACTTATACTATGAATTTTCTTTTCTTTACAAATATTACAAGACAGCTACCATAAAAGATCATTGAGTTTTTTTTAGAAGAAAATGGATTCAAGGCGAATTTCTGTTTCTATAGCTATATAAAAAAATAAAGTATGCATTAAAATAGTTTTTTTATTCCCATAACATTAAAATCAAACGATAGATTCGAAACGGTACATCCAGTGCTACCGGTTTTACTTAAATTGAGTTAAAATTTAAAACATAATAAAGATTCTTATTAGTACTTAAATAAACCCGAGTGGATGAGGCTTCAAAGTTTTGAACTTTTCTGTCATTATTGAGATACTTCGTTTTACTTATCCAAATCGATAAAAAATTGTAAGTTTAGTATTAAGCTAGTACAGTATTATATGATCTGTATAAGTAAAACCACTTCATAAAATGGTCTCGAAAGCCATTTAAAACTTAGTACTTATAAATACTTCAAATTGTAAGTACTTACTAAATACTCGTTTAAAACTGAGTCTACTTAAAACTCACGGGCTAATTCATAAAACTAAACTAACATTAACAATTGACATATAACACAAGTTACTTAACTTAACCTAAATTGTGAAATATTTTTTTTCATGATTTAGTGGCTAAGTGCTTTGTACTGTCAAAATGGCAAATTATGGCCACCATTTTTAATCAGAATCCTATTTTACATACTTACTTGATAATTTATAAATTGTTATCTTTATAGCGTACGTCTCGTTATACTATTTTAGAAACTAAAGGGAGTGGTGTCGATTCGCTTGATGCATTTTTCTAAGCTAACCTAATTAAGCGCTCGTGGCTAGACTTGCTTAGTCAATCTTCACAGATTATCTAAGTTAAGCGACGTTCTGCGCGGTCATTATTTAGATGGGTGACCGTTAGTGGCATTTACATCTGAGCGCTTTCGTGCTTTGGAGGGCACGTTAAACTGTCGGTCCCGGCTCTAGCAGTCGTTAAGCCATGACGGAGGCCTTAAGGCGGCCTAAAAACTCCATCACCAGAGTTGGCCACTAACTCATGCTAGTTTGCTTTATGCTAACCTAATTTGACAGCACTAAAAATGTTGCCGTCCCTTTCTCATAAAAATAAACCACAAAGACGACTATAACTTTAGAGCTGTCAAATTAGGTTAATTTAGAAAAATGCAACAAGAGAATCGATACCAATGCTTACTTAAACTTAATTAAAACGAGGTACGCAACATTGGTCCAAGTTGGATGAAATTTCCACTGCTATTATAGTACTTACCTAATTTAAATAAGACCCCTATTCCAATAAAATTGAAACTAAAATTAGATATAGAATAGACTCCTTTGCAATCTACAAGAACAGAGAGATATATTAAATCTTCTATTTTGAAAATTATAACATATAAATTAAGTAGTAAGTTAAGGTTCTTTGAAATAAATCATAGAACATTAATAGTTTTATTAATAACTTGTACAAAATAAATAATTAATAAACTCCTAATTTCAACATAATTTTTAAAAAAAATTATAGATTATCTACAGTGATTTGTTGGTTTAAATTCATAGATTAAAGGACTATGAATTAAATTCATAGAATGATGTACATACTCAGGTTCACCAAAACAAATAGTTTGGTTATTTTACTCCGGCGTAAGCTCGGAATAGTTATACTTACAGTACGGTCGACGGATCTTAGCAATCGTGAAGAAAATGAAAACAATTTTGTTCGAAAAGCTCCATTACTCCATAATATAGCTCACTAATTATAGTAAGGCTTAGCAACATACTCTACGATCACAGCTTATTTGGTCAAAAAATGAACTCAATAGGGATGACGCCAAAAACTTGATTTACTGATGGATGAAACGAGTTTACGGCTGAGATATGACGTCATGCTTAGAGTAAAATTGAACTAATTGAACTGAGCATAAGGGTGCTTTTCCACCAGAGCCCGTAGTCTGAATTATATGTTGATTTGCCACAAGCGAGAATCGAGAAACTAGCAGTCTTTGTATGGAGATAAATAGTTTGCAGATCTCTCGCTAGAGGCGCTTATCGGATTTTCATACAAAATATCTCGCAAGTCGTTTCTCGATATGCGTTTCGATCAACAAAACAAAATTCAGACTATGAACACAGAGCTAAACTACGTTGCTAAGGATGTGTTTGACATCCACCAATAGGAATCGATTAATATGAAAAACGATCCCAGGGTTTGAATGTGGTTTGAGTATTGGGTTCATCTGTAAATGAATAATTTTTCAATGTGTTGATGAACTTATCCTAGTACTAACGTAAACTCGTCAATATCCTCACACATGGAGTTGAAGTTAGCAGCCCATTGCTCCACCTCTTGCTCCTGAAAATAAACATAATTTGTAAGAAAATCTGAAAGTGGAGGGGAATATCTGATCTCTTTCTATCCTACAGCTCTTTCGAAGTGCTCGTGGCGTACCTACCTCTTTTTTCTCCTTCTTAGAGCGCTGCTTCTTAGGCTTCTTCTTAGTGACCTTTCTCTCTTTGACATTCGGCATGTGAAAGGTCAGGTCGGAGAGGTCATCTTCATCACTTGACCTGGTATCAACGTCTTGCGTCTGTGTGTCGCTATCAGAGTTTAATCTCTGCCGGAATGTTACTTTCTTGGCCTTGCCATAGCTTTTTCGCTGGGGCTGTGGAAAAAACAGTTTAAGGTTAACTTAATTTGACTTTTACACCTTTGTGTCGCAGAGTGTTGGACGCAGTGCATTGCCTCACAAGGCACGTCCTCTGTTACTTGCTCTGTGAGATAATGCATTGTTTGTTAACCTATAGGCAGGGGGTGGCAGGGGCAACCGCGTAGCGTTAGGAACGTCGCAGGCATAAGAACGGGCGACCACATTCTTCTTGACGCTGTTTTTCGTAGCAATAGGACAATCTATATGGATTGGATTGGAATCAGACTTCCAACATCCAAAAGTCGAAAAAATAGAGGTAAAATGCTACTAAAAGTTACCTTCAAATGATGAACAACTTCAATATCCTCAAACAAATGCACGGACTGGCCATCATCATCAGAAGGTTCATCATTAGCTTCTTCATCGACATTCTTCTCCAGTATAGGGACATCTTCAGCTGATTTTAACTGATCATACAACTGTTCAACGACCTTTAAACTAGCTAGTTTAGGTTTAGGGAGTATAGCTCTTGTGGGACCCCTTATAGCGTTGATTTCTCGGAGCACACCTCTGGACTTAGTCCTCAGTCCCCTGGCTCGAGTGTGCCGAATGTTTTTGATGGGAGAAACGTTTTCTTGGTCGTAACTCTCGCTTTCATCAAAGCCGAAGAATGTGGCATCTTTTTGCTTTGATTTTTTTGTAGGGGAATTGTTTTCGTTAGATTTATCACGATTTGATATTGAGTTTTCATCATGATTTGAGTTTTCCTGGTGCTCTAAGTTTGATGCATCTTTTGATTTAGATTTATCATTACTACTGTTTGATGCATTTGGGGTAGATACCTCCTTCCTTGCCTTTTTAGGGGTTTTAAATCCAAAATTAGATGCGTCACTATCTTCAAACAAGGAGTTCGCTTTTGCTGGAGATATCGATCTCCCTCTTTTCTTTTTCAAGCTACGTTCAGCGACTTCCTTCATGAAGGAAATAATACTGGTCTGCTTCAGATTGGGAGGTTCCTCTGTTTGCGGCAAGTCTTCAGCTAACAAGTTAGTGTAAACATGCTTTTTCTTGCTTACATCCTCAGAGTTTATAAATGAGCTTTCGACTGCTGGAGTCATGTTGGGCTTGACGTAAGTATTCGCTTGCCATCTTATAGGTAAGTTGCCAAACTCAACCCGCCACGGGCTGGCTAGAGGATCTCGAACTGATACATTCATACTACTGCTTGCTACCGGGTGCTGATCAAAGAAACTTGCATCCCCTTGCAAGTTCAAAGGATCCTTGTTATTTACTGTTATATGACTATCAATAGTTTTCTCCGTATGTATGTTATCTTCCGTTGGTTTTGAAGGAGTTTTAGGCCTAGGGGAGCTGACAGGTGAGTAGTTCAAGTAATTTTGGTCAGAGGTTTCAAAATCAGCAGCAATGTCTTCGACACGAATAGATGCATAGTTTGACATGTGAATGGATTTGGCTGAGTCATTAACTGGTAGTGCTGGGGTATAGTTCAATGTCTTGTTTTCTGCAGCTGGTTTTAGAATAATGTCTTCAATGACCTCGATTTTTTTGGCAGGGTTTATGTCTGTCACTACATTTTGAGGCCTATTTTGTTGGGGCTGTGTTATTTGCGATGGAGGCTGTGTATTTTGTGGTTGAGAAGGTTTCACCTTATTCTTCAGAGATTCTAAAGTTATTTTTAAATTTTTTTCATAGTTATTTTTTAGCAACACTGTTTTAGATTTCGGTGGCCTTTTTTTGACAACCTTCTTGCGTTTTTTCTTCTGCGGCGTAGGTTCTTCATTTGGATCATAAGTGAACTCATAAATATCTTCATCCTTGTCTTTTGACCCTCTATCTTCGAACACTCTGAAGGAATGATTTTTCTCCAGTAGCCTCTCACCTAAACCTATTTTTATGTTTGCTTTAGGGCTTTTTTTTGGTGACGTTTTAGTTCTGAGAACTTTCTTGGCTAGTATTCTTTTACTTTTTGGATTATTGTTACTGTCTGGACTGGTCTTGTTTTTAGAACTACTTGAAGTGTTCTTTTCATCTGTCTTTTTATTTGTTTTTGTATCAGTAAAGTAATGGTCAATACCTTTTGTGCTCAAATCTTTCTTTAGCTTGTTAGTTTTCCTTGTAACTGGTTTCCCTTGGCCGGGCTTAGTGACACTGTCATCAGTTTTGACATTGGTTTGTTTTGCAATCTTCTGCACTATTGGAGTACTGGCATGGCATGGTATGACTGGAATGAACCGATTTGGACTGATGGAGTTATCTTCAAACCGTGACGGTAACCTGCAAATCCTTTTGGGCCGATTGGCTACCAAACTGCTGTTAAAGCTTTGGGAAGGAGTTTTGAAAGGTGAAGTGCTATTACTCTGTTTGCTTGGAGTTTCTGGCTTTTTATTTGTTGAAGGTTCTTTAGAAGATTGCAAACGGCAGTTTTGTTTTGGTCTACTTGCAAGCTCTACCTCTGCACTTTTAGTTGGAGGTTTTACAGATTTATTTTTAGAGGCAGGCTTCACGAGGGATGTGCAAGCACTAGAAATGTCGGAAACTTGGTTATTTTCCTTATTATTTGACAGATTAATCAGAACTTGGTTTTCAACATATCGTGTAGGGAGTCTCCTGTCCCTACGTGGTCTCACACCATCCTTGGAAACACTTTTTGCCTTTTTATTCTTCAAAGCAACCTTCGTTTTGATAGGCACATCAATCGAAGCATTGTCGTCAGATAGGGAGTTAGTTTTGTCTGCCAAGGGCTTCCTCGGGGGCTTCGTTATTTTGCCATCACGTTTTCCGATGGTCTTCCTTACAACATCAACATTTTCTTTAAAAATTTTAGCTACTCTTGTTCTGGTTCGAGGTGGCATGACGCTACCAAAATACACACATTACTCACATGAAAGAACATCAACTTCATAAGCTAACTGAATGAGAACGTGAGGAACCGCTAATCTATTATTATTTCGATGGCACTGCACGAGAAAACTCTGAGAAACAAACACGAAACGAAAATAAATAAATTCACAATTTCACAAAACAGAATTTTCGCTCGCTTTTTTCTAATATCATTCATTCATCAATCAAATAACTAAACTTTTAGTTCGTTCATTCAGACAGTGACAGTGACAAAATGAATGCTTGAAGAACTGAATGCTTGAAAAGCTGAATGCTTGAACTGCAAAGGCCATAGACAAGAATTGAATTGAATGCTTGAAGAATGTGGTTTGCAAACCAATCAACCAGTGCTGCCAGGCCTCCAAATTTTTTTTTCTTCCTGATTATTTCGTCACTACTAAAGGCTTTTCGAAAACATTATTTTGCAAGTTTATACCAAAAGGTGCAACTATCAGAAGATATTTTGTGTAGTACCTATTTTTATTTGCTTCTGTGACTTCGGTTAACGATTTACCAAAAAGCACAGAGTGAACTTTATGACAGAAGAATTAGTGAGGTGAAATAAACAAATATTATGTAAGTTAAAATGTCTCGCTCGTTCATGTATGTACAGCCAAAGTATAGTTTATTTTCTTTTCTGGCCATTAATACAAGTGCCTGCAACCTTGGCTTTGGCCTTTATTGGATTTACGTGCTAGCAACACTGTAACCCGCCGTTGGCTTTTGAAAGTGTTTTGATTTTGAAATAGCCGAAATTAGGGAAGTTTCATAACTCGTTTGAGGTGATGGACTTTTGAATTTGTGACTAAAAGGAGTAGTATTGTAGTCTATTTTTTAATAGATAGTGAGCAAGCAAACCTGTTCAACTGTTTCACCAGGGATAGTGAATAAGCGACGACGATGTAGGTATCCAAACTTAGTTGTTATCCATTCGTGTGGATCACCTACTTCCTATTTTACTAACTTTACCTCCACCTTTTCATCAGATCCACTAATCTTACCTTCTTTATTACAGAACTTTTTGGCAACCATACATTGAATGTCAGTGGTGAAGAAAAATAAAACTTGACAACTGTCCAAATCCCTAAACTTTGTACATGAAAAACCAGAAAAAGGAATATGGAATAGGCTTTACTTTTTTGTAATCTAAGGAATAGAAGTGCTGTATTTTTGTTAAACACAGCACCAAGATGGTTGAACAAGAAACTAAGGGTACAATAGACACGGTTCAAGTGGCTCTCAGGATCCGACCACTTATGCAGAATGAGACTGATCGAGGCTGTGATGAGTGTATTGATGTGATCCCAGGGCAGCCACAGGTGCAGATAAAAGATCTAGCGTTTACATACAACCATGTGTTTGCGCAGCATATAAACCAGCAAGAGTTTTATGATACAGCGGTCAAAAGTCTTATTGGGAGGCTCTTTCAAGGTATGAACTGTAAACTTCAAATGTTACTAGGCATTTACATCTATTGAAGATGATTTATACAGGGTCAGGAGGCAACCTATGCCTACACATAACGGGACACTGTAGTGCCTGGGACAATGTTTAGATGGAGTAGGCTTGCCCAACACCTATACCATCCTTTCAGCCTAGTCAGCTCTTCCTGTAAATGCTAAATATTTCAAGAAACTCATTATTTTATTACCCCTATGTGTATACAGCCACCGATGCAAAGGCCAATGATGATGATGATGATGATAATGTGTATAAAGACAAATAAAAATTTGTAGAAGAATACTTTTAAGATATCAAAAATATACACTTCTCGAGTTAAAAATACCGAATTTTTTTCCAGGGTACAATGTAACAATTTTAGCTTATGGCCAGACAGGGTCGGGGAAGACCTACACAATGGGCACAAACTACTCTGGGTCTGATGGAGACTCCACTAAACTTGGTAAGTACTAACAACATAAAAATTTGCAAATTATTTATTCTGAATTTTTTCGCCCCATAGCCAATTTTTGCTATATTTTATTCTGATAAATTCATAGAAATATATTAAAAAAATGTATAATCCACTCAATGCAACCATAATTAAGTTTAAGAATAAAAAAAGTTATTCAATTTAACTAAGGCTAAAAGCAGATGATTAGCTAATAACTCTTTGTAAGTAACTTATAATATATTATTCTGTTCCTTTCTTTAATGAGGTTTTTAATAATAAATTATGTAACGCGGGAATTTATATTCGTAAAATTCGCGCTCTTAGGATAGCGTCAGGACGCTAATAGTTAGGAGCAATCAGTGCGCAGCGCGGACTAGAGTCACGCTAATGCTCGCAAGCATCTGGCACCCAGATGGATCGGTCAAGCGACGCTGCACTGGACGGCGCCCGATGCATGACAACGAGAGGAAACTACGACAGTCGGTCCTAGGCCACATGCCAATGCACTTGCGTTCTTGTGAATCCCTTCGCGCACTCGACCCAATCGTAGCGTAATTCGTAGTACTAATATTGTAAACTGTTTTCCCTGTGTTGTGTAACTGTAACTCCCCTACCTACTTTGTGTTCTTGTCTTGTTTTGTTCGTGTTCTTTTACAATTAGGTAAACTTATTTTACAAACTTTTGACGGTGTTTTGTGCGATTCATCGAGTCCTGAAACGGTCACGTAGTGATCCCCCCCTTAAAATTATATAATTTTACAGGTGTAATACCCCAAGCTGTGGCCGATATATTTGACTACATAGAAACTCATGAAGACAAGTTCATATTCAAAGTGAATGTTTCATTTATGGAACTTTACCAAGAGCAATGCTATGACTTACTATCAGGGAAGGAACGTGGACACAGTATTATAGAAATAAGAGAGGATATCAACAAAGGAGTTATATTGCCTGGTAAGAAATTATTTCACAATACCTAGACCAACAACAGAGGTATTTTGCCTGTAATACCTAGAAGACTAACTGGAACCTCAAGGTATAAATGATTCCGAGCTAGAGCTTGGAACCTCAAGGTATAAATGACTGAAGTGGACTTAAGACGTGCGTGTTTCATAAAATCGTCAGGTTTGAAACCACAACCACTATCAGTACCGTTTGCGATCACTGCGCCGCTGCCCGCTATGTACAAAAAAAAGTGAGTTGAGTATTAAAAAATCTACTACCAAGCAAGCTCGTATGAGTTAGCGGCCAACTCTAACTCACGGCGGAGTTTTTAGGCCACCTTAAGGCCTCTGTCCTGTCTTAACGACTGCTACAGCCGGTATCCACAGTTTAAAAATGTACTGGCGGCACAGCTAAATACGGTTATATTTTGATTTGTCTTCTAAATATACCTTTAGAAGACAAATAAAAATATAACCTATTTGTATGGAAATAAAGATGAAATTTCAATGTTAACGGTCGTAAGTGCAAAAACAATACCCCGGTAAGCTTAGGCATGCCATGCATTTGGAACGCTTTGGCGCTGTTTTTTCGCAGTCTTCGGGATACCGCGAAAAAACAGCGCCCGCCCGAACCCGGCGGCCCCGAAGAAAGCTAGGCGCGAGTACGGAGTTCTAAAGACGCCTCGGCATGCCTAAGGACGCTTCGGTATGCTTAAGAACGTCGCAGGATGCCACGGCATAGTTACTGCCAGTGTGCGCTTACATGAAGGGATGCCGAAGGATCCCGTGCCGTGCTGTCAATGTGCGCCGGTCCCTAAGCCTACTTTATTTTTGTTATAATAAATTGCAGGTATAACAGAGCTAGCGGTGACGTCAACAATGGAAACAATGATGGTACTAGAACGCGGGTCGTCGGGCCGCGTCACTGGATCCACGGCAATGAACCAGGCCTCTAGTCGAAGTCACGCTGTCTTCACTATTATTATAGCTAAGGAGAGTCGCAGTGACAAGTAAGTTGGAAAATTAATGCGCAGCTAGCTTCCGCACGCGATTTCATCCGCGTCCCGTTTGATCCTGGTGATTTTCCGGGATAAAAGGTAGCCTATGTCAATCCAGGTTACAAACTATATTCCGTCGTCTTTCTGATGTTGGCTATCCTCTCCATCCAAAGGTTGTCTGTAAGAGATCGCTTTTAGCGATAAGGCCGCCCATTGTACTGTCTGTTTTATGTTATTTCCCTTTACTTATGTAATTTCTCTTTGTGTAAAATAGTGTTTATCTATCTATCTATAGCAATAATATTCCAGGAATCTGGCAACAACTTCGAAGTTCCACCTCGTAGACTTAGCAGGTTCGGAACGCATAAAGAAGACGAAAGCTAGCGGCGAGCGTCTCAAGGAAGGCGTGAAGATAAACCAGGGTCTACTAGCCTTGGGAAATGTGATCTCCGCTTTGGGAGATGGGACTAATAGAAGCTTCATCAGTTACAGGGACAGTAAACTTACCAGGCTGCTTCAGGGTAAGTTCTGATACCTGTATTTTATCATAGACTGCTGTCTATACTAATTATTATAAAAAGGAAAGATTTGATTGTTTGTTTGTTTGCATTGAGTAGGCTCCAAAACTACTGGACTGATTTGAAATATTCTTTCACTGTTGGGAGGTTACACAATCCCCGGTTGACATAGGCTGTATTATATTTTCAAAAAAATTAAGAATCCTTACTATAACTCCTATAATGTAACCCAAGGTGTAAAAAGAAAAGACAACGTCATTTATCTATCTAGCACGTAGTGTCTGCGACGTGGACGAGACAGGGTTCGTAGTATCGTAGTTTCCGGGGTCTTGGGCAACAGTTCTTCCTTTATAAAGGTCGTTAGATGTTAGATGTGCATTGAAGCCACGTGTGGCCGCTTTGGGCGAACATCTTTGAACCGTTGCGTCATTTCTAAATCTGATTGTGATCAGTATATGTAAACCCTCATTGAATTTTGTATTACAGACAGTCTTGGTGGCAATTCCCTGACACTAATGGTCGCGTGCGTAAGTCCTGCCGACTACAACTTGGATGAAACGGTATCGACATTACGATACGCCGACCGAGCGCGGCGGATACGCAATAAGCCAATCATCAACCAGGATGCCAAGGCTGCTGAGATTGTCAGGTATCTATCCCGAGTTCTCGAGCTCTGTAGGGGTCTCGACCACCGCCGTTCCAAATTTGATCTGGATTTTGACAGATTTCGTGTCATTTTGTACTGAAAATTACACGACTTCTGTCAAAATCTATGGATCCGGATTGGAACTGTGGTCGAGAGTAACCTGATCTTCAATGGGATGGTGGGAAAGTTCTTTGTGCAGCCAAAAAGTTTTTTTTTGTTAGGAACTTGCCGTCTTAGAAGACGTTAGTTGCCGTATATAATCGTATCTTCATTATATTATCTCAAGGCTCACTGAGATATAAAATTCGACTTCTTCAAGGTCAGAGCTATTTAACCGTGTCAGGGCATGACCGTATTATGCAGGAAACTGCTCAAAAATACGCGCGATTAAAATCTTAAAATAATTTGCAATAATCTACATAATACAAACGTCAAATTGACGTCGGTTTTCCTAGTTTTGTAGACATATAAATTATCTTCTACTTTTTTTTTATAATCTCGATACTTATCCAAGAAACTCCTAATAAGAACTAAAGTCAAATTATGAATATTTCAGGCTAAACAACCTAGTGAACGAACTCCGCCTTCAAATGATCGGCAAACTGCCGTCGGTGAGCGAGCAGAACAACGAACAACTACAGGAGGAGTTAGAAAGAGAACGCACTAAATACTCCGAACTGCTCAAGAAACACAAGCAAGTGACCGAGCATCTCGGCAACATGCTGATCGAAAACACGAATCTCTGCGAAAAAGCACTCTTAGCCGAGGCAGCAAAGGACAAAATCGAACGGAAGCTAAACGAACTCACGGAGCAATGCAATCAAACAATTGACAACCTGAACATGAGCGAAAACGATGAACATCAAAAAACTAGCGTTGTTGACTACCTCAAACAAATAAAGAGTAGACTCGAAGATTTGCAGTCGGTGAACCTAAAAACAAATGAAGAACTCATTGATCATGAAATCAAGCTATCGTTTACAAATGATAACGAGTCGGACAAGGGTGATGATGATGTGGTTCTGAATGAGGATCAAGCTGTTTTGGAGGAAGAGAAGAGAGCTATGGGACAAGTAAGAATAATCCTATATGTTTATTTTTTGCAGTGGCTATAGTTTCAAATCCGGCTCGAAGGACCATTAGGTAGTCTCAGAGGATTGTAGTATTCGTCAACTCTAGGTACCAATTATTATTATAAGACACGTGTCGTATAATAATAATACTTTATTTTTATCGTTGTCTTTTCATCCATGCAAATCTCGCAAAAGAATAGTTAAAAATAAAAAACCAAGTAAAAGGGATTTTCTTTCTACAACATAAATCTCTAATTAAAGAAATCTTTGATACGCCTTTGTAAATGTGTTCTGTGACGTCACACTCTGCTCCCATGGCTATATTTCGTCGTCCTTCAATCGTCCCTGTGGCGCAGAGGATAGCGCGTTGGACTTCTAATCCAAAGGTCGTGGGTTCGATCCCCACCAGGGATGTCTATATTTTTTAACTTATCCTTTTTTTACTGTCCTTTGATATCCTTTTGTTAAATAGGTAGTAGCATGTAATAATTACGCATGAATGAAATCAAAAATATAAAGTTATAAAATTAAGAAAAACCATGGCTACACACTACCAATGCCCTTATCAACCCTAGATTTAGTAGGTACTAGTGTTGTAAAATAAGGTCTGAATCGAGTCTCAAGCATGAGGAGGCTTGATTTTGTTTTTTGGATGTGTTTCGTTTATTTGTGACCGTGTATCTCCGAAAAGGAACCTCTAAATTTAATGTGATAATCCTTAGCCAATGTTTTGAGGAAGATCAGGGACTAGTATTGCAATGTTGATTGTTGACTCTGGTCACGAAGAACTAGCATTTAAGAATCATATAATCTAGTACATAAAACGATTCTAAATGATCCTAGTAAATATCTTTTATTTACTAGGATCATTTAGAATCGTACTTTGAATCAAACTTAACTTTTCTAAAACCAACTTGCAGGTGGCGTTGAACCAAGAGCTTCAAGAGCTGAACCGCGCGATGGCAATCAAAGCATCCGTCGTACAAGCCATCCTCGCTAACAATAAGGAGATGTTAGAAGGACACAACAATCTACGTGAGAATGAGGAGAAAATCGCGCATTTGGAGAAGGAAAGAGATGAACTAATGCAGCAATTGAAACAGACTAAGGTACTGTGAAATAGGAAGTATTTTTTGTGTTGCAAATATAACTTCGTTGGAAATATTACATTGCTTTTCGGGAACAATACAAAAATGTATTTTTGTGTTGCAAAAAATTTGTTTTCAATTAGTTTTAGTTGGAAATTACGTAATACAGCTTTTCAAGAACAATTAGATAAAGGCTTCTCCAAACAGAACGCGTACATACACCGCGTCAGAGCGCTAAGGATAATGTTGTACATGAACATGACGGTATTCTACTGTCACACAGAAGTCAGAGCGTTGCACAGCTAGCGCCGACTCTCTCAAGTACGCGTTCTGTTTGGCAAAGCCTAAATGCTACCGTCAGAGACCATACAGTTTTGTAAAGAATCCCTATACCATATCAATTGTCTCATTATATTATGTATTTTATTCTCGCAGACTAAAGACCCATCTCACGAGGAGCGTCGCACGAAGGTGTCCACATTAGAATCCCAGATTACAGAGTTGAAGAAACGTTGCCAGCAACAAGCCAACATTATCAAAATGAAAGAGAAAAATGAAGCTAAGATCGCATCGCTCAATGCTGAATTGCAAGCTATGAAAGTCACTAAGGTACCCACTAAAGAATCTTCTGTGCGTGTTTCTAGTTTTCACAATCTGCGAAAAGTATATAGAAAATACTTTATTGAACACCACAACTACAAACATGCAGGAAACTTAACTCTGTGAAGTATTTAGATATTTCATTAGTTTTTCACTACAACAATTTTTTGACAGACTTCAGCAGAGGTAGAATTTAGTGTGTATTTTTTGGTGACTGATTATTACACATTTTGATGTGTGTGAAAAAAATTGCCTATGTGCTAAGGCAGATTACTAACTATAATATATTTCAAGTTTCATTCAAATTGTTTCATTCGTTTTGGCTTGATTGAAACCTAAACATCTAAACTTTCGCATTTATAATATTAGTAGGATAATCCAATTTTCACCGGAATCGATTCAAAGCCGAGGTGATTGAGCTATAAACCTTATTTGGATTAAGCTAACCAGTTACAAACTCCAGGTGAAAATAATAAAGCAAATGCGCGTAGAAAGCGAGAAGTTCCGCAAGTGGAAGGCGGACAACGAGCGCGCAATGCTTCGTCTCAAGAACGAGGATCGGAAGCGTGTCACTGCCATGGCTAAGATGGAGTCTCTACACGCCAAACAGCAGAATGTACTTAAACGGAAGATGGAAGAGGCTGTCGCGGTTAACAAGAGACTAAAGGTAACTTTTTCAGACAAGTGATAAAAGATAAGAGAAATATTTATTTGTCCCCCGGTATAAGTATATACAATAGGTAAGGTAGTACATAAGAAAAAAAAACATCGATAGTTACTAATTAGTAACAATTGCAGGTTTTCGGTTGTATAGCAAAGTCGTACAAGTGCAAATGGGGATTTTGACTCTGTACACTGCATATTGTAATGAGTCGTTACTTTAATAACAGAAAAACAAGGCCTCGTCTCTTCGTAACTATCCATCAATCTCTACATCAAATAGATCTTCTATAGCCAATCCTATGGGCACGAAGTTTGCAGGGGCCCAACCGGGTGATTTTGTCTGACAAAGGTTTGACAAGCGGACCAAATATTCGCTAAAAACGCAAGTGCTACTCGCTCTTCACGCGATTGTACGCGTACACGTCCCTAACCCCTGTTAATTTTAACCAAGTTTGGTTTAAATATCTATTAGACAGATGTTTAACAACGTAGACGAGCGGCAAAGATACGTTTTGCACAACTTGTTCTATGAATAGGTAGCAAATCGATCGCCGTTCACCGTCATGTTTCCTTATTTACAGGAAGCCTTGGACCGTCAGAAGCAAACTCACATGAAACGCAACGCCAAAGGCAGCGTGAAGACCGGCGCCATCCAACAGTACATCGAGCAAGAGTTAGAAGTACATCTTAGTATCGTCGAGGCTGAGAAATCTCTTGAAGAACTTATGGAATACAGGTATCGATTTTTTTATTAATATAACATTAATTATTTTATTAATATTCATAATTTTTTTATTAGTATTGGGGTATTGGGCACTGGAAACGTTTTTCTGAACTTGTCGCATTTCATATTCTTTTTTTTTCACTATATGATTAAATTATGCCTAGTCTAGTACAGTATTTACAATACTCACAATATTTGTTCACCAGATTTGTTATGTGTCTGGGTGTTACTATGTATGTATTATAAGCAAGTATTCTATCAGCAATCTAGTTTCCATAGTACAAGCTTTGCGTAGTTTAGGATTAGAGAGCGTTGTGTGATATGTCCAAGAATATTTATATTTATATATTTGAAGGTGTATGTAAATTTTTTTTCAGAGCCTGGATCACGGAGCAAATTGAGAATCTACGCAACAGTACAGATGATCAGACCAACAGAAAGAAGATAGCCGATTTGGAAGACGATCTAGCATTACGCAAGGCGCAAATATCTGACTTGCAGCAGAAGATACTTACTGCTGATCAAGGTAAACAAATTATATAATAATTTATCCGAAAAACCGACTTCAATTTGATACAGCTTTATCATCAGATGATAATGATGATGATGATGGTAGTTTATTGGGTTTGTTCTATTGATCGTAAACACCATTGAAATGTTACAGGAAAACAGTATACGCAATGTCGTGTATGTGACTGAAGTGTTTTTTCCAGTTATTCTTATTTAACTGCTAAACTACTGAACCGATTATGTTTTTTTTTATGGGACCAATCTGGGAGTTCCTTTTCAGATAAAAAAATAATTTTTGAAATCATCAATATATATAAAACTCTTTTGAAGCTGACAGAGAATCAACGCACAGCCTAAACTATAAGTCCTAGAGGTATGAAATTTGGAGGGTAGGTTCCTTATATAGTATAGGGGCGCACTAAGAAAGGAATTTTGAAAAGTTGCACTCTAAAGGGTCTAGAACGCGAGCAACGCCGCGGGCGACGGCTAGTCGGTTCATAAAATGACGGAGTTCTGAGGTAACAAACATTCTATTTTAATTCTTTTAGAAAACAAATCCCGTACACAATGGGACAACATCCAATCAATGCTCGAAGCGAAAGTAGCCCTCAAATGCTTATTCGAGCTCCTCGTCGATTCTAAGCGAGAGCTCCAAAACCAGAGTGAGAAGGGCTATCAAGCACGTTACGAGGAGGTCAAGGAAGCTCACGATAGACTGGTTGTTGAGTTTGATAACTGCAAGTCGGAGTTTGAACGGCAATTGGCTGTTGTCAAAATGCAGAGTGAGCAAAAGGTACAGTACCCAATTCAAATATACGTAGATTACGTAGTAAGTCAACCATACTTTAAAAAAAACTTCTAACATACATTGGTTGTTGGTAACATACAAGCAAATGACTGGTTCTTCTTATTGCGTGTCAATGGTATGGACAACAACTCTTCTAGACCAGGTTCACATAGAACATCGCCACTTTAACCGTATCGTCTGGTAGGTTTACAAAATCTGCCATTATTATTAGCACTGCACACTTAGCGTGGTTAATCTCTAATCTTTGACCATGGTTACTACTGACTACTGACTTTCAACTCTGTAAGTAGATATTGGTGTCTAGTGTGTAATTTGAGCTCAATTTTTATTTTCCTTGTGCAGTTGGCTTCGTTGGTAGCATTACAGCGCGGCGTGATGGGCCGCGGTGACAATAACGAAGCGTGCAAACATCTTCAAAATGTACTGCAAATACAGCAGGAGAAATTGGACCAAGTCGAGGAAGAAAATGTACGTATCTTATAATAGGTTAGCTTCCGCCCTTGGCTTTTGTATGATGCAGTTAGCAACACAAATCGATTAACAAAATGAGTTTTCGCAGTCCAAGTAAATGCAGCCGATAAAGTAGCCAGCATATTATTATCGTTTTAAGTACTCATTTTATAAATTGATAAAGGTATACAGATCTACCTAAACTCTTGAATAAGATATAAAATAAATAGCCAAAATATGCCAAAACAAACAATCTTAAATTGCTTATTTAACTTGCGTTACTGACTGTAACATACCGATAAACTTTGACTTATAATTTTGTATCATCTAAGAACTGCAGTAAAAGTCGTGTAATGCAATTATTTGTGTGAAATCCTAGATTTTACTGTAAATAATTTTCAATTGCCACGTCATAGCCTCGGTGGCGCAGTAGGCAGCGCGTAAGTCTCATAATCTTAAGGTCGTGAGTTCGATCCTCACCCGGGGCATAATTTTTGCATTTATTTTTATTTTTTTCTTTACAGAAAAAACTGGTAGATGAATTGGAACAACTTCGCGCGGCAGGTAAAAAGGCTAAGAATAAGAAACCGAAGAAGGAGAGTTTAGAACCTGCGAAGAAACTGGAGTATGTGGAGCCAACTGATGAGGAAGAAGATGAATTTGAGGATCGCGAGAAAGATCCTGACTGGAGGGCGACTCCACTATTTAAACGTATTCAGGTAAATGTTTTGTTATTAATGAACTAGTAGCGACTACGTACGCGTGCGAAACTTTCTGCCAAAATATCTATCACCAGCATACGATGACCCTCGTAGCAAATAACTACTTATGGTTTAGAAAGTTCAAAGCTGTATCTAAGAATCCACGTCTTCGATTTCAATAAAATACAGCCTATTTGTTAATCCAGGTCACGGACAATATACATTCCAAGTTTCATCCAAATCGGATCAGTAGTTTTTACGTGAAAGAGGAACAAGCATACATCCTTACAAACTTTCGCGGTTATAAGCAAGCAAGCTCGTATGAGTTAGTGGCCAACTCTGATGAAGGAGTATTAAGACCGCCTTCGTCGAGGCTTCGCGGTTATTATATTATAAATAGGATCTTACACATAATTGACATAGCAATCTTTCCAGGCCCAGCGTTCGCGGCTAACAATGAACTTTACAACCGACGACGCCGACACGTCATCTCGGGCGACAAAACGCTCATCAGACGGATCTCCGCACTGCGCCTGCCGCGGTTCGTGTTCCACCAAAATATGCGGCTGTGTTAAAACTGAGAAGGGATGTGGCAGTGCGTGTCGGTGTCAGAGAGAACTCTGTAAGAACCGACGGGTTTCCTCAGATAGCGAGGATAAGGAGAATAACGTAAGTAGCTTCCTCTAGATTCTAGCTACTTATGCCTATAGCGTACATTTTGCGGATACTACGAAGTTCAAGTAAACTGTATCTATTGAGATTTGAGCGCCCCTAGCGGAAAGTTTACGTTTTAACTGATGATTACAAATTACAATCAAAAGATGTCACAATAATGATGATCTCAACGAATTAGCTACCGGTAAACTGACATTTTGATTGTAATTTGTCAGATTCGGATGGTATCAAAAGATAGACAATCACCCCGAGGATTCGAGTTCTAAAATTTTTAGGAGTAACATTTTATTTCGGTGAAGTTTTAACCAATAATACTTGAAGTCGTAGAGTAAATATGTAGTTCAAACACAACAACAACAACAATAATTCACTTGGCACTGGCAAAATTGCCTGTCAAAATGACGGGCAGAGGCCATAAATAAAAGAAGAAGAAGACAATCACCCCACAGCAGTAGTTAAATAAAATATTATTTTGTTTCTAGCCATCGAGCACAGAGCTATCATCCCTCGATACCACACCACCGTCATACTTCGACAAGCGGTAAGTTGCGTCGACTAATCACATTCACTAACCCTGTACTAACTACATAAGAAGCGCTTGTTCAGATTCGAAACGACGCACGAACTTTGCGCCAGTAAAAGTGAACCGAACACACCATCAAAAAACATCAGTACTCGTCCGAAACGGCCTTTAGGTGAACGAAGAAACCTAAATCAGTCGTGGATGTTTGCTCTACTGCTGTACAACACGTGTGTTGCGCCAATGTCTTCGTATTGTGCTAACAGCATTTTTGAATACGGGATGGACGCGGCTAAATACAATGTGATCGCGAATGTAGTCAAGTTTATGATGAAAGAGGTTATTTTATGTTTTTTTTTGGATGTTTGCGGACTATGCTCTTACTTTTGTATCAAATTCTTATTTTTTTACTCTAATTTCAGTGCAAAAAGATGCGTTGCTTTGAGGGCAGATTTGTATCAAAATTTTTTTTGGCGAGGAATTTTGAATACTAAAAATATAATTGTTCTAAGGGTCGACTTCTCGATTTATAGTGCCTTGGAATGTCTAAGTAGGGTTGCACGATAGAATATTTTAAATATCATGTACTTACCAAAAGGATATCTGTTATTCTCTATGGCAGTTCTAAAATAGCATAAACCGTTCAAAACTAGCATCTTTCTGAGAACTACTTTCCCTAGATTACTGTCAAGACGAAAGAAATCGCTCCCAAAATTAAAAAGAACAATCCTGGTAAAATAGTTTTCTACAATAATGATTTTTCTCGTTCAGGCGACTCGAGAAGTACTCGTTCTATAAAAACATATCCGGGATTTGGCACATATTTAAGAGGAAGGAAACTATAACAATTCCACTGATACGATGTAAGTGCATAGTTCTGCAAAGCATTGTAGATTATGTACGGGTTTTCTTAGTCGTACTCGTAAAATAGATCTTATTTTGTAAAGAATAGATATTACATTTCATAACATGTCATGTATATTTAGAAGTTGCTATGCAGAACTATGTCTTGCATAGATGTATCTAGTAGAACTAGTTTTACTTTGAAATTCCATTCCATCAATTTTTCGAACGATATATTTGGTTTTAACTACTCGATAGAGTTCTGATTATATCTATAGAGTTGTTGATACTCATGCCTAAAGGCCCGTTTACATGATACAATTTTTTTGCCTGTTGCATTCAATTAAATTGAAGTAAAAAAATACTTGCATGGTCTAAAGAAACAACACGTTGATTTGTTATACAAGTTTTACTTCAAAACTATTCTTTTTTTTTTTTCTTTTTTTTTTAATGATAATTGTAATGGAACAAGCTGATAGCTCATCTGATGTTAAGTAGTAACTTCTGCCTATAACAATGCATTACCTCACAGAGCAAGTCCAATGAGGACGTGTCCTGTAAGGCAATGCAATGCGTCCATCACTCTGAGACGTAAAGATCTTGAATTCTTGGTGTAAACAGCATATTATACAAGCAATTCTTGTATAATTTGTCTTGTGTAAACAGTTGCTTACAATTCAATTATTGTACAATGTACCTACAAGAAAATTACATCTTGGTGGACCTGCGGGCCTAGGATGCGCACGCGAGATATTTGTCATGTCGTTCTGTCAAAATGTAAGCATTTTGCACCAGTTTAGGAACTATTGCATTATCTGTGTTAATGTTGTCGAGAAACCGCGCCTTTGAATCTTCAACTTTTGACATTTCTGCATGACTATTATCTCGTCCTCAGGGAGGTACGACGACTAAGAAGTGTCAAAAGTGTACAATAAAAAGGTCGACAACATTATGTACCACAGATAATGCAATAGTTCCTAAACTGTTGCAAAATGCTTACATTTTGACAGAACGACATGACAAATATCTCGCGTGCGCGATGCGTGATGCTAGGCCTGCTGGGCTAAATGGGCCTTTATGTTGAGGAGTAGTATAGTATGATGTAGTACTACAAGAAGTGAATATTAATAAATAACGAATTTCTCATTACAGAGGTCACCTTGATGCAACATACGTTAAAAAGAAGAAAAGTTACTTTTTCCCAAATGATCAGGGCAATGGCGACTCTAAACCTATAAAGGTAAGTTTTTACTCGTATATTAAGTACCTATATTTGTATATATATAGTACCAAAAACATTGCAAAAAATATATATTAGGAAGTATATTAAAAGATTTTAGATTGTAATATGCAAGATTCTTTGACAATGTGTTTTCTTTTATTTCAGATAAATTAAATTCAAGATGGAGTGCGAGCTTGTAAAAATAACTTCTATGAATTAATTTTTAATAAATTGAAGTGCCTGATAATTGTTATTGAAACGAAAATGCCAATTGTAATTCCTATTTTTATATAAATGTTTTATTTCGATCAAAATTAGGTGTATTGAACTTAGACATATGTATTTAAAAAGACTGGATATTTTCTATGTCGTCATTTTGAAATTGATAAGTATAAGGCTAGTTACAATGACTTAGTTTTTATAAATTAGAAGAGTAGATCTCTAAAAGTACATAAATATTTATTATATTAAAAAGTTGTTTCATTTTCACGCATTAGGTATCACAAATATTTTATTGATTCCCCTGAGGTAGACCACTTCGAATTTGCACGCACAAGATTTGCGAAGAAAAGCGCGCGTACGCACAAGATTTGACTATAAGCCAGCAAGCTCGTATGAGTTAGTGACCAACTCTGGTGACGGAGTTTTTAGGCCGCCTTAAGGCCTCTGTCATGGCTTAACGTGCCCTCCGAAGCACGGAAGCGCTCAGATGTAAATGCCATTAGCGGTCACCCATCCAAATAGTGACCGCGCAGAACGTCGCCTAACTAAGATAATCTGTTCATTATTAACATTCATGACAGAATCCCATTGAAATTATCAAAATTCCGAAAGCGAAAAGTTTGTAAGCAAAATAGTAAGAGCAGTTTGTGTTTCATTCGGATTAATATCCTCTGATTGTCTGAAAGGAATTTCGTAAAGTTTCTTAAACATCGTAAGAAGAAATACCTACCCATTGTATTGCAATTGGTAGGTACCTATGTAAGATGATAAACTCTGTACTTGCTTACATAACAGATTTTTGCAGTATATTGATTTATCCGATGAATGTACAGATTTTGCTGTAGAATAAATATTTGACTCATTCCAGTTTTCTCCTGCGTGAGTCCCCTGCGTTGGGAATTTCTAAAAATTTTGTTCAATAATCCCCTTAGCGATCGCTGCGACGGCCGGCAGGGGAATATTTAAAAAAAAACAGAAATTCTCTTAGGGGTTCATTTACACCTTTTACGCTCCGCACGTACCTATTGACCTTAGTTTTCCTGACGCGAAACTGTATCTTAAATAATAGGCCTTTACATCTATTGAAGATGATTTATACAGCGTCAGGAGACAACCTATGCCTACACTTAACGGGACACTAGTGATGGGACAATGTTTAGATGGAGTAGGCTTGCCCAGCACCTATACCATCCTCTCAGCCTAGTCAGCCATATGCACAGGAAAGACAAGTTCAATACGTGCGGAGCTAACTAAGCCGCGGGTCCTTCACCGTATCCTATTAAAATATTAATAAATAAAAATAACTCCGAAAGGTGTAAAATAATGGAATAATAATAAGTTTCAAAAGGCTCCTACCATCGGCGGTCTTATGACCTAATAGTTCCTTCAACTACAATAACGGTTGATTTACATATTCCAAGTAGGTACCTATATTATTTGGAATTTTCGATATGACCTACCAAACCAACTAAGCGGACGTAAAAAGAATTCAACATTAGGCAACACTTTTCCATATGTTTATGTATGTCAAAGACAATTATTTTGCGTTTGAGTCATGAATGTAGCGCCTTGACCGATTCATTGCATCCTACTACGCGTCATCGAACGTTTGGAGAATGAAAGCCTCAAAACAACCCCTACCATTGGTGCTGCATTACTCGAAAGCGATTCTAAACAGATGTGATCAAAAAGTCGTGTGATGTTTTTCAATATAACGCGTCAGAACATAGAAGAGGGCAAGATGAACAGAGCCGAGCCCCAGCAGCGTTTGAGAATAATAAAAAACTTAATTAAATTAATAAAGGCCTAGGTAATTCGTTGTGGAGGAATGAGATCTGCACTGACGTCCCGCGTTGGGGTGTATTGTGCATTTTCCCCCTGCTGACCTCACCCCAGCCAGCCTAACTCCATAAAGTAACGGAGAAGGACTTTGGGTTGATGGATGTTCCAGCATACCTGATGGTGTTGGTGGCTGACGAGGAGTGAGACACGGCTATATTCTGCAGTCATTTTGAAGACGATGCTTCAGATAGAGTAAAATAGAGAGCGGCAGAAGAGAATAATAATTGCCTAGGAGGTACCTAATCAATTCGCTGTCTTCTCAATGCTCCGAAAGGAATGATTTTACATTATCATCCAAATTGCAAGAATCACTAGTAAAACATGAGATTTGAATATTTTACTAGCATAATTCATACACCGAACAACAGATTACCTCAGATAACAAGCTAGTAACGGTTTAGCTTACGTCACAGACTGTCGGTAAATTAATGCTGCAGTCTTCTGCAAACTAGTACCTAAATCTGTGCCTATCGAAACATACCATGAGAATACCTCCATTCGAGTACGCATAGTACCGGCCGGTGCGAAGAAAGGTTGAAGGCTCGCTTTCGATGCACGGGGAGAAATCTCAAAACTCGTCTGACCGCCACCAGTAACGCGCGAGGCACCGTCGAAGAAGCACGTGTTTTACGCTCTCCCGCAAAAACTTTTCCGTGTCAGCGCCAAAACATACAAACAGTTCAACAAACTGTGTCTCCAGCTAGGATTTTAGTGTTCAACTTGAAGATTTAGTGCTGTGTGTGTGAAACAGTGTAAGGTGAATGGTTTCGCTTTTTTTGTTAGAAAGTGCATCTACCTGTCGGAGAGTGTTTTTCTACTGTCTACCGGTATGTTTGATGTTGTATACCTACCTACTAGCGGTGTATTAGGGACGCCGGTATCACTGGACTCTTCTCCGAAATGGATAGTTGTGAATGAGGAAGAGAGAACATTGAAATTTCGTATGCATGCGCGAATTTTCGATAAAGCTTTCTATAGTTCTTATGCACTTAGCCTGAAATGCGTTAGATCCTAGATGGATTTGACTGAACCCAACGCATCATCACAAAAACTCAGGGAATTTCAAATGGGGGACATTTGAAATTCCCTGAGTTTTTGTGATGATGCGTTGGGTTCAGTCAAATCCACCAGTCATATTTAACTCCACGAACAGTTATTATTGACAGAAGCATGGCCCTTTTGTTATTTTCCTTCCAAGACATAAGTAGGTACCTACAGGCTTTTTATTCAAATCCTGTTTTTTTTGTACGGTGCCACAAACACGCTTATTTCTAAGCTATTTTATTTTCCGTAGACGTCCCTTATCCCACAATAGCGTCTCTACATACAATAGAGGTACCAGACCGATCGCTCTCCTTGAATGAAGATACGCATTTTAACATACCACGCATTGTTTGGATGAAGTGGGACTACGTATACCTATACGTAGAAACTTGTCACTGGGGTTATTAGGTACTGAAGAATTTGATTTAAAATCACATAACCATTAAAACACGTGTCTGTAGAATCGAAAGTGAGATCCGCAAAATAAAAACACACTTTACCTAACTGGTTAATGGTCGGAATGAACCAATCCCTTCCCATATTCTGTGGCTTTGCGATGGGTGCTGGGCACCATCATGTCGTGACTCAAAAAATACGTTGGAGGTCACCTCAAAAGGTTAGAACGGGCGAAACTAAATTATGTTTAACGGTTACGGACTTATGAAGCAATGTCTTCACGTCAATACCTAAAATAGCATGGTCCGAAACTAGCTTTCGAAAACTTTTAAATCACCTTTTACGCTGATTAAATTCGGCACTCAACATAAAATTCTTCAGTATGTGCTAAAAAACATATCTGCCAAAATCATCACACCCACTTCGTAAGGAATCCAATCTGCGATGTTTTGAACGATCTTCGCAACAGGTTTTCACATTAAGGGCATTAATGTGCAGATACCTACCATCTCATTACTGCCCAATGTTTTGATATTCGATCTACTAAATGTAGATATGAATCTTTTATGACTTATTTTGATCAACTTTGTAATAAAAAGAATGATATTTAGTTGAATTATTCAATAATAATCATTGATAAATGATTTGCGTAGAAATACTGTGTTGAATATCTACCTAAGTGATTTTAGAATACTAACTTTTATCCGCTTACTTTATCCGTTTACCACACCCGAAGCACGTAGCCTCATTCCTTTGGACTATGGCTTAGTACCTAGGTATGCAACATTATACCCTCTAATTTTTACTTCATTCAGTGAATAATCTTGTCTCATTGTCAATTCGTTTCTGAAATATCTACGAGCGTTAGAAATTTGTTATTTATTAGATGACTCGTATAATATTTACTAATTAATAGCAGATTAAGTTATTTATCCGAAGTGTAATTATTAATTCTAAAAAATTCTTGTTTCAAAATGTTATGCTGAGTATTCGCTCAAGTCTTAACAAAATTGGACCCATAGGGGTAGGTACATTGCGTGAATCATAACGTTGCAAATTTAGATGCAAATGTGAAGGTAAACTCAAAGTTATCCACATCACCAAATCCAATAGATTTTGAACCATACATCTTCATGATACAGCAGAAAATAAGACGACCGAAAACACAGACGCTCTACTGGTTGCTCTACCATTCTCAGCCATAAATATTTACGATAGAGTTGAGAATAGAGAAGCTGAAGCACTAAAACACAATCGATGGTCCATACATAGAAATAACAGCCGACTACATGTGGGTATTTTAATTTCGAGAACGTTTAGCGAAACGAACATTTGGTCACTTTAACCAAAATGATGTCATTATGAACAGTTACTTATACTGACCATAATAAGCTTCTACATACTCGTATAGCATGCAGATAGTCAAAGGTATTCTGTGCATATGCTGCCTTAAACATGAAACTATTTAATCGAATTTATAGGGCAACTTCTTAGCAAGAGATTAAGAGACCGGTAAATTTGACACTAGTCGGACACTTACCGAAAAAGGCTGGTTTAACAAGTTTTACATATCATTAAGAGCTAAAACTTAATATTTTATTGTAACAGTCTTAAGTGACTACTTATTTGTAACACCTTTTCGCAGTGGGTAGCATGAAATGTTACTAATATCAAACGTCTGTTAAATACAATGTTGTCTGGTGTAAGCTACAACAGTAATAAACAGAGCTTTAGTGTATTAATCATAGTATTTCCATAATAATTCGTATTTCCACATCCACACTTATTTTTCATTGTTTTCGACTGACACGACGCGCTGCCCTCGCTCGTCGTGTCATCCACCATGGGTCTTCCATTTTCAAACACTGCCGGTCAGTGCGAACCAATACTCTTTATAACTCAAAGAGGTTGGTTCTACGCTGCATTGCTAACACTGGTTTATTTTGTGCTTATAATAAATATTAAACTGGAAAATTGAAAATACTAAATTTTCATCTGAAATAGCTTTTGAGGTTATTTTCAATAGATTTCAACCAGTCGGAAGATAAACCCAACACACGCGTAATACCATGTTTATTCCGGACCATAACAGGTTTGATATTAACACCTCTGTGTTTAATAACTGGAAAGCCAAAGCTGATGTTTGACTCTGAGGTCTGATTTACTTTATTTTTAACTGGCAAGGTCAGATTATGCAAGGCGATGAGAACTTTTGTGTCTGTGGGTATTCAAAGGTGAAATACTTTTTAAATGCGTGGACACACCAACAATAGTGTTCGCCTCCTTTCTGTTTTCTAAGTGTGTCTGTGCTAAGGTGTCTGTGCAATTTTTTTTTTTTTTTTTTCAATTTACTAAATTATTTTTACTGATATTTTTTTAACCCTTTATGGATTTGACGGGGTTTTTGCTACAGACTATATTTTCTACCATCACAAATAAGCGTTCATTGTAGGTAGCTATTGCGGAAGTACCTAAGTTAGAATTTACCGGAATATTTACATATTTCAGTATACAGATATCCCAATCCCGCAAGAAAATACGATTTGACTGTACTATACTTAAATCTACATAAGTACTTACTCAGATATCTTCTACCACATTTTACAAACATTCATACAACCGAAAACAATCTCACGAAACCATTTGTACATGAACTACCCACGCTTGCCAGATTTCATTCAATATTATTTAATTACCTCTGCCGACTTTATGTTCGACAATGTCGTTTATCTTAATCTGTAGGTAGATATTATTCAAATACAATTTCTGTCAAGGGGTCATGGTTAACGTATCCTAGAGTTTGACTTGTATATAAATAGTAGAAATTAAAAGCTAGGTACCTACGACATACTTCTATTTGCATAAAAACTGTTACGAAAAATAGGAGGCACTTTAAAACTTATTCATCCTTTTGGGGTAGGTATCTCAAAAACTTTTGAATTTGGGCGCTTACACTTATACCTGCTCATTTAAAATGAATATATGTAATCTTAACTATATAACGTTAACATTTTAGTATGTCTCACTTATGTAGATACTAGTTAAACTAGTAAGTGTTCATGAGTGCGTAAACGAAATAATTACCATTAGGGTTTATTGGGTTCTGTCTGGCTATTAAACTAAAATGTTAAAAATTAAATATATTTGTCTCCATTTTGCTGCTTATAAGTTATACCTAATTATATTGTTCTGAATACATTTTCTGCAAAAAGGAAACATGGCTCTATTGCCGTTTGCCGTACACTTTCCGAGATGATTTCGCAAATAGCGGAACGGGTTTCGGTCCGTTTACGTCTTTCAATAGAGCTAGGTATCTCTGACGATTTTGACAGCTTGTTAGGTCACTACGAATCACCTAGGTAGGTACCAGCTGGTTTATTACTAGACTCAGAAGTTTGTAAGCTACCCGGCCCAGCTGCTAAGTTGGAAATTCAATAGACAGTTAATTGCTTCAGAATAAAAAGTATCTCTTTTATCTGTTAAAGAATGTCTATTCCAACTTGATTAGGAAGGCAAAGTTCAAAATTTATGATGTTATGCTCATTCAGTTTTATTTCTAGTTATTTGGGAACTTTTAAATTGCCAAGAGGCAGGGCAGATATACTTAAGTACCTAGGTAAAGCTCTGGAACTCAACGCCGGAATACTGAAACGTCACTCAAATTTAAGCACCAATTGCTCTGCCTCTGTTTGACATGACTGATTTGTAAGAGTTGGCAATAATTTAAGCGTGAACTTAATTTAAGTGGCGTTAAGAGTATTCGCCCAAAAGTTGCCTAATTTTTTATTTGGTAGATACCTATACGTTTTTCTTAGGGTTTTTACGACACATTCTGTCACTGACCTAACGCAAGTAATTATAATCCAAAAACAATACACAGCTTCAAGTAAAGCCGGCAAATCAGTGTAATACCTACTACTAAATAATCATGCCTACTCTAGTAACTGTATAGGTACTCCTAACACAATAAGTTACGAAACTCCGACCGATTAGGAGTGAAAAACCGCGTAAGACTATACCAACGATTGTTTGCACGTGGGAACCGTGCCGATTCAGGGTTGTCAATTGTTAATAGTGCCTTCGGTACTTCACGTACTTTTTATCGTTCTAAATAAACAAACCCACACATTCACAAGTTTTAATCATATAAATCCTGAGCTTGTATCTTCTGCTCCCCAAGTTGTACCAAACTAAGGCGACACTTACTACCGATGAAGTCACACGTTTCCAGAGTATCTACCGAAATCTAGAGCTTTTCCTTCATTTCATTGTAGTTTCCGCGCGTATATATTTCTTATATCTACCTACTTTAGTTATTTACATTGATACACATATTTGCAATATTAAAAGTTTTTTTAATAATATTACATTATAATATCACGAAAATGTATGAATTGTATGTAATGTATGTATGAAATGTATGAATCTGGGGCCTTATGCACACTTCGGTAGATTTTATTCATATAGGGATAGGGATGACGTCAAAATTATCTACGTCGAAAACTAGACATCCCTATAGAGTAGAATCTCAGCCGAAATAATCAATTAGGTACATCTATACTTTTTTGACTGCGTATTACATTTTCCTATTTAATACTAAATGCACGTATGGCATGTTGGCTTAGACACTGCTAAATGTTCTGCAGAAGTAATTAGACGGATGCTTTGAGAGTTTGACTAAACGCGTGTTGTGTAACTCGGTCACATAGCGCTGGCCTGGGTTTAACCACTAAGTAATTCTAGCTACTTATGTACAGTACACACAACATGAGTTTTATACAGCTTCCTTTCGAGGAAATCTGTCAAATTATGGTTAGTTTTAGAAAGCAACGCCTTTCTACGGAAGAGAAGAACACAAAAATTTATCTTGGATCTTTTTTCATCAAACAAAAGAGTCAAACACATTTTTGTAACATTTTCTATGTCAAAATAAATAAATGTTCAGTTTCATTTTTTTTAATATTTTCAAACATGTTGTGGTCGTGTGCTTATTTATAGCCTCTGTCATGTCGTGTTCTCTTCAGCAAAATGAAATATCGTGTCATATGCTGTGTAAAGCTATTCTGCAAACACACTTCGAACCTCGAGGAGCTGAATCCGCCCGCAGTGAAAATCAAATTTTGTATTCTGAAACTGTACAACGCGAGTGGCGCCTCATTGATAGTGAAATGAACTAATTTAAGTGAGCTTACATAAGAATAGAATAACGCATAATTGACGCACACTATGAAATAAACAAACCATTTAAAGTGCAGTGGATCCGCTTTCGAATTGAGTTAGATCACTTGGGTTAATTCGATTTCGTGTTTGAATTTTTACAGAATTACTCTCTTTATATTCTGTAAAATATAAAGAGAGTAATTCTGTAAAAATTCAATTTAACGCATGGCAGTAGCTTGAGCGGCCATATCAGCTAGTAGAGCTCTCAGCGACCAATATAACTGATAAATTATATAAAATAATACTCCATGCAGTTTTATAGCGGCTCTATAAAAACGTTAACCTTCATCAAACAATAACAAAGCCCTGAATAAATTACTACTCACTAGGCCCTACGAAGTACACATAAGGGTTACGTAAGCTAACTAACCGGTGAATAGTAGGTACCTAGGTTATAGTTGCATATTTCATTTATGTAAATCATTGTGTCGATTGCCTTGCAAGGCCGACAACAAATAAACTAACTATAGAGACTAGGTTATCAGGGCACAGGTGGCTATCAGAATCTAGAACACAAGGGATATGATCAAACTTCGGGCTTACAAAGATATAGAATGGCAACAGCAAGGTTACGAAACCATATTGACCATATACGGTCGGTGACCATGGTCTTTATCTTTACCAAAGGTAGTCTTGGAACCAACCTTCTTGGTTATCGGTTTTATATTCCTCGTAGAAGGAAACCCCCAAAGGCTATTAATACGTAGTTCCTACGTAAGAAGAAGCGGGACTCCCATTCTACAAAAATTACACACTGTTAATCTCGTTTTGTATGAAACGTGATTCAAATTTTGACCCCCGTTGCATACATTGTTCGTTTTTCGAAAGCACGAGTCTAGTTCGAGAGTTTCGCCAGTCTGGAAACCCCGTCCACTGTATAATTTAATAATGTAGAGTTGTGTTTTTATTTTAAAAAAAAAATAGTACATACACACTCCTACAATTCCGTTCGATCGTCTTTTGTCTTTCTTGAAGCTACAATCCGGTTCTTTTGAATAGGTGTCTTCTAGATTGTTCTGCTTCATCGTCGGCTTCATCGTCACTTACCTTGAGAATGTGGCCAAAGGACATACAACCTCATATAAAAAAAATTACAAATTCTTTTCATTAGAATCATTCTTACGATCGCATCATGGGATTCATGGGTCATTTTACTTCCAGGTTTTACAACTAGGTGTCATTGACAAGCTTGTGTCTGTGTACTTTGTGAATGATAGTAAAAATACCAGTGTGTGGAACGTCTCCTACAAGAAGATAAAATTATGGCATGTCAGTTGCAAAGTTACGACAGCTTATTATGTATTCTAGCGCTCAGCATTTGCAAGTTACGTTCAACTGGAAAACTATCATGTTAATTTTCAGATTCATTTCCATACTAATGAGCACATTCTATACTCTCACATACCTACCTAGATATGTACTTATCTAGGTATGTGCAACAATGGTAATCGCATGACACCATAATATGGGAAGATGTGAGGAAATCAGGCTATTCGCGTTGATTTCTATCGTGTAAACTAGGTTATATCGATAATGCTGTCTTCCACATTCTTCAGCTTTTGTAAAATATATCTATCTCTTGCTTTTGATAGTCTGAACTGAATGGATGCACAAACTCTTTCTAGAGAAAGTAACAAGGATTTTAAAAATGTATCTCTATCGTGGAAGGTTTGCTGGTAGAGAACTCTCATTAGGGTTAAACACACCTTTGTACATGACCTATCTTTAAGTTATCTTATATTTAGTTACTATTGTATACAAGAAAGAATAAAGAAAAGGTTTGATTGTGGCGAGATTGTCTGACCATCAATTAATAGGTACTATCTTTTATCAGTTTAGAAGGTAAACCTTATGAGGGGGCTCTTTCACTTGTCTAAAAGAATTCTCGTAAATTATCATTTAAGCAGCCAACAGCGGGAGGGATGTTTCAAACTGAGAAATTTTGATGAAACAAAGACGAAAATTTGACCTTTTATTCCTAATATTTCTTAAAACAGAAGCTGTGAGATTTTAGGCTTATAATATAGAGCACATAATGTAGACAACATTAGTTGAAAACGCTCTCTAGTAGCCTAAAGACAGATGCAACAATCACCTTGTCACGATAAACGCTATCTAAGTAAATGTTGCAAGTCAGTTGCGTATCCAGCCATCCAATTTCAGTGTACGGAACACATCTGCTGCAATCTAGGTCCCGTTCATGAAGTACTTAGTGCAATGATGTGCACGCAATGGGTGTTGTGCAACGAGAATCTCACGGTTGAGCCGGACCACAGCTAGAGTTGGACCTACCCCAAAAACGGACGCTTCGAATCATCAATGTGTTTATTTATTTATTTTAGCCTGTACTCAAGCCATCCCACTCAAAAAAAAAAACAAAAAAAAAAAAAGGTCAAAGGCCTCCCTCCCTTTTTTCCCACATTCCTCGATCTTTGGCCACAGTGGGTTGCGTTGGCATCAATGCGTTTGCTCCACAAAAAACATACCTAGAGATTTCTGAACGTAGACGGTAGAAAATTATTGCCTCATTTTACATTGGTGCTACGAATGATCCTAGAAGTTGGATTAATATTGGTCTGTACATCTAGCGCTGGTTTTTAGTTTACCTTCCGAAGCAGTTTTCTTCGTCGTGGAATTTCTCATTCATTGATAAAAATAGGCCTGGCCATATTGATTACAACGTGTAGGACGAACGTAGGATTGAAAATACCATCATCAAAGTAGTAATTTATTTCCCACGTATAACATGCGCTAACTGTTTTTGGATTGTCGCTTTATTGTGTTATCTTGTCTCAATAGATCTTTGATTTACAATAAAAAAATATGAAACCTCTACAGATATAAAAGTAGTGGAGCATTGTCCATATTAGGCAATAAACTTCACTACTTCTACTTGTACTAATACTCACGCAAAACAAACTTATTTAATTTCACAGTCCATCCATATTTTCTTTCATAGTACCTATTTCAAGCAAATAAAGAAATTCTATTCTATTCTATTCTATTCTTTAACCTACCTCTATCAACATCAACTTATTTCCACCTACAGTCAGATTTACAATACTTACAATGACTAATTCCTTAAGAAGAGCCAATTGCTCAATATTATCAAATCAGCAATCTAGATCGCCTTTCTTCAAAGTTAACCATTCAATTCTCACCTTTCAATAGCCGTCGTCAGCCGAAAGTTGATGCGCAAACAACTTAAAACGACCATTATATTGTTTGAAAGAGCGTTTTTATTGTCCGCCGGCCATACAAAGCTGTTCTATGACTTAAATTGTAGCTTTCTTTCACCTTAATAGCTGATTTATGGTCAATTGTGCTCATTTGTCTGCTGGTTTTGAATAAAATGTTAATTTGAAACGAGTCTGAAAGTTTTTAATAGAATTCTAATCTAGAACTGATAGGTAGATTTCTCTTTTATCCATAGTTCCAATATTTTCTTTCTAGTCGAGCTACTTATAACTTAATTTTTGGAAAAAATATCCCAAAATTACGTCAACAATATAACTGAACATGCAACGTTTTCTATTTCCTATTCCTTGGTTAAACCAGTCTTCACTGATTCTGACAAATTCTAAAAAAAACAAAGAATCCTTGAAAACGGTTTGGTCACTTAAAATTCTCCACGAGCACTGTAACAAAAGTTGAGTGCCAAAATACCGCAATACAAGCCTCATCTTCGCATGGTCAGTTTACAGTTACGATGCCGGTTAAAGAAAACCGTGTTAACTTGTACACCACAGATAAAAAATAACCGTTCGTATAATGATGATGACACTTTATGATCGGTATGAAGCTCAAGATAATTACCATAATGATGGGGAGATATAAACGATACCTCATTTTCATGCTCGCTTAACGTTGTTTTGATTTGCATGATGGCGATAGAAAATGAAATACCAGGATTACGCTGTTCCATTTACAAGAAAATACTATAGAAATATAGTTCTAAGGGTTTTGAGCATGCTAAAGCTTTTAGATTACAAGTTTTTGAACGTTCAAAGAACATTTTGGAAAAGGCTGCAGCTGGATGAGATTTAAAGCTATCAGCGGTGTTTAGTGAATTCCTCTACCCTCAAAATAAATCACAATGTTCACAATAGTGTTATTTATAATCTGTGGTTCTACAAAAACACCCCGGATGTCTCCGCTCCGCCCACATTCTGTTCAGCTTTCCACTTGACGGGCACCTGCTGGTTTGCATTGTTTATGTGTGACCTCAAACGAAAGTAAGCTTCAAAACGGTGTTGTGGCCAACATCATAAAGTTATACGAAAAAATTCCAAGTATTTTTGACACATTAATATAGTACCTATCTTGGAGTGGATGTATAGAGTAATTTTAAAGTAAACTAGCTGATACCCGCGACTTCGTACGCGTGCGAAACTTTCCACCAAAATATCTGTCACCAGCATACGATGAACCTCGTGCCAAAGGCTGCTTTCGGTTTAGTGAATTCAAGCTGTATCTAAAAATCCACGTTTTGGATTTCAATATAGTATAACCTATGTTTCAATCCGAAAAAAGGGCTTCTGAAGGGTATAAGTTTCATTGAAATTGGTCCAGTAGTTAAGGCGTGATCCGCGAACAAACAAACAGACAAACTCTATTTTCGGAATCAGAATCGTTTATTTAGTAGATCTGCATATTTAGTTTATCCATATCTTAAAATAAAAAAATTTGGCTTTTTTACAGTTTTATAATAGTGTTTTTTCGTCTAACAGATGGCGCTACGTTGATCGCAATGAGCGCGCGCGCACTAACACTGTGGTGCGCTCTAGTGGTGGCGCTCGGTGCTGCTGCCGCCTACACAGTCGACTGCAACCATGAATACACCGACTGCGATACTGAACTTAGTAAGTAATATCAGTTGAAAAATAGAAGAAGCGAAATTTGAATTACATGGAGGGTAGTTTAATACATTTAAGATAAACGACAAAGCGCGGACACGTGGAGACTCGTTCTCATGTGACATCCATAAGTTTCAGGTTTACTTGTATTCTACAATAAATTCCGTGTTTTTAAATGTTTCGATCCACTTGCATACAAAAGATTTCAACGCGTTGCTTTAGCTACGCCAGAGCTACGAAGAAGACCTACGAAATTGTATTCATTTTGACTATGAAACATTAAAAAAAAACTACTTTACCTTCATTTTGTACTGTTTGTACCTTCAGATTCGCATGGGTATAGTAAAAAGCTAACATCATTTGCATTTGAATTGAAGAACTATTCCTTCATACAAAAGACATCAACGAGCTCTTCCACTGTGTGGAGTTTCAACGATAGACATCATCATCATCATTTCAGCCCGTTTGCACCCACTGCTGAGTATAGGCCTCCTCTTTATTGCGCCACTCTTTTCGGTCCCTTGCGAGTCTTGTCCAGTGATTCCCAGCCAGTTCTACTATGTCATTTGACCATCGGGCGGGTGGTCTGTCTCTTGGTCTACGGGCATCCCTTGGCCACCATTCTGTGACCGCCTTCGTCCATCTCTCGTCTTCCCTTCTTGCCAGGTGTCCCGCCCATCTCCACTTCAGCTTCGCGATTCGCGTACCCACGTCCACAACCTTTGTGCGACGTCGAATCTCGGTATTGGGTATGTGGTCTAGAAGTGATATTCCGAGCATGGCCCGCTCCATTGCTCGTTGTGTGACTCGGATTTTGTGCATGTGTTCCTTTGTGAGCGGCCATGTCTCGGATCCGTAGGTAAGAATGGGCAGAACACATTGGTTGAACACTTTGGTCTTCAAGCATTGAGGGATATCTGATTTTAAGGCGTCTTCCAGCTTACTGAAGGCGGCCCATCCTAACTGGGTTCTTCTGGAGATCTCCACTAACTGAGAAAGTGGGCCAAAGGATAAACAATGTCCAAGGTAAATGTAGTCATCCACTGCCTCTATTCGGCAGTTACCTATGGTTATGTTAGGTGTTGGGCCTGAAAGGTTGGTCATAACCTTGGTTTTGGACATGTTCATTCTAAGGCCCACCTTCATTGAAGCTTGATGCAGATCTTCGAGCATTCCTTGCAAGGCATCCACGGTCTCAGCAATGAGGACTAAGTCGTCGACAAAACGTAGGTGCGATATATTGCGACCATCGATGTTAAGGCCTATCTCACTCCAGTCGAGAGTTTTTATTATATCTTCGAGCACGTTGGTAAATAGTTTGGGTGAGATAGTGTCTCCTTGCCGCACGCCTCGTTGGATGCACACGTGGTCAGAAAGCTTGTGTAACCGAACCTGAAGAGTAGCATTTTTATATAAATTCCGGAGGATATCTACATATCGCTTGTCAATGTTACAACGATGGAGAGAGTGAAACACGGCCCAGTGTTCGACACTGTCGAAAGCCTTTTCGTAGTCTACAAAGGCCAAACACATGGGCCGGTTGTACTCTCGGCATCTCTCCATCAGTTGTTTGACTGCGTGAATGTGGTCCATAGTAGAGTATCCACTCCGGAAGCCAGCTTGCTCTACTGGTTGGTATTCATCGAGGGATTGAGATAGCCTATTGCATAGGACTTTGGCAAACAATTTATAAATTTAAGAGAGGAGGCTGATGGGGCGATAGTTCTCTAATTTACATTTATCACCTTTTTTGTGAAGAATTGTGACAATGGCGTTCTCCCAAGCTTTCGGAGTGACTCCTTCATGCATAACTTTGTTGTAAAGTATTGAGAGAGGCTTTAGAATATGAGGAGAGCCTGCCTGGAGCATCTCCACATACACTCCATCGTCACCAGATGCTTTGCCACGCTTCATTTGGCTCAAAGCGAAACCGACTTCGTCTTCGGTAACCTTAGGCAACGGCTCGTCTTCGAGACGTTCATTTGGTTCCGCTCTTGGATCTTGGTCATCTAGTGATTCAGGTTCCTCTACTTTGGACGCATACAACACAACGATAGACATAAAACACTAAAAACAAAAGAAGACAGAGTACAATGGGCAGTCTTATCGAGCTATCACTTCCAGGCAATCTTTGGATAGACAGTTCCTTGTTAAAAAACTTTTCATTCAGTTTATGAGAGCGTAGGTCACTACGAGTAGTTGAAAGTAAAAAAAAAACGTAGATATACACCTAAAAACCTGACCTCAGAATAAAATAAAATAAATAAATAGTTTATTTACCAAAACTCAGAAATTATTAAACAGGTATCAACATTAATTAATTTAAGTTATCTAAGTAGGTACAAAAAATTATTACGTAGGTTTGCCAGCGAAGGCCAAACTAAGCGTTATGCTTGTATTTTGGAAATGAATAACAAAACACCTTTCATAATAAAAACACCTGCCTAAAACAAAGTGAAGTATACCTGTCGAGGTGCTAAGAATCAACTCGTTTATTTCTCAGTTTTTTGTCTGCACCGTAACATCACAACGTTCTTAGTTTTGGCTTTTTTACAAGAAGCAAAGTCGTGTTTTCATGGTCAATAAACGGCAGGCTTTTAAACCAGTTGAGAGTTAAAAATAACTACGTCATCGTAAATTTAGAAAAAATGTGTCAAATTAAGAACGTACTAACATTTTCCGGTTTTATTTACTGGCTCGTCTTTACAATGTTATAGACAAAGCTACCAAGCCTAAAATCGATTGGTGCACAAAAGTGGAATAGTGTAGGTGCGGAAGTTCTTGGTGCTCATCTTTTTGGTGCGCAAAAGTGGAATGCTTAAATTTTTGATCATAGTTTCTATACATTGTTTAGTAGGAACTCGTTCACTTATACTTATGGAGATGATTGTATTATAATGGATGTATGTGTATATTTGATGGTCTTTACGCCGCCCCCCAGTGACAGACAGGTCTGTTGATGTTGGTGGTTTTCTTCGATTAAAATCTTGTTAGTTATATTAAAATGTATAATTGTTGCTCTATTTTATTACAAGGAAAGGTTTAGATATTTTAATCGACGTGTGCGCACTTTGTTCTCCATAACACAGATGATATCCACACGAATTGTTGCTTGATTCATTCGGAGCGCCATGCCTGGCATGGCGTCAGTATATTGGCGAAAAGTATTTGTTTGTCTAAACAGGTCATGTAGCGTGTTCGCGAAGCAAGGGCCGTCGACAAGGCTTTCTACCATCAGTAGAAGCCTGCTAATGCTACTATACTGGTCAGGTCACCCTGTAAATGATAACCTCTATTGCCCGTTTGCTGATAAAGAAATCGTTACTCAAGCATAGATTTGTGTAGAGATTTTCATACAAAAATCTATGCTCGAGTCCGGATACGCGTTTAAGCAGTAATACGAGTCGAGTCTAGGAGTCTTAAATAGGACTGAGGAGAACATGGTAGGATATGTGTCCGAAAAGGGAAGATCTTCCACGCCGAGCGACCTTAGGCTCGGGGTCCGAGGACCAATGGATGGTATTCGGTAGTATTACTTATGTTCAAACTCCGTGATAACTTCGTTTGCGCGATCTAGGATAGTTCTCATGTAGCGAGATAGATGGCGCTACAGGACTATGTCGTCTTAACCAGTGTGGTGAAGAGATTCAATACTCTTCAGAGGTTCCTGTCGTGCTTATTTCATGGTAAGCAAGTCGTGAATCGTGATTTCCATTGCATGGTGTCGTCACTCGCCGTGTAATGCCTTCGATCAAATCATGGTGATTTATTACTCTGTTTCCCATAGATTATCTATAGCCTTCAGGCGTTTGCACACTACCCGACTCCGACACTTACACGATACCGATATTATGTCAGTGATTCCAACAAAAATATTGTTGTCGGGGTTTGACACGTAAAAACGTCTAGTATTATATGTATGATATTAGCACTCCAACGATATCGTGTGTTGTTGTCGTGTCGTTGACAGTGTAAAAACAGTCTACATTTCAAGATGGCATTTACCTAGAGGTTGTTATGACGTCATTCTTTTTGTAAACGGTTACTAACACTATACTTGGTAAGATCAAATTAGTAATGGAACCGATATGACCAAATTGAGTTTCGATCCGCGCTCTATTGAGAAATACTACAAAAAAATGTACCTATATAAGTATTCATTCAGGAATCTGGTTCCTATAGTACAAGCTTTGCTTAGTTTGGGACTAAAAGCCGCAGTGTAGAATGTTTATGAATATTTATTATTTATTTATTTATACTGCCAATATGTCTCGCTCCATTCGCTGTTCTAAGGATTTGACAGTCGTCAGATCAGTTGGTCTGCCTTCCATGCTGTGGGTCGTGAGTTCGATCACCACTAAGAACAAACATTGTATGTAGTAAACATATATGTTTGTTCTATGTCTGGGTATTACTATGTATTACAAGTATGTATTTACAAAAAAAAATATAAGTATTCTATCAGGAATCTAGCTCCCATACAAGCTTTGCTTAGTTTGAGGCTAGGGGGCGTTTTGTGAAATGTACATACAAGAGTATTTATTAGTTCCATTCCATTTTTAATTATAATTAACCAACCTTATTATGACTAAGTGGCCATAAATTTAATAAAAAAAACCACCTCAAACAGCGTTTGTACTAAAAATAACAGTAGGTGGATACTTCAACTTCAACTTCTTGGTTTGTGGCTTTTGTGGTAGGTGGATACTATGATATAACAATGTTATAATGACAATGTACACTCCTGAACTCAGTTATCTGTCGATAAAATGGAAAGTGAAGTGAGTATGAGTATTGTGTGCTAATTTTCATGACGCAATCTGTTTTGAATATACTTTGTCCAGTATTACGATCTCATGCAGAAGTGTCAAGGAAACAAAATATAACATTGGAACTTCTATTCTATCAATAAACTATTCTGCACTCTACTTTGTATAAAATTAGTTATGGTTTTTGTGATCGAACTACCCTACAAACCCTTGAAAACCCACTTGTTTTCAAGAGTTTGTATTTACTTCGGGTTTCGTCAGACTGGTGCCAAAGAATCACATATTTTGTTCCATTGTCAGTGGCTTTATACATATGTTATATTGTCACAGAATAGAGAAGTATTTTGCTTTGATTTTTTTATGTTTTTATATAATTTCGATCAAATTAAATGATTAAAATGTTATGTATGCATTTTTTAACATTACTTTTCCAATGTAGTGTTTTATTTTGTAAGATCATAGTATTTTTAATATCTTAGGTAATAACTTTCTCTTGTTTCTTTAAAAATGTACTTATACTAAGTCTGTCTATGTAATATTTCATTATAAGTAAACATTTGAAACTTATCATCTCAACAAACTAATCTTGTATCCGCAGTGAGATATGCAAGTTATTGATAGCAACAAATTGCATCTTATAATCGCGACTTTCCCGCGGAACAATGAGTTGCTGTCACAGATTATGAATTACTCAGTATAGCTGCGCACGCGCATGGTTTCACGCATGACGGGGCATCGCGCAGCCCAGCCGCTGTTATGTCAATACATTACGTGATAAGCTTCCGAGGATAGTCTCATTAGAGATTTCTAATCTCACAGTTTCTTAGCGGGTACACAATCAACCTCTGTGAAATAATAACAGCCATGTAGTACTTAGGACTTATACAATTGATTGCTGCATCGACCCGTATTTTAGGTATATACTCGTAAAAGTTATGCACATTAAAAAAAAGCTATACGTGCTATACCCGAATAAAGACTCTAAGGCCTTTTGCACAATATTATAAGACACGAACACAAGACAAGAAAAATTTTGTATGCGCGACGCGCGTGCCTTATTCGACATAAGAAAAAATATCTTGTAAGGTGCCTTCTGGTAAGATCGGCGTAAGTGGAAGTCCGGATGCCAAGCAATTCTGCGATATTTTTATATGATAATTGCTTAGTTACGTAATTTATCCGGACTTCCACTTACGCCGATCTTACCAGAAGGCACTATAATATGTACGGTCTCGTATTAAACCACCAAGCGACTGAATGTCGTATCGACATCTCTCATAAGACACAAGAAAAATATCTTATAATGTACAAAAGGCCTAATACCTACATAAAAAGAGGTTACATCGAACAGCGGAAAGCACTGAACGAGTAAAACATACCTATTGAGTACCTAAACAGTTTCTGAGTTTCTTGGAAATGCCGGTGGTCATCTTAGTTTTCTCTGAGCTTGTGCCACTTGCAGTAGATCATTTGCCAAATAGCGGTGGTGTAATCTACCATCTATGTTTACCAAACAATAACAATTGCATAATTTGATAGTCAATAACTCAAAAAAAATATCAAAATTTGCGATGCCTGTCAAAGTCTGTTTCGTATTCTTTTTTTCTAGATTTTGTCTAGAATTATAAGTATTCTATATTCTATCAGCAATCCATCTATAGTATCTACAAGCTTTGCTCAGTTTGGGACTAGAGGGTACACAACAGTGTGAAATGACCATTTTTGTTACCCGACGAGATGGCAATGTTTTTGCAGAATTTCGCTCCTATAGGTACATAGATACGTTATATATAAGGTCCTTTTGTAAACATAGTGACCTTGTACGGCTTAGGATCACAGCGGGGACACTCCAGCTCATCTAGTGAAAGTGGGTGACCCTGGCCTCATCAATCCTGACTTATGTTTTGACAACTGATTTGATATTTTGAAGAGCTACTGGATTGATTCGTTGGTGTTGGCAAAAGGTCAACAGCGTGCTGATTTTAGTTGGATAATCATCATCATCAATATTTTTTTATATTATAAAACTCTTTTGAAGCTGACAGAGAATCAACGCACAGCCTAAACTATAAGTCCTAGAGATTGAAATTTGAGAGGGTAGTATCCCTATATAGTGTAGGGGTGCACTAAGAAAGGAATTTTGAAATGTCACACTCTAAAGGGTAGAACGCGAGCAACGCCGCGGGCGACGGCTAGTCATACTATATGGGTAAAATCTGTGTTGATGATCCTCAATTTACTGTCATTTTAGAAATCCAATATGCATTTAGAGAGGTATAATTAAATGACAAAGTCATATGCAAATAAAATGTACTTGGCTACTAAAAATAACTAAAATGTACTAATAGTTACAAACCCTATTCCTATCCTATTCTATTCCTAATAGAGTTTTCTTCGTCGGCCGCTTCTTTATCGCATTGTAATTGAAAAATGACGTTTTTTATTTATCATCAATCAAAAAACAGTTAAACGATTCACGTAACTGTAGTATCTAGTTAGTACGTACCTACGTACTTATACAGTTAGGTACTTAATATTTGGGTCAACATTTTAATCACCTCTTAATAATATCATGTGACAGCTGTAAAAAACATATATTTATTCAAAGAGAGGAGATTTGCCTGTACCATGTATTATGCTTGCGCTGCTCAATTTTCGCGATTAATTTTTACTTGTAGTACTGTTTCGTATTTCCCGGCTATTCCACGAATATTTTAAAGAAACCAATAATAATCTGAAAATAAAAACGTTAGGTATTCCGCCTTCTCACTGCTGGCAACCCAGGCCGCGTGCGCTGCCAACCCTTCATTATCTGTTTTCGTGCGGTACCGGCTGTTTACACGTTTGACTATTTTTTTTCAATTATTAGGTTTTTGCAGTTATTTTGTTGAAATTGTGCTTAAATTAGGTGTAGGAAGTGTTTTTCAGGTGTCATAAGGCTTTAAAGATGGGAAGAAAGCGAAAACACAGAGATCGGGATAGTAGTGAGCGTCTGTTGAAAAAGTTAATCAAACATGAACTACGAAAACGACGGCGTAGATCTTATAGTTCTACCAGTTCAGAATCAAGTATTGGTGAGTTTTTTATTTGTGTTTTAGTACTTATTAATAGTACTATCGTACTTGTCTTAGTTTCATAGGTACATAATGGGTACATACCTAGTCTACCTACGTTTACCAGAGAGTATAGTATTATGATCTGTGCCAGAGATTACAAGTTTAACTCTGTGATAAAACATTTTGTTGCTGTTGTTCTGAGTACCTGCATTTTAGGTAACCTACTGAGGTACATTTTAGCTATTTTAAATGTGCCATTATTGATGCGAACAGTACGTTTTGGGACTGTTACCTTCATAATTTGAATGTCTGAGGCAGTGTACGTTTGTTAAAATACATCTTTTAGACACTGATATTTGAACTTTCAAGTTGGGGTATACAAGTTAAACCAGAGCCACAGAGATGCGAACAGTACATATGGGACTGTTACCTTCTCGATAATAAACATAGGTAGTATACAACATTCGATACTACAAAATAATTATTTTATAGAGGAGTTATAGTGATGCGAATGATTTTCGGGATCATTTCCTTCACTGTTCCTAACACTACCTCTGTTGCCTTTTCCAGGCTCAGAAGTCGATGAATACGTTCCATATTACCAATGTAATGCAATGGATACTGAGACAGCTCCTGACGTATCTCTTACCGACAGCGAGGCTGTATTACCAGTCGCACCCGTGGTAGTGGACGAATTGACCCCACAACCGTCAACATCCGCTGTAATAGAAACAGATGGTGACAAAGACGATCAAACAGCCCCAACGCTTGCGGATCATTTGGATGATGAAATACTGACATTGCTTGGTGATGCCCCAAAGGAGGAAATTCCCGTTGGAAAAAATGTTCACTCGGACATCGCAATGAGGTTGGCAGATGTCCTTCAAAACGGTCTAACAACAACGGTCTTAACAATAAATTGAAGGACACGCTAAAAGAATCGAAACGAGACAAACATCTGTTCGGGGAATCGTTACCTGAAAGTTTGAAAGCGACTAAAGCTATCAATAGAACGAGTCAAGATTTGAAATCTTATGTAGCCAAACCCAAACCTGCCATGAAAAATAATAAACCTGCTCATGCCAACAACCATTTAAACTGGAAGCAGCCGCAGCCGAATCAACAGAATGCGAACCGAAAAATGACATCGACGCCACATCGGACTGCGGGCTCTTCATCCACTGCTCATCGGAACGAGGCACAGCGGAAATCGACGACATCGCGTGCCAGCCGTCAACATGCCCATTACAAGAGTCACCGGAGATACTAGATATCCAGGTAACTAAACCAGCAGGCAGATTGCAATATTTTTCACAAGTCTGGCATAAGCTTACGGATGATCCTACGATACTGTCATGGGTGCAAGGGTACAAAATACCTTTTACATCTTTGCCTATGCAAAAAGAATACCCCAGGAATAATTCTAAAATAGATTGCGAGTTATTAGATTTTGAGATCGAAATTAATAAGCTCTTGGAAAAAGGTGCTATTTCTATGTGTAATAGAGTTGATGGTGATTTTCTATCAAGCATATTTCTTGTAGACAAGCCAAACGGTGATAAAAGATTTATTTTAAATCTTAAAAAACTAAATAAGTTTATAACACCGCCACATTTTAAAATGGAGGATTTAAGAACTGCCTTAAAATTAGTTACTCCGAATTGTTTTTTAGCTTCAGTCGATTTAAAGGATGCCTATTTTTTGATACCTGTACATTTGGAACATAGAAAATACCTACGATTCGAATTTAAACAAAATTGTTTTGAGTTTAATTGTCTCCCATTTGGCTTGAATACTTGTCCACTGGTATTCACGAAAATCATGAAACCAGTCATGGAACACTTACGTTTACATGGGTGGCTATCTACAATTTATCTTGATGATATCTTGTGTATTGACAATTCGTTCAGTAAATGTAAACAAAATGTTAATGAGACTATATGTCTCCTTACTAACTTGGGATTTGTCGTTAATTATGAAAAAAGCTCTGTTGAACCCAGAACCTATTGCAAATTTTTAGGGTTTGAATTAGATATGAAACACTTTTGTGTGAAACCGCCTCAAGACAAACGAAACAAGGTTATCAAAGAACTATCAAAATTTAAATCAATAAAGAAATGTAAAATTAGAGATTTCGCAAAATTTTTAGGTTTATTAGTATCTGTTTGTCCAGGAATTGAATATGGCTGGTTACACACAAAAATCTTCGAGAGACAAAAGTTTTTAAGTTTAGGTAGTAGTGAAAATTATGAAAAAATTATGAAACTAGACCAGCACTTATTAAAAGACGATTTTGATTGGTGGGATGAGAACATCAGAAAGTCATCATGTCTTATCCGTTACCCGAATTATGATCTGGAAATCTTTTCAGATGCCTCTCTGACAGGGTGGGGCGCATCTTGCTCTAATCATAAAGCAAATGGGTTCTGGACAGAAGATGAAAAGAATTACCATATTAATATTTTAGAATTGTTAGCAGCATTATTTGCTTTAAAGATATTTGCCAAAGACGTTGTCGATACACAAGTTTTACTTAGGATAGATAATACAACTGCAATATCATGTATTAATCGTATGGGCAGCGTTCAATTTTCACATTTGAATAAAATAACGCGAAGTATTTGGGAGTTCTGTGAACAAAGACATTTATTTATTTATGCTTCATATATTAAATCATGTGACAATATTGTAGCAGATTTTGAGTCTCGAAAATTACAGAGTGAAACTGAATGGGAATTAGCAGATTACGCATTTTCAAATATTATCAAGGCATTTGGAACCCCTGATATAGATTTATTTGCAAGTAGAGCTAATGCCAAATGTGAAAAATTCGTGTCATGGAGAGCTGACCCATATGCATATTGCATTGACGCCTTTACCATGAAATGGAGTGACCATTTTTTCTATGCGTTTCCACCATTTGCGATAATTCTTAAAACCCTTAATAAAATAATCGCAGACAAAGCTGTTGGTATAATTGTGGTACCTAATTGGCCTACACAGCCGTGGTATCCGGTTTTTAAAAGATTGGTAGTATCAGGGAACATAATTTATTTCGAACCAAGTGGTGATTTGTTAATTTCTGGTGATTCCAGGTTGCAGCACAAGCTGCACAAAAGTCTTACCCTGGCTGCAGCAATATTATCCGGGAAGCTCTCTTGAAAAGAAGCGTACCCCCGTCGTCGATAGATATAATGATAAACTCTTTGGCTCCTAATACTCAAAAACAATATGATTGCTATTATAAAGAATGGTTTAATTTCTGTGAAACATCTAATCTTAACTATTTGGCTGCATCAGTCCCAAACATCCTTTATTTTTTGACAAAACAATATAACTCGGGTTATAAATACGGAAGTCTCAATTGTTGTAAAGCGGCTTTATCATGTATTTTGGGACGGTCTATCATGAACGATGACAGAATCGTAAGGTTTATGAAAGGGGTCTTCAGAACTCGTCCACCCCAGCCAAAGTATGAATTTACTTGGAATGTAGATATTGTGCTAGATTACTTGTCACATATGTTTCCCAGCGAAGAATTGTGTCTCGAATTACTAGCGAAAAAACTAATAACATTGTTAGCTATTGTTACAGCGCACAGAGTTCAAACTTTATCAAAGATTCAAATTAAAAATATGATATTTGATTCCCATTGCATATCAATAAAAATTTCTGATATGGTTAAGACTTCTAGACCAAATTCTCATCAACCATTGTTAAAATTACCATATTATAATGAAAAACCTGAAATCTGTCCAGCAAGAACTTTGATGTGTTATAAAAATAAGACTGATTTATTGAGAGAATCTGATTATTTGTTTATTAGTTATAGAAAACCTCACGCAAAAGTGACTAGTCAAACTTTGAGTCACTGGATAAAAGACGTGCTCCTCAAGAGCGGTATTGATACGAGCATATACAGTTCGCATAGTACGCGTCATGCATCCACGTCAAAGGCGAAAGCTGTTGGTGTTAACGTCGACATTATACGAAAAACCGCTGGATGGAGCACGTCCTCGTCCGTTTTTGCAAGGTTCTACAATCGAGATATTTTAGTTAATGAAGATGATTGTTTTGCCCGTTCAATTCTTAAATAGAAGTAAAGAATATTGTGTTTGCTAATATATTTATATAAATATATTATCTGCAAAATACATATTATGATACTAATGATTCATAAATTTTTAGTTTTATTTCCAGAATTATATATCAGAACCTAGTTCAAACCTAATCCAGATTTTGAAATCCTTTAAACATCTACAAGTAAAAATTAATCGCGAAAATTGAGCAGCGCAAGCATAATTAATGATAAAACGAACATACCTGTTATGTGATGTTCTATCATAATTATGCGAGCTGCTCAATTTGAAGCGATTAATACTAATAACCCTCCCGATTCATACCCCCCCGTACCATTCAAAATCTGTATTGGCCTATCATGTGCATTATAGATTAGAATGATAGGGTAATTTTTAGGATATTTCATATCACTATTATGTTTCAGAAAAAACTTTAAACTAAATGAAGGGTTGGCAGCGCACGCGGCCTGGGTTGCCAGCAGTGAGAAGGCGGAATACCTAACGTTTTTATTTTCAGATTATTATTGGTTTCTTTAAAATATTCGTGGAATAGCCGGGAAATACGAAACAGTACTACAAGTAAAAATTAATCGCTTCAAATTGAGCAGCTCGCATAATTATGATAGAACATCACATAACAGGTATGTTCGTTTTATCATTAATAATATTATATAATCGGTCCCCATGTAAACAATTTACTTAAAAAAAATTATAAAAGAAATTAGGAAAATATTATTTATTTTTAAAATATCTAGTAGTAAAAATATAGCTTCTCCATCAACAAATCCGGGATATAAAATATTATTAAAAGGTCATATAAATCGACATTTAATTACAATCGTGAAGTTACTAATATTGATTGCTTCAACCTTTTCAAAATACGAGTTTTTCGATATTCGTAAGAGTTACGTGGGTAGGTTATCATCAATATTTTCTTCACTCAAGTATACTTACCTACTTAGTCGTGTCAAAATTTACCTACGTACCTACTTACAAACTATTAACTTATTCTATGGATTTATAATAACAATGATTCATTTTGTTTTTTTTTTGTTTTATAATAACAATGATTCATTTTGTTATTAATCAAAATGTAGGTATACCTACTAAAAAACTTTAAAAATTGAATATTGAAAATAGTATAGTTTATACTATTTTTAAGATAGATTTTTTACTTCTTGATTATACATACATAGTTGTATTTTTCAACTATATTTAAAAAAAGATGGAAAATAGCTAATAAATTGATGACTGTTTAAAAAAAAACGAAATCTTAGAAATGAGTAAACCACCGCGTAATATTATTATGTCGGCGTAACCAAACCAATCTATCTCTAAATATATAAAACTCTTTTGACGCTGACTGAGAATCAACGCACAGCCTAAACTATAAGTCATAGAGGTAACTCATGTAATTTGGTGGGTAGTATCCTTATTATAGTGTAGGGGTACACTAAGAAAGGAATTTTGAAAAGTCGCACCCTAAGGGGTCTAAAATTAGGATCAAAGATTTAAACCAAATATTGCGTATGCTGCTACCACGCGAGCAAAGCCGCGGGCGATAGCTAGTATTTTATACGTTGATTATATCACCCGGATGAGCAAGTTCGTTCACACGTCACTGCTTACGGATGCTCGTTCGTTCAAGGAAGTCCAATGGCTCAGCCACAGGTGGGCTACTGGATTACGTGAGTTCTTCTTCTAACTCATGTGTAAAGCGTTTAGGTGTGGTTTAGATAAACAAGCATTTAACCCCTTTTTTTTCTTATCGAGATAAGAATAGCCGTTTTTAGACGCGATATCATTTAGCATAATACGCAAAAAAACACTTAGGCCTTTACATCTATTGAGGATATTACAGCGTCAGAATGCAACCTATGCCTATACTTAACGGGACACTAGTGCCTGGGACAATATTTAGATGGAGTAGGCTTGCCAAGCACCTATACCATCCTCTCAGCTTAGTCAGCCATATCCACAGGACAGACATCGTCAATAAGTGCGGAGCTGACTAAGCCGCGGGTTCCTTTCCCGATAAGCTGGTGTAAAAAAAAAACAAAAAAAAAACACAAATATAAGCAACGAAGCCTACCTACCACCCACAAACAAAACATAGTACGCATCCAGCCTTTGAAACTTCCTAAACAATTGTAACCCCTAACCCAGCCAATAACCGGTCTCTCCAGTTTGTACTTTGCTAACCTCAGGCAAACTGACCTTACGGACAGAATCCATGTTATTTGCCATTATTGACGTCGATTCTGCTGTTGCATTTTTCTAAACTAATCAATATATTATATAAAACTCTTTTGAAGCTTTTTTTTTATGATAAAAGTAATGGAACAAGCTGATAGCTCACCTGATGTTAAATGGTAACTTCTGCCTATAACAATGCATTACCTCACAGAGCAAGTCCAATGAGGACGTGCCCTGTAAGGCAACAGACAAGCTGACAGAGAATCAACGCACAGCCTAAACCATAAGTCCTAAAGGGATGAAATTTGGAGGATAGTGTTGGACTGGCACTAGCACATCACTATGGAAGTGTCCCATCCCTAGTTTTTAGTCTAAATAAGACATCCGGTCTAGCCGCCATGATTGTTCTCTGTCTCCGCAACAACAAAAGTGTGTGCACGCAATAAATTAGATTCTATCAGTAATTTGGAAAAGTTTCATTTGTAGTTCTCAATAATCCTCCAACAAATGGTAGCAGAGCGTGGTTGAGTTCATCATGGCCACAACTTCTCATCAAATATCGCAATATCGTATCGAACTGCTAAACAGAAATAACTATGATACGTGGGCAATACAAGCTGAAGCGGTACTTGTGAAAAATGGTTTGTGGAAGACCATCGGTGACCCAAAGCCCGATGCCGAAAAGGATTTGTTGGCGCGATCTGAATTATTTCTCCTCATATCGCCCACAGAAATACGACAAGTGAAAAATTGTACATCGGCATCCGAAATATGGAAAAAATTGAAATCTATATACCAAAGCGAAGGCCCCGCCAGAAAAGCGGCATTGCTAAAGCAATTGATCCTAAAGAAAATGATGGATAAAGATGACGTACAGGATCATTTATCGTCCATTTTCAATTGTGTTGATATGCTCAAGAACATGGACGTGGGAATAAATGACGATCTACTAAGTATAATCATCCTGTACAGCCTGCCGACGTCCTACGAAAATTTTCGAATCGCCATTGAAACGCGTGAAAAATTGCCAACTCCCGAAGAACTAAAAATAAAGGTCATTGAAGAGAGTCAGGCAAGGACTAGGCATAAAAATCCAAATGATGGAAGCACACCGGAGCGCGCTTATTTCTCAAATAAAAAAAAAAATGTCAAGTGTACAGTATGTGACAAAACTGGTCATGAATCAACCAAGTGCTGGTCTCGAAACAAGAACCAAAGTTCAAACGCAAAGGAAAGAAAAATGAAAAATTCTAAAAACTTTTTTATTTCAGAGCACACAGCAAATATGGTCCATACTGCAGCTACTGATGATGTTTGGTGCCTGGACAGTGGGTGTACGTCCCACATGACTGGAACGGCTGAGAAATTCACAGAAATTGAAGCCGGACAAGGCAAACTGAAACTGGCATCAAACCAAAGCGCAGAGATAAAAGGTACAGGGACAGTCCCAGTAATTTACAATAATATAGACATCAATCTAAATGATACCATATATGTACCTGAGTTGTCAACAAATTTGCTGTCTGTTGCTCGTATAACTGAGAGAGACCATACAGTTTTGTTCACCGATAAAAAGGCATATGTAAAGGATAGCCAGGGAAAAACTGTACTGACTGCAGACAAAAAGGAAGGACTTTATCTGACTTCTTTAAAAGGGTTAAAAACAAATGAGCAGGCGAATAATATTTCTGAAAATGATTTAATGAAATGGCATCAAAAATTGGCACATCTAAATGAAAAAGATTTAAAAGATCTTGGATCTAAGAATCTGGTATCAGGTTTAGAATTAAACAAAAATGAATTATTTCAAAACTGTGAAACCTGCATAAAAGCCAAGATGACGCGGTTACCTTTTCCCAAAAATGATGGAAAGAAATCGAAGCAGATATTAGAGGTCATCCACACCGACCTATGTGGACCTATGCCAAAAGCAACCATAGGCGGTGCAAAATACATATTAACTTTTATTGATGACTTCAGCCGCTATTGCTATGTTTACTTCATACAAAAGAAATCAGAAACATTAGAAAAATTCAAAGAATATAAAGAAGAAGTAGAAAAACTTACAGAAAATAAAATAAAATTTCTACAATCAGATAATGGTACAGAATATTGTAATGAAGAATTCAACAAATATTTAAAAGAAAATGGTATTCAGAGAAGACTATCAGTCATCTACACACCGCAACAAAATGGACTGGCAGAAAGGAAAAATAGAACCTTAGTTGAGAAAGCCAGGTGTATGATGATCGAGTCTAAAGTTCCAGAAGTTCTATGGGCAGAAGCTGTATTCACTGCAAACTACATTGTGAATAGATGTCCAGCAAAAGCTCTGAATGGGGAGACACCCTATGTAAAATGGGTTGGCCGCATACCATCTGTAAGACATCTACACATATTTGGATCAAAGGTATTTACGCTCAACAAACAGAAGAAACATAAGAAGTTTTCACCTAAAGCAAGTGAAGGAGTGTTTGTTGGATATGCAAAGTACAGTAAAGCGTACAGAATATACCTACCAAAACAAAATACAATTATTGTGCGTCGAGATGTCAAAGTACTAGATGGAAAAATGTACTATCAAAACAATGATGTCCAAAATGGTCTAATTCTTCCCGAACCGGAACAACCTGACACTGAAAATGAAAGCATTCATGAAGAAGAAGAGATAGAACAAGGAAGGAAGATAACTACTAATAACATATCTTTTCAGCCTTCTCCTTTTCAGCCTTTTACATTTCAGCAAAGTAGAGAAAGTACCTCCTCTGCTGCTGCTGATGATGATGATGATGATGATGATGGCAACGACGATGAGACAATGCACTCTTTCAGCGAATATGAAGATGACAATGAAGTCGATGTAGCTGAAACTGTAAGTCCACAAAACATTACCTTACATCATCAAACTGAACCTGCCTTAGGTACCCGATCATCAAGATTGAAAAAACCTCCTGTGTGGTCCAAAGATTATGAACTTGGAGGTACAGATGAGTGCAACTACATGTGTGAAGAAATTGAAGAAAATGATGTCCAAAATAAACATGAATGGCAGGAAGCCATAAAATCTGAAATAAGGTCTCACTTAAAAAATGATACATGGAAAATTCAACAAAAGGAAAAGGATTGTAAAAATATAGTGGACTATAAAATGATTTTAAAAGAAAAAATAGGCCCAGATGAAAAAATAATCAAAAAGGCGAGATTGGTGGCTCGTGGTTTCACCCAAAGACCTGGAATAGATTATAATGAAACCTATGCCCCTGTGGCAAAGCTGAGTTCAATTAGAACATTGTTGGCACTTGCAGTTGAGCAAGATTTAAGCCTACATCAAATGGATGTCACCACTGCATATCTAAATGGAAATCTAGATGAAAAAATACTGATGAAAAAACCTGAACATTTAGAAGAATATCTAAAAGAAATAATGCTGGACGAAAGAAAAAATAGAAATTTTGAAATATTCAACAAAGCCAGAAATATGCTACAAAACATAAATAGAATAAAAGGCGACAAAGTCTGTCTACTACAGAAGGCACTCTATGGCTTGAAACAAGCTGGTTGTCAATGGTTCTACAAGTTGGACCATGAGTTGAGAAAGATGAATTTCACAGCATCAACAGCTGATCCATGCATTTACACAAAAATACAAGGCATAGATAAAATAATAGTTGCAGTATATGTCGATGATTTAATAATCGCTTATTCAAATGAAAGCTCATTAAATAAATTAAAGAAACATTTAAATGGAAGTTTTGAAATGAAAGACATTGGAAAACCAAAGTATGTACTTGGCCTTGAAATAAAACATGACAAAAATGAATTAAAAATAACTCAGAAAAAGTATATTGAGAAAGCTTTGGAAAAATATAATATGGAAACCTGCAAACCAATAAGTTCTCCGATTGAACCATATTTGAAGCTGGAAAAATCTGAAAATTGTGACAAAAATATTCCATATCTAAATTTAATTGGAACATTGATGTATTTGTCAGTGGCAAGTCGGCCAGACATAGCTTATTCAGTGAGCTACCTGTCACAGTTCAATAACGCTTACAGTGAAGAGCATTTCAAGTATGCAAAGCGCATCTTGAGGTACCTGAAAGGTACGATGGATATTGGCATATGTTATACCAAATCAAGCAAAGATTTATATGGAATGGCTGATGCCGATTGGGCTGGATGCAAGATAGATAGAAAATCATACTCCGGCTACTGCTTCAAGTATGCAAATGCTTGCATCAGCTGGGAAGCAAAGAAGCAAAAATGTGTGGCTCTATCAACAGCAGAAGCTGAATATGTAGCTCTGACAGAAGCCGCTAAAGAAGCTATTCATCTGAAAATGCTATTCAACAATTTAGGCATTACTATAAATAATGTTGTACTTTTCAGTGATAACCAAGCTGCCCAGAGACTTTCCTACAATCCAGTAATCAGTGGGAAGTCCAAGCACATAGAAATAAAACAGCATTTCATCAAGGAATGTGTTCAACAAGGAACAATCAGCATTCAATTCAAACCTACCCTGGAAATGGAGGCTGACATTCTCACAAAGGGAGTTCCTGGACCAAGGCTTCTGATACTGAGGGAGTTACTTGGCCTATCATGAGCGATGAGCTCGTGAGGAGGAGTGTTGGACTGGCACTAGCACATCACTATGGAAGTGTCCCATCCCTAGTTTTTAGTCTAAATAAGACATCCGGTCTAGCCGCCATGATTGTTCTCTGTCTCCGCAACAACAAAAGTGTGTGCACGCAATAAATTAGATTCTATCAGTAATTTGGAAAAGTTTCATTTGTAGTTCTCAATAATCCTCCAACAGATAGTATCCTTAAGTAGTGTAGGGGTGCACTAAGAAAGGAATTTTGAAAAGTCGCACCCTAAAGAGTAGAACGCAAGCAACGCCGCGGGCGACGGCTAGTTTCAGTAATAATTGGCGTCAAAACAAGAACATTCGGTTGGTTTTTTTACCTCATTCTTCAGATCAACAATGTTTGTTTTTTGATACTGGTCAATTTGATTCACAAACATGTTTAAAATCTTATTTGGGAACATCTATACCTAGTGTAGCCACATTCCTTATTTGAAAACCGTTATATACCTACGTACCAATAACCATGCACGTACAAAAATGCCGCTACCTACTTAAATATCAGAGGACATACAAGTCCGAAATGAGTTGGTTTTCTACTATTTAAAATATTATATTATTCTTATTTCTGGGTGTAGTGGATTGTCAACGTTCTATCCTATTAGCCGCCCTGTATAGGGATAGGAAAGATACTAAAATCGTTGTAGTTCACAATATCTCACCAGTGGCTTGAAGTAGCTGTCCTGCATGCATCGGCCACACCCCGGGAAATCACGTCGGCTCGTGGGCTAAACCTGGTGAGGGGAGCCTGAGTGTTTCGACACTTAGGTCTTAGCGGTTGCTCCCCGCATAGTGCACAAAGCCTGCCTCGGCCGTTTGGCAATCCACCTTCGGTGGTGAGGCAGCAAGGCAGTGTGAAGGCCTTAAAGGCGACGATGGGAGCAAGTCACCGTCGACTAGACACAACAAGTATTCCCAAGGTGGGTTGACACTAAGCCAAATCCTTTACAACATTGTTAATAAGAATATTATTCTTATTTCTAAAACTAATTTGCTATACATTAAATTGCCTATCAATAAAGCCATAGGCAATAAGGAAATCCGGACACGTGTGATTATTGGAAGTTTATTTAAATCTTTAACACAAATCCATTGGACTCTACTTCCTGACTTTCTGCGTAGAAACATGGGCGTAACTTGTAACTAATAAGATTAATGACTTACCTGACTTCAGGAAGCCACAAAAACAGAAGTACCTACCTACCTACTTCATTATGTATTAGTACTTTATTAGTTTTTTTTAGTATAGTGGTCGCACACACACTTGCTGAATTTTATCGAAAATATTAAATAGCTATGGCGAGAGCTTTGTAAATAAGCATACTTCAAATACTTTTTAAAAAACAGATTTTGGCGGAAAGAAAATAAATAGGTATGATTGCGTACTGGCAGTTTATTTTATAGAAAAAAATACATTCCAATTTTAAAATAAATGACACGATAAAAATAAATAAAACATAACTTGATAGAGGCCATAAAAAAAACTCTTTTGATAGAGACTGATAGAGGTGCTGATAGAGCATATTAGGGTAAGTGTGCAATGTCATGATTGTTACCAAAACTCAAAAACTAGTCTACGGTCGTGAACTTAGTATGTGTGAAAGAGAAAAGATTGGCCTCATCAAACCAAACATTACCATATCATAACCACAAATTACTTTCTCACGTCTGAAATTCATTATTAGCGATCCTGTACGTGTGGCGTCGCGTGAACCCTAAATATTTTTCCTACTTTCACTAACATCTTATTACAAAGCACTAAGGTCTAATATCGTTCGCTATTTGTTTTAACATGGTAAACCACAAGAAACTTATCGCCAATTCAATCGATAGCCCGTTGACAGTTATATTGATTTGGCTGGTCAAAGCAATTTCTGGTTGCTAATCGATTTAGCATCTTACGACGTTGTGTTAAGGTTTTTATGGTTTTGTCTTGAACTTCGCCTACTAACCGTGTTCTACTTATTGTTAATGACTAACTAGGCTAATGACCAGAGCAAAGTCATTTCCTAAAGAATACCACAAATCAAAGAAACAACACTCACTAGTCTCAGAGTGATGGGCTCAATGCAATGCGTTACAGGGCACGTCCACAGTGGACTTGATCAGTAAGACAATGCATCGTTATAGGCAGTGGTTATCACACATCAGGTGGGCCATCGGCTATTGCCATCAAACATAATGTTGTTAAAAAACTCAATTTCAGTACCTCTCCACCTATTTACTATGTATCATAAGTATGGATTTACAAAAAAAAATATCAGCTCTATCAGCAATCTAGTTCCCATAGTACAAGCTTTGCTTAGTTTGGGACTAGAAAGCGTGGTGCAATATGCCTATTTATTTTTGTACTTACATATTTTCCGAGTTCATTAGGTACTTCAAGAATTTACCTATCAGTTACATACTTATCAGTGACATCTTTTTTTTACAGGTAAAACAGTCGAAGACGAAGAGCTACCAACACTAAAGCCTACTACAACCACCACAACATCGACCACAACAGTCGAACCAACACGCTCCACACCAAAAATTATAGAATTAGTTGTAAACCATACAGAAAATACCATTACCGAAGTTCCAGAGGTTCTTGAACCCACTGAAGCTAATACACAAGAAATAAAACCTAGACCCAGATTACTCAACCTCAATGTTGACGAACTACAAAACTTTGCGAACGCTCTCCACAATCAAACCCAATCAGATAAAAAGAAAGGGCTAGACCTTAGTGATGTGAACCTAGATGATGAAGATGATGAGACACAAAGAGAGCAAGGGAAGAATACTCCTGATAAGTTCTACTCGAATCTACAGGCTCCGTTCCATCCGCTGATCACAGTGGAAAAGGCTTCGGAGGAAATCGAAATGTGCAGGGAGAATGGAGTCGCTTACAAGGTTAGTACAAGACAAGAGCTGTCAAATAACAGTCAACACATTCAATAGTGTGCGTTACTATAGCAAAAAAGTGTTGAATCTGAAAATTCAAAAAATGCAGATATTTAGAGCTTACTCCCCTGTAATTGTGCCCGACGTCTTGAATTTGTGAATATAGCAGTTTTTGAGTTATTCAAGAAATTCGAGTCGAAGCGCATCGAAGCGTCAATGAAACAAACGTAGCAAATTCAGACGCGCTCAGACGCGCGAAATCTCTTGAGTATTTTTTTAACTAAGAAGATGTGCATTATGTTGTGGAGATAAGACTGAATTTGCTATGTTAAGTTTCTTCGATGCGCTTCGAATCTAAGTAGAATTATTACTGAAATTCTGAAAAGTGATCTACTTCTAACGTGTACAGACCTACGAGTACCGTCACTTAGTACAGTCACCATCAATCTTTAACTCTGTCCAGATAGGTGATAAAATAGACCGCGGCTGTGACGAAACCTGCGAGTGCTCGCCCGGCGGCAATTTCGACTGCTCACCAAGATGCAAGCATCCGTACATCAGACGCGGAAGACGGCTCAGTGATCCGCTGTGCTTCGAGTCACCAGTCGATGACTGCTGTTCTATCATCGCATGTGCTACGGGCAATGGTAAGGCTTACAAACCCTTGACTGCTCGCCAAGATCCAACCATCCGTATTGACTACATCCTATTCTACTACCCCATGCCGCTGCCGGCATTATTGCCGCGGACTTATTGCCACAGAAAAATCGCCTTTATTCTCATTATTATCATTTATTTATTTATGCAAGGGCATGAATTTGGGCCAGGAAACGGAACAGGCATGATCCTGTTTACACTAGGCTCGTGCCCACTTCCCTGCCCAAGTCCCTCCCCAAGTCCCTGCCGACTGCGGCATAGTGTGAACGCAACATTATAAACGCGAAAGTTTGTAACAATGTATGGATGTTTGATATTCTTTGACGCAAAAACTGCTGATCTGATTTTGATGAAACTTGGAATATGTATTGTTCGTGGCCTGAATTAACACGTAGACTACTTTTTATCCTGTAAAATCGACGGGACCCAACGGGACGCGAACGAAGTTACGGACGGAAGCTAGTAGGTACAAATACCGCTTGGATATCTTTTCCTACTTCCAGCGTGATCCTGGAATCTGAAGAATCTATTTTAACCAAAAATAAGTATGTTAAGAAACATGTGGGCACCTCCGTTATCTATGAAGTAAATGACGCTACGACGCAAATGGCTTTCTTTTTTGTCGCAGCTAACGTGATTCAGGGGAATTGTTTGGCCTTTATTTCTACCACTTTTGGGCTAAACTGTTTCTCTGATGAGGCTTGGATATCCATGTATCATAATACCTTCTATATTTGTGTGCCTACTCGGGTTGATGACTTGCATTGCCACATAACTATGATCATTACAAGACCTTTTTGTCCTGCAAGGTGAAGCTATTCAAATATTATTCTCAAGATATGCTCACAAGCCCACGACTTACAACACACGTTGTCGCAAGACAGATCTTGATGGAGGTAGAAGTGTACTTAGGCTACTTTTATGTATAATGTAGGTATATGTATATCTTTAGGTAGGTATAGGTATACATAACATGTATCGGTATGGACTCATCACCACATGATGGTGTTACAATAGATGTTTGAGGACAAGTACAGCGTACTGTTACGTAAGAACCGGCAATGTCCTGCAAACGGCGGCTTTATCGCATAGTACGATTTCTTCCAGCCGAGCTTTACCATCCAATCTAACACTAAAAACTAAATAGTAGCATCTATTTTTAACAAGAGCATTTGAGCATACACCGACATCGTAGAACGGGGTATAGATAAGTAGGCAAATGGTTAACCTAAACTTAAACCTTATTAACTTTAAAATCCAATGTTTTTAATATGTCGTATTTTTAAAAACACCCCGAAGGTTCTAAAACAATGACCAAACTCCGCGAAAGAGAACAATACCTAATACAACATTCTTGTGCTTACGAAACGTTGTGAGAATCACATTACCTTGTATTGTACAAATATCCCAATCACATTTAATTGAATGACAGTCATTGGGATTTCTTAACTCATGGGAACTGTTTGTTTGTATTACGTATAGTTACTTGATTTATTATTCAAAATCATTGGCAATTTATAGACTCTTAACACTCTTAACTACGTGTCAATGAATTCTTGAGTATTGAGCACATTCAGAAGCTCTATCAACAGGCTCATTTGGATACAGCTCAGTATTGCACCTGATAATATAACAAAGTTTTTTTTTTTCGATGACCAAATTGAACTTTTATGCTAGGAAATAAGGCTGATGATGGAGAAGAAAAGTGAGATTTCTTAAAATGGAATGAGTAATTATTTACTAAAACAAAACCCTACAAAAAATATTTAGCTATGTTGGCTATATTACCTAGCACGCCAAATTATATGCAATCTTTGTGATTTCATCACATACTACAAACAACTTTTTTATGATATTTGAACTAGATTTTATTGAAAGAATACCGCTCTAATTCTCCATGTCACCATAAAACCTTGTCTAGATTTTTTTTTACATTTTACAGAAGGAAAACCAACAAAGATAGAGGTGTGTCGCTATGGCAACGACACGTATCCCGTAGGAGCGAAATGGCATGTTGGTTGTGAACAAAGTTGCAGTTGCGAATCTAACTCCATAGTTACTTGTAAACCAAGGTTAGTTAGATAGTTAGTCCAACCATTTTTTTTATTTTCAGTGTTATTTCACAGGCCACGTCATTGTAGGATGTGCTCTGTTTTTTTTTAACCGACTATATATATTTATATATTTGGCAACCCATGCCTACACTTAATGGGACACTGGAGTGCCTGGGACAATGTTTAGATGGAGTAGGCTTGGCCTAGCCTCTCAGCCTAGTCAGCCATATCAGTCAGTATGTCAGTAGGAATATTAGCACTTCCACGCCGGGTACAATAACCGCTTTCATTACAGATGCAAGCCTCTAGTCCCATCAGAAAAGTGCATCAACGTGCAAGACCCAAACGACGCATGCTGTGAGGTCCAAGTTTGTGATGTGTCACAGGACGTACACGAAATCACTGATAATTCTACTACTACTGCTGCTACTACTAGTCAGGTAAGCCTGCAGAACTGCTATAAACACTTCACTATATTTTCATGTTCTTGAATTATTTACTTCCGCAAACTTCTTGATTGGATCAATTTAAATCGTGCCTATAGCATTTTAATTGATAATTTAATTGGTCAGATCTTTGAGTTGAATCAAAATAGCGGGGCGACCCACATTCTGTGAATCGGAATGAAGGGTCACGGTACATTGTAGAAGCCGTGCAAGTTCAAGGACGTCTTGTGACCTTGATTTATTTATTTAAAAATTTCACACAAACAAATAGTGCTAGGAGGACTTAATATACTTGTGACCTTTCTACACTTTTACCAAACATGATGTTAAGGCTTGCCTCTGACTACCCTTAATCTTATGAATTCTGGAGCCTTTTTTCCTAACCTAGGAGTATAGCCCACCTAACCTGGCCAGCCTTTTCTTTCTTAGGTTTCGTCCCACCATTTCCTGTCAAAGCCACTAACGCCGAGCCATACAAATTGTCTCATGCACATCTCTTTTTTAGGCGTCTAGAATTACCGAAGACATGTACGAAGAAAGATCAACCTACCGGCCTTTAGTCTTAGCCGAACCCATAGGTTCCGTCAAGGTGCTGCAAAACAACACAGTCCAAGTCAATCTCATGCATTTAAATGTCTCTGAAGACCCGATCCACCTTCTTTTAAGCAGTGATGGAGGAAGAACGTTCGAGGATGTTGAACTAAAGTATACGAATTTGATCCTTAATCTCAAAGGCGGTAAAGACTATATTCTGAAAACGAAAGAGACAGGGACGAAGTTTAATTTCACGATAACGACTTCTGATGATGGAGCTAATAAGGTGCCGACAGAAAATGTGAGTGGGGCGAAGATTGGCTGCTGGGCGGATGGAAATTTTTATGATGTTGGTAAGTAGTCTAAGTTAGTACTTACCTGTAGGTTAGGCTGTAGGTTAGGTAGTAGGATCAGTTAACCTATGTTACCTATAGGTCTTCAGATCAGCTCAAATGAAGAAATGGCTGTAATGTGCCAATCGCTGTGATTTCAATACATTGTAACTAAGCTTTTCATTATGCCATTGAGAATTCCTTCAAAAGTTCATTATACTCATTTAATAACCTAATTTACTTCCAGGTGAAGAGTTCCACATTGGATGCTCAGAGCTATGCGAATGCACTGGCCCCGAAACCAAAGAATGCGCTGCACTAGTGTGTCCCAATCATGTTGGCTTAGAACTGATGTCTAAAGGCTGCGTCAGATGGGCCCCCAGCCCTCCACCACAACCCCCTAACTGCTGCCCAAGATCTGCGAGGTGTCTGAGTGATGGGACTTGCCATTACAATGGAGTTCCGTAAGTATTGCGATTGTCAGAATTGAGAGGAAATGAAGTCCAAACACTCCTTGATACCACCAGGTGGTGAGAGCGGGCTAACTGCTCTATGGTAAGAATAAGGAAGGTCCGATGGTTAAAAGCTGCATGAAGTTGGTCCATTTCCTCTCTTCGCAGCTAGATATGACGTCCACTACCATACTTTCCTAGGCATAAAATAGACACTCTCTGATATATGACAACAGATTTACTGAATCTCAATTCACCTTGAGAACTAGGAGCACGATTTTAATTTAGGCTTGTTTTTTTGAACTTTAGGGTACCAAACTGGACAGAAGTCCCCATTGCCCTAACAGGCTGCGAACAGCGTTGTTTCTGTGAGAACGGTGAATTAGACTGCCAAGAAGTCTGCACTCCATTACCTCCTGTACCACCTCAAACTATGCGATGTCCTCCCATGCACCGACCGGCTCCAGTCAACATATCTGATGAGGACTGCTGCAAGCAGTGGGGATGTATTCCCAGTGGTAAGTCAGATTGTGGTCAAGGATACCTATTTATGTGTTATCAAAACTTGGTGGTGGATTCATGCCATTTCATACAGGTTCATGCTCAAATTTCACACAGCATTTGGCATGACACATTTATAAAAAAAATTCTTCATACATAATGTTATGCCAATGCTTGCAGTTCATCCATATTATTGCTTCCAGCAGGAAACTACGGCTCATCATACCGCATGCCAGTTCTCGGTGAACCCATTAACTTCGTCACGCCACTACCACAAATGTCCACAGTCACCACACAAGTGCTACTCACCCCACCAGACGCGACCAACTCTATAGACTTTTATAAACACCTCAGTCCCGTTAAATCTTTTCCAAAAGTTCTCAAATACGTTACGCCAGTGCCGGTCAATAGCGTATCCAAAAACTACCCCAAATACAACCCAGGAGATAATATCACAGTTTTCACGCTGGACGATATTGACTCACCTTTCAAAACTATTAATCCAGAACCTCCATTGCTATCTCATCATGAACACTGGGTATTACAAAACCCAAACCATGAATATTCAAATATGACAAATTTTCCGAAACCGCATTCTAGTGTAAGCCACGTATCACATTCACATCCAGAAAAGCACATAAACTTGGTATTTACAGACGCAAACAATCATGCCATTTTTCATCCACCACGGACCACTACAAAACCCACACCAAATACCATAGAACCGCCTCAAATACCATTTACTTCATCGCATGAATCAATAAGAAAAATACCAATGTCATCGGTAGATAACTTTAGTTTCTTTATGCCTACCCGTGAAAAGATCTTCCTACCAAAAACTCAATATCCCTATCACTCTGAAACGCAGCCTCAAGCTGTTTCAGAACCGACTAAAATGTCCTTATTCCTACCAGTAGTGAACAATAATAGAACTAACTACCTCTTACAAACAACCCCCAACTCCTTAGAAAATAACAATATTCCGAATAATTTCATGCATAGCTCTCGCGGAAAACATGTCACCATACTGAAATCTAAAGACCTCAGGACCACAACTCCTATTTACCATAAAGGCTCGTGGAGTCAAGACTCCGATGCGCACGTTTTGTCAAAGCAACCGAATCCATACGAAACTGTCTTGCTCCGAGCTATTCCAAGCCCTGTAAACAATGCACATAAGATTCCCAATCCAAGGTACAACTCACAAGCCAATGCCCCCCAAAAGGCATATTCGGCGCTAAATCTAGAGCATCTGCTTAGTCAGATGGAAGTGGAGTCAGAAGTTAATAGAAACCTTGGAAGGTCGGCGGACAAAAATCAAGAAGCTGGGATAGGTCAGTGACTTGGTTTGACCCCTCTGACTCTTATCTGTCTTGGACTCCAGCTTGATTCTTGCTATCGTGTCTCTTTTATGACCAACTACGCCCATGTTTAACCCGTTTGCCCTAATTTACGTGTCTTTATAACTTTTTAAAGTAATCTAGAGAATCAAGGTTATATTTTCTTAAAAAACTACCAACTGACATTTATTAAGTACACCGTCGATCAGTTAGTTCCTCTATCTATAACTCACTCAGACTCATTTCTCGACTCACCATTTCACTGTGTTTTAGTTTCACTGACTTAACTAACATACATCATCATTCTACTAACAAATTGTAGTCGTAACCTGTCGAATGTATTTAAATGCTTTATCCGCTGAAACTTTAGCAATAAAGCCAGGAAGAGTTCAATTGGCATACCTTACTTACATCAAATCAGTTGTTTCTTGTAAATGTAAAACTTACCTATTTTCCAGGTCACACTCCACCAGACTTTGCTCAAAAGCCTCAACCCCCTTCATTCTTACCCACTGTTCCCCCAGAGTTCCAATTCCCCGAAGACGAAAACCCTAACTACGATCAGAACAACATTCACCGCCCAGTCGGTCCTCCAGAGAATGGCATAGCTGGGCTACCTCCAGGACTTCAAGTGCCGAGCTTTGGGGATTTGAATAAGAAACTGAGCGTGATATCTGTAGAGTCAGATTCACCGACCAGTGTGACGATGCTATTGGGGTTGCCGTCGGTTCTGGTTGGATTGAGGGGCAGTGTGGATCTGAGATATACTGATACTGCGTAAGTAAAATACCATAATGTAATCTACTTGGATCTCAATCTGCATAGGCCATATAACCTGCCACAGGAGCAGAATATAGCTTGTAATTTTTTGGTGTGCAGTCCACCACTAGAATTAAAGCCTACTTTTTACGCAAAAGACGCGGCTTGGGACAGCGTAATCACAACAATTCATACAATACAATTACAAACTTTACTTCTAAGCACCAGTTCCTAGAGGAACAGGAAAGGAAATTACAGTTTGGCACTTTTTTGTGCAAACCTTTTACAAAATAATACATTTATTAAATTAGCTGGAGCTAGGTCACTGGATCTCTTCTAATATTTTCTATTTTCAACAGCGAAGAAGACATCTCCCACTGGTACTCTCAAGTCTTTGCACCAGCAGACGAGATCCTCACAACACCACGGTTGGAGTTTCGCCTTTCTGGCCTCAAGCCGTCTACTACTTACAAGATTCGAGGGAAGCTGTTCCTTCACAATCTGCCTGTTGCGCCTGCAAGCGAGGTTTACAGTGTCAGGACTCAGGACATGCCTGTGGTAAGTAAAATATTTTTTTCTGAACCAAAAGTTAGTAGCGAAAGATAGTGAAGTAGGTATCTTTGAATCCACCTACCTACATCTGGATTATGATCAACATAGCTCTTAAAAAATTATTTGAAATAACAACGCCACACAATATGAAACTAAGTTGGTAAAACTAATTTCAGATGGTGCCAGCAGTAGAAAAGCAAAGAGAGATCGATAGCAGATTGACTTTCGTTGATGCAAACGACACAACCGCTCATGTCAGCTGGAGGCATTTCACAGAAGACGAGCTACAGTTCATTGATGGCATACAAGTCAGGTAAGCTCTATTAGTGTAATCATACAAAATGAATGTACTTATTTATGTATTTGTTCAAGGAACATTTAATCGAAATCCAGCTGTGGAAACAACGTGGTGGGGATTAACCTCGTTTCTTGACGTGATGCTGTTATATCTACAGTATCTACGTTCTACAGTTTTGAAGTAAATCATCTTTAATTCCAGATTCCGTCCAGTGGGTACTCCAATCTACAGTATGACAGAGTTACTCCACCACAGCCGCTCAGCTGCAGAACTTCATGACCTAAGACCTGGAAGTCGGTACGAGGCTTCACTGGTTCTGATACCGCCTCCGAGAGCTATCACGGAGCTGAATGACCCTGGAAAAGTAGAGTTCACTACTGCACCTTATATTGGTAAGACTTTACCTATATTAGTTCAGTAGTTTCTAAGTGATACAGCTGCAAAGGTCGACCGTGGAAAAGTAGAGTTCAGTATCACTATTTGTAAGATTCAAATCAGACTGTTACTGTAGCCACAGCTATCGAGCGGGGGCCTTGACGGGAACCTGGAAACCTGTTCTTTGATTACTAGTATTGCTATCACTTCTTCTGTTACTACTTCAACTGGATAGCTGGAGTGATCTCCAGAGCACTTTAAATGACCTCATCCAATTGAACTGCTGAAAAATGCACTAAAAGATTATTTTCTATTGTTAACTGATTTATTGTTAAGCTGCTCAGTACGCATACCTACTAGGTATAATAGCATAAGTCAGCAATTCATTGGTGGCATGATTAAACTCTTTGATCAAAACTCATTTCAAGTCCTATTGTTACAGATCCATACAACTGGACAGTGACGATAGACGCCCAAACAATCGGCGCTGAAGCGGCCGAGCTCACTTGGACCGGTGTACCCTCTCCCCCCGAGCGCTGGGTGCGAGTGTACCGCGCCGCGCACGCCTGCGACCAACCCGCCACCGAACGGGACGAGTTCAAACTGGCAGCCAGGGACCAACCACTCACTGTCACTCTCACTGGACTGCAGCCTAACTCAAGGTATTATTGTAATAGTGCTATAACTGGTGAATAGCAGCAAACAGCAGGAAAGGAAGGCAAGATTTAAAAGGCTGCGAGAGACCAACCCTCACCGTTACTTTGTGCAAACTGTATCAAAACTACATCATCCATATGCAAGCGTTGTTTAGATTCCTACCTACTAATACAGTAGGTGTATTTGACTATTTCACATAAGTACATTTTTTAATAGTGTTATCTCCATTCCAGGTGTAGAGTTTGGCTTGAACTGTTCCTGACAAACGGGAAAGTGAAAACGAGCAACGTATTGGAGATCAACACGAAGTCTCTAGATACCGATAATCCTATTGATAGTGAGTTATACTTTTGTAAGGTTCTAGAAATTTGAAATTTGGGGGAATCCTCACTCCATGCGAGTGCAGCAGTAAAACAATAGCCCCATGCAAATTAAATCGGGGTTCACTTCTGTTAATTTCACGAAATCTTAGACACTTCTCTATAATTTTATTCATTTACAGATGAGATAGCAGCGTCATCGATATCCAGTGGCAAGTCAAGAACCCATGGCGACTACTACTCAGCCTTAGTTGGCGTCGGTGTGGTGGCAGCTTTGGGCGCGCTGACGTCACTGTTACTGCTTCTAGTGGTGGTACGCAGGCATCGGCCGCACTCCGCCAACATCACACGTGAGTTACTATTTGACTCTGTGTGACTACTTATAGTCGAATGATGTTACTCCTGAGCTAAACTGATCGCGGCTACACATTTTTTTGTATGGTTTCTACATTATCACGCGCTAGTGACTCTTTCTGACCCTGAGTCTGAATCCGCGTGACTTTGCGTGCTCATATTCTCCCAAAGCATACTTTGACTCCGACTCTCAAACTGATCATGGTTTTGTTTCACAGCTGTGCCATCCGCTCCGCGAGAGTCTTCGCTTCCACCGTACGATAATCCTGCTTACAAACTAGAGCTCCAGCAAGAAACTATGGGTATGTTCCTAAATACTTACCTACTTAAGTATACCTAAAGAGAACCCAGATAGAACTTATAAGGAGTCAATCAGTGGGATTGTGTAATAACTTTGACTGTTTTGTACACTGGCAACGACACGACACCTACACGATATCGTCGACTTCGACGATATGTTCGAGCTTCTGATATATCGGTACCGTGTCGTCGGTGTGGTGCAGTGTGCATACAAGTTGACAGGCGTCATGACTCAGTCGGTAGTAGCTCTGCCTTCCGTGCTGTGGATGGTGGGTTCGATCCCCACTGAGAACAAACATTGTGTGTGGCAATCATAGATGTTTTTTCTGTGTCAGAAAAACCTTTGAAACGTTTTCTAGGTAAATACTGTTATGGACTCATCTTGTAGTATTAGTATTGTAGTTATATAAGTAGTTCATAGTAGGTAGTGCCTAACACATTATTTTCTTTTCTTTTCAGATCTCTGACAGTTAAGTTCCCGTGGGCACACGAATGGCCTCAACGGGATATCGGAACGAGCTATCGATGTCGGCACTAATGGGACACCATACAACGAAATGGGTGTTTAGATCCTCCTAAATGTGGCCATGGATATAGGTTTTATACCTACATGTGGTCGCGGCAAAGATTTATGAGACAGTTTTTTTAAAGCCAGTGTGTATATATAGACAATTTCTAGATATAGATACGTATATGTGTGGCTTTTTGTGGCGAAATGCAATAGCTCGTAATATTGAAAAAATAGTCGTTTGGACTCATCAGGATTTTTTTGTAAGGCAGTTAATTCATTGTAAAATATCACTAAGTACCTAATATGACTTGACAGAAAAGTGTATTCTTTGTAAAATATAATTGACATTTTTGTATAATATACTGTGACTTTGTATTTATAATCTGCAGTTTTATTCTCCCATACCATTTTCTCGCTTTTTCACTCAGTAGGTGCCTAATTATTTTATCAAAAGATTGTCCTAAATTAAAAGATTTTGTAATATCTTGGCTAGTTTTAGTACTTACTGATACTTTATCTTCAAACATATAGAAATTCAATGCCAATAAAACTTCTCTACCTATAACTTACCTATATTTTCAATCTAGATACGCACCTTATACTTTTTTGGTGGGTACACACGTACTACATGCTCGATGAGCATGTTTCTTCCGAGCATGGCTATCTACAAATATGATCGACCCTGCGTCTACACATCGAACATTTGTCTTGAGACTTGCATGGTACACAACACACGTTCGTACTTGCTCGAGACCGTCCAAAATCATCGAACATGTACTCGTACGTACGTGTGTGTGTACCCCACACTTTGATTCATTTTCGTTATCACTTTTTATATACCCAGGTGAATTTACAAATTAAAGGGAAAGGAGCAATAATTACAAAAACATCATTTAATTCAAATACAACACCAAATCACATTATATTTTCTATAATATTAATAAGTAGAATATATTTTCTTTATATGATTTTTCTTAACGACTATTCTATTCGCGTTTTATGATCATGGTTTTCACCCTTTATACTACACAGCAATATTTAATTATAAATATTATGGGATAAAAATACTTGAAAATGTGGTATGCATTATGTTTTATTCATAAAATAGACAAAAAGCTGGAAATTTCACTAAAATAATTATTGTGAGTGGGCCCTAAAGTAATTTTTTTTAATTTGGTACTAAATAAAAACATATTTTTTAAATCTTTTAATTTTTCTAAAAAATTCGCCACTTTGTTGTACAAATCTAAATAATCTTCACTTTGCTGGGATAAATCAAGATTATTTAGATCTTTTAAAAACAATAGGTACCTACTGTTTTTTTAATCATCGTATATTTTTTACCGAGAGCAAGTTATTTTGTTTTAACTTAAAGAAATATTAATCAATGTTTTTAAGTGAAGAATTTTATGTGAAGTGATGTTTTCTTGTGTTCACATTTAAACTGATATGTCTTTTATGTTTATCATGAACAAATGTTTTTTTAGAAACTTGTAAAGCTCGGTAAAATATTTTTTATAATATGCATTCATTGATTTTACATAAATATTATTTAAATGCATCCATGACTAGAATTATTATATATTTGCGATATAGATTAAATACTTAAGCAAAATAATAATTTCCATTATATTTAATTTTTTTCAGTCAAAGAAAAAAAATGATAACAATTTGAAAAGAAAAATAAACAATAAATTTATCGTTATCATTTTGTTTTCTTTAACTGCATAACTTTGTAAATAATAAACAAAATACGCAGGAATTAGTCCAACCAATTAATTCCTGCTATTATTAAAAACAAATAAAACTCTTCATAATAACATGAATTATAATTACCTCTTAAAATAATTTTGCGACGTATAATATTAAAAACATATTAAATTAAAACATGTATGTAGCTAATCTCAGTAATCTGCCATAGCAATGAAATTAACTTCAGAAAAAGCTTTTAACATAACGATGGCCATATGTTGACACCTCGTATCTATCAAAACCCAAATTTTACAGGAGAGAGAAAAAACTTCGTAAAATTGGATATAAGTGCTTTAAGTTAAATTTAAGTTTTATTTTTAAAGCACTTACATCAAATTTTACGAAGTTTTTTCTCTCTCCTGTAAAATTTGGGTTTTGATAGATACGAGGTGTCAACATATGGCCATCGATAAAATAAAACAGAAGAGAGAAGACTTTACTAAAACACAGTTACAAAAATAAAAAGTTTTCCAGAATTCTTCGCATAATAATTTTACCCGTATCATATTCTTGATAATAATTAGAAAGGCAGATGAATTTAAGATTATCTATAAAAAGTTCACTTTCAAAGAAACTTAGGCACATAATTAGCTTGTTGCATATTTCTAAACTAATTTGACAGCTCTAAAATTATAGCCGTCCTTGTCGTTTCAGTTTATGAGAAAGGGACGGCAAAATTTTTAGTGCTGTCAAATTAGGTTAGTTTAGAAAAATGCAACAAGCGAATCGATACCAATACCGATACAGAAATCGTTACTCAAGAATAGATTTGAGTAGAGATTTTCATACAAAGATCTATGCATGAGTCCGGATCAGTGCTTGATTAGTCAGCATATACGACCCTAGGAGTTGTATTTTTTTTTATCTGACTACCCACTGGTGAACTTATAATATATTGTTCTAGGTGGTTTTGAGAAAGAAATTCGTCTACCTTTCTAAACTATCCAACAAAGTTTTCGTTCGCGATGACCATTTTAGGAAATTCAAACCAGGGTTTCAACCGCCTTAGAAACAATGTTTAACAGTAGTTGGTAGGTACCATGTCTTCTTATGTTCTTGGATGATGATGGAATGTTGCGAGTCAAGCATAAAATACACTCCGCTTTTCTGATGTTCTGGGATTGGCTTGGCTGCCCAAAAATGCCTTTTAATCAGCAATAATTCAAGATTTTTTTGAATTTTGGATTCCAACGTCTATTACATCCGTATTACTGCGTGTTTCGACTAAAAACATTCACAACAAAACCGTCTCAACACAATCCTTACAAGCGATTGGTTTTTACAATCAAGAAAATCCTTAAAACAATCTACACAAGATTCAAAATGTCAAACATGCACAAGGTTTGGCGGTGGAAACCCAAATCGATATCTTCACAGAGTTGTGCATGTTTTATTGGGAATGTTTTGCAGTGGAAACGTACGGTCACACAACACAACTGTTTCATGTGTATTTTGTAAATATTGTGAATATTGCAAATACTGTATTAGTTGTAATTTTATTTTTGAATAAAAGATACAAGGTACCCACAACACTCATCTCATTCTAGTTTGCAGGAAAAAACAAATTTCCTCTTTTGTATTTTTTTTTGTGTCACACGTGAACGAAAACTCCAATAAACTCAAAATGAACATTTTATTTAGTAGTAGCGTTGTCTTCGTGGGCTTTCTTGACCACGGCAAGTTTGGAATGAGGGTCCTGTGGCTGGAGCTGTGCGTACGGAGCTGATCGAGTGCCGTGAAGGACCAGAGACCAGCCGCGGACGAAACTAGTCCACGGTTCTGGATCATCACCACCGTTGTAACGTGCCTGGAATTACGGTGGAACTAAGTATAATATATAGAACTTAGCTGATACCCGCGACGTCGTACGCGTGCGAAACTTTCCACCAAAATATCTGTCAACCAGTATACGATGAACCTCGTGTCAAAGGCGGCTTTTGGCTTAGAGAAGTCAAGCTGTATCTAAGAATCCACGTCTTTAATTTTAATTAAATAATAATATAGATAGATAGATTATGGTCTATCTATTTATCTATTACTATTACAAACCTGTTGAAAAGACAAAAACTAAAATTAAAGATATGGATAAACTAAATATTATGCAGATCTACTAAATAAACGATTCCGATTCGGAAAATCGAGTTTGTCTGTTTGTTTGTTCGCGGATCGCGCCTTAACTACTAGACCGATTTCAACGAAACTTATACCATTCAGAAGCCCTTTTTCCAGATTAAAACATTTCTTATTGAAATCAAACACGTGGATTCTTAGATAAAGCTTGACCTTTCAAAGGCCACAAACTGACACAGTCAAAGGTCTCCCAACTAATCAGTTACCTCTGATGAATATCCTTACCTCTAGAGACCAGGTGCCCTGGGGGTACTCCCCCCACGTGTGTGTCGTCATGAAGGGCCACTTGGTGAAGCCATCGCGTGAGTCGTCATCGTTTGCGCGCCTGCTCAGAATCATTGACCTGTATCATAATACAAGACAACTTGAAGACGGGGGACTCTTGTATGAGTAATTCATCAACCGATTCCAAAAACATGGCCGAAAACGTCATGTGTCAAAATGTACACCGTCCACTTTGGCCGTTTGTCCACAAACGCCGGCACCAGCACGGCACCGATAATGCACTACTAGGGCAATACAAAACACGTCGATGGATCAGTGTGACGGCAGTTGTGTGGACGTGTTTTGTATTACTCTGGTAGTGCATTACCGGCCTTTAGCGGCATTTGAATCAAAAATGATGTGAAAAAAAGATCTATTGGCAAATTCGTGGCCATCTTAGCCACCGAATAGCCACAACAAAAGAAGAAGAGAAGAGGTTCAAAAACCTCGGGCGGACGGGCCACACTCCTCTTGATCTTTCTAGACCTGGAAGATAATAAAGCGCTGGAAACCTGGAACACCTGGAAAGCGCTGTCAGATAGCGCTCTAGATCTTCTAGTGTCTTATTTGATAAGTCTTAATTGGTTCTCAGAAAGCCGGTAAGGAAGAGCTCCAGGTCTCTCCGTAACAAGCTATAGAAAATGCTAAATCAGAGGCTTATTACTTAATTCCTAGAGCTGGTGAAGAATAGCTGCAAGTTTTCTGGTACTTATTTGGTTCTCATAGGGCTGGTAAAGAAAAGTTCCAGGTTTTCTTCTATCTAGTCTAACATAGTTTTTACTTGGTTCGCCTAGGGCTGAGAAAAAGTGTGAAAAGCCAGGTGTTCTAGTTCTTACTTGGTTCCCATAGGGCTGGTGAGGAATAGCTCCAGGTCTCCGCGGCGGGTCGCGTTGGCGCTCACCACGGCTTGCACGTGCTCTAAGTACCGCACCTCACTGGCTGAACCCAAACAGGCATTCGTATCTATTGTTAGCTTGATCGTGCCTTCTGTTGGGACCTCCCTGGATAGAGAAAAAAACTTTATAGGTGCCAAAACGCTCAAAACTGAAATTAAAGATAAACTAAATAGGTACCTAAGCAGATTTACTAAATAAACGATTCTGATTCCGAAAAACGAGTCTGTCTGTTTATCTGTTTGTCTGTTAATTGTAAACACTGATACTGGACCAATTTAAGTGAAACTTATACCATTCAAAAGCCCTTTTTCCGGATTGAAACATAGGGTATATTTTATTGAAATCAAATGCGTGGATTCTTAGATACAGCTTGAACTCTCCAAACCAAAAGCAACCATTTGCTACGAGGTTCATCGTATGCGGGTGACAGATATTTTGGCGGAAGTTTCGCACGCGTACTAAGTCGCGGGTATCAGCTAGTATAGCATACAGTAGTAGACCATCTCACGTGTGTGTGTTGACTGAGCCAGCTTCACAGTGATACCGCGGCGGTACTGTCCTCCAGTTGGCCGCTAAAGCCGTCATAGCGCCAGCATCTAGTACTCCGAAGCCGAAGAGATGGTTGAACTCTAAGCCAACTCCGTTCATTGTCCAATGGAACCGGCCCTAGAAGAAACATCATGATCATCAATATATATAAAACTCTTTTGAACCTGACTTAGAATCAACGCACAGCCTAAACTATAAGTCCTAGAGGTATGAAATTTGGAGAGTAGTATCCTTATATAGTGCAGGGGTGTACTAAGAAAGGAATTTTGAAACGTCACAATTAGGAAAACTAGTCCTAATTTTGTGGAGACGCTGAACACACATGGCAAAAAATGTTTGTTGGACTAAAACCCTACATAAACCCTTATAAATTTATCGAAGTAGAAACAAGGTTTGACTATACCGTAAACTGGATCGTTTCTATTTTATTTTGTTCTAGGAGGAAAAAGCTCCCAAATACTAAAAACGCCTGTGGAAAATATTTCATGATTTCAGTATCACGTTTCATTTATAAACACCACAAGTTAATAAAAAAACCACAGTTCATTTATTACCGTCATTCATTTGTTTCGTTTACTTCGCTCAAAGACTTTTGAACAAAGTTCAAACAAAGAAATTGCCGTAGGTTGGCTTGCTTCAATTATTTCAAACAAAACTTTGACTTCAATAAATGATTACGCAGTGGTTTAACTTGTGAAATTAAAATGTGTATTCAACAAAATCTGAATTTTCAGCGGTACAATCGTCTATCATCATCATCATCAATATATATATATATATATATATATATGCGTTGCTCGCGTTCCCTTTAGGGTGCGACTTCTCAAAATTCCTTTCTTAGTGCACCCCTACACTATATAAGGATACTACCCCCCAAATTTCATACCTCTAGGACTTATGGTTTAGGCTGTGCGTTGATTCTATGTCAGCTTCAAAAGAGTTTTATATATATTGATGATGATGATGATTGATGATAGAAGAAGATAAGAGAATTACCGTACTGAGTTAAAACATTCTTTCAGACATTTCAGACGCCTTGTTTGAAAGTTTTTCAATACTTCGAGAGGTATAGATCTATTCTGAGGCTAGACGTTCCACAAGACTTTCTAAAGTTAAGACTTCTAATGAAATAAATGGAGTTTCAATTCTTAGAAAGCCACAAAAGGCACATTTGTTTAAAAAGATGGTTGTTAACAGGCGTCACAGCTCAGTTGCTCAGCTCTGCCTTCGTGTTGTGGGTCGTGGGTTCGAGAATAAACATTTGATTTATGTCTGGTAAACGTAGATGTTTCTTTTGTGTCTGGGTGTTACTAAGTATGTATTTACAAAGAAAAATGTAATTATATAAGTATTCTATCAGTAATCTAGTGCCCATATAAGGTTTTGCTTAGTTTGGGACTAGAGGGCGTTGTATGGAATATCCATGAATAATATAAATATTTATTTATTTACTCCATGTGACTAGATTTTCCCTCTAAGGGAAAAATGTAGTCTTCAGTACTTAATTCAAAATGTTGTTAGGTGTCACGGGTTCGAATTTAATATATATAAGAACTGCATATCAAAATATTATACCTACCAGAAATTAAAGAAAATTTCGGTATATGTATCGGTAGGTATATGTTCGTAGGTACTAGCCGTCGCCCGCGGCGTTGCTCGCGTTCCCTTTAGAGTGTGACTTTTCGAAATTCCTTTCTTAGTGCACCCCTACACTATATAAAGATACTACCCTCCAAATTTCATACCTCTAGGACTCATGGTTTAGGCTGTGGGTTGATTATCAGTCAGCTTCAAAAGAGTTTTATATATTCAGATAAACCACTTTCGATGTGAATGCGACTAAACGCAAAAACATGAAATTTCCAACTTGAAACCTCTTTGAGTGAAAACTTACCTTTGCGTCGTACAGAGAGTTTCTCTTTGAAGTCAGTACTGTAAGATGTTGTATATCTCGCCATGTTAAACTTGGACTGAAAATGAACATTATTTTTTTATAAACACGTTTTTGTACCGACATTTTTTAATTTTTTTGACTTTCTTAAAAACAATGAAATTTTTTAGTTTTTACTTTAATTCAATTTTTCAAACTTTAATATTATTTAGTTACTAACTAAACATATTGTCCGGTATAATACGAACGTCACAAATCAGTGAACACTTTTCAAAAATCCAAAGTTTGAGCTACACTGTTGCTACGCGCGTAGCTAAACATCTACGCGTAGAGTGCTACGCGCGTAGCAGTACTACGAAAATAGCAAAGTTTGATAAGTGTTACGAGTCATATTCCAATAATGACTCAATTGAAAACGGTCAAAATTAAACTATGAATCTGTAATACCTACTGCAGTCTACTTTTAAAACGTTCCAGTACGGACGGGACTTAATGCTGAAAGACTAAGAGATATACTTATATACGCTACATATTAAAATCTAGCTCTGTCACTTTTTGACATGACTTGTTAGTAAGAGACAAAAATAATTTTAACACCTAATATAAAAAAAATAACTTACTTAGCATGTAACGCCAAAGCGAAGACTCCAGCGGCCTCGGGTGCCGCGGCCGATGTACCCGAGTGTGTCGCCGTGCATTTCTCGTACAGATCTGAAAAGCATTCATAATTAAAAAGTAGTCAAAACAAAGCGAATTCGTGCACTAGTTGTTTTAGTTGTCATATATCTTTGAGGTCGAATCGAGGCGAGGGTTAGAAGCACAGATCAGAATAATATATACTTAACACCATACTAGTTAGAGGTAACCACTAAAAAAATTGAAGCGCTCGTAGCGTAGCTTGCTTAGTCAATTACACGACTAACACAAAATACATGAAAATCATCAAATGCTATGAAACGATGATATACCTGTTGTGGCAACACCCGTGCTCGGGTCTCGGGCTCCGTTGCTGAAGGTGGAAGCGAGGGTGGACGAGCAAGACTCGTCGTAGTGCGCGTTCTGACCATTGTTTATCGCACTGACATGGAAAAAAGAATGTTAGTACGTAAAAAATTTACTTTTTCAAACTAGTTGTAGCAGAGGAGCTCAGGTAGACAAACGGGAACATTACTTTCCCTTTGTACAGCCGGTTGCACCAAGGGGACATTAAAATCCCGCTTGTACAACCAGTTGTCACATTGGTTACACAAACTTAAACCTTTACATCTATTATAGATGATTTATACAGCGTCAGGAGGCAACCTATGCCAACACTTAACGGGACACTGTAGTGTCTGGGACAATGTTTAGACGGAGTAGGCTTGCCCAGCACCTATACCATCCTCTCAGCCTAGTCAGCCATATCCACAGAAAAGACATCGTCAATACGTGCGGAGCTGACGATGTTTTCCTTCACCGTTGGTTAGACAAACGGGAAGTCAATACTACCTACCTGTTGATGGAGACAGTCCACATAGAAGCTGCGTAACCATCACAGTTGCAGTCATCATCTTCCCCGCCGTCACCGCTCGCCCACACGTAGATATTCCCCAGACCGTTGCGACCCTGGTAACAAATGATTGACTCTGGCTTTACGGGACCGTCAATTGCGTTTCATTGGACTTGTAGCGACATCTAGCTCGCTACATGAGAACTATCCTAGATCGCGCTAGCGAAGTTATCACGGAATTTGAACATAAGTAATACTAACCGAATACCATATTATATTGGTGTAGTCCGGTAACGTTGTCAGCAATCGTCAGACGATTACAAGAGCATTTTAGACCGTTCGAAAAAAAAAAAAATTATATTGGTCCTCGGATCCCAAGCCAAAGGTGGCTCGGCGCCCATGTTCTTCCCCATTAATAAGTAATATACTAAAACTAAATAAATAAACTTAATAAAATAAATAAATATTTATTTAAATATCCTTCAAAATATACTTGAAAGGCAAGCAAAGGTGGAGTTCGTCAAATACAGGAAATACAACGGGAAGTATTTAAAAGCTGCTCTTAAGTTCAGATTGAACGTTCTGGAACTTTGAGTAGATACTCAAACGGAAATGCTCAGCGGAAATGACGCACAGTGCTCGGTATGTCAGCTAACTCTATACCTACACTGCCCACTTTCGTCGGTCAGTTTTATTCGTGCTGAAGCACATACGTCATACATAGGTAGTAATTGCTGAGGCCTCTGATCATAGGTAGGTATACATATGTATGTATTTTATACCTAATAACCTATTTGAATAGGAAAAAAATATAATTCTTCTAAATAAACAGAAAATACCAAAAATAACAAACTAAACTGAAACCTTTTGTGGAATGAAAATAGATCACAATACTGCGAATCAAAGCTCAAAGAGAAACTATTTCAAACACTTCACTAGGTATGTATTGGTTTATGGTGCGAATCTTTGATACGCTTGTGAACATCGACATAGCTATTCTGCGAAGCTGCTAAAGAATTTATGGATCATTTTCTTGTCTGGGATCGTCTTTGTGTATTACGTATGTAATGTACACGGGATGCTTTTGGTAAGAATTTTCTCATCTAATCCTACTTTGTAAGGTATTTGCTAGTTTTTTAACACCGTCGTCGGCTGCACCGATTGATATAAAACTTGGTACGTGACCGAAATTACTACTGAACCTAACACGTGAGCAAAACCACGGGCCATATCTTGTATTTTACAAAACGCAATTACTTGATTTTTCTTCTGAGATATTTCTGTCTCCACGGTAATAAGTAGGTGTTTGAAATACTGTAGGGAATTTCCGAATGACATCAGAGAAGTAATTTCAGAATCCTCATTCTACCTACTTCAGCTTCACGTATTCGACATTAAAATCAAGCAAATTGGCTTTCCCATTACACGCCATTGCTTCTTACATCTCAAATTAATCTTAAAAGCTAAATTGCGAGGATTATTTTTAGAACATTTTAGACGTACCACAGTTCATAAAACCAACAGAAAGAGAGCTCCAGTATCGCGTGACTAGAAGATGTTTTGAGCAAATATCAACCCCGTATCGGAAGTTCTGAACTACTTTCGCTGCCCAGCATAATGTCAAGCGATGTGGGCACAGATATACGAAAACAAGAAGCTTTTGACGACAAACACGCGCTGAAACGCGCTTATTAGACGCCTACTTAGTCACAGAATACCTGTGATTTAGTATGAAAACAGTTCAGAAAACGTTTCTTAAACCTGGCAGTTTTTTATGAGACAACGATTGCCCCTCAAGCGTATTACAGTGCACAGAATCAACAGAAGGGGAAGTTACGCGTGACTGGATTACGATATTCTTTGTATTCACGCTTCGCTAGCAGCTTTTTTAGCCTTCTGATATATGTCTCGTTTCTGTGCTATCTGAGATAAGTCTTCACAATGGATTTCTGTTGAAAGCGGATTAAAGAGCTCATGAGCACTTATTTTTAAAAGTTTCTGGAATATTTTAGAACAATATTTTGCGTAGGCTTAGCTCCCAAACGGCACACGGCATGAATGACGTAAGCAACTTCAACGTCTTGGTTTATGGCTTTTGTAACATGTTGTTACAATTTGAATGACGTAATCAAAGTGGGCATTACTAAATGCCTACTTAGTAGTGCTTAGGATTAGCCAACGCTCAGAGCAAGGTACTTCATAAGCAGCGTGTAAAGCTGAAAAAACTTGGAGTCAAATCCACCGGGAAAGTCATAAAATCATGAAATATAAATCTTCAATTACCATAGCTATTTTAAGACTGCTATCTCCGTCCAAATCCCTACAGAAATAACTGTAATATTTCAATTTTATTGGAGAAAAAAGCGTAGAGGAACTCATTTTATGACATCTTTCCAATGAAATGGAGGATATTAACTAAGGGTGATGGGGGGGTTCGGACGAAGGAAGGGGGGTGAAATGGGGTGTTAACGGATCGAACCACCCCCGATATTCACTCTGGTACTTCTAATAAGTATATAACTTAATGACTGCCTCGGAATCAATATAGGCTTCGATATTATTTGTGATGCGGCGTAAATTGTGCTACATCACATTTTTCTAACAAAACTTTTTTTGTACAATTCCATTCACTATATTCACCCTTATTACTCCAACTAAAAAAAACCTTATTTATATTGTTCTCAATAACTTATAAAACATATCACGTGTGTGTTATCAAATAACATTACCTAATTAAACGTGGTTCTAAACACAAACAATCAAGTTTGCGAACACTAAACTTTACCAACTAAACATGGTAAACACCTACTAGTTGTTGGAACTTGAGAACAAATGGGTTCGAGGAATAGTTTGTCAATGGATCTTACTCATGGTTTCCGTAACTTTAGAAGACCCTAAGTTTCATAGCTCAGTGGATAGTTATAGGTAACTCTGAAGGTTCTCCTAATACTGGTATTACATATTTACCTAAAAGGAGGTATCCAACCACTGTCAATACTGAAATGAAATGAAATGAAATGAAATTTATTGAAATAATAACAGACATTGATAATACACTTCCAATATTGTTAGTTGGTTTACAGTATACTAAGATTAAGTGAACGAAATAAAACATTTTGTATTTGAAGATTGTGAATTCAATTTTCAATGAAGGCCAAGTTATTATGGGTGTTTCAGTTTAAAAAAAATTGTTGTGAGCTCAACGAATTCGTTTGCTGTTTTGGTTTTTTTTCTTCATCATTGAATATTAACCAGATGATACTAATCCACACAAGCCTTCGTTATTAAAATCCTAAAGGTTATTCTTTCCATTTTAGCCGTGTAAACTTAAAATCCCTTTTGAAGATAATCTACTCCATAATAATATAATACAAACAAGACCCTTTCCCAGAACTTTGCAGGAGGTAAATCTGATGAATAATTTGGACCTTTTATTCAACCACTTCTTTTTGTTATTCGATACTTCTGTTTTGCGTTATTTACTTTTTTAATTAATAAGTATTTATTCAATTCAATTTTATATTTTTTATTACCACACCACAAAATACACATGATAAGTAATACAGTCACATGAAAAATAATTTATCTATATACTTATTTACTTTAAGCTTTGTTATAGGGACTTTAGCACCCTGTCTGATTGGTAAGAAAGTACTTACAAGAAGTATTAAGTTATATTGGACTAGCACTAAGCTATTTAAATTTAGATCTTTACGTCTCAGAGTGATGGACGCAGTGCATTGCCTTACAGGGCACGTCCTCATTGGACTTACTCTGTGAGGTAATGCATTGTTATAGGCAGAAGTTACTACGTAAAATCAGGTGACCTATCAGCTTGTTCCATTACCTTTATCATAAAAAAAAAGACAGTTTTTAAAACAAATAACAGTAACCTAAATTAGTACCTCATGGCACTTTTAAAGTATACCTACCTACCCTTTAGAGGTGTCTATTTTTAAAAGAAAAAGCTACCTCCAGAAACACGTTATTTAAGACCCAGCTTTAGACGTTTTCATTCTGACAACGATACAACACCTATAAGATATCGTGAAGAGCTGGTCTCATACATTTTACACTGATATTTTTGTATGAGCAACTGACGTCGGTATCGTGTAGCAGTATGCATACGCGCGTTCTAGTTCAGCTTAACATGAGCGTGGTACATAAATAATGAAGACCGAAATACTTCGGGAAATCCGGATTATCCAGCTGTTTTCCTAGAAAATTACTCAACCTAGAAGTGTTTATGAGGAAAATTGTTACTTATTTCCAACCCACGGGAAAGCTCTGAAGATTAAATGGACACCTTATATACAATACCTCAGAACTCCGTCATTTATGAATCTATTTGCAAAATTCTGTTTTTACTTCCAAATAAAAAAAAAAAAAAATTATTTTATCGTTTGTTTTCCTGTGACTTTCAATAGAACAATCCCAATGAACTGCGATCATCATCATCATCGTCATTTGATCATGAAGGTGTATCAAGAAGTTTTTAAACTTACTTGAAGTCGTATAAAAAGAAACAGTCAATTTACCTCATTAACCCCTCGAACGATGGCCCGCATAGTTGCATTCCTAGGTCCGTCGACGGTCCGGCCGTCGTCTGTGGGGCCCCATGACGCGCTGTAGATATGGATCTTGTGGGGCTCGTGGCCCATGGAGTTGGCTTCAATCAGATCCGTCATGTATGGCTGGTCCAGCATTCTTATGCCTAGGAAAGATATTTTTCTATTAATCATCCCCCGAGAACTTCCCTAAGATTTTGGATGCGTCGAAGTCTGTTCACGCGTCAAACAAACTCTTGGGTCGAGTACATAAGAAACCTGTAAACTAGTAAAAATATAATTGGGATTTGGTAGGGATGTAAAAGTAACAAAGTGACAGTATGCGATATGTACTCGTATGTCATCCCAAAAGTTTAATTACGAGATTTCATTTAAAAACGCAATTGTGCCTGTGCTCAAACCTATACTTAGGTATGAGATGTACGAAGCTGATTGCTTTCGCTCCAGCGAGCCGCATGATTGGCACATTTTAGACCAAGCCCTGTACGTCATCTCATCGCGTACCCTTTTAGAATCACAAATTTTATGTTAATGAATAAAATACACAAATAAGTAAAATATTCATGGACATTTCAAAGTTTAATCTACACGTAGCATCTATTAGATTATCTTTGCTGCTAAAATACTAATTATAGATCCCTTCAAAACATTTTTATTTTCTAGTAGATGAGTAATGAAACAGTCCGCCAAATTGTTTAGACCAGCACTCACTTAGCGCTGCGCCTGAATCCGCTTCTAGAGGAGCTTCTACATCGTTTTAAATTCTGAGGGTTCATCATCATCATCAACTTATATTGGTCCACTGATGGACGTAGGTCTCTGTCAAGACGCGCCACTGAGCCCGGTCTTCGGCTCTTCTTACCTAGTCGGAGAGCGTCTTACACTACGCTTGCCGAAATGTGGACCCCACTCGAGTATTAATTTCCTCGAACGATTGTCTGTTCAACGGCAAACGAGGGTTAAACTTGTTAAATAAGTAATTACAAATCATAATAATAGCTCTCATCCAAATATATTTCAGCTAAGTTTCTTACCCTTGAAACCGTACCCTTCAATCAATGAATTCAATTAGTAGCTTGAATCCGTTTGCTTAGACAAATCGAGCCAATTTAGAGTCTGATTAATTAAGAATTCAGTTTCGATACTCTCTCGTGATTCGTTAATAATACTCTGAAAATTCGACGTTTTGTTTATTTTCGGGCAATTTGGCAGCTGAAATTGGCCAGAACTTTGTCGATGCTTTTAACTAAAATCGATTGCAAAACTTTACGGTTTCGACAGGTTGGATATCGTTCTGAATTATCTTACTTAGTTCTATGTTTTGGGTAATATGTATCTGGGCCTAACATTATTGATGGCAACAAGTATTCAAATTAATCATAATGTTTTACATTGTGATATTAATTCCTACACGAAGGTACACGTAGGTATATAATAGTTTATTTACTAAAAAATATTATAAATAGTAACATCGTTTGCAACAGCCTACACGCAGATCGATAGCTCTACTGTTCAATGTATTTTGTAAATGTAGTTAATATACCGACTTATAGGTCGGAATATTCGTTGTGTATAAACTCAGTATTATCCTGTAAAAAATATGTACCTTAACTGTATGTAACTAAAAAAATATGCTAGCTGTCAGATTTCTTCGTGATAGAGGTACTGGTTATAAAGTTAGGAGTATACTTACCAGCTACTTTGGAGTGGTACGCCACACCGACTCCACAGATGCCGTTGTCGCGTGCCGCTGCCACTTCGCCGGCACATCTTGTTCCGTGGCTGCAAACAAATATACTTGAAATCTACCAGCCAGTACCTTCCTTACTCGGTATGACAACGACAGACAATGACAATTTCAAAATGATAGACAAAAGCCATAAATAAGAAGACGAAGAAGCCACTACTCTAATACAAATTTTATCAAGAGAATAATCCCGAAAAATCAACTGGATCTAACGGGACGCGAACGAAGTCGCGGGCGGACGTTGGATCCCGTTAATTTTCCGGGATAAAAAGTAGCCCATCTGTTAATCCAGGTCACGGACAATATATATTCCAAGTTTTATCCAAATCGCTACAGTAGTTTTTGCGTGAAAAAGTAACAAACATCCATATATCCATAAATTATTACAAGCTTTCGCGTTAATAATATTAGTTAGATAACTATGTTATAACAACGTAATAAAAGTCATCGAATTTCACACTCCGTATCATATTTGCATAGTTTCGAACCCTACCTGTGTTATTTCCCAACTTCCACTAAGTGTTTATTTTGTAGCATGAGTTAATTAATTAACTCTAGAATGGTAAATGGTCTGTTTAACATTCTAAAGTAAATTAATTAACTTCAGGATCCTACCAGAAAGTTTGTTTTGTATGAAACTTATGTTTGCGCGAATTTCAGTCGTGTGAAACCGCGATAAAACATACTGATATTTCTTCTAATTCTTCTATACCTATATGGCCTCTGTCCGTCATTTCGACAGACAATTTTGCCAGTGTCAAAAGAAAAATATAATTCAAGTCAAGTCATTCGTCAAGTCGGCTGTCGTTTGTTTTGAAGGCACATTCAGGGAAACCAGTTTACACACATTTATTCCAATGGCTCAAACTTTATGTTACGACCTCAAGTATTATTGGTTAAAATTCCACAAAAATTAAACACAAGAAAATTTATTAAAAATACGTGCAAAGTGTTTTCAAAAAATGCCAAAACTCGAGTGTTGTGCGATATTCGTATCGCCAGATTGCGTAGTGTGACTATATTAGGACAACGACAATATTTATTTTTAATTCTGAATATTCTAACCGCTGCAAACTCTACTTTGTTAGGTACCTACTCACCTGTTAAACCAGTCATCTGTGTATCTCGGGTAGGGGAAAGGATCGTTGCTACTGAAGTCGTAAGAGGCTTCAGCGTTCTGAAAAAAAACTAAATGTTTACTGTTCACACAAACTAAAATAAAAAAAGAATCGAATTGATAAAAGTAAAAAAAATCTAGCCCAAATAACTTTTGTTTAAACACTTATTAAAACTGTGTATTTATTTATTGACAAAGCTCATTTTGCAGACCCTCCATTATACGAGAATTAAGTATTCCATTGTTCATTTTTACTGTAAATAACTTTCTACCAAATAAAAGCGTACAATTTCACCTTCGAAGGGCGCGCCATTTTACGCAAATGAAGAATTCTAAATTTAAAATTCGAGCACAAATCCCGGGGAATGAGGCGATAAAAAACTCCTTTATGGCGATCACGGAACATTTTTAATTTATACTGAACCTTAATTTTACGATAGCCTTTTAAAATTATGAGATGAGCAGCCAGATTAAAAAGATTATGTTCGGCACTTCTTTTTTTGCTGTATAATATACATGTAAGATAAGAGGTTAACTTTCAGTGGGAAGATTAAAACCTTTTTCGACTGTTTTTCGCTCCCATTTTTCAAACTTGGAACTCAAGAGAATATTAAAACTAACCGGAACACTGGCCAGTATTTAGAAATAGTGATGTCTAGCTTTTATCGATAATCAACAAGAACTCTATAGATTTATTATTTAGTAAGTATAACATTGATTTGCTACAGTTTTTATGAAAATATGAATGAATAAGCCGTTGTTAGTTATTAAAAAATTTACTACTCAAAACCACAAGAGCTTAAGAGTGAACAAAAAAATGTATATGTAACTTACGTAATTGAATTTCAGATCCGAGTGCATGTAGTCCACTCCTGAAAAAAAAACAACTTATGTCAACATGTCAGTGTCAGTGTCAGATGTCAGGTTGTCTCACCCAAGGCCTCGCTTCGAAGGGAAGTGAAAACTAAAAATATCGACACAATATTTTAGTAGCTTTTATTGTTCGTAGCACTCATAACAATAGTTTACTTTTTATTCTGACCCCACACTGAGATTCCGGCTTCATCCCGGACGACCACGCTTATAGATTACCTACATGTAGCAAAACTACGGGTAGGTATCCGACGTGGTACTAACCTCAGTTATATCGAGTGCATTATGTAACTATTTCTTTAGTCAGAATAAAAAAAATTATTTATAAAAGAAGCAGGAGTGCTAAGTTCTCTAGAACTAAAACTAGTTAAAGCATAAATAAATGAATCATTTTCTCTTTTCATTTCAAATGAAAAAGTTTTTTTTAATTTTCTCCAGAGCTTCCGTTTGACCTATTCCAAGTTATCTAATTATTAACTGAATGCTGTGTTCAGTCAGGACGAGACAATTAATGTTACTTGAGAAATTCACTCGTATCTTCAGCACGTTTTTTCTCTTGAGGAAAGTCTTTAGTCTCAACTCTACACTTGATTTTAATAGGCCTTTTTGTTTTTTCTATTGAAAATGATTTCTACAGCGTCAGGAGGCAACCTTAGTGCCTAGGACAGTTTTTAGATGGAGTAGGCTTGCCCAGAACCTATACCATCCTCTCAGCCTAGTTTTTCCTGTATATTGAAGGTATTCAGTAACTTTGAGACTATCTAAATCCTTTTGCATCTATGAAACACGATTTACGCAGTGCCACGAGCCTTTTTTAACCCATGCGCCTATACGTTACGTACCTAGTGACGTTAGGCTAGCCTCTTGTAGTAGTAGATCTTATGCGAGGACCATTGGTAATTGTAACTAATAATAATTAACGTTAAACTGTCGATCCCGGCTCTAGCAGTCGTTAAGCCATGACGGAGGCCTTAAGGCGGCCTAAAAACTCCGTCACCAGAGTTGGCCACCCACTCATACGAGCTTGCTTGCTTTATGGTGTAACTAGGTACTCTTTTAATAATAAATTAATTTGTTTTGTTTGTTTGTAATAATTCCTCTTGTTCCGTGACTTGAGGAACAATGAGTAATGACTTAAAATACAGCGTTTTTCCTGAACCTGGATGAAAGTGAGTGCAACCTTATACTGCCAGGGTAAATCCCATTATTTCCTTTATTCTTTGAGGAAAAAAGATATTGCTCTAGGAATCTGATCTTATGTGAAATTGGATCTAAATCAAACAGGGACTAGCAGGATTATTACGAAAATAAGTAAACGTCAAAATGTTTCATAATTTTATCAAAACTTGGTTAATGGTTAGTCAAATCATTTCCCTATCATGTGCCCTTACCTACTTATATATAGAAAACTTCAAAATGTATAGAAACAAACAAGCTAAGTAGAATCACACAATATAAGTAGAATGAAAATAGTCATAGTCATGGCATGAACCGGAGTCGAAAAAAAAAGTTTATTTTTATTTGTAAGTATTTTATATACCTAGCTAAACGATCACGTTCCTTAAAATGAGGTTTCATGAAATTCAATTTTACAAAAAGATTGGTATACCACGCCTTATTTTAAAAGAGTTTACCGTGAACAAGAGAAAATTCTAGGCAAAAAACTGAAATTACTTTGGCAGGCGCATCCATAAACTACATTTATAGCCTCGAATTAATTTATTAAATTAAGAATCTTATTAGCCTGGGTACTAATTAAGTCTAGATCGTAATGTTGTACTGTAATGTGATCTAGAGTACGTAAACTTTAACGTACGCTATTTAATAAAAAAAGTTTTGTTTTTGAATATCATTGGACTAACACAAAAATGCGATTCTGCATTTCTTGTAGAACAGCATATATTCAGTCTAGGAAAAAATACCTTTACTCTCAGAATATAATATTCTGAGCCTTGGCTATATGTTATCTTAAGATATTCTGATGACGATGCAGCATCAAATGAAGCCAGTTTCTACGCTGTATACGTTTCAATCGAATGTTTTAAGCTGGAAAAATTATCACAATTTCACTTACCATCATCCATAATAGCAGTGGTGACATTGACTCCAGTATATCCTTGCGCCCAGGCAGCTTCCACATTCAGGTCTAACTTCGGTTTCCCCCCATTCTGGCCGGTGTTCTTCAGGTACCATTGGAGGGGGAAGTAAGGGTCCCGAGGCTCAGCAGCTGGTTGGGTTTCCGGGAGACTGAGAGGACGGAAACCGCGCTTGACGGCTGGACTGAACGGGCGGTAGCCTCGCTTGACGCGCTTGAAACCAGTCTGCTGGACTGCTGTGTGGACCTGGGGACAAAATAGATATTAAAAAAGATCGATCGTGAAGTAGGTATGCCATGATTTTACATTTTATAACAAAAATAAACATTTGACATGTACCGTGAACTAACAAAATTTGGATCTTGAAATCTGAGAAATAAATGAATTGAATTGAAAACCTCTTCATCTGTAGCTATCCAAGCACTAGATTAAAATGAACCAGCACGTGACTGTATTTGTTTTAGCAATAACAAGTTTGCAACAAGTGGCTATGAAGTGGAAGCCCTAGTTAGTAATTGATACCTAGAATAGTGAGCGCGCCTGGGGGTGGGAAGCACTAGCACCAATATACAATTCAATTTGCGATCGGGCATTCCCACACTGACCGGTACCGACACCTACACGATACCGAATGAATAACATGTCGGAAACTAGAAAATACCGGTATTATCTCTTCTTCTTTTCTTCATTAATGACGTCATTTCGACAGACAATTTTGCCAATGTCAAGTGATATAATTGTAATAGTATAAGTCAAGTCAAGTCATTTGTCAAGTCGGCTGTCGTTTGTTTTGAAAAGAAAATGGTGGATTTTCTCTTCAAAACTTAACACGAATTCTCAAATTCAGAAAAACCACTTTACACACATTTATTCCAATGGCTCACACTTTATGTTACTACCTAAGTATTATTGGTTAAAATTCCACCAAAATTAAACAACAATACTCACAATAACACAAGAAAAACTATTAAAATAATATTTCAATGACTATGGGAATAAATCAAAATAGCTATTAATATGACATTTTAATACCAGTTTAATGTCATTTTCCCTTCAAACTACGACACCTAATTGCGTTAGCCATCGGATGAGGTAACCATAACTTTCGGTCTCACTGTGATAAGCAGCTAGGACTCTTTTTACACTACCCAGTGTATGATATTGTTAAGTTGTAGATTAGTAATTCCATTGTAAGCTGTAACCGGGCTGACATAGTCGCTAAGTCCTTATAAAATAAAAGAATAAAAAAAATAACCATAAGCCATAGAAATAGCTGTTGGTCCTAACAGTGTGAAAGCGATCTTACTAAATGTATAAGACTAGCTCTTTGCCGATATTGTCTATGGTATCATATCGGTGGCAGTGTGAGCCAGCCATTCAGAAATTGGTTCTCTATTGACAACGTCATTCATCGTTCGTTATCTTGGTAACTTGATGAGTGTTATCTGATAGAACATTGTAGATTGGACAGGAGATGAGATTCTGATTGGCAGGCCGTGCAACCAGATGGGCTGCAAATCAATTTATCTGCTAATTTCCTGTCGTAGGTCCTCACTAAATACCTAATAATAAAGTAGATAATTACCTATAATAATGTAACATCTTGAAATATAGTTAAGCAATGAACATGCGGCATATATCAGGCCACATTGATTGACACTGGTGTCGATTCTGTTGTTACATCTTTTAAACTAACCTATTTTGACAGCGCTAAAAGTATAGCCGCCTTTTTCGTTTTAGTATAAGAGAAAGTTCTTCTTCTTCTTCTTCTTTTATTTATGGCCTCTATCCGTCATTTCGACAGACAATTTTGCCAGTGTCAAGTGATCTAATTCAGTACTGTCAAATTAGATTTGTGTAACAAAACGTAACGTCATGTCCAGCTAACGGGATAAGTCGTGGTTACACCTATAATTGTCATATTCTCATAAGACAATATTGTGCCCTCAACAATAAACAGGATGGGCTGAGAATACCAACGTGGCGCCATCTGTGAAACAAAGGCCGTTACATTTAATTGTAACACTCGAAAGGTCAAACCGACATATGAATAATAGATCACTTCAGCGGAAATATTCGTAAGCCTCACTTACGCTAGCGGCTGATCTCAATATTCAAGACATGTATAAAACTTGGTAGCGATCAACGTCGCCTTAACTTTTTAGACAAAATGTAAGTACTATGTTGCTGTGGCACTTTTTGTTGGCGCTGGATTGACTAACAATTGGATGAAAATGCCAATGCACCAGACACTTGGTCAAGCCACCAAAGTGGAGAGCACATGATTGCGCAAGGTTTTGGAAAGTTGGCATAACATTTTGGAAAGGAGCCACGATCCTCAACAATGAGAGACTAATTATGGATGGAGTAGGAGGATAGAACTTTTTAATAAAAGTATATCAAAACATCAACAAACATCCAATCAGGGCTAAAGGGTATTCTTTAAGAAAATAACACTTTTGCAAGCGCAAAACTTGTATTCGTACTTCGTGAAAATAAATAAATATGTAAAAGATGGAGATATGAAATTAAAAAAGTTTAAAGTTCAGCGAACCATCGCGAAAGTAAGCAGCATGCTAGTAAATATTTCATTTTAATAAGCAAATATGTTTTTTTGCTAATTTAGGAGTTTTTAAACCTAAATTAGCAAAAAAAACCTCAGTTTTAAATAAGGAAGGATGCATGGCCTTTACGTTGCAGTGGAAAACTTCGGAAAATCCAAACCTAACTAAATAGCAATATTTCAAGAGAGTATATAATCTGATCTATTTCTCTGTCTTGTTGAAATCTCTTTGTGGCGAATAAATAATAATAATTGTCTATGTTTATGTCTACACAGGCCAGAGAATAAACATAAATGAATGTTTCAGGCTAGTTATAGCTACTTAATCAAAGGGTCCAGCAGCCTAGCCATAGCTCTGTATCTCGTAAACAATTAATAATCTGTATCTACTCCGAGAGCGCCAATTATCGACTGATGTGGCTGACCTTACAGTCTACCCTGGGGATTGGTATCCACGTGTCACGCGCTGGCTAACGACCAAAGTTTCGGTTAGAAATACGCCTAAGATAAATAATTGTTCTATTTAGGTAGATACTTTTACCTCCTAATAGCTGAATAATTATACAAATTTGCAAAACAATGTATCATGTATTTATGTATCTTTAAGAAAAACGTTGAGTGAGCTTTTTGACGAAAGATCTGATCAAGCTTAGCTATTTTTTCTAATAATATAGTAACCTTCGTAGAAGATTGTGATTTAAACTATATTTTGGAATTTTGCAACATTCTGAGCGCTGCAAATCTGGCGTGATCAGACTTTAGGATAAAATATAAGTACCTACTGTCCGTCTCCATGGAGGTTACAGAGTAGGTACTTATTAGTCTACGCTAGCATCCAGGCAACGCGAGCTTATTAGAGTTATGTTAATGTTGCGTTCACACTTCACACTATGCCGCAGTAGGCAGGGAAATGGGAAGGGAAGTGGGCACGAGCATAGTGTGAACACGATTATGTCTCTGTCCCGGCTCCCGGCCCCTAGTTCATGCCCTAGCTCCTTAGTGAGAATAAAGGCGATGTTGCTGTGCCAATAAGTCCGCGGCATTGATGCCGGCAGCGGCATGGGCATAGTGTGCACGCGGTATAAGATTCAAATATAGAGGTACCTACGTGTCCCAATCTCCCAGACAGAGTGGGCTGGCAGTGAGGATTAGATTATGATGGATAACACTGTCCTGTCGACCTTCCTCCAAACCTGGCAGCCGGATTACTGCCACGATTATGACTTAGCTGCGTCCACTCGGGGCTTCGCAATATCCACTTGCTATTTTTATATTTTGTTTGCTGTTACCAGCGCCTAATATTATTCTACATCAGCTCACAAGAATGGTAGGTAGATATATAAAAAATATTGAGAAACCCGGTTAGCATTTTAGCAACGAGGGGTTTGTGTTTGAAGGTGCCTTAGGCTGTTGATATGATCAATGATCAATACGTTTATAAAGAATTGCGAAAGACGAACACGTAGATTAAGAAACATCTAAATGTAAACACGAATATATTTTTCCAAAAGGAACCGGAACTCAGTTTTCATAGAGGCTCCTTAGAAGGCAGATTTAGGCGCTGCTCTAAGCGAATGCCGGTTGAATGTTGAATGCTTATCAATAAGGTAATAAGTAGAGTGAACTCATTAAAATATAGTCATTATTGACTACATTTTGCTCGCATTCCTTTATTAGGATCTTTCCCATTTTTATTTCTTTTTCCTCGTTGAGTTTTCCCAGCGATTTTCCTATCAATTTTCACTCACCAATCTGAAGAGTAATGATAAAAGCATACGTTTTAGAGCAAAAAGAAGTCATAATGACTTTTTTTGGTACAAAATGTTTGCCGTTTTCATTTTTACTCGTATAATCCGCTATCGTGTCAACCCAGTAACACGTCTCTGTCGCCAAAGAAAAAGTTGTTTATATGCAGATTCATTAAGATAGCGGTGAATACATTATTCATTTATTCATAACTCGAAGATGGAAAGCATTTGTTTTTAAATCTTACTTATACTTTTCAAGATGCCAGTTTTTTTAGTTTAGCTGGGATAAAGACATGAGATTTACATAAGACGCCCACTATTACTTACCTATTTATGGACATATTTGATCTAAACCTCCTTGAAAGGCCTACTTAGTCTTATCAACAAAGTAAACCTTTTAGCTTTGAAAGTTTTTTTTTATAAAAAAAATAGGCCAAATACTACCTAGAGTAGGTACTATGTAGGTACAGAGAAAAGATACGAGTTATAACTAGTGGTGAATCCACGGTTTCAGTCTGGAGTGGGGGGGACTTGACCCAGCAACAGATCATAGGTCTTCCTTGACAAATCCTTTGGGTAGAGTCGGACCTTTTGGGGGGCGGAGGTTAGAGCCTTCTAGCCCCCTTTGTATCCGTTAGTAATTAAAACCCATAGCAATGTAGAATTTCTATGTATAGTCCGCAGAGAAACATATTCACCTGCTAAATATTGTATTCGTAGCAAAATATATTTGTTTCCCAGTGAACAGTTTAATAATAGCCATTTCAGTAATTTACTCCCGAGTCTGAAGATTTCAAGTGTTTACTGAAACGGATCCTCCAACCTTCGCGTATTCAAAGGAAAAGCTCATTTACATTCGAGCACCTTTGTAAGGTTTATATTCCAGTAAAAGCTTTGTGAGGCATTGTGTTCGAAGGGAAACCTTGTTAATACTGCACTTTGTGAAATGTAGATCTATTTCAATACCTTTTCACAATAATTAACGAGGTACAGTCAACAGCACAAGTCGATTAACAAGTTGGCTTTTCAAAAAAGACTCACTGATCACTTTGAATCCTTTAGATTGGTTCTATTAGATATGGTTTTTTATATTTTGTATTTTAAAATGAAAAAGTTAAATGTAGTTGCAAAATGTTACATCAAAATTATTTTACAGTTCTATCATTAAACTAAAATATAGTAACAAAATAAATAGTCAAAAACTTCCAAAAGATACTTGGATGTTAATTATTATTATTTATTATTATTATTAAGAGCCCTTAGTGTCCCACTGCAGGGCAAAGGCCTCAATAAATTGGATGTTAATAGTTTTCAATATTGTAGCTGCCCATAATTTTCGGTATACATCCATAAATCGTCAGCCAAGAAGAAGTTTAATATTCTGAAAGCTGTACAAGGGGTGGTATATGTGCTGGGCTATCCTACTCCATCTAAACATTGTCCCAGGCACTACAGTGTCCCGTGAAGTGTAGCATAGGTTGCCTCCTGACGCTGTATAAATCGTCTTCAATAGATGTAAAGGCCTAAGATGAGGTGTACAGAATCATGCTTACAAGTGGGTTTTGCTTGAGCAGGCGCGTGTGCGCGACGGATCGTCGTATTCGCGCGTGGGGCAAGCCTCGGTGCGCGAAGTGCCATTCCGTATCAGATCCCAGCACCTGGAAAGGAAGGCAGGAGTAAAAAACAAAAATCTTAAATAGTAAAAAATCCTGTAAGTTTAATACCGCGTGCACACTATGCCCATGTCGCTGCCGGCATTAATGCTGCGGACTTATTGCCACAGCAACATCGCCTTTATTCTCATTAAGGAGCTACGGCATGAACTTGGACCGGGAGCCGGGACAGAGGCGTGTTCGTCTCCCGGCCCAAATTCATGCCCTAGCTCCTTAGTGAGAATAAAGGCAATGTTACTGTGGCAATAAGTAATGCCGGCAGCGGCATGGGCACAGTGTGCACGCGGTATAAAAACTAGAAAATCTGGCTCAAACTTGACTAAGTTCCGGCTTATTCTTATTTAAAAACCAAACTGCACCGATTTTGATAAAAATCTGGGACTGATTTATGGGACCCATCTGGAAGTCGGAGTTCTGAGGTAACAATAATTATTTAAAAAAACTTCGTCCTTTTTAGAAGTCGGTTAAAAAAGGATCTAAATCAATGTTGGAACTACAAAAAATTCTGTTGTTATTGTGGCGAAATAATATCTTTCTGTTGTAGAAAAACTAAGGATTTTTTGGACTTTAGAACTTTTAAAAGTTGTATAAAAAATAACTGTGAGAAGTACTTGTAATAATCTTGAGTTTTGATTTTGACTGAACATTACACTTATAATCTAGATCTAAAGAATGTTAGCTAGCTAGATTAGGTACTAATACAGATACGATACGGCGAAGCAAATCACTTTGTTAGAGAATCTACACACTACCACGTAACTTAGTAATATTCCACATGACATGTGATACGTCACTCACAGGCAACAGGCACAATACCAATTGCCATAAACAGTTTATTTTACTATCGAACAGCTGTAAAAGTTACGGCGCGCCTAACGGTCGGATAAGGGAATTAACTGCTTAGGATTGTGTGGATAGCCGAGTGGTTGTATTGGAAAAGACTCTTTTCTTCTTCTTCTTCTTCTTCTCTTCAATAATGGCCTGTGTCCGTCATTTCGACAGACAATTTTGCCAATGTCAAGTGTTAAAATTGTAATAAATAAGTCAAGTCAAGTCATTTGTCAAGTCGGCTGTCGTTTGTTTTGAAAAGAAAATGGTGGATTTTCTCTTCAAAACCTAACACGAATTTTCACATTCAGAAAAACCACTTTACACACATTTATTCCAATTTCTCTTTCCTTTGAGGGAATTTAAGTCACATATAGTATAGGTAGGTACTAGGTACCTACTCAAAAAAAACACAAACTAGTAAAAACATGACTCAGGATTGATTTTTCGGCTCATTCCAGTTTTAACCTGCGTGAGTCTCCTGTGTAGGGGATTTCTGGAACTTTTGTCCAATAATCCCCTTAGCGACCTCTGCGACTGCCGGCAGGGGAATTTTTTTCAATATTTTTATGAAAATCTGTGAAAAAGGTTAGGGCTTAATTAGGGGCAAAGTTTCTCTAGTTTTCATTTCGGTCATGCAACTCGCGACACGTTTCTGTAGTGAAGGACAGCGGTTCAACGGCAAAGTTGAGTAATTACCTTTCTGCGGTAGGTCAGAAGTAGGTCAATTTTAAGCCCAGTTTATTTGACCTATGTTACGTGTATCCTCCATACTCCATATATTAGCAATTTAATATTGGTATGAATAAAAAACCAACAGATTTTAGACTAGATTAGATACCTACTTTATATAGATTAGACTAGACTAATTTTAAAATCCTACTTAATATAGGTACTAGAGATACTTGGGGTACGACGGCAGGCAACCTTCTCGAGCGCCTGTTGAACTGTTGATCTCTCGGGATACTCGGGCGGGCGCTTCGGCGTCCTAGTGCCTTAGGGGCAACCTTGGTGGCTTATCCCGAGCGAGCGGCAGTTCAACAGGACGGTGTACCCTGTTACGTCCGAGACTGGTCCGCAGATTGTCTATTAACCCACATAGTCAATTTGTGGATTACTCTCGGATAACCAATAGCCTGTCAGGGAGGAGGCTTCTCCGCGCGTCCCTTTGATGAGCAGAGGGCGCAGTGGATGAAGTGGGGCGTGCTCGGCGTGCACTCACACTGCCACCGAGTAGACACTGGAGATGGGATCTCCTTTGTCAGCGCCCAGAGCTCGGAAACCCGCGTGCTTAGGCATGCGGGACTGAGGGCCTTGGCTTAGCCGCCCGGGCTGCGAGGAAGAAAACCTCTCTAAAAAATTACCCGCGGTGGAACACCGGGGGCGATGGGACGGTTGTTTTGTAGCCCTCAATGCATTACTCCGTCTCCGCAGCCCCCGTGTCACAGGAGAGCGATGGGGCGGTTGGTGCATGGGATGTACCTCCGCCTCCGCAGCTCTTCAGAGGCCGCAGGGCGCTATCGGTGGGACTGATGCGCCCGGGATGGAGGCGGCGGGGGGTTGCTGTTTACAGTGGCCCTGCGCTGCCTGCCCCGAGAGGGGGCGAGTGGTAGCTCCTGCCATACAGGAGCCTTTTCGGGTCTGCGATCGGCCGGAGTTCGGGCTCCGGTCGGTCAGTATGCAGATCTCGGGAGGGCGGCGACACTTGGTGGCAGGTGTCGCCGTGAGCACGGGGGTGTCAATGGATGGCATTCCCGGGATGTGCTCAGGCAAACTGCGAGGGGGGCACCGGCGTTGGTCTTTAGAGGTCCCGGAGCCCCCTGACAGGCAGAGAGGCCGGCCACCGGGGTGGTTTAGTGGGTCGGTTCGCCATCCCCACACTACCTTGCCGCATCCCTGAAATGCGGTATTGGTGTCTGTGTGCAGATTCCCCCCGTCAACAAAAAAAAAAAAAAAAAAGGTACTAGAGATACTTAGGTATATTATTGCAGCGTTACTAGCACATTACACCACGCCTATATCACCTATGCCTAGATACATACCTCGCCTACACGTTATGAGTAGATACATAGTTAAACTTCACCATTTGACCTTGGGTAATGAAATGGTAACCCTGTCTGCCAATTAACCTTTTACCGACGAACTATCGTACGTACACATACACACAGGCACAAGTTAGTTGTAGGTACCTACAGCCCAATAATGAAACACAATACTTAGATAGACATTTATCATAGATCTAAAAATGGTCTCTTGTTATCTCGCAAATGTCACTTCTATACTTTTAGGGGTATATTCATAATGGTCTTCTAAAGCTGAGCTAACTAAAATGATTGCTAAATCTGTTGTCATCTCTTTTCGTTGTCATGCAAGTGACAATGATAGAGCATGTTTTAAAGCCGCGCTAAAATGAGAGTGGAATATGAATAAAGGGGTTAGTTTCCTACAGATTATAAATGTCAAATAAGCTGTTCCTTCCTACCTACATGCCTGTACCTACTTACACCTAAGTTAATGAGTTCGCTCTGCTTCGTATGTAGTAGGTAGGTATCTCGATGCATTAGTAAGCTAGTCCATGCTATTAAGGTAATGAATGGGTGACCTGCACCACCCACAGTCATTCTTCATTATCCCAAAGCCAGCAGGTTTAAACCATTTAGGTACCTACACTTTACCTCATAAAACGTAGAATAGTCACACTAGATTTTACTTTGAACTTAGAGCAGGTTGCTCTGCAGACGCTATTATTGGCTTGTATTGGATGAAAGTAAGGCGTGGAGAATGGAATTCGCAGTTTTTGTATCAAAATTGTTCCTGATTCACCCGCTGGAGGCGATCGTCACGACTCACGTCACGATAGACTTCATACATAAATGATATAAATTTTCTGGAATGCCCCAAAACATTTTTAGCGTTTCGACGTTGCTTCCGAGTCAAAGTAAGTCGAATCAGAAACGCAGGCCCCATTTGTTTTTTTTGACAGCTGTCAGCTAAACTTGACATGTCTCAGTCATACTGACAAGAAGTTGAATTTGAAGTATTATCGCACAACAACACCCGAAACCAAACGGTCAGGAGGACGCACTTTGTTCAGTTCCTTACGAGACAAGAACTCAATCTATACCAAAATACAAAAGTGTACAAAAGCTTACCGGGTGCTATAAATAACAGGGTAAGGCAAAGCTTAGCGCAACAATAGAGACAGTATCTACCATCTTAGATCTATGGGTAAATAACAGTGCTATTGTCGGGTAAAATAAACTAGTAGGTAGTTGAAGGTGGGACAGAAGTAGGTATAAAGAAAGAAATAAAAGAGAATTATTTATAGATGAACGAGCTTGCTACGGTTCACCAAATCTCAAGAATTTTGAACTTATAACAAAGCCTCAAAGGGATAATTGATATAATATAACTATCATTTCAAATGAGATGAAATTATTCTCGATATAATCTCATAATAATCAGAGAAAGCCATGTTCACTCAGATTGTTTTGACGCTAAAAAGACGAAAATACCTACCATTAAAACAAAATATACATGGAATAAGTTCGGTCACAAAACAGATATAGTATGGAGCGGTCGTTTGGTCTTCACCCTGCATAATTTATCCAGTTTAAGGTAAGGGTAACTGGTTTAGGTGCCGAAACGAGGCACTTACTCAAGTCAAAAGTCACTACAGCAGTCTCTTTAAAGAGACCTTTCAATTCAAGTTCAATTTGGTAGTCAAATTGCAACCTCAGCTAGCCTCAGCTATATTTTTACTTTTTACTGAGCTTTCAAAACTTAAATTGAAGTTTAATCGGTAAAAAGTTAAATTCAAGTAGAAATAAATCAATTTATCAAAGTGAAAATGACAGTGGCGCCCAACACGGGGTGGGGTTAGTTTTACTTTTATGGGCAGGCACTATACGTACTGTGAATAGAGTCATTTGGGGCTAACCAACCCACACTTGTCCTTTTACTCTTATTTGTAGGTATAGCTAAAAATTATGCGTGACGCAACTTGTCACATGATGGTATGTAACTTTCCCAAAAGTTCTTAACGGGTTTTCAAAGGTCACATTTCCATATTTGCAGAGCCGAAGCAGATTGAAAAACATATACCAAGTATTTACATAACTAAGCGAAGCGTGCCTCGGGCTCGCAAATAAATCTGAGCAAAACGGGATGTTTCATAACTCTCTTGTTTACTGAGAAAATTGTGCCGGAATCCTGAAAGCATAGCAAATATAAGTGTAATGAGAAACTAACATGGACAGATGGACTGATCCCAACAATTTTAGCTGTTGCAACTTTTTTGCTATCAATTTTTTGCTTATTATCTTTCGGCACAAAATAATATTAGAAAATTACGAGAGCGATGGGAATAAAAGATTTGATTAAAAATAATAACAATAAAATTAAATACAAGTGCTCAGATGAAAACTTATTGGATTTCTCAAGAATAAGCGAGCCATGGCACTAGGTTAATATACATACACAAGTAGATCTGCGAAAATGGCCCCAAATATGAGACACGTTTTCCGACTTGGGTCAGTGGGGCAAACCAATTTATCTCGCTATTACAACTCGCTTGGGACAGGAACTCATTTTTGTATTATTATATTTTCTCAAACATGCTTGGAAATTAGAGCATTATTTTGACAACCTTCTTCGAGATAAATCGAAAATGCAGTACTGGCCAAATACATGCGAGCAGTGGCCAGATATAAATGTATGACAAATAAGTACATACAAAACTCATACCTGTCGTGTAATTTAAAAATGGAACGATTTTTTACTCCATAGCAACCAAGGAGTTAACTTATCAAAGGTTTTATTCAAATTTCGAACAGGCTTTCAAATAGAAAGCTGATTATTGAAAAAAATAACAAATGAAAACTGTAACTTCGTTGTTCGTTATTGGTTTTGAAAAGTAATTGTATTTTCAACTAAAAAGTTTTGCCTAGTTATGACATCACAGTTTTCGGATGTTTTCTCGTGGTCTTATTATTTTGTCCTATTGATGGGACCACGAGTATTATTTCAGTAATATTATTTCTCATGGTCTCGTTGCTTTCTGTTGTTTTAAATCTTCCACTGTTTTTTTTTAAACTTCGTATCTCGTCTGCACGTTTGAACAGTTTAGTTTTATACAACAAAAGTAGGTGGGTGCCTGTTACCAAAAGGTTTTCTCTGTGTGTGTAACTGTGTAAGTAGATGTGAGTAAATACCCATACATGTGCGTGAAGTTTTCTCACATACGACGCTCACTGAATACCTAATTTGTCTTTTCTACACAAAAGAGCCAAACTTATGTAAGACCCTATAAAAAGAAACTCTTTCCATTGTCCCTTGATGTCAAGTTCAGGGTTGGGTGTCGCATGTCGTATCACGGTATCACAATAATGTGACAGGTCAGGTGACGGCTCGCGGCCGCCATTTTGTCTTGTTGGCGAGAAATTGTGCTGTGAAATCACCAACTTGTGAAATTAGATCCTGGCTTATTTTTGGATTACTTACTTATTTGATAACGAGAATACTTTTAATGGAACAAGCCGATATACAAGCGTTATTAGCACATATTGAGATACCTAGGTACCTTTTTTTTTTTTTGTTAACGGGGGGAAATCTGCGTTCAGACACCATTGCCGCATTTGAGGGATGCGGCAAGGTAGTGTGGGGATGGTGACACTCACCGACCCACTAAAACCACCCCGGTGGCCGGCCTCGATGCTTGACAAGGGACTCTGGGACCTCGAAACGACCACGCCAGAGCCCTCACCGCATATCGCCAATAAAAAGCCCGTCCCGGGAGATACCTAGGTACCTACTGATTTGGACCAGTTGAGCTATCTATAAACCGTTTGCAACGGTTTGTTTTGTAGATATCTCAACTGTTTCATGTAAATACTGTATTAGTTGTAATTTTCTTTGTGAATAAATTATTATCAATTCAAGGTACCTACATGATAGAAAAATTACTGGGAAAACCATTAAACTTAGGTAGGCATACCAGTTTAAGCATGTAATTGTGGTAGGTATAGACATATACGAATCTACTCACTCTCACCTATGCTTACTCAAATACTTAGTCAACTTTTCCTATATTTTTGGGTACACAGATAGACTAGAGCCTGAGAAAGGACATAGGCTACTTTTTAATGCGAAAAAATGGTTGTAAGGGGTTGAAAGGGGGGGTGAAAGTTGTATGTATGGAGTTGTTGTAATTGGCCTCAATAATTCAAGATGCTACCCAAAGACACTATTTCACGCGGACGAAGTCGCGGGCACAGCTAGTCTTACTATATATAAACGTTGTAAAATAATGCCTACTACATAAAACGAAGCACTCTCCTATGGGGTTTCCATTAAGCAAATAAAACGTTTTTTATAGCTCCGTAACTAACCTAGTCTTATGAGGTCATCTTGAGTAGGCACTAGTTATATTTACAAGTACTTTTTTAGAATAAAACATTATAAATAGCTCTATCGGAAGTATTTGGGATACCTAATGATATTTGTGCGACTAATGCTAGACCAACGACATATACACAACTAGCCGTCTCCCGCGGCGTTGCTCGCGTTAGAGTGTGACTTTTCGAAATTCCTTTCTTAGTGCGCCCCTACACTATATAAGGAACCTACCCTCCAAATTTCATACCTCTAGGACTTATAGTTTAGGCTGTGCGTTGATTCTCTGTCAGCTTCAAAAGAGTTTTATATATATTGATGATGGACACAATGGACATTTACACATCGGTGCTCTAATAATGGAACTGTACAATAAATACAGAAATAGTGCTTAAACGAGGGTGAGTTTTTTTGGCGATTTTTATAATTAAATGACTTATCGCGATATTATGTTTCTGTACCTGTACCTACATTTTTAAATATTTTTAACCGACTTTTAAAACGGAGGAGGTTCTCAATTCGGTTGTATTTTTCTTTTCTATTCTCAAGCGATAAAAAAATATCAAATTGGCTAAAAAACTAAAATGTCTACACACAGTTCACATACAAGTATCAAGATATTTCTGCAGGAACAACATTTACAAATAAGTAGGTAGAGGTCTCAAAGAAATATCCAGTTCTCTTAAAGCAATGAGAATACAATAGACTTTATTACCGAGACTAATTATCTTGTAAGCTATTATTTAATTTTACTATAACAATAGGTACCTACAGGATAACGGAGCTGAAGCTAATAAAGGAACATCAATGGAAAAGTTTCATGAATAGAATAATTGTAAAGAACCTAGAAGTAGAAGTAGAACGAGACTGGCTAGTACCCACTTATTATTATGTTAGGTTACCTATAGCTGTTGCTTAGCTATTACTATTTGTTTGTTTCTTGTACGTATCTATAAGTTTCCTATATTTTCTATGTCCGTTCTGTATTCTCTGTGTGTATGTCAAATAAACGATCTATCTATCTATCTATCTAAGTAAGAATCCACCCACATTTAATAGAAGTGAGACTGATATTAATATTTTGTAATTTTTTTACTTTGGTAGTACCTAACAGTTTGACGTAATTTTGACCTATTTTTTTTTTAAATATAAACATCAATTGTTTTTTACATTATTGAAAAGTTAGCAATATGATTTCTAAAGTAAAAGCTTTGCTTCTTTCTTCATAGATGTTTGTTCGGTCTGTTATTATGTATTAAATTAAAAGCATGTACCTACAAAAAAAAAAAAAATTATATGAGTATTCTATCAGCAATTTAGTTTCCATTGTACAAGCTCTGCTTAGTTTGGAACTAGATGGTGTTGCGTGATATGTCCATGAATATTTATTTTACTTATTTATATCCTGAAATAATCAATAGAGATTGTGAATATATCTCCATGGGTATTATATGCCAAATCTCTTTGTATAAATAATGGCAGAGATATGATATTCAGTAATCCTGACCGATCCGTCAATAATATTGCTTTTAACGCTGACGGACCCAGGGGGGCTAGGGGGTCAAGCCCTCCCGAAAATCTCCAGGACTTTCCAAGGGCAGACTAGGATTTATAAGTAAAAACATTCGTAAAGGATTTGTCAGCGAAACACCTGATAAACTGGTATCCAAAGATCAGGATTTGTCAAAAAAAATCTACCTAATAAGCTGGGTCAAGACCCCCAAATCCAAATCCTGCGACACCGAAATCCTAGAACCATCACTGAAGAGTCAGTATTAGGTTTGTTTACGTACAAATCCTTTATGAAAATTTTGACTATAATTTATTTACGCTTAACGACAATCCAATTTAATAATAGGCCATTATGTTTATTGTAGATGATTTATACAGCGTCAGGAGGCAACCTATGGGACACTGTAGTGCCTGGGACAATCTTTATTATCCAATTTACACAAGCAAAAACGCTATGAAAAATATGGCCATTTACCAGTAAAAATTTCGTAGCAAACGACTACGAAGATGCTACAAAAAGCTCTACGAAGACATTATTTCGTAGCAACGTAAATATTGCTACAATTTTTTATCCATCTAGGGTTCCAAAACGATGTATAAAGATTACACACATTTAAGTAATGTATTAGTAATTTTGTATGAAATCCCTATAAAGTTTCATACGCTGAGCTCAAATATTAAACTTTCCGATGGCTGACGTACATAACTACACTAGATAAAAATAAACTGCCAGTAAGCTTACTTTACTTACAAGCTTTTTATAAGCTTATTCACAAAAGCAGCGTTACAGCTTGATTGATCAATTCGCTTATTGGGTTACGCAGAAATGTATTCAAGTTCAATGTTTTATCCAATAATACCACGCAATGCGTAGGTAGCAATGATAGGCAAGGTACCACCAGCACTTACTGGTTCCGTAAATGGTTAACTTATAATTCCAAAGAAGTTCTTCATAAAGAATTGTTTCTTTCCTGTAATCTTTCACAACATAGAGGCCATATTTTACGACTTTTTCTGTTGTAAAATTTAACCGCAAATACCGCTTATAGCTTTTCCATCAATACGTTTTTCACTAGTGCTTCTTTTGCTGATAAAAAGACTAACCATACTGCTTCTCTTTTTTTTCGTTTGTCTTGGGCACGCTTCCGATTGGTACTGATTTAAACCAGTTGAGCTATCTATTAATCGTTTGCGACGTTTTGTAGATAGCTCAACTGTTTCATGTGTATTTTGTAAATATTGTGAATATTGTAAATACTGTATTAGGTAGGTAGTTGTAATGTTTTTTGTGAATAAAAGTTTCAAAATTCTAAAAAGGAAAAAAAAGTTTAATTGAATTATAAACTTTTTCGTTAACAAATTGCTATCGACGCTCAAACCTGCATGATCTGCACGCTTATTTCGTTAGTTAGGTACTCAAAAGTGTTATACAAGGCTGAAAAATATAATTAGCATTCAAAAGAAGTAACAAATTAGCAAAGTTTTGGCACAAAAAGTGGCAATAACAAATTGGGCAAAAGTTGCGGTGTTTATCAACATAATTTATGCCAAACGCTCTCCCGGGCCTTATGGGATATTGCTGTAAAACAAAATTCTGTATTTTGCGAGCTTTGTAGCTTTTTTGCTCCGTCGCGTCGTTTTGTAAATGGGGTGAACCGATGTAAAAACGCTTGATAGAAGAAAAAATAAAAAATGTAACCTTTCTTTTCGTTTTAAGTTATTAGTGAGTAAGTAATCATATAGGTATTTTTATAGCTGTTGCTTCCCGCTTAACAAATTCTTGAGTGAATTTTTCCCAGAAATAATTATTGACTATCCATCACTAAAACGGCCACAATAAACTGGTCACTGCTTTCTTGAAATAAAAGAAGAAAGCGACGGCCGCCGCTAGGCTTAATTTGGTGCTGAAAAAGCTAACTTTTGTTTAGAATATTTATAAATAATGGGCCATTCTAATGGACTCGAAAAAACAAGGCATGTCGTATTTACGCATTTACAAATAACACAACATTTATATTATGTACTACTAGAACCTTATGTACCTACTGTAAAATGATCAGAATTTATGTCTACAAAAGTTTTTAACCAATTTATGTTATTTAGTATTAAATTTTTTTCCTTTTAAATTCACTGTTTTAGTTATTTTTATTATTATTGTTTCATTTGTACTTATCTATAGGTATGTTTTGTATGTTGTGTGCCATGTAGTAAATAAATGAATGTCTATGTCTATTTAAAAAATCTAAAATCCGACTTCAATTTGACTATGTTCTGGCTTAATCATCAGATCATTCATTTTTCCAGTTATTTTAATTTTAAACCAAAACCACAGAACCGATTTTGATGAAATTTTTATGGGACTAATCAGGAAGGTAGGTACTTATATTGTATACTTTCAGATAAAAAACTTGCAAATCGGTTTATAAATGAGGTTATTCTGGGTAACAAACAAAAAAAACCAACCGAATTGAGAACCTCTACCCGTTTTGAAGTTGGTTAAACATTATTCTAAAGGATAAAAATCGTTTTGGCCATTTAATTTTATTTCACTTTAGCTTTATCAGACTCCATTGCTATAATTTAGCGAACAAAGATTGCGGCCCAGATTTTTCTACTTCTGTTTACTTTTGTCAACAAAAAGATATTCCTATTCCCTCATGCCTAACATCTGTGGTATTAGTATTATTATGACAAGCCCAAGGCCATAGCTAACTTGATGTGGATTGTGTATCAAGTTGAACCTTTTTTGCGAGCCCTTATAAGAGAATCGGATTGTGGACCCCTTTAATAATACTCGTAACAGTACATAAACAAGCAGTAGTATCATGAAGAATGAAAGATAAACGAACCAAAGGTACCTACTTACTTATAAAAATGCACAGAGTAATAAATGATATCTACAATCCAATTATTTAAAAAAAAATGGTTTTACCTATATTTTATTGATAGAGTGTCAAATAACCAACAGCTTTCAGGGACTTACGATAAACCTACTTTATAGTAGATACCTACTTCATGTTTGTATTTAAAATATTATAACTTATACAAACGAGAAATCTCGTATACCTAACATTATACACGGGGTGTGTTACACAAACAAAAACAACCTCAATTGGCTCGTGTTTGCTGTCAAAATTATAATTAAAATGGAGTGTGTAAAATGGATGGAATAGGATCTACCTTTAAACGTGAATATTTGTATGTTTATTTAATAATACTCTATAGTTAGGAAAGTGTACATGATGGTAATTAAAAAAGAAACTATAGATACAGGTATCTGGTATCTGGTATCTGAATAAGGGTTCATTTTGGACTTCTAAAGCAGAGCTAACTAAAATGATTGCTAAATCTGTTGTCATCTCATTTCGTTGTCATGCAAGTGACAATGATTGAGGGTTTTTTAAAGCCGCGCTAAACTGACAGTTCAATAGTGGGCAAACCAGCTGAGCAGCCAAACAATCATATTTTATAGCACAAACTACCGTACGGCAGAAAGAAAGAATGATTCGACTCGCCACCACACTTTTTTCGAGACCCCAATACTGAAATATATTATCTACGTGCCTAGTGTGTGTTTACATTATATGTAGCAGATACGAATTGAATTGCACATTTTGTGAAAATGCGAATCCCGAAGCGGTTTTATTCTGTAAACTGTACCTACCGGTAGTAGGTACAGTGAACAGGCACGCCCTGTGGTTCTGTTGTTGAGTAGAGCAAACATTGTTCAAACGCCCGCAACATCGCGGTCAGAAAATGTCGTGCAGCGAAATGGGATCTGCGAGCGCATTTCTGCATTATCCCTACAACTAGGTAGGTACTACATCTACGTTGGTATTAAACGATAGTAGTGTGTTGTTATTTAAAGGCACTTAAAAACATCATCATTTCCACACTAGGTGGAGTCGGCACATGTTTTCTTCTTCCACTCACTCCTATCATTCGTCAACTCTGAATCTACTCCTCTCACATTCATATCCTTTTCACACAAATATCAATATCATTTCTAAATAAATAATCTAGAAAAGTTTACCTAACGCTTCTCAACTGCCAAACACGTGCCAAAACTGCCAAATAGTAGAGCTCTTGCGAACTTTTTTGTGGCCTGCCTGTAAGTTTCTTTCCGATACGAGCTAGGTATTACCGCTAACGACCTACTTTTGTTTTGTTCTCAATTTGAAGTCTGTTTTAGCACAACGAGTCTTTCTTAAAATACTGGCTGAAGTTGAATCCACGTATCGATTCTCCCAAAAATATTCCGCTAAGCTCCACAGCTCTGCCCAACAATGTTGCCAGTATTTTACAATAAAACGCTTTGTGGTATAACCCTTTGTTCGAGAAATGAGCAGAGAATTACACCTACTCTAGTGCTCGAGTAGAACGGGTTTGTGGTATTTGGAATGTAGATATCTTTCATGATATTTCATGCGCAAGGGAGTTCAGCGAGGCGCTTATCGGAGTCCCAAGATTAGTCGGTAGTAGTGAAAGATCGTGACTTTGCTCGCTTGTGTGTAGGTTACTACCTTATTTATTAAAATTATGTTATAAGAGTAGGTACCCTATTAATATGTTAGACCTACCAAACATTCACCTAGGTACTTACTGCTTAATTATCGAACCGTGTGTCAAATAACCGACTGAGTAAAACTGTTTCCCTTACAAAAAAAATATAAAGAGCTGACGATAGTAATTAAAATTATTCAGTACCATACTGTAATATTACCTACTAAACTGTTGTTGAATAGGCCGTAAGCAAAATTGTTTTGTTGGTTTACCCGAAAATGTGGGTAGCTGTGTAAATTTTATACTGGCCAACTCGTAAACTTAATAACTAGGTAGCTACATAAAATTTTTGTTGGAGTTTGACATTTTTAAAATAATGATAATTTATATTGAAAATAATTTACTTGAAGTAGGTAATGTTTTAAATTGTATTAGTATACAATTATACTAAATAAAAACACATACTTATAGAAACCTATTCCACGTCCAAACACGTCAACATAAAGTGTAGCAACAACACCTAGGCTTTCCGCACTACTCGATGAGAGACTAACCCACAACACAGGATATTCCTAGATTAGTGTTCCTACAAATGATTCTTTTTATCAAATTGATATACCTAGCATACCTAGTCTACTATAACTTTCAAAGTTTAAAAAAAAATTGTAATAGGCTATAGTTCCAAGAAAAACTTATTAGGTATTATTAAAAAAGAATTTTTTTACTAGTGTTACCTACCTAACTTATTATTACCTACTATGAATTATAAGCAAGAGGCAAAATATATATTTACGTATCAAATATTTAGTTAGTAACCTATTATAATAAAACCTCTATTAGCAGTCTGCAAACCCTAACACAACCCTTTGGGAACGATACTGTAATTACTAAACCGCTGACTAAGGCAGCGCTAACTTACCCTTACAATGCCGTATGGGGACCGTTTTGGTAAGGTTTTGCTCAACAGCCGATGAAGGGTTAAGTTTCGACTGAATTTAAGTAAGTTTCGAGTCAATCTTACATAATCAAACATACCTAGTTGTTTGTTCTATGTCTGCGTGTGCATAAGTGCGTGTATATATAAGTATGTATTTGCAAAGAAATCTATATAGGCAAAGTATTCTATCAGCAATGTAGTTCCCATAACAAAAGCTTTGCTTAGTTCAGGACTAGAGGGCGTTGTGTAAAATTTCCAAGAATATTTATTTATTTAATCGTAGCGTATTTATGTATTCTGATAAGAGAGACATACGTCATTTTGATAACTTGTAGGTATGGGCAAGGCAGTCATCCCGAACTAATACCACGACCTACACGTACCTGATGCCTCCGTGACCTTACTGCTTTTAGATTCTCATAAATACTCCCTGCGTAACTCACTTCATTAATATACACGTGGGCTTATGACGTCACCATGGATTCATTCATGGCTTATCCGATGTGACAGCTTGTTTACAAAGTTGACGCGTCACTAGCTACCCACTTTGTATTTCAAGTCCGACAAAGGGTAACCCAAGCAAAAAGCGCGTTACTTAGATTCCTTTGTTATTTTTAGTTACTTTACCAAAGAGATATTTGTCTACTCGTTCTGTCAGAATGAAAGCATTTTGTACCAGTTTTTGAACTAATGCATGTCTAATGTGTACCTAATGTAATTATTAGACAGGCCATTTATTATCTGGCTTCTTTGTTTTATGGAAAATAAACACCTATCTTATGGACTAAAACGTTTTTAGACTGAAGGTAAAACGTTTAAGCCCCAGTAAAAGAAGATAAAAATAAACTGGAAGTAGGTAGGTACTAGGTACCTACTAAAAGTCCAATAAAATATTCCTGAAAGTAAATGGAGCCCACCGTGGCTTTTTGTAGAGTTGCTTCAACCATGTTAGAGCAAAAGCCGGACAATAGCCGGACGTGCTTTTCACAGTCCCTTTATTATAAATATTTCACTTAACACTGGCAAAATTGTTGGTCGTAATGACGGACAGAGGCCATAAAGAAGAGAAGAAGAAGAGTAAAAGGGGAAACCAACACAACGGGAGAGATTATAGAGCATAAAGCAACATACCTATGAACAGGAATAGATCCGGTGTTCTGCGGAACTTATCAGACATCTGCAGAACACAGGATCATGTTCTGATAAGTCCGGCTAAATCATGAATTCTGAAATCTCTAGTTGCCTGAGATTCCTTTATAGGAGTAATTTCGCGCATCGCTGTCCTTCTACACTTTTGTAGGTAAGTATTTTGATTGAAAAAGATATCTTTGAGTGACGCAAATTCCGAGGGCGACGTGGAATTGAATTAGTTTTTTAAGCAATTTCCCCGAGCATTCTGATTGTTAATTTGGTAAAATCTAATAGATTAAATAACTTATATTTATAACTTTTAAACCTTATGGTTTAAGTACTCACTGTGCATAAGACGCGTATGCTGACAAAATTGTATATTTTTAAGCATATTCCCGTCCCATCCCATCATACTATAAAATAACGTAACATCCCTGAGTTTAATTTTTATAATAACGATTTTTTTTATTATAAATTGGCTTTATTTGCCCTTTCTTTGTCTAGATATTTTAACTTCACTGTATTTCTCGAAAGGAATGGCTGCTATTACAACTACTCGATGAAAAACTAAAAGGGTTTGACACTTATACACATTTTGACTCACGACATTTTAGGGTAAATAGGGTCTTAAATAACTCCAGATAAAAGGTTCCAAAGACTATAACTTATACTAGAGCCGAGATCCACAAGCGACTTACATTTACCAGACAGTTTTTTTGTTTTTTAACAGCTTTAGCAGTTACATGCGGGCAGTTTTATACAACCCCGTAAACACATAGTTGCAGAGACAAAAGTTGCTTTTGTGCTCTATCACTAGGGTGGTATGAGTCAGTTTTTGCGGTTTTTACTGTATATAGTACAAGCTGTGTTCGTTTATAAGCTAGCCCGCTCCGTACCGCATTAGAAACCGTGTCGTGAACCAACAACCATAATTATCTATCTTATCGACATCCGCCTTTGAACTACAACTTTCCACGGATGATTAAACCACTCGATCCGCTAATCTTATTAAAACTTATTACAGCGTCAAACTGAATTTGATTAATAATTTACGTCGTACAGTATTATATGATCTGTGGTCGTATTATCTCTTAACAATCACTTGAGCGCTTTTCAGGGGGCAATCGCGATAGCAAATGATCTGACGATAACATTTCATTGCTTCATAACACGGATAGAACTCTAAGAGCAAAACAATCAAGAAATGAAACCTTTGCTTCAAAACATAAGTACAAATAATTACAGTGGAGATTGCTGTTCGAAAAAGAAAGCTACTTTTCATACTTGTGTACAGACTGCAACCTATGCCAACTAAGCTACTTGTATGTGGTCTAAAAAGTGTTAGTTAAACCACAGATCACATAATACTATACTTAAGCCAAGCTTCCCCGTGGTGCCAGCAAAGCAGTGACACAGTAACATTTATAACATAAAATATCATTGAGAAACAATAGCCCTTTTACTATTTATTTCATTTTGCTACGACGCGTAGCTTGGCGTAGCAACTGTCTACGTAACTACTACGAAATCTAAATTTTGTAGACATTTTATAATTTCACAATGAAGTTTTACTTTTTACGGGATAGTATAGTACCTATGAGTTACTATTTTCATTAGAACTTCTAATTATTTTACTTTATTAATTATTTTATTTTTATTTTATTTAGGTATCTAATTATTTTGATGTACCTACCTATCGTATCTGTTTTCCTCACGTACAAATTATCCTCCAATTTCGACATAGGTAGTGATTAAATAAGTAGATATTTACTTGGAGAAGGTATGTATTTACTTTGATGTTGAACACCAGACCTAATTTGGGAACTCTATTATATCAACTGAAGCTCTAATTTGTCCCAGAGTCGACTGATTTTATCCCAAACTAGCCGTCGCCCGCGGCGTTGCTCGCGTTCTACCCTTTAGAGTGTGACGTTTCAAAATTCCTTTCTTAGTGCACCCCTATACTATATAAGGATACTACCTTCCAAATTTCATACCTCTAGGACTTATAGTTTAGACTGTGCGTTGATTCTAAGTCAGCTTCAAAAGAGTTTTATATAGCTTCATGTTTGTTAAGATTGCTTACTTATATAATTCTGCTCTATTTTAGACCAAAAATATAGTAAAAGCTATGTCTATTTACATAATAGTAATTTAGATGCAAATATAAGAGATTGCTTAGACTTGAATCGTAAATCATAAAAATCAGCTTCATTATTACTTAGGTAGCTCAAGAAATTTAGTAGGTACACAAACCAACCCCTTTATTCACATTCAACTGTCATTTTAGGGCGTCTAAAATGCTCTATCATTGTCACTTGCATGACAACGAAAAGAGATGACAACAGATTTAGCAATGATTTTAGTTAGCTCAGCTTTAGAACACCAATATGAATATACCCTATAGAGTTTAAACCCACTGTCTGCAGAATTTGAAAATGATTACGTAGTTACAAACCACTACCTACTGCGTGACAACCTACGTGTAGCGAAAATTAATACATTATTGAGATAACATAATACAATGTTCAAATCTTTTTAGCATTGCCTGTTATTATTGCAGATATTAACGTGGTCAGATTCTACTGACTTTTGAAGGCTTCAAGCTGCTTGGTGCGACTCGCTCTTGGCCAATTTGTTTAGCAAACTCTTTAGCCCGTAACTTAGTTACCAGATAACAGTGCATTCACCCAACCCGCATAGTTTGCCCTCTTGGTGTAGGTATGATTAGTATCTTGGTATACCAATACTACCCACTGGTTATCGCTCTTGAGTAGGGTAGAGTCTGCTTGGTTTTAGAGGTCAATGTTAAAAAATAAAGAAAGAAAAACCATTTGTTTATTTATTCATTTTAAAGTTAGGGTCATAGTCTGATAGATAAATCGTTACTCAAACATAGATTTGAGTATAGATTTTTTTGAAAACATAGATTTGAGTATAGATTCTTTGCTTGAGCAGTAAACGCGAATCCTCTAAGGCATTTTTGTTTATCCGCCAAAGAAAATATAGATTTCCGGAACTTCCCGATGCCCGGGTTTTCTGCCAATTCGTTCCAGGCCCAAAAATATCTTATTTGCACGAATTCTAAGTCCTGGGTACCCGGGAGCAAAGCCCTAGTGACCAGTGCAAAGGGTTCTTACGTAAATAGGCTGGGCCTATACAGATGAAATCTTTATAAAGATAAGTATTCATAGGTAGTTATTAATGGCGATGTTAGCAAATGACTTCCTCCCATTCGTTTCGCTTTTTATCGTCTCCCTGGATCTTAAGAGCTCATTTCATTTCACATAAGGCTTCTAAGCTAAGGCGTTGTAAAGTTTATAACCTTCATGTGTACTCAAACTCTGTAGAATAAGCCTTAGATAAGAAAGCTGAAGGAAAGTTGGTTGCAAATTGACAGCTGAATATTTTTTACGGATTTTACGGATAAAGTCAAACTTTTCTTTCAATCTCTAAGAACTTCCTAACCGATCAAAAGATAAGGCTTTCTCTCAATAGCGTTGATATTGTACATTGGATATTATCTATATAGGTACATTGGTGTAAAAAAACTGCTGTCAAAAAAGGTTAGGTATCAAAGATTATCCACAAAAATAGCGATAAATGAAAGAGGTTTACATTATGAGTTTTCGGTTGAATTCGTACTATTTGGGATGAGTAAAATTCAGAAGAACGAATCATCCCGAAATAATTTTAAAATATTTTGGACACTGGTATTCTGTATATCTCCATGGAAATACTACCGTATATTTGCTTGAAAGAACACCCACTTGTTCACATTTTTATGACCTAAATACAACCGAAATAATAGGCTCATTGCAAACTAAGTCTTGTGTAACTGAAGCCTAGGCTTCTTTGTGCTACGTTTCATAACGACATGGCCTAGTTATGTAGTTAGGTCACATGTGCTAACGAGTAGTTGAAAATAACGTGCGTAGTTTTTAGAAAAGATCTGAACCAAAAGAACTATTTCTTGGTAAGTTGGACGAAGAAGGAACTGAGATAATTCTTTGTTCTTTGAGAAATTATTTAGGTGGGGTAGATACCTACCAAAGCTTTTTCTATTGATAGGCGCTAAGTAGGTAGTGCAACACCATGGTATTTTTTTTCGAACCAGAGTATTTGAAAAAAGAGTGCTAGTCTATGATTTTATTTGAATTTATTTCTGCTCTATAGCTGCAAATATTTTACCTAGGTATACATCCGCAATGATTTTTCACAAATCGCGTGAGTTGGTATATTATATTATGTTGAGCATTATAGAGTCCTAAAGTAGACTCTAGAGTCATAAATTGAAAGGAATAAATCAAGCATATTATACCACAATACTGAGTGACAGTCAGAGCCTCAGAATAATGAAACCGTCAGAGCTAAAAAAGAGGTATAAATAGACAGTATAGGTATCTTTTTATCTATTTACGTAGATACAGAAATGTATAGAAATTGTGTGCAATCCATCAATACCTTAGAAGCGTCAGTAAAACATACGATTGAGTAGGTACCTTCTGTGGGCGGTTGTGATAACGTATCGAACAAATCATGTCTACAATCATACCCACGTAGGTAATGTAGAGTATTGAAAAAAACTATTCGTTTACATGCCGCTCTAAAACGTTGTAAGTATCCATGATGGATTTCCTGACGATAAAAAAAGTAGGTACGTAGGTGGGTTGGGTTGGGTACCGACTACCGACACTGTATTTGATTGAGGCAACCATCTTCAGTAAGTTTATATAAAAGAAAAAGAGTTATGGTAAGGTATGAGTTTTCCAATGTGGATGGGAAAATAGAGGAATATTTATTCAGCTTGAAACAAAAATAATTACGGATCTCTTGATCGCCTTTCATTTGTTTTTGGAGAGCTTTTTCAAGTTCAAGACCAAATTTTGCACCTTGCATCAAATTGAACCATTTAACGTACCTTACGAGTATTCACAACGTAACCGACCACTCGGTATATCTTTTGCCTTCGTGAGGACTCCGAGTCCCCACATACATTATTTAGGCAGATTTTAGTCATTCACGACTCATGTTTATTTTTATAAGCCCTGCCCGTTCTAAGAGGGTTTATGTAGGCAGCTACCTACTTCAAACGCTTGTAGGTATAGTAAAGGTCTCCCTAAAATCACCATTCTTTTTTATGTTGCGAGAATTTCGTTAGCCGTCAGCGCGTACCCGATTGTGGGGTGTTACATTGGGCTTAAGCATAGTAACGTTTTCGGAAGTAGAGAAAACAAGGGTCATACCTAAGTATGTAAAGCCCATAGTTCTATGTATTATGGAACAACATGACCGCGAAACGCTTTTGGACGAGTGGATGGTCAAAGGTCTTGAATGTAGATATCTAGATCATTATCATCTAATTGTCTCTCGTTAAATTCTGTGGAGGATACTAGTACAAATAATAATGCTAGTGCTCAAAAACATGCAACACATGTTTTCAAACACCATTTCCATGCGCGTGCGAACATTAAAAACTACCCTCCGTGGAAAAATAAATATTTCTCTGAGTTTTTTTGTCTTTGCATGTAGGTAGGTAGTAGACAAACAGGTATACGGCCTGTATGGTAAACGGTCACCGTCGCCTATAACACCGAAAACATTAAAAGCATTATTAGTGCGTTGCCTAGGTATAGGTACCCCTTGAAGGACTCTAAAGACATAACACAAACTTTTATTAGTTTTGCGACAGAGGTGAGTGAGTAGGGTAGAATTGGCGCGAAAAAAACAACTGCAACATGTCGCATGCCCGTAAAACATTAGTAATTTATTATAATGAAGCTTGTCAACTTTCTCACACACTTTCTGATGCCACATTAAACTGTTTGAAGTAGCGTCTTGGAAACACAGATTGTAGGCACGTCGGTTTATTCATTCTACCATTAAGACGTGACGGTTAGATTGACTTAGGTAAACCTTTTTTAAAAGCCAATTACCTAACTGAAGGTACCAGTCAACCAAGCAAAACGCAATCCACCAAAATCAAATGAAGTTATACCGCGGTAGGTCGCGTCTGCTGTGTTTACGTACTCCAAAATCACGTGGCCACTCACCGGTCCGAGGTTGTCAAAGCCGTGCTGCAGCGCCACCTGGTGGGCCTCCGCATGCGGCACCGACCGCTTGAACCGCACCAGGAAGGAGTTAGTGAAGACCTCTCTAGACGCGGCTACAGCTATTAGCATCGAAACGGCCAAGCATTTTAACCACATGTTCGCACTGTGGCCGCCGGCCGCTGACTGAGGCTTGACTCCCGCTGACGTCATTGATATCGACCCAGAACACGCGCATGCGCGACTTTGCCATTCAACACAGCCTTTTCAATAAATGCTGAATACACACTCGTGCAAAGCTGCTTTGCAAGTGTCCTGATGATAGCGACTAGAAAAGCGCATGCAAGCGCTTGCCAACAAACGCACATGAATACACGAAACAGTAGGCTCTGATAGTGTTGGGTGGACCTAGGTACAAGACGTAGACGAGGTACAGAACTATAAGAAATGTCATTGTCTCAAACAAAGAAACTTTCTTCACAATGGCATAATACTATCTACACGTGTGTTTAGCAAGAGCACAGAAGAATATCACTTCGTACACAAGGGAGTGTTGTGCAACAAAACAAACTCTTGATGTGAGTAGATAAAACGTGTGTTGTTGTGGACGTCATCGCCAACCCAATGCTTAGTCTCGTGACCTTGTTACGACTTCGATGGATGCCACCGCAGCGCTAAGTGGCTTGGCTAAAAGCTTTACGGGAAACAGTTTTATGGAATTGTACTACTACTTACCTACACCATAGGGTTTAGAAGCTTAAAAGCCCATTTAGCGTGGAGCGGTCTAAAGTCTTTGGAGAACAGTAGCTATCTTATCGAAACTCGCGATAACCATCAAGTTCGATACACCTAGGTACGTCTAAGTATCGGAATGGAAGAAAGTTTTAATTAGAAATCAGGCATCGTGCAAATGCTGAAGCAAACCGTAGTAATAAAAAATATCAGCGTCCAGTCAAGTATAATATTGCCTAATCAACTAATCGCACACATTCGTATGTAGCGGTAGGTTCGTACGTAAGTCTATAAAGAAATTTAATCGTATAATATCTTGACTACGATATGACCAACGCAGTCTTATGGGTTTTGATTTTTACGTTTCTGTTAGATAGCTCAAAATGTACAAAAGGAAGAAAGGTTATGGAGGGGTACGTGGTAGGAGGATATGCATCAAATATTGAGAAATTCCCCCACTCTGTGTTTCTAAAGGCACATTGCAAGATTGAGTGGATTTGTGGATCAGCGGTCTTGAACCAGCGGATGCTCATAACAGCAGCACACTGCATCTTCGGCTGTCAAATATTATACAGCCATCGCATAGAGGTATTGGCGGGAAGTGGAAACTTGAAACAGGTATGGTACATAAACGCTAGTGTCAAAACCAGGATCAAGTGTATTTTCTCAAGACAAGTCATCAATAGGTCCTTACGTAAGTAGGTACGTGCTTCATCGAGCGAGCTCTTAGAGCTCTTATTATATTTTCCAAGATGGCAGTGTCGCTGTATGGTAATTAGCAGTGCCTGGCAGTTCCTACATTATCCGTACTGGAGAGAAAGCTAGAGGAAGGTGTAAGGTATTTCACGAGACATCCTAATTTATCTTCACACTGTTCTCAGGTTAATATCAAGAGGTCAGTGAAGCGCTTCGTTGTCCACAACAATTACCACGAGAAACTGTTGCAAAACGACATTGGCCTAGCACTGTTGGATAAAGACTTCCCCTTAGGGAGGAACGTGAAACGTGTCATTATTCAGAAAATATTTCCCGAAAATACATATTTTGCTACTGTTGCTGGTTGGGGGGTTGTGGACGTAAGTTACCTACTCTATACATTGATTGAACGGTAATTAATTAAGTAGATCATTTCGATAAATCGGTTTACAAATGCCAGGTACGGTACAAGTCAAATCCATGATACTTCAATCTCGTAAACAAAAATCCATCATGCAGTGCTACAGAATGAGACAAACAAACAGGTCAAACGATCTCAAATAGAACACGATGAAATAAATGATTTAATTTTACTGTAGGAAGACACCAGACTTACCTCTACCATGTTAAAGCAAGTACAACAGAAGCTACGATCCGAGACGACTTGCGCCAAAATTGGACGCCTGATTCCAGGCATGTTTTGCGCAGGGAGCGACAATTTTTACGAAGACCATCCAGCAGAGTAAGCTCAGCCATTTTGTTTACCCGGCTTTCAACTAGGTACCTTCCTTTAGAATACTGATCTATCATGATCAGAATGGAAATAGACAAACGATGATAGCTATTGAAAGCGTACGATGATTCTCGCCAAATTTTCCCTTATTATGTCAAGGTCTCCGTGTAGACTGCAGACACATTGGACAATGGTGACACTGCTCGGCTACTGCGGTTAGAAATACGTTATTATCGCTTGACTCGTTATTAACCATGCAGTTTGCTAGTCTTGAAAGAACTGCTTGGTTAGGTCTTCAAAGCACTAGGTGCCACTAGAAACTGCAGGCAGAACGTAACCGATGAATTTTTTCAGGGGTGATTTGGGAAATGCTCTGATAACCAGCAAATTTACCGCAATCGGAATAGTCTCCTTCCGCATTCCGATATTCCCTGCGCTGCTGGTGTATACCAACACGTCGTATTATTACAGCTGGGTCACAAATCGTGCTCAAGAAATATACTGCAATGGATGACAATTGCATAGTGTACTCCTATCGAGCCCAATAATGTCAGAATTAATTTAGTTTTTTTCAGTTTTCTTTGTTTTATTCTTCGGGTTTTAATAAGCATGCATAATTTAAACTACCTATAAGTTACTGAGATAACCAGACTTTTAAGAGGTTGATTTTGAAATTATACAACTCAATATTAACGATCAAAGCACGGTTAAACTCATATCTTGCATTGAAAACTAGTTTTATTTTATGCAAGTTTAATGTCTAATCAAGTAGGTAGTCACAAATTCAATAAGTAACGGTGAGCCCGTAAAGAAAATTAACGACAACCGTTAAAACTTTTTGCTCAATGTCCATGATATTATGACTAACACATTCGTTTTGATAATATCATTCAAATGCGTTTTGATTTTTCTTTTTCGAACTATCAAATGTGTCAGGAAGGCCATAGACGATTTCGTGGTTGGGGGGCAATTAGTGGATAAATCAGAAAACCCCCATTCGGTGTTTCTCGACCAAGGACAATGGGTAGAGGGCAAGAAACCTCAAGTGGAGTTTAGTAGTACCTAGTAAGGCTTTTAGCGGAAAAGTTCGTCGGTACTTCCCGTACTTACCCCACCACTGTACCTATTTCTGACGCCAACATTGATGCTCGCATACCTAACTGTGTTCAGAGCCCGTAGTCTGAGTTTTATGTTGATTTGCAACAAGCGAGAATCGAGAAATTCGCAGTTTTTGTACAGAGAAATCATATACCCTCCCTTTTGCTTCGCTGTAATCAGGTAAAATAACAGATTCAGCGCAACAATATTTGTGCCATAAAACTGTAGGCAGATTTTAAATCTGTTTTTTTTTCAGGGGTGATTCGGGAGGTGCACTTGTAACCAGTAACTTCAACGCGATAGGATTAGTTTCCTTCAACACTCCAGTATTCCCAGCACTTACAGTGTACACTAATATAACATTTTACTATGACTGGGTGACAAAGTATGCTAAAGATATTTACTGTAGGTAATTACCTTTTCTAAGTTTTCTAAGGTAACTCTTACAATAATTGTTTTCCAAACTTGGGCAGTTAGTGGATCTAGAGCTCGACTACGCGATACAAAACCACCCTTATGCAGGTACAATTTTTTTTTTAACCTTTTACATTGTATGCCTGTTACACTGCATGATTCTTATGATTTACTGAATAAAACATAATTGACTTTGGCAAGTGCCTATCAGCTCACTTGGTTAAATAAAAATAAGAGTAGGTTAGGTACCTACTACCATATAATATCATATAATTCGGTTTTGCGGCTAGGAATGGACTAACAATAATTTTCTGTTATGTACGAGTCAATCCATGTGCATCCAATATTAGTGTATTGTAAAGAATTATTATTAAAGCATATCTTTGAGTCTACAAACTGTTATTTAAACATATTATTCCCACAAAATAAATACCTAGCAGAGAGAAATGAGTTGGCTATGACGATCATCTAATTTTTATTGAAGTGAAACAATAAATTAATTTTCAAAATATAATTTATTGCCTAACAATATGAGCAGTTTCACTGACTATCACTGAATGATTATGAATCAATTGCTTGTAGGAGTACTAGTGTTGGCAGCGGCACATTCCTTCTCCATTGCATGTGAGGGTGGGTGCTCCAGAACATTGTCAATCAATCCAAAACTCTTTGCTTCTATTGGCGACATGAAATGATCCCGCTCCATAGATGTTTGAACCTTCTCCTTCGCAAGTCCAGTGTGCTTTACATACAAATCATTGATCTGTGCTTTGAGTTTGAGTATCTCCTCTGCCTGTATCTGTATATCGGTGGCTTGACCTCTCACACCTCCTGATGGCTGGTGGATCATTATACGCGAATTAGGAAGTGCATGTCTCATACCTGGAGCTCCGGCCGCGAGCAGCAGTGACCCCATACTGCAGGCTTGACCGACGCACCAGGTAGCGACAGGCGGCGTGATATACTGCATCGTGTCGTAGATTCCAAGTCCCGCAGTGACGTTACCACCCGGTGAGTTTATGTATAAATGCACTGGTTTTTTGCTCGACTCTGACTGGAGAAACAATAGTTGCGCGACCACCAAGGAGCTGATTTCGTCGTTGATCGGCCCCATGAGGCAGATGATTCGTTCGCGGAGCAGTCTGGAGTAAATATCGTAAGCTCGCTCGCCTCTGCCTGTTTGCTCCACGACAATCGGGATCATACCGAGCTTCAGTGGTTCGCTGGTACATAACTGCCTCTGATTACTCTGAATACTCGAAGCTTTGGCTCCCACCGTGGAGGCTGTTCGAGCTATTTGACGAATGTAGCTTAGAGCCATTTCAGTAATAAATAACTATGAAAAAGAGCAAAACTTACAGCTGCAGCATAAAATCAGCTTGGATTTTTGTCGAATTTTGTCTTATTTATAATTTTATCAATAATTTTCACCTCACTTTTATATTTTCGACTTTTTGTTTTGTTTTATTTACAAAAATGAATAATGGAAGAAAGAATTAGTGTGTCAAATATCAGTTACGTCAGAATAAATAAACGTCAACTTCAACTTCTTAAGCTGTAATATGTCAACGTCAATTTTACGTTTTGCTAGGTAGAGTAGGTAGGTACTATCGGATCCCTCCATGCCATGGCACAGATGATACGCTTATGGGGTATACTCATATTGGTCTTCTAAAGCTGAGCTAACTAAAATGATTGCTTAATCTGTTGTCATCTCTTTTCGTTGTCATAAAGTGACTATGATAGAGCACTTTTTAAAACTGCGCTGAAATTAAAGTTGAATATGAATAATGCTCACAGTAGGCACAGTAGTTATATACATTTGTAGGGACTAAAATATTCTGTCATTTTAAGTTAGGGCTAGCCAGGGCTTAACGTTTATGTTAGACTAGGGTTCGTGCCTTTCATATAATAAAAATTATAAAAAACTAAACTACAATAAATGCAAATCAAATATTGTTGGTTATCAATTTACCTTTATTGAAACATCAATTTACAAACATACTAAATTAATATTGTGTACATACAATTTGTACAATTATTAAAGTAAATAAGGCGAATTGTTAATACTCATACTAATATACTTAAATAATGTGATAGCATTATATGCGATCTCAAATTATTAGACTAGTAGTCAACAATAAAATACAGTTTTTTATTTCAAATATAGGTAATTAATTACAATAATATTCTCCTCGACACTGGTTTTTTAAAATAACTTAGAACTACATGCTAATTAACTAAATGTTATTTACAATGAATAAAAAATAAAATATTAATATAAGTTAAGGCCACTCTATATAACTATTGTATCGTTATTTAATGTGATTCAATACAGCACCAAATGTGTAATGGCACTTTACAGAGGATCTTACGTTATGGTATAAAACAAAGGGCATTATGAAATATTAACAATATAGAAGCTCTTAATCTTTCGCATACTTATTCCTAACACTACGAGTGAAGTCAATTTTATGGAAGCATAAAAGTCATTGAATTTTAATGAATATAATCAAACCAGATCTATTTATTTTATTGTAAAATTGCCATAATAGATTTCTATACAACATTAATTGCATAATGTGCATTCTGGACAAAAAAAAATTACCAAATAATAATATCTTAATATTTAGGTAGGTAATTTTATTTTTTTATTTCAAGGCACTTGCCATACAATAGTAGATTGTTCACATCAAGAGCATAACATACAAATTGTAAAAATATAAATGTAATTCATCTCAAAACTGTACTTTTACAATAATAAAAATAACTTATTGTTTGGTGCGTAAACAAACCGCCTAGAATTAATTATAATTACATTAATTAGGTATTGTGCTCACCAAAGACAAAGGGCAGTTTGATTTTTAATAGGTATGTCTGTTTCTCTTTGGAACTATTTCTTCGACAACAGGTAGGGGGTTTACTCCGTAAACGAGAAGCGAAGATCCGTGCAAATTATAAATTAATTTAGATTGCGCGGTATAAGCCGTAACAACAAATCGACCGCAAGCGTTACCGCGCAGTGTAAATCAAAACTTCTATTATACGAATCTTTGTTTATCGTTTTGAGTTTAGACGTTGTCGTCCATAAAAATAATATGTAAATAACATTACAGTTAAAAATAATTCACAAAAAAGTTACCTTAACAAATTCAAGTTGGTGATCTATACCATTGTCAACGAATCCATCTTAATACCGCGTTCACACTATGCCCATGCCGCTGCCGGCATTATTGCCGCGGACTTATTGCCACAGCAACGTCGCCTTTATTCTCACTAGGGAGCTAGGGCATGAACTTGGGCCGGGAGACGGAACAGAGGCATGTTCGTGTTCTCACTACGCTCGTGCCTACTTCCCTGTCCAAGTCCCTGCCGACTGTGGCATAGTGTGAACGCAGCTTAAACTACCTACGTCCAACCACCGGTTAGCTTATGGAACATTTCTTGATCCAAAGTCTGGTTGGCGTCTTTGGAACGCATTGAGAGGAAGATGTACCCTCCGATAAACTCGTGAACAACTTTGCAGTCGGCTGATTGTACTGAGAATATGATGTTGCCTTCCTCGAATTGCACCATCATGTGTTTTATCTCCCAGTTTACGTTCCAAGCCTGAAAAAGAGATATAAATAAATACTTCAGGGTTTATGGTAGATTAACTAGATTTTTCTGAATTTCTAGATAGGATTTGACAGGGTAGAGTGACCCATCAATCTCAGAATTATGTTGTAACTAGCTTCCGCCCGCGACTTCGTTCGCGTCCCATTGGATCCCGTTAATTTTTCGGGATAAAAAGTATCCTATGTTACTTCTAATAGGAAGAAAATGTGTACAAAGTTTCATGATGATCGGTTAAGTAGTTTTCGCGTGAAAGCGTAACAAACCAACTTACATTCACATTTATAATATTAGTAGGATTTTCCTTGTGAATAATAATTCAATTTTTTATAAATTTATTCATTCATCGTGTACACTCAAGATTTATTTACTAAACTGTACATTAAAAATGCATTTACCAACCTTCATGGTACTAAACCTCCATGTCTTGATATGATCTCCAGTGCTGGGATCTAGCCTCATTATCCTGTTGTTAGCTATGCTGATGATCTCGTCCTTCTTATGCCCCATGAAACGGACCACGAATAACGTCTGTCCGTAATCGGGAAGATTCTGCCAGGTCTTGATGTACTGGAGTTTCGCTTCTAAAAGCGGCAGGTCTTTAACGTTAACATGGCTTTCGAGTACTCGCTGGGTGAACTGCGAAGATAAGTTTTGAATTAGATACAAAATCAGAGGATTAGCGAGTCTTTGCGCTTCGAATACCACATTCACACTCAGCCCATGCCGCTCACAGTAACAGTCATTTATGAACCGATTTCAAAAATTCTTTTTTACTTCCAGATAGGTCCCATAAATTTTTTATCAAATTCGGTTGTAACTTAAATAGGAATAACTGGAAAAAACGCGTCATCCACGTGTACGACATTGCTTATTTTGCTTTCCTGTGACCTTTCAATGATGTTTATAATCAACTAGCCGTCGCCCGCGGCGTTGCTCGCGTTCTACCCTTTAGAGTGTGACGTTTTAAAATTCCTTTCTTAGTGCACCCCTACACTATGTAAGGATACTACCCTCCAAATTTCATACCTCTAGGACTTATAGTTTAGGCTGTGCGTTGATTCTCTGTTAGCTTCAAAAGAGTTTTATATATATTGATGATGATTGATGATTGATAGAACAAACCCAATGAACTACCATCATCATCGTCAGTAGCCAGCAGTATCAAAGTAACTTTTAAACTTATAAATTATTTAAAATCGTTTAAAAATCATCAGCAGCGCCCGTCTTGACCTGCTTTTGTAAGGTACCTTAGACTTGAGCTTCTTGTGGTATCTAGGTGCGAGGTAATGTTCTGGCGCGAGATGTTCCAGATGCGGCACAGTGTGTCCCGACGATTGCTGCGGCCGTTGCAGCGCCAGCAGGGCGCGCACGGCGGCCGCCTCCGTCTGGAAGGCCGCGTCCGCGAGCGAACGGCCGCGCGAGCCGAGACGGCACGCAGACACCCATTCCGCGTATTGATCCTCCTGAATTATTTATTTATTTATTTACTAGCTGATTCGGCGAACTTGTTTCTAGACTGATGTTTTTTTTCATGAAAAGGAGGTTAAATGCTGACACAATTGCCGAAATCGGACGGGAAAGATGATAACAAATAAATGGCTAGGCTAGACGCTAGGCTATGATATGACGTGATATGACGACTATGATATGAGTAGGTATGATGTTTTGACTGATGCGTTATTTTAATAAAAAAAATTAAATGAATATCATATTATTTTTATTCCTACTTATTGTCGAATAGTATTATAATTCAGTATTAAAATATGATGGTGTCGATTCTGTTGTTGTATTCCAAAAATTACCTAATTTGACAGCTCTAAAGTTATAGCCGCCCTTGTCTTCTTCTTCTCTACAATAATGGCCTGTGTCCGTCATTTCGACAGACAATTTTGCCAATGTCAAGTGTTAAAATTGTAATAAATAAGTCAAGTCAAGTTTCAGTTTATGAGAAAGTGACAGCAAAATTTTTTGTGCTGTTAATTAAGTTAGTTTAGAAAAATGCAACAAGAGAATCGATACCACTAACTAATTACATAAGTTTTGAGGTTAGACTACTCGACGACGACGCAGCGTATTGGACGTATGGTCTATTGAAGTGAGGGATTATTAAGACTCTACTATAGTCAGATAGTACTTACGTTCTCGCATTTGAGCCACATCTCGTGCATGGCGTCTTCAGCTGGTATTTCCAGCTTGACGCTGTAGCGACCTGACGCGGGGTGCGCGTCTGGAGTTACCTGGAATCACATACATACATTTAGAACATACATATTTACATCCGGGTATACATAAGCCTAAGCTGGGGTAAAGTGAAAATACGCGTAAATCGATAAAATCTGGGTAAATCTAGATGCCATAGGTATTTTAACGCTTTAAATTGGGGTAAATATAAATGCTTAAGGAATTACAGTGGGAATCCGCTAGCGACCCCAAACTGGGGTGAACTGGGGAAACTGCTTTTGGTGTAGAGAGTTCAAGCTGTATGTAAGAATCCACGTCTTTAATTTCAATAAAATATAGCCTATGTTTTAATTCGGAAAGAGGGCTTCTGAATAGTTAAGGCAGATAAACAGACAAACTCGATTTTCGAAATCAATCGTTTATTTAGTAGATCTGTATAAATAGTTTATCCGTATCTTTAATTTTAGTTTTTGGCTTTTTTACAGTTTTATAACAGTACTTATAGATAGATAGATATTTACCTCAGCCCCCCGTAGCTCCACAGAGTATGAGGGTGGTTCGCCCCGAGCGGCCGCCTCTTGTGATGAATGGATGCGCAGAACTCCATCGCGGCACGAGATCCATGCCTTTTTGTACGATTTCAGTGTTAGACGTTTCGGTCTGCAATTAAAATACAATGTTATGGTATTTATCGTTGTCAGAGATATGCTTTGGTTATACTTTTCGATTAATTTTAGAAAAAATAATAAAGAATAAAAGACATTTATTTGACATTTTATTTCAAATTAGACTTAAGTGTCTAAATTAATTAATCGATTGTCTGGAAGAAATCGCATGTGCGCGATAAGACCGCCAATTGTGGGGTTAATCTTGCTCTTATGCTAAATGCACAAATAGTCAATAATAAAGAAGTTATTTATTTGTATTTATCTGATCCATAGCGTAATAATGTTAGACTTGTTATCATAAAAGTACAAGCCTTTACAAATAAATATCTGGTGGATATTATTTTTATTAAATTTTGTGACAGACATAAATCAAAATATTGGCTAACAGATATTGATACAATACGTATTATATTTTGTTATATACAGTACATAAAATGATTAATACTACAATAATATGGAAAGTACAATACAATAGATGGTAATAAAATATTTGAGGTCGAATAAAATACAAAGGGAGTGGGAGGTGAATTTATTGCTAAGAAATAAGGCCTGTGAAACTTGTACAGTTATCGGAACTCAAGTTTTTGGCTCTAAAGTAATTTATCGCATCGTCCTATCTCGCTCTGATTAGTATCAAATAATACATGAGCAAACGAGACGCAGATTTGCATGAGATTACTTCATGGCTAAAAAAAATATTGTGACTACTGCATGGGCGTATTCTTTGAACAAACAAAATAAAACTTAGAAACTTGGTACCAATCAATACAGATAATTTTGGGAAACAATTAAGTAGGTACTAAAGGAACCGAACGCTAAAAAATACATAGGTTTATGTTAAAAAGCTACATCTAAATTGTAATTTTAATACTACTGTGTAGGGGTCATAGATACACTACAGGGTAGATTCCAGGGTAATCAGAAAATCTTACGCTATATAGCAGATTTCGTTGTTACATTTGCTGATCGCCGACCGCATGATCCAAGAAAAATAATGTTAATATATTTGAACTAATACATACAAAGTAAAAATTTAAAATAATAAATGTATAAAATGAAGAGATAAAATGTTTGTTATAATAGTATAGATAGATAGACTCACCTGAGATATTTTAAGTATCCAGCGAGTTCTGGCACGTGTGTTATATCAGGCCTGGCTGGCGGGCCGCCTTCCAACTGTGCTTGTAATTCGCACAATGCTGCATCGATTTCGTCTTCAGGAGCGGCCCCGCTGGTGTTGGCTGAACCGTCAGCGGCGTCGAGGCTACCGCCTGCTAACGTCTGCAGCTCGATTTGCAGCTGTTGGACAAACATATCGGTAAATATAAATCCTACTAATATTATAAACCTGGATTAACACATAAGCTACTTTTTATTCGAGAAAATCAACGGGATCTAACGGGACGCGAACGAAGTCGCGGGCGGAAGCTAGTTATTTATGTAAACATCTAGTGATATTGGGAATTGTGGAGTTTTTAAGTATCCCTGAATCAAAAGGGACTCAAAATCAAGAGGATCTTCCAAAGTTAAGGACAGTTTCCTGTAGGTTTCCCTTAATGCCCCATCTGAAAGGTCTATCTTGTATACTCGACTGTTAAATGCTGTCATAAGTAAGTCGCTCTGATAATGTAGAAGAAGGGTAGGCAGCGGAAATAGATAAAAATAGGCTCATTTCGATTATAAATCTTATCATAAAAGCTTCTTTCAAAGGAAAACTAAGTAGACCCTAACAAAGTCTCAAAGAGAATCTCATCTCACCTGTAGAGCTGCAAACAGCAGCATTTCTTCTTCAGTGCAATGCACTTCCTGATTCAGAATCTGCCAACGTGCTTGTTGATACAACTGGTTTAACCTCGACGCGTCCTGCGCCCTCGGCGTCAGATCGAAGAATGAGTAGAATTTGAAGCGCAGCTGAAGTGAGTCCCACTCTCTTACGTACTGCTCCATTATGGAGAGGGAAGAGTCGAGCCATCTGTAGACCAATCGGAGATTAGATCAATGACGTCTAGTGTGGTGAACCAATCGCAGATCAGATAAATGACGACAGACTGGATATTCCAGCAGCCTGGTGGACGAATCCGGTGTAACAGATGCTTTACAGCGTTTGGGTAGATCAGTTATTTAGACAAGACAAGAATGGTTATCGGAAATGACTGATTAGAAGTTAATCAATTGCTATAGAGTATTCTAGAATGTGTTTTGCCAAATTTCTCGTTGCTCTTAGCTGGTCTGGCATTTTTATAAGGATGTAGGTAAAGAAACTCAAATGGTACTGAATAATGTTCTGCCTATTTCACTATTCTAGAAGTCGTAACAGTAACGAAGACACGTGTCGTGATATCCTCTAGCACTCAACAGTTACGAAATTGTGTGTCGTGATCGTGTTTGATGACGAAACAATTATTACCGTAGCTGAACAGCGGCCTTGAAAACCGCAGCTGTGATAACATAACATACACAACACATTCCTTTTACTTTGATAAAAACACACAATCATACACTGGAGGTCTGCAGGCTTAGCAAAATCAATAGGCGGTTCTTCTATGAAGATACTAAAACCAAAGAGAACGAGTTACGGTCTCTTTTTCCGTCAAACCAATCAAACAAGTATGACTTCTTCGCTTTGGTATAAAGGAACATTGCCGAAGTCCGTGCTGCGCCTCTATTGGTCAGTGCAAAATGTTTGCCAAACGGTATTAGCCGCGTATTGACTGACCGAGCTGCCTCGCGAGGCTGGCGCGCAAGGCAAATACTCGGGCAGTCAGTACGTGCCTCGGCCCGAGCCGAGTGTTGTCAGTTTTTGCCGCTGCTTGAAGATAGTAAAACTCACCCAACGTTCATCCTAGCACGTTCCATCAGAGATTTAGGAGTGAGCAGAGACTCTCTTGACTGACTGTCCAGTTGTATTGGAGAATCAGCTAATGAGAGTTCAGCAAGGGAGTCTAATGCGTCCATAGAAACAGCCCTGGGTGGTGTACCGCAGTAACCACCGTCGCTGGAGCCGTCGCTCTGTGTGCTGTAGATCTGGTTTCCATATCGACGGAGAGTGCCGTTCTGGAATGGTCGAATGTGAAAGTAGTAGATTTATATGAGCTGGTGATATTCTTAATCGCTAAGGAATTGAAAAGGATATACCTAATTTCTAAACTAAAAGTCATGTGACCATTTTTAGACATCTTTGACGTTCCCAAGCGATTGTAGTGTGAACTTGGCTAGAGAGGTCTTGTAGTTATTGTTATTATGGTACCAAAGATCACTAAATGGGACTGAGATCCCATTTAGTCATTTTAAAATGGATCCGAGATCGTCAGTTCAACGTGCCCATCGAAATCACTAACTGTCTGACGCCAAATTTTGAGATCTTGTACGTTTGAAGGGGCAGAATGGTTCTATCAAGAAGTGGTCACGATAGTTGCTCTATGATAATGTAATGCTGTTGTGTAAAAGAGACGTGATGGCGATTAATCTGACAGTATACCAATTCAAATCAGTAACGCGCCTGCATTCTAGGATCGGTTACTGCAATCCATCCTTCATTACTTGCTCTTGCATTTGATTTCAAATATTTACACAATCCTAGCCTAGTTATTGTTCTACACGAACCAAACGTGCCTTTAATCATAATAGCAACTGCATGCAAACTGGGGATCTAAACACAGGATGCAAGTCAAGTTACAGAAAATCCAAACAGTTTCTATACGGAGAATTCTGCTAAACTTATATCCACACCGTGCCATTGTTGTTTGTTCCTATTCCTGCTGGTTTCCTTAGAATGGTAGAGAACGAACACCACAGACAGACAAAACACACAGACATAACTTCTGCCATAAGAAAACTACTGCTAGGCAGTTGACAGATCTATATTTTTCAGGAAGAATAATCTTGAATCTTCTCTATCCACCAGCGTGTGATCTTACCTGTTGTGAAGCTACAGGTGTAGCAGACAGCGATCTAGGAGGAGGTGGGGTAGCAGGACATCCATTAGACTTGTCCAGGCTGTTGGAAGAACCTCTAGTGGCGCCTATGAATGTATTTGTGTCTGGTCCCTGATTCGGCTTTATCCGTTTAGCCTCTTTAAGATTCTGGTAGTTTTGTTTGAGGTGAGATTGTTCCAGCGGGTAGCATAGTGATAGCTCTTCCGGATGTCTGATACCTGGTGAAGAAAGAGCAATTGATTTCCTAACAGATATATTGAGAGCGCGTAACATTAATCTTTTACGACGGTTTTTGAGAGTTTTAGCTGATTCGGCTGAATACAATGTAAGTAAAAGTTTGAAGAGGCACTTCGATTTTACGAGACATGACATTTTGTGAAACTGCCAATAAAACTGATACGAGTGGGAAGTATTATGCATTTAGATTCCTTCATAATAATGAAGTCGTAAAGACACCATAAAGGATAAGATACTGGGATTTGTGCCAACCAGACCGATACAACCACGCTTTACGTTATGAAACTACGTCATATCGAATGCAGATATCATTTAGATATTCGGGAACTCCCAAACTTCCACATCTAGCCATCTTTATTGAATTAGGTATAGACTGGGAGGCGCGCGACCTTCAAAAGCTAAACTACTGTTATATTTACAAAGAGCTAAAATTGAATTTTATGTTGTCCGTCATCAGCCAATTTTAGAAGGAGTCTGTGTACTACAGCTACTTACCAAGGCTTTTACAGAGCTGAACAACAGCGCTGAACGTGTCAATAGAGAAGTCAATCTTGCAGTCGATAAATCTCAGATCAGGGAGTTGGATCCTGAGGGGCTTGTGCATCGGTGTGAAGTGCAAGGCAGCGTCTGCGTGGACTCCGTACTGGTCGAGGGTGTGTTTCGGACGGGAGAGCCATTTGTTGCGGGTGGGCCACCAGAGGGCGTGGTCTGACCAGTCCTTTTTGAAGTCTGGAAGAGAAAAAAATACCTAAGCTTAGTAGATAGATCACGGTTGGAACTGATTAGCGTGCTGTTTTATTTGCGTGGTAAACATAATATAAACAGTACTGCTCTGGATACAAACGCTTTTTGAGATGAAAAAGTTGGCAATAAGTTATACCAAGATAATTTTAGATAACTCGGACTTTGGCATTGCAAGAACAGTCGCAACAGATCACTATTTCCGATACATATACTTTACTTATCCACCTAACAACAGAAACGTCTTTATAAAGTGTTATATCCCTAAAAAACTTCGCTACGGATCAACGAAATCAGCGGCATTATATAGCCTTCCCGTTGATTAATAGCGATTACAACGGATCTATTGTTGAAAAACGTCATTCGTGAGTTGTTTAGCATACGACCACCCTCTGCGTCACGGTGTTTTAAGCACGTCACATGGTAAAGGTGTTTTTACACGTAGTTTTAGGGCATTGATATTTTCCTAGCCTATTTCGTCCTAACTGGGACCAAGTCTCCTCCAATGACTTCCAATTTTATTCTCCCCCCTCACAACCTTCCTCTCGCCATCTCCTTTCACAGGCGTTTAGATTTCTAATGAGGTAGTAATGAACCGTTTTTTTTTTTTTTTTTGTTATTTAATTGTCCTGGGTAGTTACCGATACAGCGTCAATATATTCGTACTATTTCGATCGATTACATAACTCTTGTAGTTTTTGTTGGCCACTAATCTGAACCACTGGATTTAGATGACTAAAGAAGCTACATGGTTCAAGTTACAGTGGTTATTCAAAGTCGCGTTCATTGGTTTTCCTCCCGAGCTTATGAGTCACGGACGAAGCGCCTGAGGTGAGTAGGTGAAGTAGGGAGGTATAAAGAAACTGTAACATCTAATTACTATGAGTCACTAAGTAAGGCAGGTACAGTTTAATAGAAAAACATGTTTACAGTTGAGTAAGCAACAGTTCTACGTGATGAAATATTACCTATAACATGATTAATAAAAACGGCCATCAATGAGTGACTAACTATCTACGGTTTTCCAGTTTTAGGGAGTTGTTTCCTGCAGTTGTTATACTGTTGAAAATATTATACTTCAAAGATGTGCGTAGTTAGGTGCTATACCTAACCAAACTAACTGTACTTACGTGAGAGGTGTGTATGTAATTTTTTATTTAATAAAAGTATTACTAGTAGAGTGAGTAGAGAAGGAAACATCAAATAGTGATGTGACAACTAAGAAAGGAATATGAAATGCTCTAGGACTCAGGCGAATGTTTTAACTTGTATAACCCATCAATTTAAATAAACTACTCTTTCTCTATTCTAGATAGTTAGATGCAAGCCGAGTTTGTGGCTTTATTTAAGGTTACATATCTACTAGACATATGGATATATGTAAGTAAGCAGGCATTCGAGACATACAGAAGTACCAACAGCTGAGAGCATTACTAGATAACGCTGACACGTGAAGACAAGATACACAAAACAAACATACCCACACAACTACCATCTTTCACAATAATACAATTCGACCACCAGCAATAGTCAAAGAAAACATGATATTAGTAGTTTTCGTAGAGACAGATAGAGTGCTATTCAGCGCTCATATAAATTGTTATTATTTTGCTGACTAGTTTCTATCTTAGATAAAAGAGATTCAAGATATTTATTGGTACCAAGAGACCGCGGAATAGAGAATTTAGAGAATAGATAAGAAACCAAGAAAGAAGTTTCAAAGATTCAAGTAGTCCAAACCTCTATGATTGAGTCATAAACAAACACACATCTAACCTTTCGCATTAATATTCTTAGTAGGTGTGAAAAGTTATAAACATGGAACCATTTCAATGTTGAATACTCCCATTTTGTTAGTAATCTCAAGGTGTGGCCGTTGGAATGGTCCATTATTTTTTAATGGCATTATATCTCGTAAAACATTGTAGTACCAAAATACAATCTCCGAGAATTCAAGCTCCAGATTCTCAGACGGATGACACAAAATGCAAAACGAGAAAACAAACTCTTTAGAGATTTATTGAATGTACCTAAGGATTCAGATTTAAAATATGGTGAATATGAAAGTGACGTCATCACAAGCTCGTGAATTCGACGTGCCATAAACCGGTGACTCATAGGTATGTACAAAATAAATGTGCTTACAACTTACAATGCTTCTCTCAAATATATATCAGAGGTCAAAACAATTTTAGCAGCTGTTCAATATAAAATGAGCCAAGGTCGATGCCTTGCAATATTTGAAGCACGTGACAGTACAGTACCTAGTTATTATTATTTATTCATCCATATTCAATATAGATTTTACAGAATTCCATCTTCACAGTTACCTAAAAGAACGTGGGAGACGTAGAAGAAACCTAGTGAATCTTTTCCTAAAGTCTGACAACAATCGTGCGTGGCCGCTCTTTTTGAGGATATTTCTAAGGAGTGCTCATCCATCAGCAAACCCATCATACGTAACGAAGTAACTTCTGAAAATATAATTGTTATAATAAACAGAGCTATTGAAACCGGTAGTAAAATAGATACATGATTGTAGAAGAACACCGGCCTTGAAGAAACACAAACATAGAACAATCCTCATCTCGGACTAGAACCAAAGGAAACAAGGAAATAACTCACCGTAAATCAATCAGACCACAATTTGTTATTATAATGAACGCGTCGCGATCATAACTCATGATTGCATTCATAAACACTATCGCAACAAGCAAGACGCCATGTATATCGATAGACGACAATACAATTCCACAGTATATGGCAATAGAGGTAAAAAAACAGTGTTGCCATTTTCAAAAACAAAAGCAAGATTTTTTGAACTCCATTATCGCAGACATTTCTCTATCGATAGACGATAATGTAAAAGACTACCAAGATGGCAATACAAAGATGGCAGAAATTACTAATGTCAAAAACTAAAAACTAAGTAACTTCTGAAAGGTGAGTCTCAAACCGCGTTGCTTTGGCTTCATAAGTCGTGCATATTATTAGGGATTCAACGACATTGTCGTAAATTGCATAAAAACTACCGTAGGGAAGAGCTATTAAGGGTATAGGTATGTTAAATTTGTGATAAATTATGTCTTCTTTATATATTTGTGTAAGTAAAGTGTGAAGGAATAGCTGTGCTGCCTCCAAGGAAGGACCTTAGTTTTATTCAAGATACTATTTTAACAAACGGTACGCATTATCTCCGCTAAGCACTAATTTAGTGTAGAGCGCTGCAGGGATACGAAATGATGATGACAATTATCTTTAATTGACATACCGTCGTTTGACTTCTGCACCTGCTCTAATGAATCTTCTAAAGCTGTTAACCCTTGCACCAGTTATAGCAGCCATCCGTTACTAATCTTATGTTTATGATGTTTGAAATCAAAGTTGATGTTATTTGTGTTAATCTTGGTTTAACCTATGAAATACGGGGATTCAAAGCACAATGGATTGATTGTTGTTTTTGTTCCTGAATTCTAGAAGCCGGTGGGTTATCATTGATCAATTTTGAGTTTAGACGTCTTCGTAATTTTCGTCAAAATTGCCAACGTTTTAAATAAAGCAGTGTTATGTATATTTAGGAATCTTAGGAGTCACCATCGTCGCGTTAGTTAACCTAACCATACCATCAAATACCACCATTTTACCAACTTTTCATCTCAATTTACACTAAAAGAGTTTTGTACATATTAAATTCAATTGACGTCTCTTTTTAGATTCTTAATGTGCTAATTTGTAAATTTGATGCAGACTTTTAAGGACTTTGTAATAAGAACTATAGTAACACTGCGCTTGGATCTTTGATGATGTTATTTGTGAAGCAGAAGATGCTGTTGAGTTGTCAACACATTATGTCGCCTCGTCTCGACAAGCGCCGCCGCCAGAACAGAAATAAACAAAGCTGTCCCACATAACTGTCGATAGGGCCAGAGTTATTATCTCTCTAAATTATGTTTATATTTTGAAGATAAACGCATTATACGCCGACTACTTTTGTAATGTTGCCTCTTACGAATTCAATCTTTGAACTTCTTGTTACAAAGTGATAAAAGCCATGTCCAGCTTCCATTTTTATCCTTTTTTTCCTCACCCTCTCAGAATGTTTCATCTTATCAGATCTATCGCAATGAATCGATTTACAGTCTTCAATGGTCTTCACGCGCATAAGTAAGGTGCAACAGTATAAACGTAACACTGGCTCAGGCGGCTCGACATTGGACACAATCGACCATATAAGGAGCAGAGCTGACACTACAGGAATAAATACACAGTAACAACCTCGACAGCTGAATAAGATTAAATGAGTGATCATTAAAATATTTTGTAATAATTACTGAGAAAGATCTCGCGTCCGCTCGTTATGTTTTACCTTTTTGCCGTTCAGTTATCGGAGCTTATCGCGGTTTGAGTCATCTAAAGCAGCTGTATAATTGCAGTGAAGTATTACAATATTTACAATCCCATTAAAGTATCATCGTCACTTTGTAATCATACTTTTTGTTATCTGTAGCTGTTTTGGAGCTTCGACGCGGGATGGCTCGTTACACGAACATACATGTTTCCAACAATGGTATTTTAGACCCGAGGTATTTCTCTTCTCTAGAAATCGCGATACGTGATATGGCTAGTAAGATCGCGAAAGTAGAGGATGCCAAACATGTCTCTCCTAGTTATTCAACATCAAATATGGTCATAGACGCTGCGGGTACCGCAACTACTATCAAGGTTGATAGACAAATAGCTGCCGATAACGAGAAGCGATATGAACGCAAAGCAATGTGGAATGGAAACGCTGGTCCTGGGAGCAGGCGTTGAGTTTCCGCAATAGGTTGCAAATTGCGAAGAGATCGTTCGATTGCTATTCAAGTATCATGAAAATGCTATGTAAAATTAAAGCAAGGAGCAAATCTCGTTCCGAAACTGGAACGACTACTCTTAAATTATGAATTATGAATGTGGGGCGTCTCGCCAATTTTATTACTCGCTTGGTCTGGTTTAATGCCATTCAAAATAGCCTCCAGGCCGTATAATATACTCTCGCTGATCAATTTGTAACCATTCATTATTCCTGACCCGCAATTCACAGAAATTATTTTCATAAGATGAAGTGATGTAATCCGATGATATCTTATCAAGAAGAGCAACAATAATTGCAGATCGAAATAAGGAGTTCATTCATTGAATTGCCGGCCAATTAAAGTACTTTAGACCATTAAACAAAGGCAATAGACTAGAGTACTGCGCTAATTCTGAGTTAGCATGATGCGAATCGGCAAATGCATGTGGGCTGACCTAATTTGATAGTCTAGTACTTAGTATAAAGTGCTAAGCTGACCAATGTACTCGTAATGGACTGCACCTAGTTTTGCGAAGCATATAGATGACCATCAGCATGCAATGTAATACACACAGTTTGTTGAACCGTATCATTTCTTTTAATTATTATACTAACCAGGGATAAGAATTTCAATTAGAACATGTGAAATATAAGTAGGTTATAGTCAAAACGTCATACTCAAGGTCTGTCTACAGAAGGATGTGTAAATATCTAAGAATTGATTAGAATAACTAGTGACGCGAGAAAATACTATTTATTTAGATCATAGCGTTGGTTATTGCCTTGAAACTTTACCAACTATTGAGCAAGTAGTAAAAGTACACATAAAGAACAAACATAAAGCAGGCAAAGTAATTAAAGCCCCCGTTATCCAAGCTAATAGTATAAATATAGAGAAGAGCCTCGTAAAACAAACAAGAGCAAATACGGTCGCGCATGCGCATATACACACTTTGTTTATAATTTATTGAAAAATTTACTTTACCGATAATAAATCCATACTTATATTATAAATGCGAAAGTAACTCTGTCTGTCTTGTCTGTCCGTCTGTCTGTCTGTCTTGCTTTCACGCCAAAACTACTGAACCAATTGGAATGAAATTTGGTACACAGATAGTCTAGAGCCTGAGAAAGGACATAGGCTACATTATAATGCGAAAAAAGGGATGTGAGGGGTTGAAAGGGGGAGCTAAAAGTTCCATAACTTTTTTCATGAAACTTTTTTAATGTCACATTTGAAATAACTGTCAGTTGTTTGACAGTAAGAGTTTGAATGACAGGACAACGTCTGTCGGGTCAGCTAGTAAATAAATATTCTTGGACATTACACACGTCGCCCTCTAGTCCCAAACTAAGCAGAGCTTGTACTATGGAAACTAGATTGCTGATATAATATGTACTTATATACACGTTTTTTGTAAATACATACTTATGATACATAGTAACACCTAATACCCTAAGTATGCATATTACCTGCTCGATAGGCGTTTGCTTCGTTACTTTAACTTAAGCTAATATTTCCTGTTAACGTGCTATGGAAATTTAATCATATTTATTCCCTTACAATGTTAAATTAATTGTCAAGGTGGTCTGTAACAAAGTACAGTAGTGGAACTAGGTCAGACCCTGCGGTACGCCTTTGACGTCGGCGGTTATAAGAGATCCGCTTTGAGATTACAGCCGCGACGATATATTACGTCCATCTCACTGGTAAAAAGAATAAAGTATGCTAGGGAATTTCTTCTAATGAAGTTTAAAAAAAGTAGATATCTACCGTCTTAAAAGCTTTACTGAAATACGAAAATGCTGTGTGAAATCCACACTACATTACTTGACTACTGATACCAAAGTACAGCTAGTGTTGGATAATGGATGAAACGCACACCATTCGGCTCATGCATATAAATAGCTGGCGAACGGTCCCCCATGGAAAACACGTGTCTTCATGTCAGCAGGTGAAGCAATTCCAGATTTCCTTCAACGATAACTTACTTTGACAACGTAATGAATCATTATGAGCTAATGTAAGACTTGAATTGTAATAATCATGGATATTTTCGGTTATTCTAGGAAGCGAAGAAAATATTGGAACACAAATAAAGTACCAACGAATGTTTTTCGAGAAAGTCGTATAGTTAAGTAGGTATGAAGACGATGAGGAAATAGATAGCAATGGCATAATGAATCGAAGGAATCTAGCAGGGCGATCCTTATTTGATGAAGAGGTATAGGTGACATAATTGTAGGTGCGTAGGCGCACGCCCCAGGTCGCCGCCCACCGCTTCCGTCTCGGAGGCGGAATTACAGCACCTGATCATTGTGAAGCAATAGTTTTGCTAAAGACCCTATTTAAACCCATACAATGGCATGCTCGCTGTCGTAATATTGCACACATTCAAAGTTCAGAATACAAAAATAATGTCATAGGTAAACAAAATATGTAGTAGAGGAGCTACAAGAAAAATACTTACGAGTATTAGGATAACACGAAAAAACGTCGTTGGGTCACTCTGACGGTCACTGACGTTATTCGAATGCTAAGACAGACAAGGAAAGAACGGAGGAAACTGACCGAAGCAAGCCCATCGAAGATGCGAATAATAACATCCGTTAATCGTTCCTCCACTGTTGGGGATCGTGAATAACATAGTGAATGATGAAGCAAACGAAAGATATTATTAAAAATAATTACGCACTTACGACGCGAGGCTTCAAATATATAAGGCAGCAGCACAAACTTGCTACGCAATTGATATGGACGTTGATTGCTAACTCTGTGATTGATTGATGAAACAAACATGATTGTGGGTGTTTACAATGAATGTCAACACTAATGCGTTCTAGTTTCATTACTTGTAATTGAATCTATTGCAACACCGAGAGGAAACGGAGCTTGGTCGATGAATGTCTTCATTCGAGCAGACATTTTTAAAATAGATGAGGCTGGTTGATATTTTGAAAGGAGGAAATAAACCCATAGTGAATTCAAAACGAACCAAGCCTGCTACTATGAAGAAACTAAACATAAATGTGCTTGACGTATGTAACCTGCATGTGTTGACTAGTTTGCGTCAAACTTACATACCACATCACATAATTCTCATTAGGTACTCATTATTTTAGATAAGGTGAACCTTCGTCAGCTTGGTTATATTAATAGTCCTATTAGTAGAATTGATTCAACGTCATAAACAATAAACCTATTGTATTGGTTTTATATTTCCTTAAATACTTTTAATGATTATTTCAATTTTATTTAACCAATATAATTATATTCCCATTAACTTTATTGCATTTGCGTTTCATTTAACACAAAAACTACAAAGAAAATTCCGAAACCACGGTACCTACTTATTACTGACATTACACATTCTAATGTATGAAATATGGCAGTTTAAATTCCACGGATAAGTTATGACTGCAGACATAAGCAGTTCCAAGAACTATTTAAGATCAAAGCCAGAGATCTGGGACACAACGACACGGTTAAATCTAACTTCTATTGAAGTCTCCTTCTAACATTAGAAATAACCAGTTGACATATCGATATTTCCTTAGTCATAGAGGATAATACTTCCTGCATACTCATTAAAACAACACAGATAAACGTAAAATCCATCCTGTTACAGTAACTAAAGTATGTAGTTACAAATATTACGTAGAAACTTCGAACTTATAACCAGTCTAGTAACAATGCCAGTCATCCATAAAAGTCGTAGAAGGTTGAACTGAGTCCAACCAAAACAACGTTTTTCTGAGGTTAAAGTACAAAATTGAACTTGAAGGCGATGCAGTCCGCATTAACGTAATTGAGTTAATAAACCCTCCATTTTATTACTTTGATAGTCAGCCAATTGTCTCAATCAGAAGGTTAAGCAAAAAGCAAAAACCTTGAACAGGTTTAAAGAGACTTGTCGATATGACCAATTGCTAGTCACAAATGACCTATTTCTCCACCGAGTAGGCAGTTAAACCCACACAAAATTACTAACGAATTGCAGCAGTGAATGAAAACTCCTGGTGTTCCAAGAAATGAAAACATAATGGCGTAAACAAAGGAAGAAAGCGTGAAATAGAAAACATTACGAAGCCATGAGAACTTAAAACAATAGAACACGTGGGGTGTGTCGCAATAGAATAACAAATAATCATAGTCGTTAGAGATGGCAGGAAAGTCATCTGAAATAACAGAAGCCGTTATTGGAGCTTCGCGTGATCAAGTTACATCTGTCTAGGGAATGCAACATACCATGCTATTATAATAATACGAAGTTGTAAGCTCCATGACACGCTATGTCATCATCAAAACATTATTACGCTATTTTTGTACATTTATACATGTCAAAATAGAGGAAGCTGTGTTTAAAAAACTATTTTGAATAATGATCTGTATCAGTAACAATCTGTGAATGAGAATTTATGGTATCAAGACTGCGTGGTTGGTTTTTGATATAACAAAAAAATTGAAGCACCCACGCCGTGTATCACTAGGGCCGAAAGGAATGCCCATTCCATTCATTGATCGCTATTCATTGACAAACCACAGCTGTTTTATTTGTAGTGCGTTTTGGAACGCACTAAAGATTAGATAGTGTTACTGCTTCATTTACCTTCGATTTCACAGCCTTCTTTTGTACGGTAAATTGAATGCGTCATCCGAAATTAGCTTTCCTTACTTTATCGTTCATTTTCAAACCTATTATGAACTCTATTTTGTCGGCTAACTACATAAATATACTTGTGATGCCATGGAAATGATTGTTAGAAAACGAAATGAAACCTCGAGTGTTATTTATGAACGAGTGGGACGCGGAAGTTGTCGAGTGAAAGCTTTCTTTGATGCAAAAATGCAAGATGCTTGATAAAGATCTCTTCTGAAACACTGCTCAGATGCATGGGGTTAATATGAAACGGGATATTGATCACGACTGGTACAAGTTATCGTATCTTGCTTGACACAATATTTCTCGCATGGTTGGATTTCATTTCATTCCTGTTACGAAGACCACCTCTATTTTCAATTTTATCTCTATCAAGGAGCCTGTGTACTATTTGTTCTACTTCGTTCAACACAACCCGTTTTATCAGAGTATCGTGTGATTCAATTAAAACCAATTGCTATATCAATTAACTGACCTTTTGGATGCCATTAGCTGCCACTTTATCTATACCAGTTACCTTAGTTGATGTGATGTTCGACTCACCTTTACCTGAAACAGAAGAAAAATCGTAAGAACATAGCAAATGAATCCGCAAGTTTGAATTTGGTTAGAAAATTGTCTTGACATTTGGAACTTTCCCTATCGTCTTTAAAAGAATAAATGTGGGCGATTTGGTAGTGAAAGTGCGTTGAGTGAAAGAGTCATTGATGATCATTTGAAATAATCGATGTATTACTACAACTTTCTTTATGGAGACTGTCTACTAAAAACAAGCAGTCTCACGAATTTTTATTTCGTCTGCTAGAATATTTCAACATTATCATTTCGAACACGTACCTACACAATATATTTATGGGTTACTTATAAATTTTATGTTTAGAGTCGCAAACCAGGTTAATTGCAAGTCAATCGTTTTTTTTAATGACACACCTTGTTAGCTAAATCTATGTCATACAAAACTAGAGACACTGATCAGACCTCTAATTCTCTCAGCAGATATCTTACTAAGACAAATATAGTAAGCGACAAACGAGTGGAACCAGTACAACATGATACAGTGCGCTGATAGCAAAGCTGAAGAGTAATTGGACCAGCTTCCTGATATTACGAACAATCCAATACAGATAGCATAGTATTATACGCTCTACATTCTCGGTAGCGGGTACCTTGCACTGCACAGTCCGGCTATCATCTGAACTCACTTTGGTTTCCAATAATGTGCTTCCTTTAACTATGACATTACTAATGTTAGCTAAACGAATATTTTGGAGTTCTCTTTCAGTCGAGGCTACAAATTATCCGGAAACTATTCTAGAAGTCAGGTTTTGCTATTAGCACGTCTAGGCCGGTAAAGCCATGGCCCTAATTGAACAGAAATACAATTAGCATTCCAAAAACAATTAAGCAAATCCAACTATTAGCGAATGTTAGCTAAATAATCTACAAAAACGTACAAATTCCATGAACAAAGCCGTTATTGTAGGCTATACTGTTTCGGGTCATATTTTCACGTGAGAAATAGAAGCCCGCAAACTTATTAACAATATTAATGTACAAGAACCTTTGCACAACGTATTAATGTTCTAACAGATGAAATCTCGGCTAAGTAAATGTTTGACAGATGATAAAACGCTTAGCACGAGGCGTGGGTAGAAAGTAGCACAAACACTAGTTAGTGTCGATAACATGTTCCTTATCTATCTTCATAACAGTTCAACAAGAGCTTTCTCACGGTTTAGGTTCATCAGTTACACTTACGGGACGAAAGTTTATGAGTTCTATCATCAACGGATCTAAGGGAAAAATAATGTCCTGAGGAGGAGGAGGAGGGCGCAAGGAAGTACCAAAAATTACCAAAGTACCAAACACACAAGTTTATTAGTCTTTGCTCGTCTTTCGTTTAAGTTATTTCTCTATGTGAAGCTATACAACTCTCCCACGACCGAGCCTTAACTAGTTTGGTCAGACTCTCAGGACGATCGACGTTGATGGATTTTCTGTCATCAGTTCCATCTTTGTTATAAGTAGGTGATCATAAATTGTCGGTGAGCTCTTAAAATAGACGGGGGCTAAGCGAGCCGTCATCATCCACTTAGCACGTTCGCGATTCGCCATCTTGGCCAATCAAGTCGTTAACCCCTGGGTACATGAGGATGTACTTGTAGGTACACTTTGTGCCTGTCTCGTCAGACTGACACAACTGAAGGAATAAAAAAAACAGACGATCCTTGTGCTCGCGTCATTAACATCCGACTTGTCGGGCACATGTCCTCGAGTGCGTTGCCTTCTATATCCTTAGGTCGCAGTTCATCAAATGACGTGAGGAAACACCCGTCGTCAAAACGTCGGTTAACGTGACAGGTTCTATATTCGCTTGTGAAACGAGCTCTTACGTCCTCTAACACCCTGCGCTAGATTTAGATCACTGGCCAAATAGGGAAGTCTTGCTCCAGCTATCTGCGCTACTTGTACATTTAAATTTCTATCATTTAACACTAAACGGCGGGTTATTATCTTGATGAACTTATAGCATGTGTGACACACAGCTCAGTGCATTATCCCGTGCACTTACTAGTAACCAAAGCTTTCTGACGTCACACTTCCACTATAAAATCCAATATGGCCGCCAGCTGTTCACGCATCTGCTATTGTGATTCCCTGCGCTTACGCAAATTAATTGGTCGATGCAGGCGCCATCCGAATGAAGCGAACGACATTTGTATTTTAATGCACTGAGCATTGCCATTAACTGACTGACATTGATTAATTTACATGGACGGTTCAGCCCAGGGTCTGCCTGCAAACTGACTTTGAACTCGGCGATGCTGCAACTGAACATAGATATTTTGAAACTTTACGCGACATTTACATTTTGTATAATAAGCTTCGCTAAGTAGGTAGTAGTAAGATTGGCCGTTGACTTAATAAATTGCGCGTAACGTGTTAATCTGGACACTTGTACAAACAGCAAATGGTCTGCAATTATGCTGGTTTGAGATTTTATTATAATTTGAAACATGTTACAAGCTTAGTTTTGTGCAAGTAATTAGCTGTAGATTGCCGTACCTATGCATTGGTGTCAGCTTTCTCGGTTTAGCTAAATGGTGAAAAGGTTTTCATGACCTCGTCTGTCCCTTTCCTTTTCAAGCTGCCATGACATAGTGGAAGAGAGAAACTTGAAAAGTTGGCTTTCGTTGATATGACCAACCAACTTTTCCATTTCGTGACTGTCTAAAAAAACAATGAAATCCATTTCCTAAAACCGTACAATCTGGGAACCAAGAATGCTTTATTAAGTGCTCTACCGTTTTACGAAAAAGCAATATCTATTCATCAACTCAAAGCAATTGGATTCAGAACAATTCAACAATTGGAGCGTGTCTGTCGCATTGTCATTGAGAAGTTACCGATTGCACAATGGACGGTCACAAATAGATTGGATATGCCCGAAAAGAGCTTCATCTAACTAAATTATCCAACCAAAGAATATTTGATAGAAATATGGACACGACATAAACTCTTGTGATTACGCGCGTGCGTAACGTATACTCTCTTCATAGATCCAATGGTTTTTCATGGTTTTTATCCGCAATGCCTTCGACAAAGTCAGAATACAAAGTTGGATGCTTGCTATTTTCAGTAAACATTCCAAAGCTTAGGTTCCACACGAGCACGGGTAGGCAAATGCAAAAGGTACGCCAAAGAAAACTAAACTGGTTTCATTTACGACCATTGTCCCACTTAACTTTATCTTCGCCGAGATATTTACGAGCAAGTTTACAGTTCGCCGTGTGTTGTGGAAGATTCTTTATCTACCAAAATAGGTGTCAACGATATTATGCAGTTTCGTGGCGGCGACTATTTTTTATCTACGTAATCTATAATCTATGGTGATTTTATTTTAACTCAGATCTTGGAATACATTTCTGCAAGATTAACACAAAACCAAGAGTCGCGGATTTTGTCATTATCTTAAAACTTTATAAAACTGCTAACGGCGATGGCGCAGGCGGCGGAGTGGTAAAGCATTTTGTACTAGCCAACATTATTGAATTTCATTACAATATTAGCAAATTTTGAAAATGTGCAATCGGAGCAAGGAACCGAACTCATCTATACAAAATGTGCCAAAAGTTGTGGAATTTCGAATCAATGTTGATGTAATAATATGGATGTAATATTCCTTATTAACCAGTTTAAAGGTTATTTCGGGTGTAGAGGTTCGAAATAAGCCAACCTTCGCGATGCCGTGACCGACATAGCGTTTTATTTACGGAGATGATCGAGTTGTGTGCTGCTAAACAACACAGGAAAACATACTACTTTTCCTGTGACTTTCAGGAAAACTGTATCTATTTTAATGAAAATATGATCCTATTTTTATACCTTTAATACCGGCTTCTTTGCTTTTCAGTCTGTGTTTGTTTATTGTTGAATTTATCTAGCGAACATCTGTTTCTTAATTAGTAACATGGTCACCATCACCATCTATCTGACCCTAGCCCACGCTAGGTGAAGTCAGCACATGTTTTCTTCTTTCAGTCTTTTCTATCAGTTGTTATTTGGGTTTTCACTCCTTCAGTAGAATCGGCGCGATTTTTAAAATCCTGGGTTCTTCTCTAGTTCTACTGTTTTGTATATTCTGAGAGTGCCACTTCAGTAGACTTATCAGAGTTTTGATAAACCTTATCTCATGCATTATCTTATGTTTACTCATTTGCTAATTTATAGCAGATGCAAGAAAAATAATTGCCTCGATAAACGCTATTGAGAACAGCCAATGTCATCAGTTATCAGTATGGTAAGCTCGACTTTATAAATAAGTGTGATAGCGTCATTTTCTTACATCATATTATAGTCTGGGCGCGACTTGTTTATATTTGCTTTGCCATTTTAGACTACAGCAACATTTTAAACGCTTTCAATAACATTGGTTTGGTTCACGATACTTTCAAGGCGATGTCCTTATTCGTCTTTGTTGACATTAGCTTGAATATCTGTACAATTTATATTACAAGCAACCGGAACTTGGGTTTATCGTCTGTTGCTAAAACCTAAAAGTAACACAGAGTTGAGCGATCTTCTACTTAAAAATAATATTAATTTATTTCATCATCCTTCTAATAAATGGTGCGTATAAGCCAGGGCTCTCCGTTAATTTAAAACTCGTTTGAAAATAAATTAGCAAAAGTTATTTTTCAAAACTGTGTATCAGTCCACTGCTGGCTAAGCTAGTCATTTAATTTACTATACCAGGTCGCGTCGCACCCTTAACTGCCAGCAGCCTTTACCTCAATAGTGATTGATGAGCTATTACCGGTTTCGACAAACTGCTTTGCATCATTTATTACCGCTATATTATAGGGGTGTTGGTTGACTCTTGACCCAAAAAATCTTGAATGTATCTTAATAAAACTTACCTAGTCAACTTACATGGGGAATTGTAATAATTATGTTGACCTTTATTTTACTGTTTTGCATTTTTTTTAAGGCACCGATTGCTGATAGTTGATTTTGTAGACTTTTCGATATACAGACAGAGAGAATAGAATAGAAATCAGACGGACGGAAGTGCTGGATCATTAATATTAAAGATTCTTGAAAGCAACTAAGGCTGGCGCCATATTCATACCATGGCTGCTTGCTACTGCCGGCAGTATTTAGCTTGTTACTATAATTTAATCTGTGGCTTATCTATACTTTTACATTCTGTGGTAGGTAGGACTCGTGCGCGTGCGCAGAGCGGATACGCGTACAGTATAAATAGCCGATAGTCTATTTTTGTCGGGGCAGAGCACCCAGGCGCCCGCCATGTGCCCCGCCGCAGTCAGAGGTTCTAATTGTTGGAAATAATGAAATTCCTTGCATGTAGAGTCATCGAAAGACCTCGACTTCGAGGGTATTGAGTCACAACTTCATACAAAACTTGGAAAGCTCTTGATTGAGGTTGATGACATCGACTTAATGGTGACACAGTTTGCTTTTTCTGCAGTAGTTATTTACTCAAACGTTTCAGTTAAGTACCTAAAAGAGTCTGAAGTAACGAATAATATACACCATGTGAAGGTACATAACACGACATTCAAGAATGTGTTCTCTGTTACCATAATATTTGCAATTGTAATTAAAACAAAAGCTAATATGTAAATAGTGGATGTTCACAAGGTCAGGGACTCACGCTCAGAGTTTACAAATATTTATCTCACCACTTGCCACCACTGCGCACTGAGCACTTACATTTCGCGTGGGAACCAGACAGGCTTTCAACAGAAATGCCAGATTTACCACCCTTATTTATAAGAACCCAAAGCTTAAAGTTCAATGAAACAAAAATGCATCTCGACAAACATCAAATACAGTGGCAGGCATCTTTCCCAGAGACAAATTTTAGCACGTCTGCTGTCCATATTATCAACAGTGGTCTAACAACTTTCGTTTTCGGAGAAGATCGTGTTTACTTTTAAGCATAAATAGAAAAAATACATAAATTATTTGACGATCACGAGGTTAGGTCATAAATATGGCTTAAACTCTGGACCACCCAGAGGTAAACTGTAGACAAATATAGGAAGCTGCATTTAGAGGGTTTCCTATAATTCAACATTTGATTAGGACTATGCGGGTAATTAGCATCGAAATCGGTAATAAGCAGGTTCGTCATAAATGGTGTTCTATTATGTTTGAAAAATGTTGAAGTCACGGTCGGTCAGATGATTGTAGCGTTTGTTACAATGAGATCTTGTATGCGGGTGGTCTGTTATAGGGTTAATCTCGATTCGATTTCAACAATAAGCCTTTTGTCATCTGATCGTAAAACAGACATGACTAGCGTTTCTGTCTATGGAGTTAAAACCTAATGCTGATAAATTATCCATCAGGGCTGGTTTAATCCGACTATAAATTCACTCAAATGTCCAATGCCTATCGATATAAAGTTTATATCCTAAACAACATTGCTATACTCACTCGATATAGACTTAAATTACTTTCAGGATGTCATGGATCAGTCAACTCAGTGAGGAACCAAACATGTTAAAGAACTTTAAGATTTTGATGAGTGCGGGTTCGTCTGGTCAGGGCGGGCGGCACCTTTGAACAGTTTGAACGTACCCCGTAATGCCGATGCCCTTTTAAGCTGCACATTAAGCATTCACTGTATGTAATATTGTTGGAAGTATCACATGGTGTACTGACATCTTTTTTTTGTTTCTCAGTCTCTTGTAAATATTTGAGTCTCAGTATTTAAAAGTTGCGCCCCAGATAATACTTCGGTTATAATTACTGCTACTACTGAATTGGGGTGTACGAACGATAAAATCTGGGTACCCGTTTGTGGGTAAAAAAACTAGTTAAATCAAATAATGATTGATGTGTATGCCATATAAAATTATAAATATGAATACCTACCTAAGTATGAAAAATTATTATATATATATTTAGACTTCCAATCATTTCCTTTGTATCATCATGCCTTTTGGCTTATCCTTTACCTCGCGTTCAACTTTTGTGTCTTTATTTATTTATGTTTTTCTCCGATTAGTATTTCAGTACAGGGTTCTACTATAAGAATCCGATCTACACCTGCAATTTTGCCAATTACTTCCAACAATAGCAAAGTCTACGTAACCTGAGCACACGCCGCGCCATTACAAGCTCTAATCAAGTTGTTCATTATTAGACCTTTCGTAATCTGTGTCATGCTATTACTGGCCACTGTGACCACCGTAAACATTTCAGTATCGAAGCCGCAGTCTAATTTAATCAACACAACATCTGGAAGCTGGCTTGCACAACCGTGCTGCCCTAAAATTCGATCGACTATTAGATCCGTTTGAAAACACCTTGCAGCCATCGAAATAGCTTCGGTGCTTGCGGTTTACGAGATTTTCTGATAGAAAGATGGTTAAGCTTATAGGAATGGACATCCGATGGGGAGATTTCGAACCGTCGCCGGGGTCCGTTTGAAAACATCTTACATAGCAACCATAGAATTAAAATCGACACTTGCAAATAAAGTTTACGACGCACAGGACGATAGTGACAGTACTATCACAGTAATAATATAAATAGCAGCAGAATTAATTTATAATTGCGTGCATGCGTAAAACCATGCATATACGTATAGACGCAGGATCTAAAATCATCAGCAAAAATACACAAATCTAGAAAGTTTTCATTGATCCCCATTTTATGTTAGTGCGATGCTTATATGGGAATAACAAGGTAAAACCGTTCTAGAATTGGTCATTGCCACCCACAATTCAATATCATTGTTGTATATTCGTATTTTAACATCCTCAATATGTCCTCTACGAGTACTTATTGGGGACATCAAATCGCCATACCGTATGGCGATTCAAGATTTTCCGGCATACTATTTGTGAATGTGGTCTTACCTACACCTACTAGCTACCTACCATACCGCAAAATATTCCTGATGGCAACACCAGTACTATGTTTCGAATAGCACTTTATTTACACCTACTTTAACAAGTTACTTCTGCGTACTCCACTCAATAGCAATCAAGCAAGCAAGCAAGCTCGTATGAGTTAGTGGCCAACTCTGTTGATCGAGTTTTTAGGCCGCCTTAAGGCCTCCGACATGGCTTAACAAATGCTAGAGCTGGGACCGACAGTTCAAGGTGCCCTCCGAAACACGGATGCGCTGATATAAATGCCACTAACGGTCACCCATCTAAATAGTGACCGCGCAGAACGTCGCTTAACATAGACAAACGGTTAAGATTGACTAAGCAAGCTACGCCACGAGCGCATCACTCCTCTCAATAATACTCTGCTTTATCTCTATTCTACACAAAATAACTTTATAAAACCAGAAAACTTGGTTTTATGCTAAGGCATTTAGGTATTAAATGAATTCATTAAAATTTTAATAACGGTATGTTAGTACCCTTGGCCCAGAACGACCGTACGTGAAAAATGATGTCACTCTTATGAAAACGAACACTAATGGTAAGGTATAAGGTCATGCGTAAATTTACCGCAATGTCGTCAGTGTAACGATAACAAAAGAACTTATTGGTCAAATAAATTGCTACAATAATATATTTAAGGATAAACTAATTAAATATAACAAGTAGACGCTTTTTAATACAAGCAGTAATACCTAATGAATATTACAACGAGTGGATTCATCGTCAACAAACAAATTATTGAATACAGAGATACATATTTGTTTTCGAGATAATAACACAAATCCGAAGTCCGGTGGGTGGGTACGTTAGTGGCCTACATGCTACTAGCTGGTATATTTTAGGTTTAAACTATAGGCGACACAATGATAAAAACACTCGTAGATTTATAAACGTTAGGAATGAAGTTGAGAGCGCTGACAACACAGTTATCATAGAGACGAGCTATTAAAAGATAAACCAATTATTTTTTAAATAAATTACAAAACGAATAATTAAAACCACCTTTGTAAAATTTTATTCAAACATTTGCAAAGCAAAGGAAGCAAAACCATGAGCGTAATGGAACTGTAAATGAAGGAGCGGCGTCGCACCAGCCAGACCTTGCCCTGATGAAGTCACGAGGACAAAATTAATGTGCCTGTCATCAAAAAATGTGCTTAACAGCTAATTAAAATGGTTAAATAGGCAACATCGCGATGTATTATGTCATACACCTACCAAAGAATCGCAGTGCTGTAGTACCAACAGATACTAATAAACAAATCTTTGGCTTCTGGAATAAAGAATCACTGGATGAAAGGTTATATAAAATTGATTTTGTCATGGGAAAAGGCAAGGAACCATTGAACATCAAAGTGATGATAATGAACAGTAATATTACCTATTCAACAAAGCAAAAACCAACCATAGGGTCTAAGGTCAAACTATACTCGACAGATTACAAACAAGAAAACCTTGAAATCTAGAGGCAAAGAAACAAGATCTTTTGAATCAGCAGTTGCCTTTGAAACTTATCATGACATTAAACTCGACGAGTTGGTAGTTTGAATGTTATGATATCGCGTCGAAATATGTCAACCTTAATGAGCTTCCTGTTCTTCCTGAGGTAAAGAAAGATGACCACCAAAGTAGAAAACCTAAGTCAGTCACTCAATAAGGCAATCATATTTCTTACGTATCCTTTAGATTGTGTAATAAAACGTGATCGGTAGATAACTAGGTACTCCTACTAGAATGAACTCGTAAAGGATGTTTGTGACTCTCCAGCATTCAGAATACTGAGCTAGTTACAAACAGGACATTGAACTAATCCATGCTGCGTGAAGTATTGGGTAATAAGCACAGTAATAGTAGAATACTGAGGCAGTAAAACGTAATGCCATGAGCTTTGGCAAAATATCAACAGAAGCGATGCGTGAACGCTAAAACACCGGCTGTTGTATTTTCAACGTTGGTACTCGTACTTACAATGAAGTCAGACAATTATAAATAGAAAATCGATTTGAAACGTGAATCGGTTTAAAATTTTACAGCGTGGTAGAAGATTTACGACGTATACCCGTATAAAAAGACAAAAGTTAAAGAGAACGGTTGCGACATGAAGAGAACAATACAACGGCAAATTGAATCTAACCAATGCCTAATATACTGTGCCAATATACTGAGTTTCACAACAAAGTATACATAGATAGTAGTGTTTATAACAGAATCCGAATTTTGATTAGAACAGTAGATTTTCGATAGCCGCATACGAGACTGTCTATTCACCCTGACATAAAATATGAATTGAATATGTCTGGCATTTGTCTGAAAAGTTTCAAGCTATGACTAGCTGATACATGAGAGCAAAGTAGTTCAATTTACATTGCATTCGCTCAATCACGTTCTCGTGTCATGTGGTTCTACATTTTTCTAACACAGTAATTGGCAGTGGTCAAAGATCCATTATAGACATTGAGAAATTAAATAGTACCGGCATCGGCAGTTCTCATTGCCTTATAAGCGCTCTCTCAGTATTCCTTGAGATGACGTCACTCGAGTCCGCAGAAAAACCGGTCCGAATCATGCATGACCGCTGTAGTCATACGCCTTGAATCACATTGGCATCGTACTAAGTGGTATGTCATATTCATTTTGATTCGTGCAATGGCTCAATATAAATCATAGTAAAAACTGCTCCTAAAGTATAAGCTCGTTTTCAAAGTTTTCATACCACCAGGTGCTATGGTATAGAAAATCACTCTTTGTCTAGGCTGCTTGGTATTCGTAGGGCGTCGCAGTAGTTTATATTATGTGTCATATTAGATTGACAAGTAAACTACAGAGCGCGTGTCAGTTTTGCATAACAATGGCACACAATGAGCTCCCAGTTCCGTTTTGCCGATTCGCGCAACACATATGTCGGATTTCATTGATTGTGGTGGATTCGACATTATTAAACAGTGAGACCTCTACCTGGACCTCATCTCGAAATGATAACTTCAAAGGTTCTGCGTTGATGAGTAGAGCTTAATCAGCCGCTGCTCCAGCAGGTTTGCAGCAATAATATGTTATCCATTTATAAGTATCCATATCTTGTATGTTGCGTGTCTTGTTTTTGCGTCGGTCATTGCGATCTGACGGTGCTTACACGGTTCGCGCTTGTTACATAGGTCTTTAGATTACTCAGGCACAAATGCACTGTCTTCGTCTACTGTGGGCCACCGTCCATTAGCAGTCTCAAGACAATGGTCCGCTTTGCCACACACGGCGTAATGTTTCTTGTATTGCATAGATGACACGGTGAAATACTTAGTTTTGAATATTTAGTTACTATAATGGATAAGATACCAGCACCAGTCTATTTAGCTAGCATCTTAGTTCATCGTATGTCGTGCTTGCTACCCGTTTTAAATTGCAAATGGCACGTATTGCAAATACAGGACAATTTAAGACAGAGCTTGAAAAGGACTACTATTGCCTATTACCATAGCATTTATACTGAGAACAATGCGTTGACCTATTGCATAAGTTGCTTTGGGAGGATGTATCGGTAATTGCCAAGCGTTAACTTCAAAAGCTTCGAGTACTTCTCTTGTATAAAATAAATGGAGAAAAGGGGAGATCAGTGTTTGGACTTCCTTTGACTATGATTATGGTTCCGAATTTCCGACGCATCACCTTTGCTTCATCGTATACAACCGCAATTAGTGCCTAATATATTTTTGGCCTTATGTATGCCTTGCCAAACATACTAAGATAAGAACGCCTTCCTTTCGAATCTAATTCCGACTATCTTTCCAATATTATTCTGTGCTTTCATCATCGTGCTAGTTGGAAGTGACAGATATGGATAATTGATGAACGGTGACTACTTATTGCCAATTTCGTCTAGTTCGCTTTTAAATAAAGATGTTCTGATCAATAGGCAATAATGGAGTGTCGCAGTGCAGCAATACCTCAATTAGCCAATGGGCTGTGGTCGGTGGCGGAATGCGCACTACCGTTAGCGTCCGGCTGTCTTATGCAGCGGCGTCCATAGTTGGAGTTCGTGTCACCATCTCGATCCTGTGACGGCATTTAGATCGAGTATGATTTGTTGAGTTTATTCATTCAGAATAAATGGAAACGGCACGCAGTATTTTTGATAAGTTACTCCATCCAACTCCTGTGTGATTTTCGTTTGGTAGCTTCTGATTCTTGGTAGGTAACCTAACCAGCAGTGATAACCGTTGCGTTGTGTGAATGTAAATTACTTTATGCAAATAACAAACCATTCAAAACAAACTCGAAACTGAAAAAATGGGTGATACATCCAGGAAGTCAGCTGATAAATCCCCCAACTTTAAAAACATAAGCAGCTTTTGTAGGCAGTAGGCAGGAGCCGTTGATAAGTTCCAAGAGTTCTCGCAGACACTTGACAATGGCCCATTTCATAGCGTTGCGGTTGACATGTCAACAGAACTGTATGCGTTATTATACCAGCAAGGATGTCACACACTATCTAGGTAGCTGCCCCTCCGGCGACCGCGCCGTTCTGATAACAACAAAATGTTCTCGGATAATTACCTCGTGGAATTTACCAACTAGGAAATTCATTAGTTGAATACTGAATCTAAAACAATGCGCAGGAGTTTTCCTTTTAGATAACGTACCTAATTATAGAACAGGACCGATAGAGTCAGTTTATTAAGAGACTTAAGTTTTTGTTTTCTCGCTAAGGCAAAGAGAAGAGACTCAAGTTTTCAAGAAGAGTGAATAGGTGGATTAAGTAAGGTCTTTGATATCGACTATGATTGTTCTAGAAACTGGTGAAAAAGACCATAATATGTAAAAATCTTGAATCACCCAAAGCCACGTAATCAGAAGTCAACGTCCTCAGCTCCTGTGTTCAGTTGGTCAAGTACTGCATGCGCATAGGAACTACGAGCGAATGATAAGGTTTTATCTATGCCGGCAGCACAGAATAGCAATCATTAACAAGCAGTGGTTTCACTGCCAGGACGTCACAAGCATTTTTAGGGTTCCGAAATCCTACAAGCAGTTTATGCTATTGTTTCGCTTTGTCTGTCTGTCTGTTCCTCATCGTGTTAAATTCATTATGTAGACTTGTTCACTTTTTGAGCTATATCCGATCTTGTAACTTGATACAGTAAGAATCTCAGTAAAATCTTAGTACATACAACTAGATGTCACTAATAAAAATGTTCGGAACGCAGCACCACGGCGGCGGCGCACCACGTCTACTACGCCAAGCTTGATTGCCCTCCTGGGCCAGGGGTTCTGATTTTCAACACTGTTGGGGACTATTATTATTCCCACAGCGCGCCAAGGTCCATGTTCCTTCGATTTGTGAATATATGGAGTAACCAGTGATTTGTTAGAGTGACAGAGCTCCACCAGCGATAGGAAGGGGGCGCCGGAAGTCGCTCGACCGGCTTCTCAGAACGTGCGTACGAGCATCCGTCTCGGAGACTAAGAAAACAAACAAGATCCACTTTTTGCATTGTACTGCTATGTGCTCATTGTCACCATCTTCTGTTTCGTTTCACATCTAATTTTACGTTCATTGCAACATTCGTCCAAGATTACAGTCTTACCCATATTATATAGTCTTCACTGGCCTTCTATTTTGGCTTACTTTACGAGTTTATATCCCGACAATACATAGAGATATTCACATACATGTAGATGCCTGTATTCAGGAAGCTCCTATTCCATGTTTGTTTTAAGATCATGGATGTACCACATTTTTATGATTTCCATGTTGTATACAAGCAGCTGGTATTTTGTCTCTCTGGATCTCTCTCCAATCCTTCCATCCCGGTCAACTAATTGTATATTGTGTTCGTATGAGCTAGTGACCGTGTCTCTGGTGATCTTGTGTGCATGGTGGCGAATGTTTTAGAATAACTGAGAGCATCATTTGTCTCTGTAACCACTTAATCAATTAAAGCGTAGCCAGAGTAAATGTCATCTAAAAAACATGGGATCGTGCTTACAATCCTGTTGTAGTGTCAGCGAATGTAAATGGACTCCGCAACTCAGCCTTGTGATAAGATTCCAGTTCTCAGAATCAGGCGCGCCATCAGAATGCTGTGAGACTAGCCTCTGATAGAGAGAAGCCTTACTGGTACCTGCTATCTCGGAGCCAGATCAACTTAACAACAGTGAACAATATCATAAGAATAATCGAGTGAAGAAGCTTTAGAGTCGCTTTGCTGATCAGTCTTGCATGTATTTTTCAAACATAACGCACTCATTTTTTTCTCTACTTAAAATTTCAGATTTTTTGTATAATTGCCAAGAAAACCTATATGAAGAAAAATGAGGTTAATACGTAGGTATATAATTTTTTATTACTAAAGTAGTTATGCCTCTTACAGAATAGAAATACTACGATTCAGACAACGATCGGCCACTAACAGAACTTCCTACCAGGTTTATGTAATTGCTAACAATCTTATCAGTAAACGCGTGAGGATTAGATTATGCAAACTATCCACCACAACATATCATTTGCGTAGTTCTGATAAAGACGTTCAATGCTAATAATACGGTATTTTAGGTTATCTTAAATTAGGTACCTAACGTATTTACGTTGCTTAAAAAAACTTATCTTCATCTATCGGATGTACTTTCTTTACCAAAAACTTAAGTTAATCGGGCCAATCGAATTAAATGTAGGTAGCAGTTCTATAAGATTTCGAGTCGTTATGATTCAAAAATACATGTGAATAGATATGAAAGATGATACTAAGACGAATAACGAGTTTGCAAAACGGTAAATAACTGCTTCTATGAAGTCATCTCTTCTCTGGTTGGATATCGGAGGCGAAATGCGAATAGGCACTGAATTACACTATAAGCAGTCGAATGTCAACTAAATTGAAATAGTAATAAGAAAGTGTCATGAATTTAACGTCTAGACTAGGCACTCTAGGCAGGCAGTTGAGATTCTAGGCGTAATACTCAATAGATTTTTTATTATTATAGACGAACTCCTGACAAAACAAGCTTGAGAAGCGTCTCATGCAATATAACAGAAAAAATTAGAGATGATTTCTGTAAACACATTCCAAACGTTGCTCGATTAGTGGGTTTTTTCGAATTGCCTGTTTGTGAATAAGTAATGAGTCAGTTGGCGTCACACATCATTTGAAACGTCCAGTTTCCTTCATTCGTTACTGCTTCCTTTCGATGTGGTGAGACTAGTTTTCCTTCTTCTGTTAAATATCGTCTAATTTTAGAACTAGAACATTTTGTCTGATAGAGTCTGACTTTGTAAGTTTAGATTTTATCTGTTTTTTATGAAATCATAAAAACTTGTGTTTTAATAAAAACTAAACTAAGTGATCGCACAGTACGTACATATTTGTACTAAAGATTGTACGTAGCATGCGCATATTTTTGCGTAACCTGTCTTTAATGATGACTGATGTTTTGCAAACATAGTTGTCCCTAGAACTGGCTCCACAGTTGTTATTGTCTCACGCTGTGTACATTTGGTAATCAAACCATTACAGGAGCGAGGTGTTGAATAATACATAATTTTAGACAAGTTTTGGGTGCAAGTGGGCGAAATATTGTCGGCCATTTTGAAAGTTATCGACCAATTCGCGTAGGTGAGTAGTGAGAACATCAAGTTGTTTACGCGACTACGATTAGAGTATATTATTACTAAATTATACAGGTAGATAGATTATTAGGGTGCAGTTCGAGAAAATCAGTTTACAAATTTACGAAAAGTACTTAGAGCTAGATAGAGTTAGCTGAGTAACATACGAGTATTTCAAAGAGATCGCGAGCGAAGCACGCCACCGCGCTGCTCCGACATGAGACCACGACCACTCTACCAAGAGTGATACGACCAAGAAGAAGAATCCTTAGGAGGTGCAAAAACATAGGCTGGCGTATTTAAAGTAAAAAGTGAAGACAGTATCAAGTATTTACTAATTATTACTCTAAAGTAGGTTTATATGCCGCCGCCGCTCCACCGTAAAGTGTGACTAGGATAGCAGGCTCTCTTAGGGTGGGATATTAATATTATTACTTTAGCAAGGTGCAATCAAGCATCAATCTGTCACATTAAAAACATCTATGATTATAATAATGTCAGTCTTCAACACTGGTAATCTTTAAATTTATTAAATATTACGAGTGTCGATGTAATTTGACCAACAATTAACTTTTTACAACAGTCTTGTTTTTACTAACATGCTAACTACAGCATTTCTAATCGGTAGTTCACCTGTACATTTTGTAGGCAAAAAACTAAGATCCAGCGCATAATCGGCCGCGAAGGACGCATGCCTGCGTACGCGCATCCATCTCTCCTTTTCCAACAAATAGCTTTATCTCTTTCACTCGCCTCTTTTAATAAAAAAGCAGGTATTGCTTTTATCCAGAACCAGTTAAAAGCGAAACTGGCTTCCGAGGTATGATATTGCGAATATTAATGGATGTAAATTTTGCAAGTCAATCTTGTAGTCTGTGTAAGAAATCTAAAGATAAAGTGCTTGTAAATATTTAAAAAAATGTTTTTCTATCAAAATATACCCAGTTTAGAATTTGACAATGTACTTTTAAGTTATAATGTTTGTTCTATGTCTAGTTGTTACTATGTATCATATAAGTATGTATTTACAAAAAGGTTTATATATAAGTATTATATCAGCAATCCCATAGTACAAGCTTTGCCTAGTTTGAGACTAGAGAGTGCTGTGTGATATGTCCAAGAATATTTATATTTACATATTATTTCGATCTGAATAATACAAATTATAATTTTATTTATATCAATGGGTTCTTCAGCTTCAGAAAATTAAATAAATAAATATTCATAGATATTTCACACAACACCCTCTAATCCCAATACACATCTTGCCCCATCAGCACTAATCAACACTAGACGAAGATAGTGGAAGCAGTCAGTCAGCAATATCTAGTGCACTTTATGATGCGTTCTGAAACTAAGCAAAGCTTGGACTATGGAAAGTAAATTGCTGATATACTTTTTATATTGTTTTTTGTAAATACCTACAATCTATATACTTGACTAGCCGTCGCCCACGGCGTTGCTCACGTTTTCGACCCTTTAGGGTGCGACTTTTCAAAATTCCTTTCTTAGTGCACCTCTACACTATAATATAAGGATACTACCCTCCAAATTTAATACCTCTAGGACTTATGGTTTAAGCTGTGCGTTGATTCTCTGTCAGCTTCAAAAGAGTTTTATATATATATATATATATATATTGATAATACCCAGATGCAGAACAAGCATCTATGTATACCACACACAAATGTTTGTTCTTGGTGCGGATCAAACCCACAACCCACAGTACGAAAGGCAGAGCTATACTGAGCTGTGAAGCCTGTTGTAATCCAACAGCATACATATTACATCGACTGTGTGACTGTCGTAAGTACTGATTTAGATGAGTTTTGGGAGTCATGATCCTACTAATATTATAATCACGAAAGTTTGATATGTATGGATGTTTGTTACTCTTTCACTCAAAAACTACTGATCCGATTTGTTTGAAACTTGGTATACTATATATTGTACGTGAACTGGATTACCACCTAAGCTACATTTTATACCGGATAATCGACGTGATCCAACGGGACGCGAACGAAATCGCCGGAGAAAGCTAGTTTACAAAACATTGTTTATTTAATAGGTGATGCGCTAATGAAGTACCCAATAAAGAACTTATGACTCATAGAGACCAATTTTAAGTTTGAACTAACTTGAGTAACTTTCTTTTATCATAACAGCAAAATTAGTTTTCACATTTATTCAGGCACATGAGACTTCAAGATCTTTACGTCTCAGAGTGATGGATGCAGTGCATTGCCTTACAGGGCACGTTCTCATTGAACTTGCTCTGTGAGGTAATGCATTGTTATAGGCAGAAGTTACTACTTAACATCAGGTGAGCTATCTGCTTGTTCCATTACTTTTATCATTAAAAAAAATAAACCATAATAAATATCACATCACTTCCCCTGCAGATAAACATATTTTTGTTTACATATTCTTAAATTAACTTCTACAATTTTATCTTGGCAAAATAAAACCTTTATTAGTATTGCAGCTAGACAGCTTCTTATCAATGTGATAGTATACTTACTGTGTAGACTGATTATGCATAGGTAAGGTAACTTATAAAAATAGGGCAAGTACTCACCGAAGCTCTCAGTCAGCTTGAGCATAACGCCGCCGATGTGCATGTCGCCTTTTACGACCATAGTCCGCTTCTCATTCAGATCCGTGACGTAGATCGTGAGATTCCATGATCCGTCACCAACAACTTCGCCGTCCGCCAACATGTTTACGAGATAATGTTCACTTTACACGGTTTTGTCACTTACGAAGGTACATCGCGCTCTGGGAGCAAGCAAACGACCGTGCGCCTGTAACACCAGACGACAACTAAACTGACTGACTTGGCTGCCCGCACCGCTGCGCGCTGGCCATGGCTTGCGTGGCTGGGCTGGCCTAACGGGCAGTCGTCGGCAAATGAATGCGAGCGACTTATTTGAGGCAGCCAGAGTTCTTGCGCCATCGCCTCCGCGATGCACTGCAAAAGAGGAAAAAACTTTTTTTATCCTATTTCGATTGCAAAATATATTATTATGCAAAAATAACAAAAACAAGCTTCTCTTTTTCTTCTTCTTCTTCTTCTTCTCTTCAATAATGGCCTGTGTCCGTCATTTCGACAGACAATTTTGCCAATGTCAAGTGTTAAAATTGTAATAAATAAGTCAAGTCAAGTCATTTGTCAAGTCTTCTGTCGTTTGTTTTGAAAAGAAAATGGTGGATTTTCTCTTCAAAACCTAACACGAATTTTGACATTCAGAAAAACCACTTTACACACATTTATTCCAATGGCTCACACTTTATGATACGACCTAAGTATTATTGGTTAAAATTTCACCAAAATTAAACAACAATACTCACAATAACACAAGAAAAACTATTAAAATAAAAGTGCTATGTGTCGTTTCAAAAAATATCAAAACTCGTGTCCTTCTCTTTTTCTTCTTTCTTCTTTCATAAAAAGTTCTAATCTAATGTCAAAACTTTCAATGTCAATGTCATTATTGTCACAAACTTCCACTTTTTCTATGGTATCCTATGGTACCTTGACTACCTTGTCTGTGCCATGGATTGATTGACTTGACATTTGACACAACCAAAAAAGAAGAAGAAAAATAAGTAAAACGAGGAGGATTATACGGTCGAGTGAAACCAGCGCACGTATTAGTGAGATTTTCCGGGTTTTTTTTCATTGATCTAGATTATTTTGGCTTTAATTGTATAATATCCAAGTAAAATTATTGTTCATTCTAGTTAGTTAATTTGTATTAGTATTATAGTAGGTTGTTATAGTTTATGTTTTAGTTTTGTAATTTTTTTTTCAAAAAGACAACGTCTTCCAATATGGAGGACGTTTTAAAACCCCCGGATCCTCCGGATATTTGGGAGGTTCCAATGTCGACAGATGTTTTTCCAAGCATTAGCCTCACTAATTCTTCCCAATCCTCTGCTATTAAGCGCCGATCAGATGGAGGTGATCACGCCTCATCATCAAAAAAAACGATTACGAGTACTGAGATGGCCTCTGCCTCTATCCAAGGTCTGTACTGTAGTAATGCAATGGTTATCGGTTTTAAGGCGTACTCCCCTACAGATAAAGGGCCATTCCTGGTTCACGTTTCACGATCTGAGCCTGATCAATCTGCTGGGACGACGATTAGGCCAATCAAATTTGGCCAATTTTTGGTTCATAACAAGGTGCAAAATATATGTCCTGGCGGAGTTAAAAAGGTCGGTAGAAATAAAATCTCGGTTGAATTCCGCACATTTGCCGATGCAAATAATTTCCTCGATAACCCTATTTTGACAATGTCTAAATATGAGGTCACAATTCCTACCTACAACATAACTAAGATGGGTATTGTTCGTCAGGTTCCGGTTGATTTATCCATGGAAGAGTTTGCTAATTCTCTCTCCGTTCCAAATTTCTGTGGCGAAGTTTTAAAAGCTCGTAGGTTGAACAGAAAAACAATAAATGAAGGAGTTGTGACGTGGGTCCCCACTCAAACTGTCGTTCTGACTTTCCATAGCCAGATTCTGCCAAGCAAAGTATATTCTTTTCACACATCTCTGGCAGTGGAAGCTTATCAGTACCCCACTATACAGTGTTTAAGTTGTTGCAGATTCGGGCATATTAAGGCTCAGTGCCGGTCTAGTCCCAGATGTTTCAAGTGCTCGCAACCTCACACTGGTGATAGTTGTGATGTAATTGAAAGTAAAGCGACTTGTCTTCATTGTTCGGGTCAACATTTTGCTTCTAGCAAGACTTGTCCAGAGCAGGGTCGACAAAGGTCAATTAAGTTGCTAATGTCACAAGAGGGCATTTCGTATGAAGATGCCTCCAACCGGTTTCCCAAAGTAAATAGATCTTACGCCGAAGTAGCCCAGGAAATGTTTTCTCCGCCATCTCCTGCATCTTATCCTAGTTCTTCCATCCCGAATTCAGCTGCTTCCATCTCCTCAGTATCTCATAAAAAAACAATTTTTGTCCCTGCCGTTCGCCAAAAAAAATCTTCCCTTGGGAAAGCATATGATCATCAAGCTCATCAATCCATTGTTGGTACCATTCCATCGTCTTTGCCCAATGGTTGTGCATTGGTAAATGGTAGTGATGGTTCTCAGGAAAATGGTCTCCTGGAAATTCTCATTACTCTCATTATAAATTTGCTGTCTCAAAATAAGACTCATCTACCGTCCAACGTTGCCCAACAACTTATGCAAATAATCTCCTTATCCTGCAATAATGGATCAAATGTCTGTTCTGCAGTGGAACAGTCAAAGTCTACGCAGAAAAAAAACTGAACTCATACACTTGATTTCTAAATTCTGCCCGTCAGTCATTGCCGTCTCGGAGACATGGCTCAAGCCTGAGATTCGTTTCTGGATTTCAGGTTACTCTTGCCTTCGAGATGACAGGATTGACGGGTATGCTGGAAGTGCCCTGCTTATCAGGCGCTCCCTTCCCTTTTCACAAGTTCCTATTCCTTCTCACTCTTCTGATATAAATGTAGTAGCTGTTCGCACTCTTGACATTACCTTCTTATCGTTATATATTGCACATCCCCATTCATCTCTTATTCCAGACATACTAGTAATTATTGCATCCGTTCCTTCTCCTATTATTTTAATGGGGGATTTTAATGCTCATCATCGCTCATGGGGTGCCAGCTTTGATGACTTATTTGGCTTATCCCTTCTAGAAATTTTTGATGAAGCTAATTTGTGCGTCTTAAATGATGGTTCTCCGACTCGGCGGGTATATCCCAATCAAAATCCTAAATCAGCTGTTGACTTGACTATTTGTTCTCCATCAATATCCTCTATTGCTTCGTGGAACATTCTCAACTCAACATATGGTAGTGATCATTATCCCATTGTCGTAAATATTTCTCGTAGAGCTTCTCCTTCACTAAATTTTTGTCCTTCCCTTAAATATAGACTGTCAGACGTTGTTTGGTCTTCTTTTTCTTCTAGCCTTGAGTTGAAAACTGATAATCTTATTCCTCCTAATCCTACGAATGTTTTTGAGTGTTATTCCAAATTAGTTGATGCTATAATATCTTCTGCAGATGATAATTTTCCTATTAAAAAGCCGTATAAATTTAAAGTATCCACTCCTTGGTGGGACGCAGAGTGCTCTGCTGTTATCAAAGAAAGAAAGGATGCGGAAAAGCAGTATAATGTGAATATGACTCTGGAAAACTTTTTGGTGTACCAAAGAAGTGCTGCTAAAGCGAAAAGACTATTGTCAACCAAAAAAAGATTGGGCTGGTCCAATTACTGTGAAGGTTTATCTCCTAGAACTCCTGCCTCTAGTGTATGGAAGCAAATTAAACGATATAGAGGCTCATGCAACATTGTCAATGTGACTGTAAATGATCCATCATCATGGCTTGAGGCTTTTTCTGACAAATTATCCCCTTGTATTGTGCCTAATAAAGATGTACTACCTTCTCCTTCCTTCCCTCTTTCTTCTCAAGATGGTCTTAATGCAAATTTTTCATTTAGCGAACTGCAAACGGCTTTAGATGGACTTATCGATTCATCTCCTGGAAAAGACGGAATTCCTTACTCATTTTTAAAAAATGCTCCTGATAATGCAAAAAAATACTATTTGCAAGTAGTTAATTGTTTTTATGAATATGGTGCAGTCCCAGAATCATGGAAAACTCAGGTTATCATTCCTATACTTAAACCTGGTAAGAGCCCATCTGATCCAAACAGCCGAAGGCCTATTGCTTTGTCCTCAGTGTTGGTCAAAGTTATGGAGCATATGATTAAGCATCGGTTGGAGTGGTTTATGGAGTCTGAAGGTATATTGGCTAAATCGCAATATGGATTTAGAAAAGGCATGAGCACCTACGACAGTCTCAGTATTTTAACGTCTGATATTCGCTTATCTTTTTTAAATAAAATGTATTTGGTCGGTGTTTTCTTGGATATCGAGGCGGCATATGACAATGTTCAGCTTCCGCTTCTCAGGGAGAAACTCATGCATGTAAAAGTCCCCTTAAAGATGGCTAGATTTATATGTAATCTTTTACTAGAGAGAACTATCCTCATTAAAAATTTGAATTTGTTTTCTTCTCCTAGATATGTATGGAAGGGGCTACCTCAAGGCTCGGTACTGAGTCCTTTATTATTTAGTTTGTATACCTACGATCTTGAACAATGTGTAGAACCTTTTTGTTCAATTTTACAGTATGCTGATGATCTAGCCCTCTATGTGTGTGAAAAGTCTATGGTAGTTGCTTCGAGTCGTTTGAACTCTGCTTTGAGTTATCTCTCTGATTGGCTTTCTAACCATGGGCTTTCATTATCTGTCCCTAAGAGTAGTGCAGTTATTTTCACTAAAAAGCGATTCATTCCTCTTGTGCGGTTGCATGTTAATAATGAAGTTATTCCCATTGTAAAAGAAGTCAAATTTTTAGGCATGTTATTAGATTATAGATTGACCGGTATGGCTCATTTTAGTTACATAGCACAAAAATGTGAAAAAAATATTAACATTATTAGATCGTTGTCAGGGGTATGGTGGGGTGCCCACCCCTTCACTCAAAAATTATTATATAATGCCATAATACGGAGTCATATGGATTATGGCTCTTTCTTGTTAGATCCTTGTAATAAAGCTGCTCTCAAGTTAATTGAAAAGATTCAATCTAAATGCTTACGAATTATTATTGGTGCTATGAAATCTTCCCCTATCAACGCAATGCAGGTCGAGTGCGTTGAGGCCCCTCTTAAGCTGCGGAGGCAATATCTGTCAGACAAATTTATGTACAAGCTTCTTCAAAACTCCAGTCATCCTCTAATTTCCAAACTTATCCTACTATCAAATGTCTTTGACTCCATTGGTTACAGATCGATTGAAGACCTTCCATGTATTTTACATAGTTATTTAAAATTTACTCGTCTTCCGCATCCTGTCGCACAATTTCCATGTAATCCTCTTTATTCAACTCCTTATAATGCCCTTGTTTATAAACCATGTGTGATCACAGATTTTGGTATTGACAAAAACACTGTTGAGGCTGGTAGAGTGTTTTTTGAAAAAGTTAACTTAGATTTTGATGGTTGGTTACACGTTTTTACAGACGCCTCTAAATCATCAGACAGTTGCCCTGTGGGCGCTGCAGTCTGGATTCCTAAGTTCAAAATTATATTAAGTTTTAAATGTCCTTCGATTAGTTCAGTTTTCACTGGGGAATCAATTGCTATTTTAGAAGCCATTCTGTATTCTAAGTCGCATAGCTTGGATAAAACTATTATATTTACGGACTCCAAAAGTTGCCTCCAGAGTATTTTATCCAATCCCTTTAGAGATAAATCGCGATTTCCTATAGTATTAAGAATTAGAGAAGCCTTATTTCAATGCAGTCAGATTGGAATTCAAATTGTTCTTGCTTGGATTCCTGGCCACTCAGGGATATCGGGGAATGAAAATGCTGACGCATGTGCTAAACAAGCTACTCAAGTAGGTTCTTTAGAATATTTCAAAATTTTTTGTCATGACCTTCTTCCTATTTCAAAGTCTGATCTTTTAAGGTCTTGGACTAAGACTTGGGAGATTTCAAAAACTATAAAAGGAAAATATTATGGCGGAATCCAACCAGACATTCCTATCAAACCTTGGTTTTTTAAATTTCGTTCTGCCAGTAAGTCGACTACATCAACTATTTGTCGGCTCAGACTTGGACATGTCTGCACTCCGGTGTTTCTGGCCAAAATTCGGATTAGGGATCACGCTCTTTGTGAGTGTGGTCTAGATGAAGGGACAGTAGATCATATTTTTTTTAATTGTCAAAGGTTTAGCATGTCATTGTATCATATCATTCCCACGGAAATCCCTCGTCCATTTTCATTTAAATGTATTCTCGCCTTGGCATTTACCCCCTTTGTAAATATTTTGTGTAAGTATATTAGTAGGTTTCATATAAAACTTTAACACTTGATATAGGTAGCTTTATGTTAGTATGTTTAAGTTCTTCATTTTTGTGTTTTTCTTTTGTATTTTTAACTAGAATTGTGTTTTTTTGTTGATTTTTCTTATAATTTTGCTTGGATCCAAATTCTCCACCGATCATTACTTCTCTCCACCGGTCATTCTCCATCGTGCTAAGGTCTAATAAGACGTGACATTGGCGAAATTGCGGGCAACACTGCAAAGGCCATAGACAAGAATTGAATTGAATTGAAGTAAAACGAGTTGAGCGTAAAATGTTTTTTCATAATTTTCCCGGTTTTATTTACGTTTTCACTAGAAAACATAGCTTTTACTATCAGATAATACGCTAGAGCACCACTACACTACTATCACAACTGAGAAATGGATGAAATAACAGAAATTCGTTTACACATCGAGGGTCAAATATTTACTGTGAAAAAAAACCTCCTGTGCCAGCATAGTGATTATTTCTGCGCTATGTTCAGTGGAAATTACATAGAAAAGGAACGACATGATATTACCATCGATGTGAGTAAAGGTTTCTTTAATAATCCGTGTATACTTACCAAGGACTCACATGCGGTTCTCTGCCTACGCGCTACGCCCCGTCTCCTGGGTACCTAGGTCACTTAACTACCTAGAAATAAAAGTATTATTACCTAGCAGTGTATGTTATTTTTACAGGTAGATGCGGTAGATGCTAATTCTATTAGTATAATTTTACGATACATGGAATTAGGCCTGATAGACCTGTCGGAATACCAGTTACCTGTGATTGGTGGTCTTGCTGTGACGGCCAATTTCCTACAAATTAGTGAGTTGATCAAGCAGATAGAATACTGCTTGGATCTTCAACTTTCCACCTCTACCTGGATAGAAACAATGACTATCGCAGTAACTGCTGCATACACTACTCTGGAACAGAAATCAGCTGCATTTGGACTACTTTCTTTCAAGACAATGATGGTGGAATGTATTCCATCAATAGATAAACTGTTCTGGTATCTTTCCCATCCATATCTTGATACTAACAGTGAACTAGACATATTCCAATTTGGATTGCAATGGGTGCTTCGTAACGAAACCGGGGCTGATGCACTACTCATTATTCTAGCCTGCTTGGATATGAAGAGACTTACAGTCAAAGACTTGAAAGAAATCAAGACTGATTTGCTGATGAAAGGTTTTGTAAATAGTTTAGCTGGAAAGGTGGCAGAATGCCTTCTGAAGGTGCGTGAAGATGCTCAAGATTTATCTGAGCCAGTTATTATGTCCAAGAAAAAGGTATTAAGTGAACAATTCTCTGAAAGAGTGTATGTTGAAGTTTTGAACTTGGTTAGAGAAAGTAAAGGGAGAAGGCTGACTTATACACCAATTGTGCCTGTGTGGATGCTAAAGGATTCAAAGTTAGATTTTGCTCCACATTTTATGTACACATTTTCAGAAGAAAGAGGCTTTGAACAGTGGCTAGAAGTGGCTGATAAAAACCTTTGGGGATGGAGTGTGGCATCATGGGGAGCACACAAACTTGTAATAGTAGGAGGTGAACATGGCAGAGGTACAGGGATCTTCATGAGAGATGTGAGAATGTATGATACACTGAGGCAAGAATGGATATGTCATGGTGTGCAGTTACCACCACGGAGACATGGCGGAGTTACTATTATAGGAGAGACTATGTTTCTGATAGGCGGTGTGGGTGGATTCAGGTTTGTCCAATTTTTGTATCATTGTCCACAAAATCCATCTTTTATCAATTCTTAAACAAACCTATACAGCAAAAGTTTATACAACATACATATTTCAAACTAATGAGTCATTCTCTTTTTTCAGAGTGACACTTGATACAGCAATAGCCTATGATATGGAGCATAGATCTTACAGAAAGATAGCAAAGTTACCAGATTGCATTCAGAGTCCAGCCATTTGTAGTCATAAAGGGGAGGTGTATGCCGCTGGACACAAGAATATATTCAAATATGAAGGTGAAATGGCTGATATTGACAAATGGATGACTGCAATCACAACAGAAATGAGAACCAACAGAATGACTTCTTTCAAAGATTACATTTACTGCGCACAGAATTACTTTAGTCCCATGTACAGATTCAAACCAGGTGTGGATCAGAAGTTAGAGCTTATAACAAATTATAGTTATCCACCAGCTGCCATATGTAATTTAAGTAAGTTAAAACTGTTCAAGCAAAATTAACCCTCATTTTGATATACATGACTCAGCTTTTGGTAGGTTGAACCAAATGGTTTCACTCAAATGGTATTTTGTTTCAGATGATCGTCTCATTGTATTCTCACGTCCACTGTGTGGAGCGTCTGATTGTATATCAGTAGAGGAATATAAAGAAGAGACAGGCGAGAAACCAAAAATGCTAATGACAAAGACCACATCTCCTTTCACTATAAATGATGTATCTGGATGCTGCATTCTAGTTACTAATATTCCTCCAGTATATAATTATGTATCTCCATACCATCAGAAATACTTATCTTGTTATTCTAATAACTAAAGAATACTAATATTCTCAAAAGTAGGTAGGTATACTGTAAGAAAGTAAGTAAGAAGAAGAAATAGAATTTATAGATATACATTTGCGTTATTTTTCTTATTTATTTAAATCTGATATCACAAAACGTAATAAAATCAACTTATCATCACAAATCCATAAAAAAACATAATATAATAAACATAACCTTATTCGTAACAATTAATCTACTTGTTTTGTGGTTGACGGCGTCTTAATTTCATAAGAGCTTCCTGTCTTTTCTTTTCAATCAATAATTTCAGATCTTCTTGATTATTTTGATTTCTGTTTGTTAAAGGATTATTCCTTGTATCATGGACGTTTCTATTAGCTGTAGGAACATAGGTAGAAGCAATTTTCGGCTGGAACTGTGCTTTTGAAGGTACAACAAGTTGATTAGATTGTATGGGTGACTGAGAATGAGGGGATGATGTAAATGGCAGAAGTCGTTTAGCCTGAAGCCGTTCTCTTGCTTTTTGGTGTTTCATCTTTATCTCATCTTGAGTGCATCTTATGGGTGAATCACCTGTCCCTGTAAAAAAGAAGTGTGTTACTTTGATGTAAGAGCTTGTTCCCACTTTTCGGGTGTCGGATGCGTATATTAATCGGAGGTTCCAGTAGCAACGCATTTTATATTACCTAGATTTGTACCTACATCAGTACTACACAGAAAAAGCTTGTGTGGATGTCACTATGGTATGACTGTGATTGTTACAAAACTTGTATACTTATGTAGAATAATATCATGGGGATACTGTGATTAGTAATATTATTAATTACCATTATTATCATCCTGGTTACTAAAGGGCATAGAATTATACCGCCCAAAAGCCATTCCACTAGTTGAAGGCTTATTGTTATCAGGCACTGAAGGTGATTCTGGCATAGAATTATGACGACCAAAAATTGATTTCGAAGATGGACTTCCATCATGGACTATTAATTCTTTTACAGTCCAATTTGTACTCCGTGTTTTGGACACATTAGTCTTGATCGGCATCTGTGTCAACTGGTCTAGGGTACTGTCATTTAAGTCTCCAACAAAATTGTCAAATGAGTCATCATTCATACATGGAGAATCACACTTTACTTTACTGACAACTGGTGATTCAAATCTTATACTGTTCAATATTGCATCCATCGAGTCATGATCCACTTTTAAGTTTATTTTTGTGTTTTGCTTTGCTCGTTTAGCTAGTTCACAGTTTAATATATTCTCTTCTACCATTTGACTCGCTTTCAACAAACATTCATTCATAGAATCATCCGACTCTAAAGCTGCATCAGGGTCTGGCCGCCCAAAATTAGAGCTTAGCAAATTTTTTCTTAGACATCTGGAGCTAGGTCTTGGAATACACTTGGGTGAGCATCCTTGTGTATCATTAAAAATATCATCATCACTTCCTGATTGTGACTTTTTGATTTCTTCAGGTAAACTGGTTTGTTTCTTGTGTATCAATTCATGCAAGTTTTTATTCAGTTCAAGTAAATCTTGAAACAGTTCAGTTTTTTTCTGAGATATCTTTAGTGCTCGTCGTTTGGGTAATTGTTTTTCTATAACCTTTGGTCGGAGAGATCTTTTTGCTTTGCGACTTAGAGGAGTCGTGTTTTTTAGCCGTGATGTGGCTGTATTATCTGACTTTGGAGTGTAGAAGTTCCATACGACGTCAGTTTCGCCTTCATTCCCGTCTTGTGTGCAGAAGAACGGCACAGGGCTAGCTGCTTCTGAATCGCATAAAGAATCGCTGTCCCTTGAGGGAGACTCTGCCTGGTGCTCCGGTGTCGAGCATGATACCACTGTAAATTGTATTATGTGATGAGAAACTAAACATAGGTAAGTAATAGGTACAGCACTACAAAAGCGTAAATGACATAGGTACATACCTTTTGGATGGTTTTTTGTAGCCACCATTTCTTTGGATGATTTTTTCTTGTACATGAGTAGGTATATGATTTACTTGGCAATCAAAAATCAGCTACCGATTTCATTTGATTTTGGTGATCCATGAAAAGGGCCTAAACCTAAACGTAAACAAATAATACCATACGTTGTATGTAAGTTTCTTTTTTTTTTAATCCATTTCCCCGATTCCTATCCATCCATAGAACCACAGACTAGCAGGAGAACTGTCAAAATTCGTGGTTTTTTTTACGTCCACCGAGTGATGTGTCAAGTAAAGTTTTATCGAACTCGTGTTAGTTGAGTTGAACCGTCTATTAACTCTAATCGCAACTCGAGTTGACTCAACTCGGTCCGCATAGGTACAACGTACTAGAGAAATTATTGATGCTTATAGTTTTCTATTCGAATCGAATACCCAGATTCAAGAACAAGTCATTATTGTGTTGGTATAATAAGTATTATTTGCGTAGATTGAGTAAACTCGAGTTACAGAAAACTCAAATTAAGTTGATTCATTTGCAAGTTTTGCATGCAACCCATTTCCACCCATTTCGTACATCACTAGTTCCACCCAAATAAACCAAGAAGTTGAATGAAATAACTAATGAATTAGTGAAGTTAGTTTCGTTTACAGTGGGTAATTATGTACTTTATCAATACATCAATAAAATTGTCATCTACCGATTTCCGTTTCGTTCCATTCTTGTTTGGACCGTGAAATTTTATCTCACACAGGAAGCACAGCTTCACAAAAAAAGACGGGAAACACTTCAAGAAGCCACAAAAGTACCTACCTCCCAGTCTTAGACCTATGTTTTGTTTGATGATTCGGTGATAGTAGAAATAAATTGTGATTTTGCAAAGCGAAATGGCCGCCACAGCTTCAGCAGTCACTGCTACTGCTGATGAAGATGTAGACGAGTGTGGACCGCAGCTTATCGGCAAGCTAGAGGTAAGTCCAAACTGGCGAAACTCTCGAACTAGACTCGTGCTTTCGAAAAACGAACTATGTATGAAACGGGGTTCAAAATTTGAATCACGTTTGTTACAAAACGAGATTTTCAGAGTGTAATTTTGGTAGAAGGGGGGTCCCGCTTCTTACGTACGAACTACGTATTACTTAATCTTTGGGTAGGTCTAGCTACCTACCTACCTATATCTTACTACCATTTGCATGTACCTACCTACTTACGCTTGCTCTTACTAGGCGACCGCGACGATGCACTAAGAAGTATTTATTATTGCATGGAAATCCAACGAGACGCGAACCAAGTCGCAGGCAGAAGCTAGTATACCTATAGTTAATGCCAAACCAGATATAGGTACCTATAACATCAGTAGATGAACCATGGCTACTAGAGGTTTGGTTTCGCAACAGGAACGATCTTCTACCAAAATCTCATACAATACGAATATTTATAGGGCAATGGAATAACTTCTGGAGACATTAAAAAACTGGAAGAGGCTGGTTATCATACAGTGGAGTCAGTAGCATACGCTCCTAAGAAATGGTTAATAACTATAAAAGGCATTTCTGAAGCAAAAGCTGATAAAATATTAGCTGAAGCATCCAAACTCGTGCCTATGGGGTTCACAACTGCTACTGAGTTTCATCAAAAAAGGTATGCCATTACCATTAAAAATTCAAAAAATATGTTGATTTTAATCTATTATTCAGAAAGTAGACAAGCCTGGAGAATTTTTGCAATGCACAGTATGCCTTTAAATGAAACCTATAGTTAAACATTGTTTCAATAATAAGTAATACTTAATTTAAAACTAGTTACTACAAAAAAACTATGTATATCTAAAATTGATTATGTACCATTTAAATTTAACATTTTTATCATATTTTCAATGACATGCAATCGGATCTATTGGAGGTAAGAAACAATGTAACATCTCCATCTCCACTAATCCTCGAATTGATAAACAATGTAAAGGCTCCATTATTTTCCAGGGCAGAAATAATCCAGCTCACTACAGGTTCAAAAGAATTAGACAGATTGCTCGGTGGAGGCATTGAGACTGGTTCTATCACTGAGATATTTGGAGAGTTCCGAACAGGGAAGACACAGCTGTGCCACACTTTAGCTGTTACCTGCCAGGTTATTATAATTACTTTATTGTTATAATTTATTTAGCTAGTAGACAATTCTTTATTTACGTGTACATTTAACATTGGGACCCACTTTTTACTCGTGGTGTAAGCTTACCCAGTACTTGTACCATCCTCTCGACTAATCAGTATTTATGGAGCTGACTAAGGCGCAGAGTTTCTTACATTGTATAATAGCATTGTGCATAAATTTGAATAGTAAATTGAATAAATTGAATCTATCATCAAAAGACCGAGCAGGGAATCACGAATTTTTATGAATCACTGGTGCTTTTTCATCTAGAATCACTTATAACTTCTTCTATAATAATAGACGAGGTCCACTACAACCAACTTCAACTCTTAGAATATAAATAGGTTCATTATGGGGTCCATACGGTGTTTTTGTTATGTGCTTTTACCTCCGTACTGTTTATACCTGCATGTTGGAGACAAATTTATCTTATCCATTATCTTTCAGTTGCCAATCGAACAGTCGGGTGGCGAAGGTAAATGCATGTACATCGACACAGAAGGCACATTCCGTCCGGAGCGACTGTTAGGGGTGGCCCAGCGCTACGGCATGGAAGGCTCAGCCGTGTTAGATAACGTGGCGTACGCACGCGCCTATAACACGGACCATCAGACGCAGCTGTTGGTACACGCGTGTGCTATGATGGCAGAATCCAGGTAATTTTTCAAGGGAATTCAGGTATTATGCATAGGAAACATTTACCCCTTTATTTATGTTCAACTGTCGTTTTAGCGTGGCTTTAAAAAATGCTCTATCATTGGCACTCTCATGACAACGAAATTTGGTAATCAATTTAGTTAGTTCAGCTTTAGAAGACCAATATGAATATACCCCTTAGGCCGTTTGTCCACCAACGCCGGCACCGGCACGGCACCGGTAATGCACTACTAGATAGATAGATAGAAAACTCTTTATTGTACACCACTTTTACAGAAATTACAAAATAAACACAGTGTTCATCATTCTTATGTGAAGTACAATGGGCGGCCTTATCGCTATGAGCGATCTCTTCCAGGCAACCTTTGGATGGACTGGATTTTATATGAACGAAAGTGACGGTCGGATGACGTGCAATACAAAACACGTCCACACCACTGCCGTCACACCGCGCCGGTCACGTGTTTTTATTACCCTGGTAGTGCATTACCGGTGCCGTACAAACGGCCTAAAACTAATATTTTATGTCCGTTTCAGATATTCTCTAATAATAGTTGACAGTGCCACAGCTTTGTATAGAACAGACTACTCCGGTCGAGGTGAACTTAACTCAAGGCAACTTCATCTCGGCAGATTTATGAGAATGCTGCTGCGATTAGCTGATGAGGTTTGTTACCCGACACGGTTTAATAGCTCTGACCTTAAATAAAGAGAAAGTTGGATGGAGCTTAATGCATCTCAGAGTTATAAAACCGTGTCAGGACATGACCTAAATATTATATAATGCACTTTAAAAACACGTATTCAGTGGCATAAGATAATAGCTTTTTAATAAACGTCGGTGATTCGTCCTGAAAAATATACTGTTGCAAAATTCACAGCCTACAGTGCAGAAGGTAGAACTGTCAACAAGTTGGACATATCACACAACGCTCTCTAGTCCCAAACTAAGCAAAGCTTGTACTATGGAAACTAAATTGCTGATAGAATACTTACCTACATACATTTTTTTTTGTAACTAAAGTTTCTAACCAGATAGGTAGGATACGTACTTAGTTTTCTTGTCTCACCTTCATGTTGTTGTCAGTTCGGCGTAGCGGTAGTGATAACGAACCAAGTGGTCGCGCAAGTGGATTCTGTTGGAGTATTCAATGCGGACACGAAGAAGCCCATCGGTGGTCACATTATCGCTCATGCTTCGACTACTAGATTGTACCTACGTAAGGGTAGAGGGGATAATAGGTACGTAACATTTTACCTAATCCTACTTAATCTTATCCTACTAATATTATAAACGTGAAAGTTTGTGAGTATGGATGGATGTTTGTTACTCTTTCACGTAAAAACTACTGATCTGATTTAGATGAAATTTGGAATATATATTGTCCGTGACCTGGATTAACACATAGGCTACTTTTTATCCCGAAAAATTAACAAGATCCAACGCGAACGAAGTCGCGGGCGGCACCTAGTATTATAAACGCGAAAGTTTGTATGGATGTTTGTTACTCTTTCACGCAAAAACTACTGATCCGATTTGTATGAAATTTGGAATATATATTGCCCGTGAGCTGGATTAACACATAGACTACTTTATATCCCGAAAAATCAGTGGGATCCAACGGGACGCGAACGAAGTCGCGGGCGGAAGCTATAGTAATAAATTGGACATACTACAAACAGTATCTAAACAAGAAATATAGCTTGTATTCATTTATTTCGTCTATTCCCACCTGTTCTGTTGAGAAGTTCTGTCGGCAGAGCTAATGTAAAAAAAATCCCAGTAGTTCAGTATTGTGTGATATGTCCAAGAATATTTATTTGTTTTTATTCCAGGGTTTGCAAAATTTACGACAGTCCGTGTTTACCAGAAACAGAAGCGATGTTCGCTATAAGCGCAGAAGGCATCACGGATGCTAAAGAGTGATAAGTTATCACTGATAACTGTGTTATGAACAAACTATTGATTTTAACTTCTTATTCTGACTGCAAGAGGAATGAATTTTTAAGTCTATTATTACTAAGATTCTAATATTGGTCAAAGACAGCTCCCGAAAACGATAATTAAAAATAACTAATCCAAACTACAAACCCAAATTGAACTGACCAAATATTTATTTACCTATACATTTTTTTAGAATTTTAGATATAGGGTTGTTCGAAACCTCAGTTTAAGTTTTCAGGGGTAGTCTTTTTACAGCCAGTACAACTAATTTTTATTTATAACAATTTGCCTTTCGCTTGGTTACGAAAACTAACTATAACTTTGTATAATCTCTTATTTTCTTAAGTTTGTAAATACCCATCGATTATAATAATAAAAACTCAGTGATATTACAATAGGCTTTTATTTACTGATAAAATATAGGCATTTGAGTTACATTTTTAAACATACTTATTATACTTCAACAAGATATCGGTAACATCAGTATTATGAGATCTATTGTCAATTTAGTTTTAAATATTGCTTTCATTTTGGTCTGCTTAGTCCAAATCTCTCTCACAAGATATATAATGCAAGTGTGAGTCGCGGGAAAGATTTTGACATCACATCATCTATATTTTAGCCACTTAGGCGTTTCTCATCGAGTCTTGTATACCTGCCTATTATATTATTGAACGCTTAACGCGCCGTAGACAACGTATCTTTCTGTCGAAGAGAAAACGAATTATACGAAGTATAATTGGTCTCTTTCTTTTGTATGACGGAAAAATAGAGAAATAGTATGAGTCCTTCTCTTTCGTAGAGAAATCGTTGTCAAGAGCGCTTACGTTAATTGTGTTTTTTTTTTTTTGAGTAAGCCTATTAATAGTATTTTATTTAGACGATGGTTACAAAACTTGATGAAAAAGGCCATGTAAAAGCTAAACTAATCCATTACATTTATATTAAAAACTATTTTGGAGAGCATAAGTACCCCAGCTATAAAAATAAGTAGGTATTGAATTAAAAATTTTCTGGGTTGGACCACAAGCAAGCATCAGCAGTGCCCATTACATATACCTACATCAGTAGAGAATGCTTATATTTCATGTTATAAGCGTTAGCGATATGTAGACTAACCGTGCTAGCGCATGTTAACGTATGCAGTCCCAACCCATAAGGCATTTTATCTGCTGCATTCACTATCATAAGAATATGTTCTATTTAAATTTATTCTTAAGCACAAATATTTTTTTCAATCAGTGTTGTAATGGGAAAAATAATAGGTACCTACACTCTGACAAATAATGCATTATTCTTTTGACATAAGAAATGTTTTTTTACTTCAATGAAAATTACAAATAAGTAGATAGGTACATACTGATTTAGCTGACTGTACTGATTATGAAGTGTACTTTTCTTGTACAATTTATATTCTAAGAAAAAAAAAAATCTTACAACAATATCAAACCGTTATTTATGTCCACACATAAAATCAAGCAAATTATAAGATTACATTAAAATTAATTCCCAAATTCATAATTAAAAAGTTAAATAAATTATTTTATAAATAAAAAACTAATCTACACTTAAAAGAATCGGAAGAAAAGAATTATACCTATTTATGTTGAAAAAATCTTCTCGCCGTCATCATAACGATGTCAAAATATAGATTTTTATGTATTTTTTTATGAAAATCTGTCAAAAACCTATTTATTTATATAATATATTATCATGTATCAGCCAATAACTTCTCTTTTTTGCTTCAATAATGCAATGTTTTAGTTTTTGGTTCGCAACTACGTAATATACCTAACTCTGAATAAATAATGTTTTGGTGCCGATTCTCTTGCTACATTTTCCTAAACTAATTTGACAACAATGAAAATGTTGCTGTCTCATATAAACTGAAACAAAGACGAGCATAATCGAGCATAATTTTAGCGCTGTCAAATAAAATTGTCCCTGTCTCTTTCTTAAAAACTAAAACAAAGACTGGTATCATTTTAGCGTTGACAAATTGAGTTAGTTTAGAAAAACCCAACAATAGAACGGCGCCAATAGTATATCATACTGTACTAAAACTGTTTTCAAAAACCACTTTTCAATATTTATACGCAGATACATGGGGATGTCGAGGGATGTATTACAGCTGAACCCTTCAATCATCAGTAAAGGCACGGTAAAGGTAATCAACGCACTCAAGCATATATTTTTGTATGAAATCTACTCAAATCTATGAGTAACGATTTCCTTATCTGAATACGAGCCTAAATATAATAAGGAGAATTTAAACATCACTCGTAAATAAACAAATGATTCAAAATCCGATCAATGAGACAATCGGAGATGAGAAATGATACTTAATTTGACCATAATAAAATCAGACTGGCTGTATAATATATATTTTTGAGAATATTATCTGTTTTATACATTATTTTTGTGAATATTATCTGTGTCATATATATTTTTCTGGCGAAAAAAACAAATAAGACCTTAAATATTACCCCAATTGTAAAGCTTCATCGACTGATACTAGAAAAGGTCCTAAACCTAGTTATTGCGAGGCGAGTAATTTTTTTTTCGCTATCAGAGACCTCTAGCTATTACTACGAATAAGTTAAGATATTCACTTTCGCTATACGAGAGTCCTATTAGGATGCCTTAGATGCAGGCCTAGCATCTAAGACAACATAATACAGTGGTGTTGATTCTGTTTCATTTACCTAAACTAAATTAGACAGCGCTAGAATTATACCCGTCATTGCTTTAGTTTTATGAGAAAGAGACGGCAATATTTTTGACAAACCACGGCTAGTTTAGTAAAATGAAAGAACAGAATCGGCACCAGTGTATATTTTACATATTAATAATAAATAAACCAATAGATCTATTCACTTAGCATTAGGCACGAACAAATATTTGCACAACATGCCAATAATGTCCGGTTGGAATCGAACCCGCACCTCTCGCGTATACAGGTCGCGAATAAATGCATATTAGTATGTATTTTATTGCTTTACATCACATACACGGCACAGTATTGTTAGAACCAGTAAGCATTGGCGATTAAAGTTATGCGCCTTGGAAATTTTTGGAAATACGAACAATATTTTATCTAGAGCTGTTGCAATATTTACAGTATCGCTGCAAGCGTTAACAAACATTTCAGACGCACTGCAATAGCAAGAAAAACCCAACAACATTCTGAAAATGTTTATTGTACACGCAAGGCGCTGAGAGACTTTTGAAAACTTTACCAGACTGCACGTGTAAAAACTTTGACAAAACGCTTTAAATAGAGTAACTTTTACAGGAGTGGAACATCGTGCAAACCTGCGGCTTTAGAATAACATCTCACGGCGCTTACGTGCTAACATCCACGTGTAGTATACACTGGACAATGCTACATGTACAATGGATAATATTAGGTGCGTTGGTGTTGAACTTGTCAAGTTCTTCGGGTCAAGACCCAACAACAATCTCAATACTCTGGAAACGCAAGTCTTATGCACGCGAAAATTAAAATCGGAAACAGTGGAACAGCACTGGAAAGATAGGGAAATGCAGCAGAAGAATCTTTGAATAAAAAACGAGCGCTGAGACGGATAAGTAGAGGTATCGCCTAGACAGAAGGTATCCTCGGAACAGACATCGCATGCAATGAGCGCGCATTGGAATAGTCCTCCAGTAGATATTATAAATATAATACCTAAACGTAAAAGACCCGGTGGATCACAAAGTTATTCGGACTGTTTTCGGTCCGAGAGAACAATCGAAAACGCTAGAATAGTAGACACGTCTTGTTATGGTGCTCAAGGATCAGATGATCGTGATAATTGGTCAAGATTTATTAGAGAGATAAGAGAGGATTTAATGTATACATTCGATTACGTGTTATATAACTATTCTGAAGAAGATGACACTTCAAAATTTTATTTTTTGATTCATTGGTTGAGGTTACTAGTTCAAAAGATAAAGAACCCTTACGATATTGTTAATTTACTGGAAAATTGTATCACTAGTACTGAACTTATTGCTAAGTAAACGTATTGGCGATCTAGAGCAACATTTTCACAAGAAAAATGCTCTTCGACCAATTCGCCCATCAGACATAACCAGACTGACTAACAGCTCTAGCGATGATATTGAAACCGCTTTTAAACTTTTTACTAATATAGGTAGTGGAATCCTTTCTGTTTCGCCGAACTATCGTAATCGTACTCAAAAATACAACCCCGAGAGATCATAATTATTACCCAAATTCTCCATACACCAATTGGACTGTCCAATTGGTGTATGGAGAATGCTACCTGTACAATGGATAATATTAAGTGCGTTGGTGTTGAACTTGTCAAGTTCTTCGGTCAAGACCCAACAACAACCTCAATACTCTGGAAACGCAAGTCTTATGCACGCGAAAATTAAAATCGGAAACAGTGGAACAGCACTGGAAAGACAGGGAAATGCGGCAGAAGAATCTTTGAATAAAATACGAGCGCTGAGACGGATAAGTAGAGGTATCGCCTAGACAGAAGGTATCCTCGGAACAGACATCGCATGCAATGAGCGCGCATTGGAATAGTCCTCCAGTAGATATTGTGAATCTAATACCTAAACGTAAAAGACCCGATGGATCACAAAGTTATTCGGACTGTTTTCGGTCCGAGAGAACAATCGAAAACGCTAGAATAGTAGACACGTCTTGTCATGGTGCTCAAGGATCAGATGATCGTGATAATTGATCAAGATTTATTAGAGAGATAAGAGAGGATTTAATGTATACATTCGATTACGTGTTATATTAACTATTCTGAAGAAGATGACACTTCAAAATTTTGTTTTTTGATTCATTGGTTGATGTTACTAGTTCAAAAGATAAAGGACCCTTACGATATTGTTAATTTACTGGAAAATTGTATTACTAGTACTGAACTTATTGCTGCGTTAAGTAAACGTAATGACGATCTACTAGATCGTCAATACATTTACTTAACTCATTAATAAGTTCAGTACTAGTGATACAATTTTCCAGTAAATTAACAATATCGTAAGGGTCCTTTACCTTTTGAACTAGTAACCTCAACCAATGAATCAAAAAATAAACTTACTTAACCCACCAATAAGTTCAGTACTAGTTTTACAATTTTCCAGTAAATTTTATGCAGCTGACTGTACTTTAATTATTTGTTTATGAAATAGTATTAAGTAGCTCTACCCGTGTGTCAATTTAATGTCGCCATTGTAGACACACGCTGTATACTTCCCTATACATAAAACTTGCTATTTGTAATTGCCTTTTTAACTTTAACCGTCGCGCGCCGCTTACTTGACTGGTTCTACAACTTAACTGTACGAGACAACTATATAAATAGAGTTCATTTCATTTTAAAACATTTATAAAATGGTATCAAGATATTGCTTTTTTTTCATTATCTACCTCGTGATTCAAGGCGTTTCTGGCATTATCTATTTACTCTGACTTAGGGTCTTACCTTACCTTATCACCGTTACCCTTGCTATTGACCCTAGTCGTGGCTTATTTAACTCTATTGTAGTACATAGTACTAAAGGTTACATCGTGTACTAAAGGTGTTTCAATATCTCTGGCCAAAGGGTCTGGGGCAAATCGGATGGAGCCCAGGTCCCATATTTTTTTTAAACTTGCAATGATGGAACGTCGTTTGTTACAATACACTTACAATGCAGTACTAAAAAATGTAACAATGTCATTATAAAGCAACGGGAATCATTAGTTGTTAGACATTTTACTTCGAAAAATGCATCTTTCAATGTTGTTTATCGTATTTACAACTGTTTACGTCAAAAAAAAATCCTTTACTTTGCGTTTTCGTGACTGCTACTGCATAATAAATAGATTATGACAAAACCAACAGAAGTTATAAATAAGAAAATTATTCAAAAAAAAAAAAAAAAAAAACCAATGAAAATCTGGACCTGAAATGCCCCAACGCCTTTAGCTATGTGCCGTAAACTTTCTAGTTACATTCCAGTTTCGTGTCAATAGAGACTGAACTGGCTACCTCACTGTACTTGTACTGTGTTCGTCCATCACTTATTTTAATGCGTTGTGTACTAAGGCATTACAAATTCCTCAGGCATCTAGATTTACCCAGTTTTCCCGGTTCACCCCAGTTTGGGATCGAATTCCCACCGTTTATTAAAAGGTGTTACAATTCCTTAAGCATAATTATTTAATTTTACCCCAGTTTAAAGGCGTTAAAATACCTGTGGCATCTAGATTTACCCAAGTTTTCTTGATGTACCCGTGTTCGATTTACCCCAACTTAGGGTCAATAGCATCGGAATTGGTATGCCCACTGGTTCCGGGTAAATCGGCCGGCGGGCCGGGTACTCCCTCGCGCTCCAAACGTTCATGTTCGCTTGCCACTAGCGCGTTTAGTTCATCCTGCAAAGAAATACGTATTAAGTCTCGGTGTTTTGTAGTACAAAATGGTTTAAATGCAGAGTTGTTAGACAAGAAAAGGAGAGGTTCAGTTAATGACTGCGGTTTATAAAAAAACTAGCTGGTAACTTCTAATCCTAATAAGCCTACTCTATCTAAACATTGTCCCAGGCACTACAGTGTGTCGTTAAGTGTAGGCATAGGTTAACACCTGACGCTGTATAAATCATCTTCAATAGATGTAAAGGCCTATTATTATTTAAGTACTAACCGCCCATCCCAATCTGCGTGCCAGGTCGCGACATCCCGCGTCGCAGTCGCCGAGTCGCGCGACATCTCTCACTGGTTCCTCTAACTGTAGGCCTCCGCCCAGGCCGAGCATGCGCATTATAGGGGTGCGCACGCCGGCCTTCTCGCGGTTTATCAGCAGTCGGGGACACCAGTTTGGTACCCTGGACAACAAAAAAGTCATTATAAATAACACTACAATTCATAGTCACGAATAAGGTATTGCTAAACTTGAAAGGTGAGCACGAATAAATCTGTCAGGCGTCGCATTACGTAAACGTAACGTAAAGGCCGCGTTACGTAAACCTAACGTATTTGAGTTGTATTGCGCGTCTGCGCCACCACGTAGTGTAAGTCCGTTTTTTTTTATTTATTTTTTTTCTCTATTTCGATCTGCGATCAGTCTTCAGACTATGAGCAGGTTTGGTGTAAGCAGTCAGGCATGTAGGATGGGAGCTCCAGCGAGCACTTCTCCTTTTCTTGTGAATCATAACCCATCTAGTTCAGTGATGTGTTGTCTGCGTAGCCTTTTGGAGTGTAAGTCCGTTAACGTTCAAATATCTATACTACATCAAGCTGGCAAAAAGCTAATAAAAAAAGTTAAAGCATTAAGGCCCAAATGTTAATTTACTGCTCAAACACTGATCCGGACTCAAACATATATTTTTATATGAAAATCTCTACTCAAATCAATGCTTAAGTAACAATTTCTGTATCGGGATACGGGGCTAACACTTACATATCAATCAGTGAAGCGAAGGGTTGTACTTCCAACGAAGATCCCATGATAATGAGCAGGTCACAATGCTGGAAGTCCTCTTGAAGGCACTCCTGGAACCTCTCCGGTAGACTCTCTCCAAAGAACACTATGTCGGGTTTCACTACTCCAGGGCATTCCGTGCAGAGTGGTATTTGATCTTCAAATATGCGCTCTGCAATAACGTGATACTGTTTAAAATCTACTGCAAAAACAAATTAAGTAAACTAAAGTTTATTTATTGGAACTAAATAAAGCATGTTATAAAAATTTTTAGAAACTTTAAAAATGTAAATTCTTATTTAAATGTTGCCAACGAAAAGATAAATACACGTGATATCTCATTACATCTAAGGGGGGGTATTTTTAAACCACATACTCTGGATTTCTAATGTAGGTATCCAACATCACACGACTTTGGGTAGTGGTAGGGGGTGAGACTTGGGGTACGACGGCAGGCAACCTTCTCGAGTGCCTGTTGAACTGTTGATCTCTCGGGATACTCGGGCGGGCGCTTCGGCGTCCTAGTGCCTTAGGGGCAACCTTGGTGGCTTATCCCGAGCGAGCTTCAGTTCAACAGGACGGTGTACCCTGTTACCTCCGAGACTAATCCGCAGATTGCTGCGGAACCCTCATTCAATTTGTGGATTACTCTCGGATAACCAATAGCCTGTCAGGGAGGAGGCTTCTCCGCGCGTCCCTTTGATGAGCAGAGGGCGCAGTGGATGAAGTGGGGCGTGCTCGGCGTGCACTCACACTGCCACCGAGTAGACACTGGAGATGGGATCTCCTTTGTCAGCGCCCAGAGCTCGGAAACCCGCGTGCTTAGGCATGCGGGACTGAGGGCCTTGGCTTAGCCGCCCGGGCTGCGAGGAAGAAAACCTCTCTAAAAAATTACCCGCGGTGGAACACCGGGGGCGATGGGACGGTTGTTTTGTAGCCCTCAATGCATTACTCCGTCTCCGCAGCCCCCGTGTCACAGGAGAGCGATGGGGCGGTTGGTGCATGGGATGTACCTCCGCCTCCGCAGCTCTTCAGAGGCCGCAGGGCGCTATCGGTGGGACTGATGCGCCCGGGATGGAGGCGGCGGGGGGTTGCTGTTTACAGTGGCCCTGCGCTGCCTGCCCCGAGAGGGGGCGAGTGGTAGCTCCTGCCATACAGGAGCCTTTTCGGGTCTGCGATCGGCCGGAGTTCGGGCTCCGGTCGGTCAGTATGCAGATCTCGGGAGGGCGGCGACACTTGGTGGCAGGTGTCGCCGTGAGCACGGGGGTGTCAATGGATGGCATTCCCGGGATGTGCTCAGGCAAACTGCGAGGGGGGCACCGGCGTTGGTCTTTAGAGGTCCCGGAGCCCCCTGACAGGCAGAGAGGCCGGCCACCGGGGTGGTTTAGTGGGTCGGTTCGCCATCCCCACACTACCTTGCCGCATCCCTGAAATGCGGTATTGGTGTCTGTGTGCAGATTCCCCCCGTCAACAAAAAAAAAAAAAAAAAGGGGGTGAGACTTAAACCTCACTGCGTATTACCAAGGGGGGAGAGAGGGGTTAAAATGTTGCTAAAAAAACATATACCAGAGGTCCTAGTAAGAGTTTTGGTGTGTAAATCTGGTGTAAAACGTCTTGACACCCAGCACACCAGTGTGCGCTGGTTTGTACGGAGACACTCAGCGGATTTTTTGAAAATCTGGGTCTACACCAAGCCCGTACTCGCATGTCAAGCTTCTCAAAAAATCCGCTCAGTATCTCCATACGAATCAGCGCACACTGGTGTGCTGGGCGTCAGACGTTTTACACCAGATTTACACACCAAAACTCGTACTAAGCCCTCTGATGCCAGTTCAATATCAGAATTGATTGACCTACCTTTAACAAATTCTAGATTATATTGCTTCCGACACTCGAGGCAATGTGAAGTGTAGAATGTGCCGTGTGCTTCGACAATTTTTTCCTCAGGTATGTTGGCAACTCGCTCCAGTGTGTCTATGTTTTGCGTGTAGTGGCGGAGTAATAATCCTGTAATTAGAAATCAAATGTTTATCATCATCATAGCTGCCTGACATCCGGGAAGAATAATAAAACTGCCCTACAGTATATCCCTCTCGAGCTGCATGATGAATTAAAAATCAACACAATCAGCGAAGAAATAAAACTGACCTCGGCCAAATACAAAGAACGCCTACACGCACACCCTAATCACTTGGCTACACAGCTCACTACCATCAGCTACCCCAAAAGGCTACGCAGACAACACATCACTGAACTAGATGGGTTATGATTCCCAAGAAAAGGAGAAGTGCTCGCTGGAGCTCCCATCCTAAATGCCTGACTGCTTACACCAAACCTGCTCATAGTCTGAAGACTGATCGCAGTTCAAAATAGAGAAAAAAAAAAACAGTATATCCTATAATAAAAAATGCGAAAGTTTGTAAGGATGTATGTGTCTTTGTTCCTCTTTCACGCAAAAACTATTGATCCGATTTGGATGAAACTTGGAATATATATTGTCTGTGGCCTGGATTAACACATAGGCTACTCTTTTTATCCCAGAAAATCAATGGGATCCAATGGGGAAGCTAGTAGTTATATATAGTTATATCTAGCAATCTAGTAATACAAGGTCAGCTTGGTTTGGGACTAGAGGGTGCTGTGTGAAATATCTAAGTAAGTATATATATTTACATATTTATTTAAATACTAGCCGTCGCCCGCGGCGTTGCTCGCGTTCTACCTTTTAGAGTGTGTCGTTTCAAAATTCATTTCTTAATGCACCTCTACACTATTTATGGATACTACCCTAAAAATTTCATACCTCTAGGACTTATAGTTTAGGCTGTGCGTTGATTCTCTGTCAGCTTCAAAATTAATTATTAATTAATTATTAATGATTAAGCATGATATCCAGGAGGACTTTTTGACTACCCCCTATTTAAACAATTTATTTAATTTAAACAGTTGTTTAATTTTATTAAAGATCTTACCTTTTTCATGCAGTAATCTTATAAAATAATGTGATATTGTAGGCTTGAAACTTCCCGGGTACAATTCCTTAGCTAACATAAAGAATGGCTTGGGGTTTTGTCTGAAGAAGTTGATTTCGAATATCGCTTGCGGTTCTGGTAAATTGTACTTTTGTAGGTTGTGGTATAGGCCTGTTTCTGGGCTTCTGAAGTCAGGTATTCCAGCCGCTGAAATATTAAATTATATAAATTTTAAACACCACTTGGCTACACAGCTCACTTCCATCACCTACCTCAAAAGGCTACACAGACAACACATGAACTAGATGGGTTATGATTCCCAAGAAAAGGAGGAGTGCTCACCGGAGCTCTCATCCTACATGCCTGACTGCTTACACCAAATCTGTCGGAAGACTTAGACAAAAAAAAATTGTTTGTACAGAACATTAAAATTAAAACAAATCATGTAAGCTTCAGAAAATCATCCAGTGACTCTTTAATTGTTTGTTTTTACTACATTCATAACTGTGGAATATTTTGGTTAGTCAATTTGTTTATGACGCAGGCTTCATTGTTCACAAATTGACTAACCAAATATTCCATAGCATTAAAACTTAACGACCTTGTAGCAATCATACCATAAACCAAACTTTCCATCAAGGAAAATGACAGCCTTTTGGGGTATCAAGTAACGCTTTACATTACAGTCTGATACCTTTGTTAGCAGTTATATTATAGTTTTAATGAATAACTCTGGTGTAAATGTACACAACTGCATGTGTACCTACCATCGTCAACAAAATAAATAAAGAATTCATTGTTTTTATTTCCCGCTTCCAGAACCAATAATATGTTACTAGGTTGGTTAGTAGGTCCATAACTACCTATCTAAAAAAGTATGACTTCTAAAAAACTTACATGTTGATATTCCAGCCCCGGACATGGTAATAATATTCTTACACTTCTCACTTTGGATCCATTTTACAATACCGTCAATGTTTACATCTTCCAAGACCTTCTCAGAAGGCGCCGGGGGCTCTGGCGGTTCGTAGAGCCCCAGTTTCTGGGCCAAGTACCTTCTTACAGAGTCTACATCCCAGTCCCTTATCCTGGAGCTGATACTTTCGGTGTCAGGCTCGTTTGGCGGGATCGGAGACCTATCCAAAGGATCATCATCTGGAAAATCCGTCCGTCAAAACTTTTAAGAATACCATCCTAAAATTACACCAGTGTCATCATTGTTCACTAAATCTTACCATTACTCTTTCCCGGTGGTGAATTTGCGGACATTTTGCGAAAAATAAATAAATTGCGACTCGAAATCTTTGTCCAAATCCGACAGCTTTTTGACAGATGGAGGAAGCGCATTTTCGAAAACCGTTTTGCACTTTTGCGGAATACTTGCGTTCAATCAAAGTCCATTCTAACTTTTTCATCTGTTACATAATTTTATTACATACACAGGTACTACATAGGTATGTGATACATACATATGTGTACAATAAACATTTTAATATGATGTAGATTATATACATAATCTTATAAATACGTATACTATTTTATTTTCTATTTTAATTTGATATTGATAACTATCTTCGTAAACGTAAAAGTTTTTGTAAGACTGGGATTGTGCTGGGACTACATAGCGTCCGGAATGCCATCCGAAGTGTGGATGACTAACCATAAGTTTGATAACATTTATTCTGTTTGCTACCTACTACATTCCGGAATGCAAATAACAACTTCTGATTGACCATATTTCATATTTCTACCTACTTGTACTTACTTTATTTTTGCGGACGGATGCGGACGGATGACCGTCCGCATTCTTAATTCAGGATCTAGATGTCTAAGCACAGCTTTCCTACAGTTTGACATGGCACCGGGAAAAAATAAAGTAAGTACAAGTAGGTAGGTAGGCACTTATTTCATTTTTATATTACTTTTTTAAAACTCTGTGTGCAACTTATAGACTTCTTGAGAATAGCGTATTATAAAAAAATATACTATTTCTACAAAACTAAATACTGAAATCCCAATCAGAACTCCACCGAATCCACCGATGCTGCCTGGAAAAGAAAGACAAACAATTAAAGTAGGTAAAGGTTGTAACGACAGTGAAATCCGTATAAATTGTCCAAGAATCACAGGCAGATAGTGTTGTTGTATTGTTTTAGTGTCTTATAGTTTATTATTTTGGTTTTAGTTATTACTTACGCAATAGTATTGCTTCCAGTATAGGCTGTGACCTTTGATGTGTGTGTTTTAGTGACAAATAAACGTATATGTGTGTGTTTTAGTGACAAATAAACGTATTATCTATCTATAAATCTTTGTTTCTTGTCTGAATTCCACTAGGCTCGAAACTAGGGTCTTTGATACAAATGTGTATCTATGATTAGAAACTTACTGATAACTTGATACCAATATGATACCACGTCCAATAGTTCCATATCACCTCCTGGACTTGAATAGTAAATGCTCAAAAGGCATTTATCGGACATGTCTATGCCGACCCTACGAAAGAAAAATAATTATTGTTACTTTTTCTAAATTTAACTTTTTAGTTAAATTAAAGGCTTATAGTCTGAGACCACCAACTCCAATTGGACTGTGATCGTGTCTTAAGGGTCGGACTACATTGCATCTGGCATTCCGGATCCGGAATTCCGGATGCCATGTAGTCCAAGCATTACTCGCCCTTGCTTGTGTGTGTAAACCAGCCAATAGATCGCGCTTTTAAAATGATCATAGTGTTTAGTTACTTACGTGAATCCGTAAGTAAAGTATTTCTCAATGGAATACAGATTGAGGGACGTCTTGTAAGACTTGGTAACGTGGCGGGTATACTCGCAGTCAGGTAAGCATTCGGAACAATGGAGAGCGTCTTGCAACTCCATGTCATCGTTGTTTGACTCAGTGCTAGGTGGGTGTAGGTGAGAGAGCTTATCTGTAAACCGACGAGGGTTTCAATGAGGTTAATACCATAGTCAATAAACGTAGCTTACCTACCTAGGTACTAGGATAGCTCTCATGTAGCGAGCTAGATGGCGCTACACAGAGCAAAGCAAACCTTTATACTTATTGAGGCATGATAGATCACTCAGCACGCAGACAGGTCCATTGTCCTTGGCCATTGGCAAGAAGTACGGGACGCATTGACACAGTGACAGGACTGCCTTAACCCTGCATTGGATGATGCACGCGCTATACGAGTAGAGGTCGTGGAAGTCGTCTGGTTTCTCGTCTTGGAAGATGCAGTTTCTCTGTTGAATGTCAAAACGTAAAATAACCTTAAGGCGGCCTAAAAACTCCGTCAATAGAGTTAGTTGGCCACTAACTCATACGAGTTTGCTTGCTTGTCGAATATCAAAACGCATCAGTCCCCCAGCCCCCATGGATCTGCTAGTGGTCTTTATATATTTATTTTAGACCACATTTTTTAATCTTTTTTTTCTTTGAAAGAGGCCTATGCTCAGCAGTGGGTGATACCGGGCTGAGATGATGATGATGAGACCACCTTTCGCCGGCGACTCCGGTCGCGTCCCGTTAGATCCCGTTGATTTTCCAGGATAAAAAGTAGCCCATGTGTTATGCGGTCACGGACAATATTATATAAAAAGTTTCATCCAAATCGGATCAGTAGTTTTTGCGTGAAAGAGTAACAAACATTATACATCCTTAGAAACTTTCGCGTTTATAATATTAGTAGGAAGTAGGATAGTAGGATAGAATGAACTACCATCATCATTATCATCTGATGATGAAGCTGTATCAAATTGAAGTCGGTTTTTGCAAGTTTTTAAACCTAAGTAACGCCTCGGTACGCGGCCTTTATGCGCGCGCATCCGCGCGACACTAACGCCCTCCGCCAGGGAACTTTTCGGCTTTTCAGTCTTGTCATGTCAAAAAAGGCAGTTGGAGGTTAATTTTGTAACTTTAATGAATAAAACAATGTAGGTAACAAGCATTACACTTATAATTATTTTCTGGAAATATTTAGCTTAGGTACCTACTTTACTTACTTTAGATTGTGGGTACTTCCGCACTTCAGGAGACGCCGTCTGCTTGATGGATGTCAGCTCGAGGGACTCCAGCCGGTTCGGTTCGGCAAGGCGATGCACCACCCGGCCTGCGCTCGGGTCTGCGTAGTGCGTCGGTTCATATAATAACACCTGAAGAAACACAAATTAATGTCGATTCAAAGTGATCAATAAGATTTTATTGAATAAAAGCTTTTTGACTTTGACCATTGATTTACTATCGTAGGTGAAGAGATTTGGGCAGAGAGTCGGTCCTTGGGTAACACCTCGACTCTATTGAGATTCCGTAACGTCTATGAATTCAGGGTTTGATGTAGATTTTTTATAGCATAAGTACTAGGTTACTATTAGGCTTTAGTACCAAAAGCTAGGTTACGTACTTCCATTAGTAGAAGCATGCCGAGAGCCCTATTGGATCTCTATTTCATAAAACCGTCTTACCGCCAAGTACCTACCTACCTGTTTGATGGAAGTCAAAATTTTGATCGTTATTTCTAGGATTACCTACCAAGGTACCCAAATTATTTAAAACTGAAATAAGGGATAGTTATCCGCTGATTTTAGCTTAGTTTACCTTGGTACATAAGAGATGCTTTCATGAAACTGACATGCAGCATTCAGTGCTTCCTTTCCTGTACCACCACTTTCTCTAAAAGAACCACAAATTACACTTCGTGTCAAAGCTCCAAATGTATTCCGACATTGTACACGGACAACACGGACATGACACATGCAAACACAAGCTTTGATTTCAAAAAACGGTGGCCGTAACAAACTCTATTTTGAACCTTACGCTAGTAAGAATAGTGTTGTTTTTATACCTCTGCTTTATTACGGCAGAGTGACCGTAGTTTGACTAATAGTTGTTTCTAAAAGCTTGGATGGGTATGGTTAATGAAGTCTACACACGCCAAGGCTATCGTGGATCAAAATACAGTCCAACCATTTGTTTCGATACTTTGCTGGAGTGGATTAATACCTAGGCACCTTGATGTTGATGGATGAAACATGGCACTCTTTGTTTTATTTTTGAGGTTATTTATCAATTGGTTTGATTTATTTCCTTCCGGTTCGATAGCCGGCAGATGTAGGTAGGTTGATACCTAGCTTTCAATTTTTTTTCCAAAGGCATGCACTACCGGTACCATTCTCAGTACCCGTAATTTTTGGCCGGTACCGGTAAATACCGGTATATCAATCTCGGTAGAGGCAGTGCAGGGTTCGCCGCTTTCTTACATCAAATCCCTGCACGTAGTTGAGGGGGTACGCATAGTCGTACAGCATGGGATCTATGATCACGTTGAGGCCGTGTGCGATGCCGGGGCGAATCTGTCTCTTCGCCTTCAGTGTTCTATTTGGACTGAAATCAAAAAAAACCTAAGACCAGCAAACGTGATTTTCATAACAAAGACTAAGTAGGTACTTGTTTTTTTTGTCCTAAGCATTTGGCCGTCAGCACACCTAATGGTAAGTGTAGCTGCAGCCTAAAGCGGAGCACGCTTAATCCACCTATTCGTTCTTTTCCTGAAAATTCCTAGGAAGATTCTTCTTTCAGAAAATACTGATGATGGCAGAGAGTTCCACTCCTTGGCAGTTCGCATTATGAAGGTTGAAGCAAGGCGCTATGTACGAGAATATGGGATATCTACCATGTAGGGATGGCATTTATCAGTGCGCCTAATCTGTGTTGTCTGGTAATTGCAGAAGTAGAGTGATTCGGCAGACTGATTTATGATGAGCTACTCACTGTCCATGTTCATCAAACTCCAGGATATAGTTGAAGGCGCAGCAGTGGCCCTTGGCCGTACGCCTGGTCCGGAAGATGTCCATGCATTCGACGTCCTCACCCGCCCAGGTGCACTTCAGCAGCATCTCTTTGCAGTCTGGAGCCAGCTGTGAGAGTATTTGGACTTTTTCGTAACTATAAAGTTGGAATAGGCTCTACCAACACAGTGACATGTCAGTGGCTCAAACATAAAACCTTGGTGTCGATCATACGACATGAAAGCGTCTACCTTGTACTAAATGTATGAGAACGGTTTTTGGTTCACATTTTATTGTTCACCGAAGAAACTATTGTAATTTACTTCTGACACAACACCACGATATTTTAACCAACTCTGTTTTCAAGTAAATTGTTGGATTTACCTTATTAAGTATCACTTTCATGGTATCCATGATCTTATGCGTGTCAAAGTCTTGTCTGTGTTGGGAAAAAAGTTGTAAGTTCGCTAACGGATTGCCCATGTAGCTGAAATCCAGGAGTCTGCCGGAATTCAGTAAGTATTCCTCCACATGCTTCAGAGACGTGTTTCCTAGAATCTTATTTTTGTGCCTGTAAAAGACGATATTTTATTGCCTGTTGCATAGGTAACTGTACTATGTACTAGAACTTGTAGGTACTACATGAAACAATAAATCTAACTTACATTGCCACAGCATGACTTTTCAGAGCCTTCATGCTTATTCTGTTGACATTACAAAGGGCTATCGCAGGGTAATCGATCTCCGCAATAGTGTAGGTAGCATACTTCGGCATGAGAATCAGCGGGTTGGACATCGTGTTGACCCAGGTGTAGAATAGGAAGTAGCAGACGAACCCGAGCAATATATTGAAGATTACTACCCATATACATCTGCAAAGTGACGCAAGGTTCGCGATTAGGGCCATTTTTATTTAAAGTGTGTGAACGGGCTTAATAACCCTTATTTTACCGACAATGTCAGTGGCTCGACTAACAGCAAGTTTCTCGAACGTAGATCATCTTCTTAGTTAACTAATCAATGGTCAAATCTCTAATCAAATGTCATTTGGGTTTCTCGAACGCTGATTAGGCGTTTTTCTTTGGTCAAATCAACGATCAACTAATCGGTGATTTTGCTGTAATTAGCTGAAATTATTACTACAATTTACTGTGTTTTGCTAAGTTCTAAACCAGATAAATCTTAAAAACCACCAGGCTGTAAATGTATGAGCTCTCCGCCGATCGTGTGGCGTATCGGTGTCAGGTCAACTCAGGTCAGCGTGAAAAAAGCCATTTCCGGGACCTCTTAGGTAGCTTACCTTTTCTTCAACATCTGATCAGGATCAGTCATCTGTTTGACTCCTGCCACAGAGCAGTTCCGTACATACTCCTTCAGTACGTGAAGGAAACTCTTACGCATGATCGTCTTCAGAGACATATAAGGTCGAACCTTGTACTTCTGGCGCCTGTAGTCTATCCACCATGGAGGGTTTATCATGTTTTCAATGTCACTGAAAATAGAGCTTGAGTCTGAGTTCTTTTGGTGATCTCCGAGAAGCGAAAATTGAGAAACTCACGTAAGGAAAAAAATGATTGGCAAATCTCCAGCTAGAGGCGCGCTATTAGTCGCGTTTCTATATTCGTTTTCAATTCGACTAAGGGCTGCTCTACCAGACGTAGGACGTAGGCTGTCGCTGAGAGGGTACAGTTAGCGTTAAAAGTTCGTTGCTTTTACATGAAAAACTTTTTGACATCTAAAAAAAAATTAAAAGTTGCTAAACTTCAGAATACATTTTTTGAAACTTCATACTTTTCTTACGAGATTTAGGTGTACCTACCTACTTACTTATTACGACTGACTCACCTGGCTTGCACCAATTATTGAAAAAACATTTTTATATATTTTTAAACACAAAAATATTCAAATAGTTTTATTTTATACTTTTTTTTCCCATAAACCGGAAGCCGCTGCGAACACCAACTTTGTACAAACGTGGTCATGATAGCTGTAATTTGCTCTACTAATTACCGTTTCATTCGACGATCATACAAGGTTGCTGTAGTTATAGTTGCTAGTCGCACGTGGATTTTTTTAATATTGTTGAATGGTTCAGTATTTTTTTTTTTAAATTCTTTAAACCTTTCTAAGGATCCAAATACTGACAAGAAACCTATCATAGTTGAAAAAATTAAATGTATATGTTGCTTATTTCAATCATATTTTTGAAAGATTGTCTCATCAATATTTTATCATTACCTACCTACTTTACCTATCAATCCTTTTCTCTGTAATAAACATTTTTTACTTTTATCTAAGTAAGTTCGGTACTATGACTATTTTCAAAAGTAGCTAGAGATGCTCACTTTGTAGAAAAAAAATACCGTGCTTCGATACTGCCGGTCCCGCATTTTTTAGGGAAAAAATATAAGCGTTAATAAAATAATAAGTATAAGTATAAGGTATATTAACATTATACTTATCATCAATATATATAAAACTCTTTTGAAGCTGACAGAGATTCAACGCACAGCCTAAACTATAAGTCCTAGAGATATGAAATTTGGAGGGTAGTATCCTTATATAGTGTAGGAGTGCACTAAGAAAGGAATTTTGAAAAGTCACACTCTAACGCGAGCGACGCCGCGGGAGACGGCTAGTTAAGTATAAGTTTAATAAGTATAAGCGTTTTCATTAAATTCTAATAACGAACGAATAATAACGAATATCTCTTCTCTTAGAATATTTGTTAATATGAGCCATTTCTATAGTTTCAGGAATTGGAAAAAAATATAGACAAAATTCATAAAGCCTTTTCACTCGCTTCTTACCAGAGGGCTCTACCTTTTGCACAAGTACTACCTATAGTGTTATTATGAACGCTACTTGTTCATTGAAAATGATCATATTTTTGTTCATTCCGTATAGATCATAACTCACTCAAATTTCATTCTTTAAAAATTGATTCATTCATCGATTCACTCATGTCATGACAGGGAGGGAGGCCAGAAAGATAAAATTGTAAAAATTCAATATGGTCAACAATAAAAAGTCAACGAGGTTTCATTCAGAACAGTGTTTTTATTTCAACGAGTCATCATCAAGAATGCCACCAGTATGTCCTCATGGTACTTGGTAAGCCGACCGCCCTGAACCCGCCGGTCGGTGTTGAATACACACTACTTTCTCTGTAAAAGTTATGAGAAATAATACTTTATTTATATACCTATTCCTAACTACGTGCTTAGAGATTTTTATTTCACTCGCTTCTAAGTAAAAGCTGTAAATTATTGTAAACCGTGGCCTACGGAATGACAAAAAATAATTGTGAACTCCACAAAGCAGCGTCGCGTGTCCTAGCCCTATTCAACTTTTTATTATTTGAACAATGTGCCCTAATTGCGTATATTAGTTTAGATCCGTCTGTATAGATAAAAAATAGGTAGGTAGTGTAGGTAGGTAGGTATAGGAAAGTACTATCTAGTTCTAGTTTAACCTGGAATTGCACGCCCCTCTATCAATGTCTTCTTCTTGGTCGTATTAATCTTGACAGAGTGGTCGTGGTTGTCGTGTTGGAGCAGTGGCCCGTCTAACAATCTTCCGCCATTCTTCCCGAACCGCTGCTCTTCTGGCACTATTCATCTCACATGTTCATCTCTCTATCAATGTAGAGAGTATATTTAACTTTTTTGAAAAGTAACGGAAGAAGGTACAATCAGTAACGTCTTCTGATGATACGCTTTGTGGCCTTGTCCAATCCTTTGTCTCAGTACCTTCTAATCACCGTCATATCCAATATCCTCTTCGGTCTCTATGTAGCGCATGTACTCTATACACCAGTCACTCGCAACAGTGGGACTGAGCTATCTCCAGATCCTCACTGATCCTCCGGTGAGCGTTAAGTAAAAAGTTTTTGAAACTTTGTCTCATCATCATTTATTTATTACCTACTTATTGATGTTGACTGTACTAAGTACTTCTGAAAACTAATGAAATTATAAAATTATATATGTAATATGTATATGTAATTATTATTAAATTATATATTAATAAAAATAAAAGCCTATAGCACTGATGATAATCGTCTATTCTAGGTAGGTATGATGGTGGACTATGGACTAAGTGTGCTCCATCCTGTACCAGAAACAAGCAAATACAAGCATTATTACAGATTCTAAAAACAGTAGATAGTTTTTCATGATTTTCAAAAAATAAGTTAGTGAAGTAAGTATCTTGCGGGCTTCAACGGCTGTTAGAAAAATTCACCGGCGCTATCTAGAAATAACGCGCTAAAGATCAGCTGCATCTGGATATAAGTAAGCAGTTTTTTTTAGCCTTTTTGCGGTAAGATAATAAGATTTTACTTGCCGCAGCTAAAGTGTTAAAAATCTTAGCCAAGTTAGCCTAAGTACTTCGGTACCCGAAGTACTTAGGCTAACTTGGCCACAGCTACATAAATATACTGAAGGATGAATAGCCTTTGCAACACTTTTTTGCTGTAACTCTACTGAAATTGTCTTTTAGTTATAGGCGAAGGGAGACATCGGCACTCTTTGAAGTAGTCGCCGCAGCTTTGTGAATTGTTTTTATTTAGACATCGATTGTTTTCGATGTTAATCGAGTGACTGTTCGACATTTTGTCAATTCGATATCCGCAAAAAACAGGTGTTTCTGGAATGCTGGCGTTTTTGCTAAAGCTCTGAAGTTCCGAAGAAAATAATGCCGATAAATCCGATAATGTCATAAGATGTTTGGTTATAAATCATGAAAATATTGTTTTTACGCGTTCAAGGCGATTTGTGTTCATTGTTTTTGACCACTCAGTCTTCAGTGGCTGACTTTCTTATCTACCTACTATTTAATAAACAATTAAGTAGGTATATACCTAATTTATTTATTTTATGAGGATTGCCAACAAAAGCGATGTAAAATGTAACTACAGAGTGTTCTTACAATTACAGGCAACCAAAACATTGCAACTAGACAAAAATTAAATCTTAGAATACTTAGGTAAGTACCTACTTAAGAAAAAAACATAAGTGGGAGTCAAGTTAACCCAAGCAAACCGACTGGCACCTAGTTGATTGACGGCAAAAAATATCAGTCAAGAAAACTTAAACCAGTAAGATGCCTAAGATTATTATGCAAAAAAAATCGCTAGAAGGTACTCATTATGGCTAACTACTTATACTAAGTGGGAAATTGCAAGTAAAAATTGCATAGCAAAAACGCACCGCATATATTGTAAGAAGTTACTCCAAATATAAGTAGGTAGTAAAGTAATAAAAACTCTAGAGTTCTAGATCATTGGACGCACGCACCCGTCAACTGCAGGATTAAGATTGACAGGTTGGTATTAGAACCACTATTGTCAGTGGTGACAACGTGACAAGTTCACACCACGCCGCGAGACCAGTTTATGAGAGCCGATTTACACTCCCGTAAGTAGAAAAGTACAGTAGCAAGTAGTTACACTCGCCGGGAAGTGTAACTCGACTCGCTACAAACGGGTGTTGTACGTAGGCCCATACTTAGTCCTAGTCCGAGTCCGAGTTTTATTTTTCGATTCACTCACTATCCATAAAAAAATGCGAATCACTTCTCGCAAAAAAAAACCCAATAAATTAAAACTCGGACTAAGGACTCTACTCCTTCACAAAATTTTGGACCCACATTCGCCTTTCATTTGTTTTCACTTCCTCTTATGACGTCAAATGTTATAAAATAGGGCGCTGACTACTCGTAGTAGAGTAGAGTAATTTTTTGAATGTTATAAAAAATGACTCTATTTTTAATTTTGTTGAATTTTTTTAAATGACTATCTATTCATCTGCTAATCAGCAGCTAAATAAAAGTAATGTTTCATTAAGTACCTACCTACTTACTTACAAAAAATAAACTTACCTACTTAAATAAAACATAGAAATACTTAAATAAGTTTTTCCCAATAAATAACAAAAATAACTACATACCTACTCAAATGTTTTTCTAAGACTTTACGGAACCCAAAAATGTAAGCTGAGCTACTTTTTATAATTAAAAAAATACTTTTAAAAATAAAAGATTTGTACTTGACCTATCTCATCTAAGGTTGATTCGAGTCGTTGACTTTGCCCAAACAAAAGTCAAGTTTAGAATCATTATAAGTTTCTAAAGTAGATTAGTGATGCCTATCTAAGTAGGAAGGTAGGTACTGCCCCCCGATCGTAAGCTCTGAACTGCTTTCGCTGCCCAGCATAATGTCAAGCGACGTGGCTACAGATATACGAAAACGAGAAGCTTTTGACGGCAAACGCGCTAATGTCACTATTTAGTCACAGAATACCTATGATTTAGTATGCAAACAGTTCATAAAACCTGTCAGGCGGTACCACTGGTATTTTAGCTATGATAAGAAAACTGAAACACAAAGCGGAACATGATCTGTGATATACCTACCTACTTATACAGCAAAGATAGAAATGATTATAAAATAGCGCTATGTTACTACGCGAACGCAGTAAACGTCAAAATCGCAGAAACTTCACAACCATGGTTCTTCAAAATCGCGGTACTCAAACTAAAGAGAGTTGTCTGTATGGTCTGGCAGTAGGTACGAGTAATTAGTACCTACCTACCTACCGAGACCACGAAAGTCAAAGTGGAGCACGTTTTCGGTAAAACACTTTTATCGTTGATTGCACGATTGCCTATACATAATTTTGCGTGCGAAAATCGCATACCCGCACACTAAGAGAAAGATCAAGCACGCACACATCAGTGAGGTTTACGAGAAAAGTTTGCACGTGTGCTGTAGGACGTCGTCGTTGCACGCGATGGAAGTGCACCACACGCAGTCGGGGCATTTGTTGCTGTCCTATTCGCGACTTTACTACTGTGCTGTCACAGAAGGTGAGTACCTACTGTCTATTGAGTGAGCCGTGAGTGAGCCTAATGATAATCGTCTGTCGTATAAGTAGTTTTATTTTATAATTGGAAGTTTTCAAGAGTACCTAAGTGAAAGCTTTTACGGGACAATTTTCGTTTAGTATCATAACTTTTTGAGGAGACTAAAAATCAAAATGCTATTGGGATGGAACAGAATTACGTAACTTTGTTTAGGTTATGTTTGGGATTTATGTACAAAACCAACATGAAACAATTAGTGAATGCACCAATTAGTGAATCAGAAAGGTAGGTACCTACATCAGGCAATTTCATGTCAAGCGTCGTAAAGTACCTACCTACCTATCATCTTGGTTTGTCAAATTGCAACTCTGTCCGACTATAATATGTGTTCATGATTAGAATAACAGTCCTAAATACCAATCTTGCAAGTAGAGCACCTTGCTAGAGTAAAACAGTATCTCGGTCGGTACGGTACCCAAACACGTATCAAGATTTCTCCGCAATAAATTATCTGGTGCATCCAAACTCCATGCAACAAAGTTGCAAAAGTGCACAGCAACAAATGCAGTAGCGGCGGGTGGAGGGTGCGGGCGCGCGGGGGGCGGGGCGGCGGCTCGGCGGTGGGGGCCGCCGGCGCTCAGTCGCATCGTGACCGCGCGACGCGCCGTGCGTTACCGACGCGCGATACAACCGCGACCACGGCCGACCACGACGATATGGTGTCGGTGGGCGCGTGGAGGCGCCGCGTGCCCGACGACTGCGACGACCGGTCCGAGCCGGGCGCCTCCAGCTCCGCCGTGCCGCGAGCGCCGCCCAACTGCGCGCGCTGCCGCAACCACCGGCTGAAGGTTGAGCTGAAGGGGCACAAGCGCTACTGCAAATACCGCTGCTGCACCTGCGAGAAGTGCCGGCTGACGGCGGACCGGCAGCGGGTGATGGCGCTGCAGACGGCGCTGCGGCGGGCGCAGGCGCAGGATGAGGCGCGCGCGCGGCATCACGACCTGCCGGTGCCGGGGGTAGAGCTGGAGCACCCGGAGCCGCCGGTCGTGAAGGCCCCGCGCAGCCCGGCCGTGCCGCCCGCGCGCAGCCTGCGCTCGCCGAGCCTTGACTCCGTGCCAGAGTCCCCTGGAGTGTCTCCCTTCGCCTCCTCGCTGCCACCGTCTGCGCCGCCGCTGCCGACGATGCCGCCGCTGCTGCCCCCACAGCAACCCGGTAAGTAAACTCAACTGCTGATATTATCTACCCAGTGTCAATAATAAACCCTCCAAAAGTGATCCTGTGTAGGGCTTGCTCATCACCAAAATACAAAAGTCCAAAAGTGCTCCGTTATCCAGACAAAACCCTGATAAACTCACTTGTAAAACTGTTCATTTCATGTTATTGTAACAGTGCGTGTGCGCAGACGAATAGCCCCAAGACAAAATATGGGTTGAAGGTTTTCGAGAAATTCCTACCTCATTCCCTGTCGAACTTCAATCAAACCCGATCGCCGCCGGCCTCCCGACAAAAATTCTTATCAGCAGCATAGGTAGAGTAGATATCTACATTGATGTGAATCTGTGTGAACACAGGATACCTAGGTAGATAGGGACCTAAGTATAAAGTTTCGCGGAAAATTTAGATTTTGAATGGTTGTGAGTTTGCGTTATAAAGCCGGTTAATTTCCGGCTATTTTTCGAAAAACAATTTTTTTATTAAGTTGTATCAAATACATTAACGCAATTTTGACAGATTTTAGATTAAATTAATATTGTTTTTTTAAAGCGAAATTACACTTTTCTTTATTTTATTGACGTTATTGCAACACACACAACGAATGTAGGCCTAAAAGTATCAGCCTAATAATCCTATTCTAGGCCTATACTTAACCACAAACATACATTTTTATTAGTTTTTTGTTATCGTCGTTTTAAATATGTTTTAATTTAATTTTAACTTCTTCAAAGTGTATCATAGAGTATTACTAAAAATATATCTACATTTTATTACTGTTTCAGGAAGATATGTGCCTACCTACTTTTATTTTATATTCCAAAGTGGAAAAAGTTAGTATAGGCCTAAGCTAAATCAATCATATCTACAACATAGGTTGTCAATTTGTTTTTTCTACAATCAATATCAAATAATAAAAACAATAGTATTGGGGGCGACGTTGGTGACATTATCAACATAATATCAGCCGTTCTTTTCAAAACATTTAAAATTCAAATAAGTTGAAGACTCACTTAGAAACTAAATTGAGCGAATGACAGGGGAAAGATTGCTGAGATTGAAAGAAGATTGAAAACAAAGTGAGACATTATAAGCAAAATGCTACATGATACATTATAATTGAAATATGATTGATTGCTCTACCGTGCTTCATGTAGACGGTAGACAATATATTCAAAAAGGGTTAAACTTATCTGTGCAACCGATCAAATAATGCTAAATCTTCTTTGACAAAATTTTATCAGTTTATTTTTTAAATAAGCTATAGTGTAAATAATTCTTACCATCAAAACACAATCTAGAGTTGGATTCAGGCGCTAGGCTATAAAATAAATTTAGTTTATTGTAGACAAGCTAAGCAATAATAATGTACTACAAACCCATTCTAGATTAAATGGTAAAATAAAATACTTTGGCTTTCTGCCTCTGTTTATTATTTCGGAGGTTAGTTGCTTACACGTCTTAAAAATTACGCACTCATTTAGAAGATCGTGTATGGCAATCGGTTGATTTAACTTTACGCTCGACAAAGTACTTAGCAGGTATCTAATTTAATCTAGATAGCTTTAATTCTATTGCACCTCACCGACAAAAAGGTTTTGTCAAATGAAACCACATTCTCGATCTAAAAATTTTAGTTCCGATCTAGTTTCGATGTCATGAAAAATCACAAATGACAGTTTCTTTAACTACTGCATTATGATTTTAATGTAATGTGATCAAAGGTTAAAAAAATGTTACCTATAAACCGTTTATTTTAAGCCAAAAAGTGAGGTACCTACACGGCTACGAATTAAAATAAAATAGATAATAAGATTAGGTACAATACAATGACTGAGTATTAGAGTTTATATCCAATTAATGATTTAGTCACGATTCGGTTAACTTCCAAAAATATTTAATTTAAAACAAAAGCAACGAAGCTCTTTATTCCATCACATTTTGTGCGTAAAGTAAGAGGTTAAGGCATAAGTATCGGATTTCAGTCATGTGACAGAATTAGTCCTTTCAATTCAGCGCATTTCTTCATCCCATTTCTCTTTACTTCCAAACAGGTTCTCAGATCCAAGATATGGGATGAAAGAACGCTTTGCTCTACATTGTCTTTGAGCACGACGAATTTGCGAGCCCTTTTGTAAACTTCCGTGTTTGTGTTTCTTCACGTTTATGTAGGGGTAAACTTTGGAAGGATTCTCAGTTGCTTGGTGTAAGCAGCTTTGCCTTATCTCTTTTCCGTCCTCAAAAGACTGTTTTGTTTTGCTCAAAGTTTATTAACTCGTGTCTTGTAACTAGCCTGTTACATTAAGTTCTCTCTCATCAGCAGTATTTTTTTCCAAGATTGAAAAAAATCAAAATATCTAGTGGTTCCTTCATTATTTTGGCAACAAATGTCAGCCTAACTATAACTAGTGTGCAAAAAAACTAGACGACAAGAATATTTTAATTCGTCTTTGACTCCATACATAAATTACCGTTGAGTACACAAATCATAGATTTATTTGATTATCAATATTTTATTATGATTTTGTATTATTTTAGTAAATAAAATTATTTAGTAAATATTTATTATATTACACTGAAAATTCTATAAATACTTTTTTTACTAAGTTATTATGTAGGTAATTCCAAAATATTAAAATCTTAGCTTATTTCAATAGTTGAAAACATTTAATAAAGTGTACACTGTACTTCAAGTACTGGGTACCGGTAAAGATACGAATAGGAATGTACCTTCCTACTCATAATATTTTAACCGGCTTTAAAACTGTCCGGCTAATCTGGGCACATCCTTATTTTTCGCCCATCGACAAATGTTTGAGAAGTTGCGTGACAGGTATCGAGTTAACTACCTAGTGATTTCACGCCAACAATGTACTATCATGCTTGACACTGGCAAAATTGTCTGTCGAAATGACGGACACAGGCCATAAAGGGTAAAGAAGAAGAAGACAGAAGTGAAAAAAAATCAAATTTTTGTTGATAAGTGTCAAATATCTAACTAACCTATCTAAAAGGTGTACAAAAATGTGTTTCTAATTTCCTTGAGTCGTTTCTCGTCGTCTTTGTGTATGTATGTATGCTAATTTTCGTCGAAAAACTCGTGTCTTAAAGCTACATATTTTCAAATCTTGGAATGGAATAGACAAATTAAAAAAAAAAAGTTTATTTTTAAACTGAACTCTTTATATAGACTATAAGATAGAGGTTAGTAGGTATGCAATGGGAAATGTTGAGCTGCATATTTGCCGTTGCATAGAAAAAAAAAACTGCATGAAACGAGGAAGTAGGCACAAAGATTAGATAGCATACTATTATCATGGCTTATTTCTGTTTATCCTGTGCATACGAAGAGTACTTCAAATATAAATATAGATACTATATTATGATATCAAAGATTATTGTAATCGGTCAATAAAATTATGTAAGAGTTGGGACAAAATCTGTTGAATTTTTGATCTTAGAAGTTTACGTGCTACTGAATGTTCTATCGTCTAGTTCCTAGTTCGTGTGTGTTCTTACTGGTTAGCAACAAGACAGGATAGATAAAAAAGAACGCTATGTCGTCCAGATTTAGATTCATTATAGCATGAAAGCGCGACATAGTCTGGTGTCTCGTTCGAGGCCTCAACCACAGCCTTGCTTATTTTATTGACAATCTCACTCACTATCAAGAGCAAAAAAATCATAAATAGTGGGTAACTTGTTACAACTGACTTATTAAAATCTTTTTTTTATTTTTTATTCTTATATTTTGGAAGGACTTTGAGTCGCTTAGCGACTATGTCAGCCCTGTTATAGCTTACAATTAATCTACTACTTAACAATGTCATACACTAGTGTAAAAAGAGCCCTAGCTGCTTCGCACAGTGGGACCGAGAGTACACTTATAAATGCGCCAACATCTAACATATTCAGATTATAGCGGCTACACATCTGAGATCTCATAGACTGGCTCCGCACATTAAAATCTTATAAGAAGTGTTTTGGACCTCGCACTTTCATCAAATTTAAGACGCATACGAATAAAAACGTATGATACGAGCGTCTGTTAGTAGCGTCGCCCAACGGATAATCTCTCGTGAATAGTACCAGGTTTACAACAGACAATGTTGATTCAAGCCCGGCTAACTAGCAAGCAAGTTCGTATGAGTTAGTGGCCAACTCTGGTGACGGAGTTTTTAGGCCGCCTTAAGGCCTCCGCAGCTTAACTGCTAGAGCCGGGACCGACAGTTTAACGTGCCCTCCGAAGCACGGAAGCGCTCAGATGTATATAAATGCCACTAGCGGTCACCCATCTAAATAGTGACCGCGCAGAACGTCGTTTAACTTAGATAATCGGTGAAGCCTGCCCTGCTAACTGATCTTGGTGTTATTTTGAAACCGCGCAACAACTCTGCTATGTCATAGAGGTCAAGAAAAGCGTGCAACAAGTCACGCCGGATGCGGAAGGTGTAACATTTTTTTTTAACTATTCTTGTAATCTGTACTTTGTCTAGAGAGGATTAGCGAATAATAATATAAATAATCAATCCCCCTATTGACCTCAGCGATTGCCTGCAGGGGAAAACTGGAATAAAATTCCAGAAATCCCCTTAGGGGTCCATTTACACCTGTTGTCGGGGTTTCTAGGCGACGACGGTGACTTACCAGCAGATGGGTCGTCTGCCTTTTGTCTATTACTTAAATAAAGTATTTTCCATGCCACCTTATATCTGTGATATTTACTTCTTAAAACCAAAATTTTTCTCATTTGTATCCCGTTTCAGAGTTCCAGTCAATTAGACTAGCAACGGACACGAATTCGCTTGTTATCTAGATACGGTCTGACTGCAGGCAATCAAAGTTGCACTGATAACCGCGGCTATGTCAACCGAGGTGATGCTGATAATGATGTTTGTATTTAATCGACTTTATTATTGTCTCGCGATTTTATCGGGTGTAAAAGAACTACCTCGAATTCATATACCGCGTTCACACTATGCCATTGCCGCTGCCGGCATTCATGCCGCGGATTTATTGCCACAGCAAAATCGCCTTTATTCTCACCAAGGAGCTAGGGCATGAACTTGGCGATGTTGCTGTGGCAATAATTCCGGCAGCGGCATGGGCATGTGTGAACGCGGTATAAGAATAAAGGCGATTTTGTTGTGGCAATAATTCAGGAATTAATCGCGGCAATAATTCCGGCAGCGGCATGGGCATAGTGTGCACGCGCTAGACGAATGATGTTTCAATCGGTTTGGCAGACTGCACACTTGTACAATGTACAAGCCTCTGTTATGAATTTAGGTGTAAAACTAAAAAAAAAACACATAGTTTTCCTTACAATTATCAATTTACTGTAACATTAGCTAAGTTGTACCGGTGATATGTCGTAAATATTTTATGGCGTGTATCGAGACAAAATGAGTTTATTATAAATGATTTCCGGTTTATGTTTATAAGTTTTTACGATCCTGCTGGACAATAATCGTACTTATTTACAAGAACCAGGCAATGATGAGCCTAAATAAACATAAATGTAGCCAGGTAGTCTAAGTTCCTACCATTCCAAAAGTGGAATTTAGAAAAAAAACTTATTATTGACCCAAGGGGTTTAAAACTCTGGAAGTCTTTTTAAAACTCTGATGTTTTTGGCAGTAGTCTTGTTACAACCTGTATAGGACTATTTAGCTCTATTTATGGTTACTAAGATATTTATTACTGAATTATAACGTCTGTTCTGGTTTGATATAGGCTAATATTATATGATCTGTGATTTGGGTCATATTATTTCCGAACATTATACCTAATTATAGTCTAGTTAGTAACTGCATACGTTATAATAGTTACCAATTTAAATAAAATGTGATTGACCTATTGATTTTATTATCATTGTGATTTATTTGTGAAAGATAAGATACCTATTAGATTTTACAAAAGTGTATCCGTCCGTATCGTGTTTATATATTATATTATGAAGCCTACTAGGTTACCTAAAACTAGTGCCTTTATGCACTTTTTTACTTTTCTACAGAGCTTCGTGTCTCGGTTTTATTTGGTTAATTCAAGAATGTGAGTTGCAATTTAAGTAGGTACCTATTATGAAAAATTGTTTAGAGAAAGAAACGAAAACTATAAAAAGGTTGCCTATATTGTATTAAAAAAAAAACTATTTTTCTTTATAGGTACAAAATTTACGAATCACTTTTCGCAACTTTTGAATGATAAAAAGTAGCCTATGTGTTAATCCAGGTTACGGACAATATATATTGCAAGTTTCACCCAAATCGGATCAGTAGTTTTTGCGTGAAAGAGGAACAAACATACATACATCCTTACAAACTTTCGCGTTTATAATTTTAATAGTAAGGAGTCAAAGTTCTAGATGAAACGTCATATTTCAAGCTTAAAACTCAGCATGCCGAGTATTGCCGAGTGTATACGTCACAACTTTATTTTTATATATTAACATAATTATATTAACCATCAGTTTTGCAAACTACCCGCTAGGGGCGCTGCTCAATCTCTATACAAAAATATAGTTTACTTCAACTTGTAGTAGGTATACGTAAAACGAACACCATAAGCTTGCAGAGGAGTATAGATGAGTGAAAGATGACAGATAAATCTAACCTCAAATTTGAATCCATGCATGGTAGTGATAAGTACTTGTTACGCACAACAAAAAGACAAGATACCGTTAACGGCTTATTGCCATCCCGTTCCTTCGGGAAAGCTATGCGATAGGTTAGAGGGAGGGGTGTAGTTACCGAGCCTATGGGGCGGGGCTATGTAGTTATGTATAGGGGTGCTTTCGGGACCTCGAAAGTTTTTTATGAACAGGGCCTTATCTACCCCTATAGTGTTATTGAGGGTTGGATCTACCTGGTGTTTGTTATACGTTGGTGGTTGGGAAAGGGTGGTTTTTTGTGGCTGGTAGTGGCAAAAAAGGGTTAAAGTTTCAACCCTGCAAGCAGCTTTTATGATTCAAAATTGGTTAATTGAATAATACTCGTAATAACGGGATTTTTTCTAAAATTTAATATTTGTATAGGATTAGGGTTATTGTGTAAGAAAATTTATTGGTTATGTTTTGAGTGCCTTATTCGTATTGTTTAGTCCGATTTATCCATTGGAGAGAAATAAGTGGGTAGTGTAGAGACCCCTTCAAATTCCAAGCTTTTATAGATTCTAGATCCAAACTTCGTCCAATTTCTGATCCATCCATCAAAACGGAATCGAACGGTTTCAGCAGTTCGAGTTTACTTCTAGAACGAGTAAAGTTTGAATTTCGAAGATTTGAAGGTAACCTAGTAGAAAACAAGGTTGCCTCTTGTCAGTCCTGTTTGAGTCTTACGGTGTTGTGTTAAGGGTGATTTTTGAGAGATTGAAGCTAGTTAGCCAAGATGGGATGTTTTCAGGGCAGGGTGGAAGGTCATTCTAGGGTTGATACAGATTTTTTGCTGTAAATGCAAAATCTATGAAATTAAAGTACAAAAAAAAAATTTAGTAAAATCAGAAGGATCATTTAGAATTGTTCTATAAGCTAGGTGATTCTAGGTGCCAGATTCTCGCTATCAGAACCTAGAAAAATGCAAAAAAACTCCGGTCTGGTTCCAATCCCTTTTTGAAGATAAAGTACGTAGATAGGTACCATGAAGATTGATGAAATACTTAGGTACCTACTACAATTATTTATTATTATAAAATCTGTGTTTATTTTATAATTTCTGTAAAAGTGGTGTACAATAAAGATTTTTCTATCTATCTATCTACAATAGAATGGCTTCGCCTAGGTGACACATCGACACAATGTGTAAATAACTACCAAACGAATTTACAAACTAATAGCCGAATACTCAAACGCCACTTAAATTAAGTTCACGCTTAAATTATTGCCATCTCTTCAAACAGAGGCAGAGCAATTCGAAGTGTTGCTTAAATTTGAGTGACGTTTCAGTATTCCGGCCTTAGCCTCTATTTAGAATCTAACTCTGTTTTGCCGCGAAATAATCATAATAAAATTTCGCCCGTACGAAGTTGAATTCAATATTTAATTTATTTTAAGTTGACATCCCTGAAACGTTTGATGTTTTACGAGTTCCCGCTCGTCATTAAACTTCCCTATTTCGGGAGGAAACGCTAGGGTTGGCACACGTCCGACACTTTTATGTCTCAGAAGTTGCAACCGCCGAATGTACTTAATACGCGCAGAAGAAACAATAGTGTCCGTCATGGTGTCACTTCAAAGTCGATTTGCATTGTAAAATGAGCTCTAATCCAATCAAATTTGAGTTAATTTGGTGATGGGTACTTTTAGGTACCTACGTCAAGATTTGCAAACTTATTCAATCAATGTCTCTTGACCTCAAAAATATGTAAGGTTAGATTTTTTTTATACCTAAATATTTTATGTGCATTTCATGTATTACTTCTTTAAGTTTTCTTTATATTAGTGAAATTATTTTCATAGCTAAGCTACTAATAAAATTACTAGTTTGCGTGTAAACGTGCGTGCATAAAGTGTATCTTTCATAATCAATTTTTAGTAGATATAATTTTACGATTATTTTCACTTAAAACGGGATATTGTGCATTATTTAACTATATGGGTCATTCTCAGTTAAGAGGTAATATGTTGTATGAAGAGACGGCATGGCATTTTTTTTTTTTATAATTTTAAATTCTACATCTTTTTTATGGAAACTTTTAAGTTGAAAACGTTTACAAAGTGGCCAGTCAATTTGTTGGTTTTATCTCATTTTATAAGTGACCAGGGTAGATACTGAACCGTTCTTCGCGCGTAATTTTTTTTCTAGGTGCCATTTTTTCTGTAAAAAAGTCATATTAAATTGTAAAGCTAAGATATTCATAATGCCAAGTAAAGGTTCAGAAAAAAATCTAGAAGTATTCATGAAAACGCATAGGTACAAATGTATCTCCCCTGGACATTAAGTATCACACCTAACATCAAAAGAGCCAGGGGAAATACGCCAGGGGAGAAGACATTTTCGATTGATATCTAAAATAGCCGTAAAAGTGTTCCTCGTACGCAATTCACAATCAAACGTAACAATGTATGCACTATTCATAGTGAATATTCAAGTCTATATTAGTATTTTAACAAATAATTGCTAAATAAAACTAACCAGAGGAAAGACTGCATTCACTCAACACTTCTACACCCAGCGAGCGGCGTGACTGAAATGGCCATTAAAATGGCTGCGCAGTCGGTTTATGCGTCACTTGCTGCTAACTTCAAGTTACATCCTATGCACTCAAAGTCACAACTTCCACAAAATATTTAAAAAAAACTGATTTTTAAACGAAAACAAAAAGCCAGGGGACGAGACACGAAATACGTGGGACAAATTTCGGCGTTGATATTATTTATGAAAAATTGGAATATAAGTAATTTTACTTATAAGACACTGTGACTAAGTTATTGTTCTGTATAAAATTAACAATGATAAAGTAATTATTGAATTTTAATACATTCATAATAACTGGTTTACAAATAAAGTCGGTTTGGTGACAGACCAGGGGAGAGACTTTTTTCTTATATTAGAATTAATTGTGACTAAACTAGATACATTTCTGTAATAAATTTAAGTGAGCATGAAGAAAACATTTAGTTTTAAGTAATAAATAAGTTAATTAGAAAGTTAGTATAAAAAAAAAGTATTTTTTTGTCCTGGCCATGGAAAGTACCTCTTAACTGAGAATGACCCATATGATATTTTAGTACATTTGCATGTATCATTTACTTTCAAAAGGTAATTAATCCCATAAGGTGTTTTGAAAAATTCAAATAACTTCATTCCGTCTAATCCGAGCGATTTTGAATTTTATTAAAACCGGATAAAGATCATTTTACTGAACAGCATTTTGTAAGTGACAGAGACTAAATTTGCAACTGCAATAAAATCGTCTAACCTGAAAGTCCTGAAACAGTCTGGTATTTTTTACCCGACTACGAAGCAAAAAGGAGGGTATAATTCAGTCGTTGCAATTTATCCATAACACTTAAGTACTCTATTGTTTTACAAATTCTTAGCTATAAGGAATTTCCTTGTATCTATTTCCCTATTTTTATAGTCTCTTTGATTTAGTGCCAATTGACATTAATTAAAACATAAGTTAATTAAAACATAACTTACAAATCAATGTAGTCCTAATTAGTTTTTTTTCTTTTGTTTACTCACAAAGAATGTTACGACTAATACACTATTGACAATATGAAAATGTTAACAAAATACACATGAAACATTATTTAGTTTTAGTGTAAATCTGCCTGTTGAGTCTTATAAGATTATTGTCGTGTTGTGATATTTAAGCACTATATTTACATAGACTGAAAAATAACATAAGATACTATTATTGCTAAAATGACATCCGACAATTTGACATTCAATAAATAATTTTTTATATTTTTTGTCATGGCAACCCTACGATAGGGTTAACATTTTACGATTTGGAATTCGGGCAGTGGATCGCTCGGGCAAGGTCGCAAAATGCAACTTCGTAATAGATAGAGAGACGTAGGTAGAGAGTCAGTTGAACAAGTTCGTGATAGAAATGTTTTCAAAAAAAAAAATACAATGCTAAATCTAAATTATTGCGGTTTTAATATTCTATATCAATGTGATATGTATTTTTTTTTAAATTAAAAATTTATATAAATAACTTAATTTATCCTCCTGAGACCCTCGGTATCGCCTGTGAAGAATACTTACTTGTTTTGTTACATTTTTGAAAAAAAAAACCGTTTCACGTTTCTTATGTATGCGTATAAGTTTCATTAGATTCGGTACTCAACTTGAAGATATTATAGTAGCCTATTTATTTGGGAAGTAAACCTATTTATTTGTCATCAAATTATGGACTGTGTTATGGCTCCGAGTTCTGTGAATGGACCGATTTATAAATCCTTTGCGACATGTCATTGAATCTGTTAAACGGACGCAAAACAGTTCAATGAAATAAACTGCATGTCCGGTAGTAGCTTTGAGCTGGGGGGCAATTGCTGTCTCATAAAAACCTGCCAGGTTTAAGCCTGGCAGATTTTCTGAACTGTTTTCTTCTTCTTCTCTTCAATAATGGCCTGTGTCCGTCATTTCGACAGACAATTTTGCCAATGTCAAGTGTTAAAATTGTAATAAATAAGTCAAGTTAAGTCATTTGTCAAATCGGCTGTCGTTTGTTTTGAAAAAAAATGGTGGATTTTCTCTTCAAAACCTAACACGAATTTTCACATTCAGAAAAACCACTTTACACACATTTATTCCAATGGCTCACACTTTATGTTACGACCTAAGTATTATTGGTTAAAATTCCACCAAAATTAAACAACAAAACTCACAATAACACAAGAAAAACTATTAAAATAAAAGTGCTATGTGTCGTTTCAAAAAATGTCAAAACTCGTGTCCTGGGGGACAATTGTTATCTCATAAAAACCTGCCAGGTTTAAGCCTGGCAGATTTTCTGAACTGTTTTCACACTAAATCATAGGTATTCAGTGACTAAATAGTGACATTAGCGCGTTTCAGCGCGTTTTTTGCCGTCAAAAGCTTCTTGTTGTCGTATATCTGTGGCCACGTCGCTTGACATTATGCTTGGCAGCTAAAGCAGTTCAGAGCTTGCGATATGGGGCTGGTAGTCCAAATAAATAGTCAGGTTAGTAGCTAAAGACATACTAGGTCAGTGGTATGTAAAAGACTCCGAAGTTTTACGAAATATATAGTTTCCAGTTTCCATGCGTTTTTTTACTGTCGTCAACCGGGACATGCAAATGAAGAACCGACGAACCTTTAAGTAAAACCACGAATAATTAGGCAGCGTAATAGTAATAATGATTTGTATGTAAGTACTGTTTTTGTCCGAGTGTGAAATCATGCATGGAAGTTGGAAGAACTCATATTATTTATTGCTTCCCGTGTTGGTATTCCCTAACTGAGGGAACTCATTTCCCGCGGCCGTAGGCGTACTTTTGGAAAGGAATGAGGTTAGATTACCTGCATACCTACTCATACACGGCCGTAATACCGCGTTCACACTATGCCATTGCCGCTGCCGGCATGAATGCCGCGATTAATTCCGGAATGATTGCTACAGCAACATCGCCTTTATTCCTACACCGCGTTTACACATGCCCATGCCGCTGCCCGAATTATTGCCGCGATTAATTCCGGAATGATTTTACGCCATTATTTGACGCCTTTATTCTCACCAAAGAGCTAGGGCATGAACTTGGCGATGTTGCTGTGGCAATAATTCCGGAATTAATCGCGGCATTCATGCCGGGCATAGTGTGCACGCGCTATTTAGGCAGGCGCGCCTCCAGATATCATACATTAAGATACTTGAAAGTTCTTAAGAATTGAGGAGGTCAAGCAAGATTGTGTGATACAAACATATCGTATGTCGTTGAGAAGATTTTAAGACCTATTTTCATTGAAAATTCGATTGTCAAAAGGTCAATGCTTGAGTGCTACTTGAGTCTAGATTCACTACTTAGCATACACGAGTCTTAGTATTATTCTATACGTGTTCGTGCGTAACTAAGGCTTATTTCGATCCGCTTCATTATAGGTAGTTTGGTCTCGACTCTCGATACTTTGAAATATGATCCATTGAATAAATGAATTTTGATATGACAGGTTACAAGCTCATCGTCGCGATCGATCATGTGTATCATCGTCGTTTGTTTTCACACGTGAACAATAAGTGAAATAACAATACAATAGCAGAGCTGATTTGAATATTGCGATGATATGATTAATTAATTTATTAACCGATTTGATTCATCATGAAAAATTTAGAAACTAATTGTTGCATAAGAAGTCAAGGTATGAGCGTATAGTAAGCCCAAAACCTACACCATTCCATCAGCCCTGTCCACAAGAAAGTCATGGTCAATGTGTGCGGAGCTGACCAAGCCGCGGTTTTCCTCACATTTTTTTACCGTTTGGATCTTAATTCTCACCATTATCAAGTTTCATTCATAGGAAGTCCACTGCTAATATCCTTCCTCTTAAGTATTCAGTGTGACTGATCTTACGCGATCTGCTCTTAAAATCTTCCAGCATTTCCAACGGGAAATATAACACCTTTGTATTGTACTCTACTTTTACTTTATCTATGCGTACGAAATACTTATCTAATTGGTTTTTTCAACGTCACTTGCCAGTATTTCCTGGGGGCAAACGTTGTCTCATAGAAACCTGCCAGTTTTAAGCCTGGCAGGGTTTCTGAACTGTTTTCATACTAAATCATAGATATTCTGTAACTAAACAGTGACATTAGCGCGTTTCAGCGCGTTTTTTGCCATCAAAGGCTTCTTGTTTTCGTAAATCTGAAGCCACGTCGCTTGACATTATGCTGGGCAGCGAAAACAGTACGATATGGGGGTCGCTCATCTAACTTGACTTGACAGCCTTGGCCACGAAACAATACAGAATTACAAACCAAGAATTTGAGGCATGCAAGGTAGCTTGAATCGTATAATTAATAGTTTCATAGTTCATTTCAGTTTGACAGCAAACGCAGGTTGAAACAGCGACTAAAAAGAAGATACTTAGTAAGGACGTTTGAAGCTCCAGATGTGTGAGTCCAGATGTTAGGAGTGGCTTAGCCACTACGTTCTTTTGAAACGAAAGTCTTATAAACCGACTTTAAAAAGGAAGGAGGTTCTCAATTCGGATATTGTTTTTTTTTAATGTTTGTTACCTCATAACTCCGTCTTTAATGAACCGATTTGAAAAATTATTTTATTATCTGAAAGGGTATACTTCCATTTTTATCAAAATCGAAAAAAAAGCACGTCATCCACGTACCTACACGAACTATCAATAGAACAAACACAATGAACTACCATCATCATCATCTGATGATGAAGCTGTATAAAATTGAAGTCAATATTTTGCAGTTTTTTCATCTTACGTTGTAATGAGGTTGATCCAGAATTGGACCATTATAAGATGAGTTGGATGTAGGATAGTAATAAAAAAAACTATTTTTTTAACATCGGAACGGCTTGCAAGCCATATTGGTTCACAAATTTGCAGCCTAGGGTACATTTTACAATGAACATTTACTTGCAGTGATACCGGCTAACATGCACTTGACGGTTGGCAGTGTTATTATTTAATCAAGATAAAACAAGTTTGATAAGACTCTATAAGATAATAATGTAACCGAATTTACTTAGTTAAATTGTTGACATACATAATACTAACATAATGATGATAGTCATATTTTAATACTGTTGTAAATATTATCAGAATCAACTTGAAGAAATATACCGCTTTTCATAGGGTTCCTTCAGAAATTGCCAGACAGATCATTTTCATCTCCAGCCTCTGACTTCCTACGATCTTTACAAAGGCGTTTGCCCATCGAGTGTGAGGCGTCCTACCATTCACCTTACAGTTCGTGTTACAGGATCATAACCAAAGTGTTATTGAGGAAACAAAAATCTCACTTTAGAGGATTTTTCCGTAAAAAATTTCTCATCAAGAAAATCTATTAGAGAAACATGGAGCGATCGATATGTCTATTGTCTACCTATAATATAATACAAGTATTATAATATATCTTTTAGTCATGGTCATGGGCATGGGCAGCAAAAAATCTAGAAGAGATGGGTCCAAAGTTTTTCAAAAATTTGTGGAAATTAAATTTTTTGGATTTTTGTAACTTTACAGATGACCCTATAAATGTGGTCCCATAGCAAACAATTCAGAGAAATAACGTTCCAACGGTATATACACAACTTTTATTTAGGTGGCAGAGTTAGGATGTGTATGATTATGAAACCCCGAAAGTGTATGAAACCGGAATGAACTCTTTATGTCAATGAGTCAGAAGATTTTAGCGTGATTGGATTTCTTGATGGCAATTTGTCGTGAAAATGCGTACCTACGTTTGTTTGTTCTACCTGTTTTGCAAGGTTTGCGTTTATCCACAAATAACAATCCGTATTTATAGCCACCCTTTTAGCTAAAGGGAATTTTAGCTAAAAGGGTGGCCAGATGGTTCTGTTATCTATTTTGATAGATATTCAAAACAATTTAAACGGTAAAATTTAGATTATAATGACCTTTTAATAATCTGTCAAGAAATAAACGATTACAGTCGCTAAATGGTAGGGGTTGGGTTGTAAAGTTAATTAATGAATTAAAAAAAATATTGATAAATCAGAGTGGCAAGTTTTTTTATAACAAGAACATAGAATCCTCCATGGATTTTGTGGTTTACAATTTTAACAAGCTGTATTTTTCTTACTTTAGGTAGAGTATCAAAATTCACCATATGAGTCAAAAATTGCCCCTGGCAGAGTTGATTTCGGTTGGAGTCGTGTTTTCTGACGCAAATCGCCCTATCCAACAAATACACTCAGTTTTTGATATCCGACTCAATTACAGGTTTACTAAAAAACGGGGTCCGTTATATAACGTTTCTATGAAATACTCTTTTAACAATTAAACACCTTACTTTTAACAAACCTCTTTTGACATCGAGGCAAATGAAAACTTATTTTAATTTTCGAAGAAAAATTAGGTTAGTGATCCTTTTTGCGTATATGTATGTAGGACATGTACGAGTAGGTAAGGTACGTGGTTTACTGTCGTCATACTGATAGTAGTACTTTAGGTAGCAGTAGATAGCTGAAAGAAAGCATATTTGGCTATAAACCGTGGCTTGGCCCTTTGCCAATAGTCACTGCATCGCACCGAAATTGCAAGCGCGTAAACTGAATTCCTTTTTACACTTTATGACCTGAAAAATAAATTGCAAAATTGCGTGTCAGCTACTTTAGTATGCCATTTTAGTATGTACACATTTAAATTGATGTGGTAAACAAATCATAGTAATGAATTCACTAGTTTAGTTACTCTTGCGCCCTAAAAATACCGATATTTTATTTTTAAAGTTAGTGGTGGAAACTCTCGCGCGGCAGTCCACGGCGAAGATGGAGAGATGAAATGGATTTCTTTATAAAGGACTGGCCTACAGCTGGCTAAGATAGAGACGACTGGAGAGAAGGGAGGCCTTTCCCTGCAGTGGGACACTACACTTAATACTAATAATAATAGCGTTCAAAAACCGTTTTTAGTTGGATTAATTGTTCCAAAATCCGTACCTTCTCTAGAGCCTTAGAGTGAGTTTTTTAGTAGGTTGAAAAAAAAAACTATATTTAGATCTAACACGTGAACAATGTGAACATTTTGCTATCTAACCTAGGAACACAAGACATAAGCATTAAAGTAGTGAGGTTGACATAACATGTAATTAAATTCAATAGTGTCTATTTTTATGGGCATATCATGTTTGTTTGTCCGTTTTTAATTATTTAATTAAACCCTCTCCAAGTTAAAGAAATTCGCTTAAAAATAATGTACAATTCTAGGACTCCTCTATTTATTTCCTCCAAATTTTTACAAGCACTTACTATTCGCTTTTTTGATGCTATAAGCGTGAATTATGTTTACTGAACGTTGACCAGAAATCTATGCTGATCCCTTCACAGGGAAACAGTGTGGAGTTTTGTTCTCGAAAATAGAGTATTTATTCCGATGGTCTATCTTATAAAAAGTTAGGGTAGACATTATGTCTTGTTTAACATACGTAATCAGGACATAGTGTCTACTCTAACTTTTTATAAGATAGGGGGCGAATGTTTTGGTTTAGAGTAGACATTATGTCTCTATCATACGTACATTACAGGACATAATGTCAACAAACTTTTTTTATAAGATAGACGATAAAACTACGGACTCAGATGAAGTCGCAGACGAAGGCTAGTTTTTGAATAAAGTGACGTTTGTGCAATTAAAGGTCGACCTCGTAATGTTCATTATAAGGTTTATTGTGGAATATTTTTTATAGCATAATTAAAATCCCTAGTTGCCGACCGGTTGCGGAACCTATAACCTGCGCCACATAATGCCACAGTTTGTATAAAATATGCTATTATTTAAATTACTTACGAGTACCTACTGCAATAAATAATCCAAGAATGCATTGTTGTGCATTTTTAAACCACTTCAGATTTTTTTAGGTATCCAGAACTCCGTCCTTTATAGACCGATTAGAAAAAAATCGGAAAACAAAAAGCAGTGACTAGCATTTTCGCTTAACAATTATTTAACATGTATTTTGAACTTTACAACGATGAATTGTTATTATGTATTGTTGATCTACGTTCTGTGCACGAGATTTATTGATACCAACTTTTCTAATTTGATTATTTTAAAGAACTTCCCGGGGCTCGGAGTGCGTGTTATTTTTAGCCATAATTCTATAATATTATGTACGTAATTTGGAATTGAACGCTGTGAATGACGTGCTGCTAATCTGGCGTCCTATGGAGTCTTAATTACCTAAGAAGGTTTAAGTGTATAATTTTTACGCGTAAACCGGAATCATGTTTAAATAAGAAACATAAGTAACCTATAAGTCATAAAGTTTATAACAAGTCGACCTTAAACTTTTTATATCAGAAAATATCTTCCGTTTAATCGTTGAAAAGTGTAATTTAATTGTTTTGGTACAAACAATATTTTGTAAGTACATCTTGCAATCGTTTAGTACCGTCAGTGAGAAAATATGAACAGCGATGATTAAAAAAATATATCTGCAAGTAGTGTTTTTCTACTTCATCATGTTTAGGTTTTTTTAATGTGCATTAAAAAGCACATTTGCATTTGGTAAGCATTTGGCTGCCAGTACACCAGATGGTAAGTGTAGCTGCAGCCTAAGGTGGAGCACGCTTGGCTACAATCCACCTATTCACTCTTTTCTTGAAAATTCCTATGTTATATCTTTCAAGAAATACTGATGATGGCAGAGAGAGGTAAATCTAAATTTTCTTTGCTTATTACCAAAATTTTTTATATTGTGTTTAACTAGATTTTTAGAATTCAATGTCAAATTAGTTTTTTTAAATTTTGAAAATCTCATCCAGATTTTGTACCTGTCTAATCTCAATATCTAACCGAAAGAACGGAAAAGTTTATTAAATTATTATTAATTAAAAACTTCTAGCAATTTATCGATGACTGTACCATTTAACCGAACAATTTCAAAATCGTAAAACCATTCTTTGCGAAACAAAAAGGTTTAAGACTGATTAATGGTTACGTGTTTAACCGAAGCAATTGTGGTGTGGATTTATCGTTTTAATTAAGAAATGGCTCAAAATTCTACTATAGCCGTAGTTCTTAACATCCTCAGCCCGAATTTGCCCACTGCTGGGCATAGGCCTCCCCAAGTTTGTGCCATCCACTGCGGTTCTGAGCTAGTCTCTCAAATTTACGGCCTACGATTTTGTCGTCTGCCCATCTCGCTGCTGACGTTTCTGTAGCCGCATCTTGGCCACCATTCAGTGGTTTTAAAGAAGAAAGGAAGAAGAGTTTAGAAGGTTTAAGCTTTACTTATGAAAAAACTGCGTGTTTACCGTCGTTTTGCAAATGGTCGTGTCGCGTCACGATGCCGGAGGACCAACAGACTCACAAGGTATCTCTTTGTAAATCAATACCGGGATAATCCTCATCAAACTAGCCCATCATCATCATCATCATCTATCATATATATAAAACTCTTTTGAAGCTGACAGAGAATCAACGCACAGCCTAAACCATAAGTCCTAGAGGTATGAAATTTGGAGGGTAGTATCCTTATATAGTGTAAAGGTGCAGTAAGAAAGGAATTTTGAAAAGTCGCACCCTAAAGGGTTTAGAACGCGAGCAACGCCGCGGGCGACGACTAGTAAAGTATAATTTTCCAGCAACAATAAACTAAATTCCATACCAAGAAACATAAACCAAACCTTTTCAGTTCCAAACAGTAAATCAATATTCGTAGCACTTAAATAAACTAAAGTCTGCAAAATCTGCAAATAGAGTAAAATGCTCTGTCCAGTTGCAAATCAGACCAAAATATATTGGTTATAAAAGTGCAACAAGTAATAAGGAATACTCCGAGCACTGTGTGTATCTCCACTTGGTTTTATAGGCCATAAACGAGGTTTACGGCTGAGGATAATACCCATCCAGCTAAAAGGGTTCAGGGTAGACTTTTAGATATATCCATACGGGTAATTAAAAATGTCTGCGAATTAATGTAGGTGCAATATAAATAGTTTCAAATCATGGCTGATACATTTTAGATATACATAACGTTGTAACATTTGGAGCACAGAATTTAGTAATTACTTATGGCGTACACACAGTGGCCAGTGTCCTCCGTGATACATTTTCGATTTGCATGGTGTTGTACCATTGTGAAGCTTGAAGCATAGAAGTAACGGACTGACCTGACCTCTTCTCTTTGCACAATTTGCGTTCTTGAACCCAACTACGAAGCTCGAACACAAGACAAGATAAATTTTGTATGGCGCGTATGTCTTATCCGACGTAAGAAAAAATATCTTGTAATATGTACGGTCTCATATAGGTAAACCATCAAGCGACTGATATCTACATTTCTCATCGACACAAGAAAAATATATTATAACTAGCCGTCACCCGCGGCGTTGCTCGCGTTCTAGACCCTTTAGGGTGCGACTTTTCAAAATTCCTTTCTTAGTGCACCTCTACACTATATAAGGATACTACCCTCCAAATTTCATACCTCTAGGACTTGTAGTTTAGGTTGTGCGTTGATTCTCTGTCAGCTTCAAAAGAGTTTTATATATGTATATATTGAATATTGATGATTGATGATGATGATGATTGATGATGTGCAAAAGGCCTTAGGTCATTGTGGCAGTTTATAGGGAACTTACTAGTACTAGGAAACTTGTCAAATGCAGACGAGTCCAGCTGGAGGGTTAAGTATCCATAATATCGTTAAAATTCTAAAGTTCAGCAGTCAGAACTCTCCTTTCTTTGGTTTTAGTAGATCTTCTTGTTTAATTGATTTTCACAAACGCATCTGAATCAGCGAGATTCTTGAGTTAACGAAGTCATCCTGTGGCGTTCAATTTGTTTTCTCAGCCACAACAATGGACGGGCAGAAGTAATTTATTTGCTTTCCACCGTTTATGACTTAACGCTTTTAATGAGAACCATCTTTAAACTTCGCGTTTCTTAAGTTTTATGAGACTATCTTAACTTGTATCTTAAAGTCAATGATTTTCTATCACAAAGGTTCTACGCAAACTACGTCAAAAAACCTCGCTTGATTGGCTCATTCCATTTCCCCTGCGAGAGTCCCCTGCGTGGTATATTTCTAGACATTTTGTCTAATAATCCTCTTAGCGAACCCTGCGTAACCTTCACACTAACAGCGCATTTTCATTTCTTTCAGTTATATGACGATAACTGCTTTTACTAAACCTCATTTCAACACTAGTCGTTCGTGAAACGTTAAAATTCATTGATGTCAGTCTGTTGTAATAAATGTCATTCAAAAAACTCATTTCGTCCATTGCTTACTCATGTCTAACCTTACCAATCAGAATATTGAACCCTTACCATCATTAAAACATTCAAAATGTTATATTGATGTTGTAGAGGCACTATGCTACTTACCAAATCTCACATAGCACGAAACGAAGTAACAGGCCCTGCTTCTCCTACTTTAATTTATATATTCTATCAGTTATCTAGTTTCCATCGTACAAGCTTTGCTTAGTTTGGGACTAGAATGCGTTGTGTCAAGTGTCCGTGAATATTTATTTATTTATTGATATTTGGAAATACTCTTCTACTCTCTACTCTCTTCTACTCTTCTCATCTTCTACTCTTCTACTCTCAGGATTCTGTTATTTGCTTTATTATTGTACAAATGCTAATTAAGCAATGCCTCCAAATACACACATATGAAACAGTTGAGCTATCTGCAGACTGTTGCAAAGTATTTATAAATACCTCAATTGATCCGAATTAGTACCAATACTGATTCAAAATGTTCACAATGCAGGAGTTGAGCCCATAAAATTATCTACAGTCAAAAATGAAGCAAACCAACAGGTCATATAATTACACAAGGAATAAAACACGTTTATTACCCTGGTTTATTCGTTTTTATGACCCCCCAGGATTGTAGATAGATGTCAGTTGGAAGCCTAGACGTCGTAAATAAGTATGAAATATGATAATTGCGAAATTCTTCAATATATTACGATTTGAACATTGATGATTCGCCCGGCGTTTTGTTGGGCTATAACTTGGTGTTCGCGGAATGGTGTTCGACGTCGGCCCTTCGATACAAAGCCATCACCAGAGATGTAGTCAGGCATAGCCTTGGGACTTGTAACCTGGGACAGACAGACAGCAATCAACAGGAAGAAGTCACCTGAAAAGCAATAATTTATAAGAAAATTACAACCGAATTGGGAACCTCCTCTTCTTCTTCTTCTCTTCAATAATGGCCTGTGTCCGTCATTTCGACAGACAATTTTGCCAAAGTCAAGTGTTAAAATTGTAATAAATAAGTCAAGTCAAGTCATTTATCAAGTCGGCTGTCGTTTGTTTTGAAAAGAAAATGTTGGATTTTCTCTTCAAAACCTAACACGAATTTTCACATTCAGAAAAACCACTTTACGCACATTTATTCCAATGACTCACACTTTATGTTACGACCTAAGTATTATTGGTTAAAATTCCACCAAAATTAAACAACAATACTCACAATAACACAAGAAAAACTATTAAAATAAAAGTGCTGTGTCGTTTCAAAAAATGTCAAAACTCGTGTCCCGGGAAGCTCCTCCTTTTTTGACTTCGGTTCAAAAGTGACATTTAAAATGAAAATGTCAATAGTCCTGTCAATTACAGTTGTCATAATACGGTAGCAGCTTTGTAAGAAACGAAAGCTTAACCTTTCATATTGTGTTTCAAGAGTTTCCAAGTTTTGTTTGCTCAAAAGGATTGGACGTATTGTGTGTCAGACCAATGTGTTTGTGTTTTGAACAGATCTGTGGAAGCGCTCCCTGGCTAGGCTTGCTTAGTCAATCTGCACCGATTATCTAAGTTAAGCGACGTTCTGCGCGGTCACTATTTGGATGGGTGACCGTTAGTGGCATTTATATCTGAGCGTTTCCGTGCTTCGGAGGGCACGTTTAACTGTCGGTTCCGGCTCTAGCAGTCGTTAAGGCATGACGGAGGTCTTAAGGCGGCCTAAAAACTCCGTCACCAGTGTTGGCCACTACGAGCTTGCATGGTTTTACAGATCTGTGAAAAAGACGATGAAAGGTTAATAATGTTTTGTTCCACGTTGTTAATTTTGCAATCATGCTCTAATTTTTAATTCATTTGCAACAATAAGTCACATCGATAATAATTTTTAGGGTACCTACGTACCGTAAATTAAATCTAAAAGTAATGGTGGTTCAGTATGGGTACAACTTTTCGTTCGGTCAGTCTGTTTGTAAACATGACACATTGCGGGCGGTTTTTAGCGAAAGTTTGTCTCTGTCTCTTTAAAGCGTAGAAAAAGAAAACTTGTTATGAAATACACTAGTATATAGTTCACCCGAAACTGACTGGTTAAAAAGATCTCTACGAACAAACATACAAAGCATTTTTGACCAAGTTGTCACTAAGATCTTTGTTCGCTTCGCTCACTCGATCAATTATAAAGTTATTTTGTAAAGCTAAAACCCGTTTTCTTATTCAAATTATATTGGTAAAATTCAGTACGGACCCACCAGGTCACAACTCCTACTCGCACTTGTCCATATTTGTTTAACAGCCGTGTTCGCAATTAGCCCAGAACACTGATTGTGTTGCAAATTGTGTGTAGCCGTTTGATTAGCTACGACTTTTTGATTAGTAGGTAAAGTGCCTTTACACATGCATACCGCCATCTAACCAAGTTGACAAGAAAATCTCTCCATCGGCAAAAACTACAAAAAAAAATTGCTTCAAGTCTTCTAATTATCTATATCTATACTAGGCTTATTCCCATCGAGCCCAGCGACTGATAATCCGGCCCACCAATGTTATAAATGTGAATGTAAGTTTGTTTGTTACGCTTTCACGCGAAAACTACTTAGCCGATCATCGTGAAACTTTGTACACATATTCTTGGAGGTATTAGAAGTAACATAGGATACTTTTTATCCCGGAAAATTAACGGGATCCAACGGGACGCGAACGAAGTCGCGGGCGGAAGCTAGTACTATTATAAAACTGTAAAAAAGCCAACGACTAATATTAAAGTTAAGAACTAAATATGCAGATCTACTAAATAAACGATTCTGATTCTAAAAATCGAGTTTGTCTGCTTATCTGTTTGTTTGTTCGCGGATCACGCCTAAACTACTGGACTAATTTCAATGAAACTTATACCATACAGAAGCCCTTTTCCGGATTGAAACATAGGCTATTATATTATTGAAATCAAAGACGTGTATTTTTAGATACAGCTTGAACTCTCTAAACCAAAAGCAGCCATTTGCTACGAGGTTCATCGTAAGCTGGTTGACAGATATTTTGGTGGAAAGTTTCGCACGCGTACGAAGTCGCGGGTATCAGCTAGTTTATAAATATAAATAGTTGACCTTTAGTAACTTTGTGAATTATGTATATCGAATTTAAAACATTACTATCATGTTCCTTGACCTACAGAAAGATGGACAAAGTAAAGTGAGGTAGCTATCTTATCGACCGCTACGTCAGCGAGATATCTCATTTAGACAGTTTTATCGTTTGTTTCTTTTATAACCAAACTATTTTCTCGACAGCATTACCACAGATAATGCATTAGTTCAAACACTGGTGCAAAATGCTGTGATTTTGACAGAACGAGTAGAAATATATATATCTCGATTCGAGTTTTCATATTTTTTGAAACAACATAATAGCATTTTTATTTTCATAGTTTTTCTTGTGAGTATTATTGTTTAATTTTGGTGGAATTTTAACCAATAATACTTAGGTCGTTACATAAAGTGTGAGCCATTGGAATAAATGTGTGTAAAGTGGTTTCTCTGAATGTGAAAATTCGTTTTCAGGTTTTGAAGAGAAAATATACCATTTTCACTTCAAAACAAACGACAGCCGACTTGACTTATATTATTTCAAATACATCACTTGACACTGGCAAAATTGTCTGTCGAAATGACGGACAGAGGCCATATATAGTAGAAAAAAGAAGAAGAAAAATATTATGAGAAATATATATCTCGCGTGCGCATCGTAGCCCCGAGGTGTCAGTGTGAGCAGCTTCAGAAGATAATGCTGTCGGATTCGACAAAATGACAGCTTAATTTTTCCCGAAACTTGCCAAATGGGAACGAATTATTTGTTTACCTAGACGCAAATATTTTTTTGTACAAAACTTACGATGTCAGCATGATAGCAAAGCAACATTGTTGAATAGTTCATTGCCTGCGTATATCAGGGTAATTCATTTGTTTATTTATTGTTATTATTCAATTAGTAACCCGGCCTAGGAGATAACCCTGAGTTGTTTGATTAATGTATTTTTCTTGTCATTGTGGTCGGTAACTGTCAGCCTCTCGCTAACAGTTATTGTAGCCAATGCGATATTGATTTTTTAGTGTAAGATTTTTTAAATTTTTAGAAAACTTTCTTTGGTTTACCTCTATATATTTTGTAGTTTCTGAAAGTTTCCGATAGGGGCGCTGCAAGTGTATGGAAACGAACGAAAGGAAATAAAGTTTTCAAAAACCATCAAGTCTTATACTAGACCATCTAAATATATTCACAATCTTGTCTTACATTGAACTACGGGATAATGAGCCATCATTTTGAACTCAGATGAAACTTACAAAAGTTTTACATAATACCTAAAATTTATTTTATCACAGTAGCATAACATTCACATAAGTCAAACGCTTAATTAATAATGTTAATTACATTGATAAGCACGTAGGCAACAAGATATACCACTTAATATAACCCTTGGGTGTTAATCATGCGGTGTGTTACAAGGCCGAAATAACTACTCCAATTAAATAACTATTCTAAAATAGACTTTACATTGATTGGTATAGAGCTTAAAGTGGGATACTGAGAGAAAGCTTAATACTGATATAGTATTCATATCGATAACCTAATTTACTTTGTAGGTATAAATAAATTCAATTTTGCTCTATGAACTTACATATATAGACATTCTAACTTATTATAAAACACTTATTATAATTCAGAAGTCATCTGCTAAATTGTTTATTTTTATCGCGTTTAATTTGATAATTGTTCTGAAATAAAGGCCACATTACCCATTGTAAAAAATCTACCCTAGGGCCTTTTATTTAGCACGGGCGGAGCGTATAATAACATCGCAAACCACCGCTTCCCAATCTTTTTCTGTTCACTTCCTCATTCCTCTGGGTGTTTCTATGTATTATAAGTATGTATTTTGGCCATAGACAAGAATTGTATATGTATTTACAAAAAAAATATATATAATGTATTCTATCAGCCATCTAGTTTCCATCGTACAAGCTTTGCTTAGTTTGGGACTAGAAGGCGTTGTGTTAAGTGTCCGTGAATATTTATTATTATTATTTATTATATGTACCTTGTTACCAGCTAGGTATGGCTGTTTGACATGTACCGTGAATGTGAACTAACAAAATATCTGAGAAAATGAATTTGAAATATCAAATCATGAATTGCGAGTTGCGATCGAGGAGTGATCACAAATAAATCTGACAGCCGTGGCGTTACGTAAACCTAACGTATTTGAATCGTATTGTGCGTCAACGCCATTTCGACTGCCGAACGTTGCAGCGTCATATGATACGCTACAGTTACGATACGTTTACGATTGTCATATTTATTCGTGATCATTATTATCGTATCGGTAACGTAACGTAACGTAACTAAAAACGTCAAATCCGATTATCATACAGCTGTCACCGATAATCGCATGAAGTCCATCTTTTTCGTTCCGATGCGTTGCCAGAATGTTGAAAACATTCACAACCAATGACATTTTGTCAAAATCTTGCAAACACACCTATAAAAAGCAAACGAACACTGTCTACCTAATTTTGATTCTCATTCAGAAAGCAGGATTTTTAAAAATAGGAACATTTTTTTTTTTAATTTCTCACTTAGGACCATATTTGGGAACCTGTTCGCCGTTTATTTTGGTTAAAAAAGCTGCAACAATGGCTTTGACTTTGTTCTCGTGAACGTGAGCCGAAAATATCGGCATATGGCTGAAGCTCAGGAACGCACGACTTCTGCAATTGTCGGTCAAATTATGGCGTTTTTATTTAATAATGAACATCGACCCTACGTGTTTTCCTATCCGTGACAGCACGAGTCGGCTGGCGATTCGATATCACGTCAGATCGATACTGTAATATTTCGCATTAGCGAAGGCCCAATCTTGGCTTGGGAGCACAAGCCTTGAGTCAGGCTAGAATATTTTTTAAGATCTAACAGGAAAACTAAAATTACTAAACTGATACACCTAGAGTCGCTGTAAAAGCTGGGCTCACAGCTGGCTCGGGCTTAACAGTTGATAAATAAATATAATAATAATAATAATTAATAATAAAAATCTTTTTCACGAAGAGATAAGTAATCTCTTCCCAAATGCGCAGTAGTTCAACATTAAATCAAATTGATGAACTTCCAGCAATCACACTTTATTAAGAATTTACATAAATTTCCCATATTGTAGTGGGTTATAGCTAATTCGTACCTTCCATTGTTAAGTCCGATCCGAATCAAAGGTCCCGAATCCTGATTATGAAGCATAGCGGTATAACCGTTCTCTCGTTGACAAAAAGTCAAACAAGCCACACCACACCGGCAGCTTTTGATTAAACACTTGAACGATTTTACACCCGTCCTGGTTATGGAATCCACCAACTAATTCATGGCATAATAAATTTCATCACACACCTGAAAAACCACAGTGAATGTCTTAAGTTTCAAAGTGATCCTTGTGATTTTATGCGTATTGAATCTGACTTCAAGTAGATCTTATAATATCGTGGTAACAATATTCTTGTATATGTCATAGGCGTGTCTTTTAACATACAAGTTGACGTCCACTTAATTTCTTTTATTTAGTTGAAATTGCGCACATCAAATAAAGACAACCGGATGCTCATGACCTAAACGACGAAACGAATACTCCCGGATCATCGGTGCTCTTTTATCGTGCTGATAATTTGCAGCTGAATTTTATAAACGCACCGAAAGCACGTCACTGTCATTCACTGCAGCAAAAGTGACTGAAGTTGACCTGTAGGCATAATAAAGTGCTATAATACGTCAGATCAGGACAATATGGAACTGACATAAACACAAAGTCCCTCGGGGATGTAAATGCGCACGCGCTGTTTTACCAAAAGGCTACTTTCGAATTTACTTGTACCCTCTTAGCTGATGGTCGGAGAATGGACCCAACTGCTACTATTGTCAAAGGCAATTGTATTAACAATTGGTTGGTTTTCGCAATATCTAAAGATGCCACGCGGTATCTACGCCGACAATCATAATATCCATCATCCATCGGCGAAACACTGAATTCACCACAAAAATTGATTAATGCTAAAAATTTCATGCGAATCGGCCTAAAGTCCCTCATATTCATATAAGGTCATATTGGTCCCCATCGAAATGACCGTGACCTCATGGAACATCACTTTTCTTACTGGATGTTACAAGACTAATTTACGTCACAATCAGGAACCTCTACAAAACAATGGTCCAGTGACTGAACTCCAGTCGGTAGATTTCCTAGATTCACGCAATGCCTGTTTTACAATGCAAGAGTGTGCACGAAATTTTGATGGAATTGGACGAACTCAATTTCCTTCGAAATAGGTTAGTAGCGACATTGGGTCAGGGAATAATTGCGTAGGGACTGTCCATACCCCTTCGCATGACTGTGTATTAGAAAATCTACTTTGAAATAAAGCTACTACGGTCTATGTTTCATATTGCTTTGGAAATTGAAGGAAATTTGATTAATTTAGTTTACTAAATGGTATTTGTAGTAAAATTGGGTGATACAATACATTAATCTGCTTTGCTGTGACTGAAGCGTTTCTAGAACAACAATGGTCTTTTGCAAAAGCACTTTTTCAAAAAGTATAGAATTTATTTTTACATTCCAATTTGCGTTTTTCGAAAGAATTCTGCGGAAAAGTTTAAATATTTTCCACGTCTTCCACCTTGAAATTTCATAAATATTTGAGTTTCTTATTATAACAAAATCTCTACCTTCATGCCCTGTTTCAAAGCCACGATTTTCAACAAAATGAAGGAAATAGAATAAAATGTGAAGACAGACATGCGGTACTTTTTCTTTGGTTTATTCATGATATCATTTCAATGTGTGGACATTGACAGGTGATGTCACGCTTGATTTGCCCGTAATGCTCGTGTATACGTAAATTTTATGAAGTGTAGGCACATCACCATAAATTCATAAACAAATTGAGATATTGAAACCCAAATTTTATCTGATTTGAATATCACCTTAATGTTAACCTCAGTGTGCTGGCGTGTAATCGGTTCAAATTATTTCATCAAGGCTGTGTAAATATTGCCGGTACTTTTTAAATGAGTCAGCATTCTGGTATTGGTTAGGTACCTTACGTTTTGTTTTGATATTTAAAAAAATAGTTATTGGTTCGTTTCCAACCTGTCACGCACGTGGTGCTGGTTCAAATATCTGATGAGATGTATGCCTGAGCAGCCTGAGTAAAACAAAATTTCATTTGAAAATCTCTGAATCTTGCATCTGCGGTAGGTAATACAATGTCCATTCCAATGTCACGAAAAACAATCAAATCGACAATCAGTGACTTTATAAAGATTTACGATCATTTAAAATACGCCACATTTCCTTAAAATTTGATCGAATTAAAAACTCGTAACAAACAAGCCGAATTAATAAACAAAGATGTTGAAATAAAAGTCAATATAGTCGTAATTTTTAAGATTGTAGTTTTATTTGTCAACTATACCAATGTAGGTGCATGTAATTTAATTATCTTTTTTTGTTTATTGACTAACAAAATCCACAGCTCTTAAGAATAACGGTGAAAAAATTTTTAGAACAGATAGCATAAAATCAGTGTTGTGAGGGGCCAGTGCTAGTGTAACTGGTTTCCTTACGATGTTTTTCTTTACTAATTGAGAGCAGTAGCATTTAGGTGTCTGTTTGTGACATATGTATCAGTATCACATCATCGGTTCCACATATACGCACAAAATCCAGATTTAGAACTTCTTCTTCTTCTTCTCTTCATTAATGGCCTGTGTCCGTCATTTCGACAGACAATTTTGCCAATGTCAAGTGTTAAAATTGTAATAAATAAGTCAAGTCAAGTCATTAGTCAAGTCGGCTGTCGTTTGTTTTGAAAAGAAAATGGTGGATTTTCTCTTCAAAACCTAACACGAATTTTCACACTCAGAAAAACCACTTTACACACATTTATTCCAATGGCCCACACTTTATGTTACGACCTAAGTATTATTGGTTAAAATTCCACCAAAATTAAACAACAATACTCACAATAACACAAGAAAAACTATTGAAATAAAAATGCTATGTGTCGTTTCAAAAAATGTCAAAACTCGTGTCCAGATTTAGAACTCTAGACTAGAAGCATCAAACTCGCACCTCTTGCGTCACCGGTTTCCCCCGCTGCACTGATGTCAGCTAAACCCAAAGCAGGTGCAAAATAATAACCCCACAAACTTTGTAATACCTAACTTTTAATGGCTGATCCAAATTAAAACAAAATCTGCAATCTTAGCATTCAATAAAATTACACTCTTTATTATACGCAGTTGCTTAGTCATTATTTAAATTTTTTTAAATTAAATTTCGGTGTCTTTGGGATTTGATTCTAATCAAAATGTATATATTAGAGTGATAACGCTGTGTAATACATTAAAAGAATTCAGTCTTGAAAATTCCGGACATGTAGGTATAGGAATTTCGATAGGGTTTATAGGTAAGGATTTTCTTCATCATTTGCTTATATTCTACGTCTCTCAACTCTTGAGAGAAAAACGTAAGGCCGTAAGTATTAAAATAAAAAATAAAAAATAAGCGTAGTGACGCTTATCTTCCCACCCAGCCTTTTCTCCTTCCGTGTTTGATCACCAGAAATTTAAGAATTTTCTTCGTTCACTCACATGCATGATGATAACGACATTAATATAATATTTACATGAAAGGCAGGAATTTTCAGCAAATGTCAGTTTATTCCGGAATTCTTATTTTTTTTAAATTATAAAGATGTAAAAATTATATAAAATTAATTAGCAACTAAGTACTAGACTTACTGCACCCCACATAAAGTATTTATATTGATACTTTTACTATGCTCTGGTAGATTCATAAAATTTTTCCAATTACATTAACTTAAGCCAGACAGCTTTTAATAATAAAAACAAACACTTTAATTATTTTATTAATTACTGGCTTCGTAATTTTTATTGGATTCTGGTGTGAAATCAATAAAACTTTCGAATTAGTCACATTTACTTTCGTACGTTCTTTTTACAAACGAAACAATATGTATTTATCAAAACATAATTTCATTAAAATAAACATTACACTTAAATAGTTTTTATTAGTTGTTGTAGGGGTCTTTTAGATTTACAAGTTATCAACGAGACTTTCGGATAACTGCATTTTACTATCGCATCACAAACGACTTTTATACGCCATTTGCATACTTTTATAGTTTTCTGGCGGTGAAATTAAAGTATTATAAAACCGATGCAACTCATTGCGATACAGTCATAAGTCGTAAAATATTGTTGGGGCTCGTAAAATTCGCGTGGAATAAAAACTGTTCAAGCAAAAAAGTTGCCGGGCCATTTAACTGCCGATAAATTGTAGGGTGGAATTCGGTGGAACTATCCGCGGTCGGCTATTATCCGTCCTGTAGATCTACTCCGCAAAACAATGAATTACTAAATAAAAGTAGATTAAATTTGAGTTAGACTGCGCGGCAACAACAACTCGATATAGGATCCTAACTAGTGATGCCGCAATGTAACTATAAATAAAATTTGGCGTCTTGAAAGTTACTCAAGACGTAAGTTCCAACTGACTTGCTTTTTGTAAAAAACGGATCACAATCTCAACACAATATAGTTGTTTACACAAATTTTATGGAAAAAATTTGACATTTAAAATTTATGAATCTATGGCGGACGTAAATTGCAAAGACAAATACCTAACAGGTTTTATTTACCTATAGGTAGATATGTAGATAACACTTGATTTCAATGCATACTTATTTTTTACTAGCTGGTGACATGCAAATTTTAATCCTCCCCCATTATCTTAAGGGCTCACATCACAGTATGCCTGGTCGTAAAAAAAAACTTTTAAAAGAAACCAAATAGCTATTTTATTCATAAAGATACGATTTCTTTAAACACGGATTATGACGTTTGGTATGGTTAGCATCAGTTCCAAGATTCTCGCTGCTAAATTCATCAAAATTTTAATAAAGAATGAATATTACTCTCAATGGAGTCAAGTCCTGAAAAAGCAAAGTGAATCTTATAAGGATATTGCGTATCTGTTAATAATTTAAAACCAATAATATTTTATTTCTAGTTATATTTGTGGTACTACGTAAATTGGGTTATTTAAGTAACTTAAACCTTGAAAAAAAAACATACAGTATACATTTTTTTTTTTTTTTTTTTTAACGGGGGGAAATCTGCGTTCAGACACCATTGCCGCATTTGAGGGATGCGGCAAGGTAGTGTGGGGATGGTGACACTCACCGACCCACTAAAACCACCCCGGTGGCCGGCCTCGATCCTTGACAAGGGACTCTGGGACCTCGAAACGACCACGCCAGATACAGTATAGACTTATGCTAACCTGATATTATTATATATACGATTTTTAAACTTTTAAATGTTTTCCAGTTAATTGTAAAACGCCCTGCTGTTTTATTATGTGGTTCGAAGACTAATTCTAAGTTTCGATTGAAATCAATTTGAATATTTTGACGTGCAATTATAATATCAATGTACTTTTGTAGATTAAACAATTATAAATAAAGTTATATATATAAAACTCATTGAAATTAAATTGGCTAAAGCTGTTTCTCACACGACATTATCGGGTTGAAAAATGGAAAACTTTTACGTAAGTATCGACTTGATTTCAACTGGTCATAAGGCAAAATTTTTACTGCAATTTTTGTAAACACATTATTAATTTCATGAATTTGAAGTGAAAATTTAAATTTTATGAAATTAATAATAGTATTCTCACTAAATTTATTACAGTTAAAAACTTTTCCTCGTAAAAAAACAACCTGGATTGAAAAACGGATCAAAATTGATCCGTTTTTCAATCCACAAACCTAATTAACGTTGTAATTTCTACAAGTCGCTCGTGTCCACGATACGATTCCAAAATGGCTGCGATAAAACAGTCAGCTGGTGTATCACTCACATTGTAGGACAACTCAATGCTGGTCGTAAAGTTAGTAATTAGTGCCGCGTAATCAGACACGAGCTTGGGGACTGGACAGCAATACCTCGTGTTTTCCCCTTATTTATCACAAACTTCCGCTAGCTACTTCATTCGTATGTTATAAAAAGTTGCCTATAATGCTATTTTTAGTACGTAGCTGCTAGTAGCCTAAGTTTCACCGGAATCTGTCCTAGTTGCGACGTAATTGAGTAACACCCATTTCCAAATAATTATTCACATACCAAAAGGCATTTGAAAGATGATCACTGAACATAGTTTTGGTAAAATGAGAAAAAAAACACATATTTAAGTACGGCTACCTAGAACAAGTTTGATCATAACCTAAGCAGACAGTTTTATTTAGTTGAAAAACTTTCCAAGATGTCCAGAGGGCCTTTTGCGAAGGTTCGAAAAATCTCACTATTGGCTGAGAAAAGTGAAGGCATACTTTTTATAAGTACTGAACACTAGTGTGTATGTAGCTTTAGTCATTGTGAATATCCCGTTTTTGTGATTATCACTCACATTGTAGGACATTTTAAGTCGTAAACTTTGTAATTAGAGCTCCGTAATCGGAGCCTCACGAGCTTGGAGACCGGACAGCACTGTATATTTGTCGTGTTTGTTTATACACGTTCATGCTACTCAGAAGGCCTTAGAATATCTTATATCTCAATTAAATATGGAACAAAAGTAGATAATAAATTTATAATTACAACTAATATTGTATTTTTTACAATATTCACAATGTTTTTACAAAACACACATTTTTCTTTTGGTACAAAGATAGCTGCTGTCAAGAACGGTGGTGCTCTCTTAAAACAAAATTAAATAGAGATGCGAATACGAGTAAAATGCAGTGATAATCAGCGATTAGCGTTATTATATATTTTAATCTTTTCGGTGAAACCATCTATAATCAAGATTGAACTTTATTTTAGGTAAATTTCAGATGACGTTGTCATTGATCGGAATATAAAAATGATTAGAGATCAATATGTGAAACGTACTGTTATCGTGATCCTGCGGGGTGATCATAAACAAATCTGACAGTCGCCACGTAACGTAACGTAAACGTTAGATTTACGTTACGTAACGTGGCAAGTGTCAGATATTCCAATCATATTGCTTGTCAACGCCAGCTAGACTACCGAATGTTGCAGCGTCACACCGCGATGTGTATCTCGGATACGCTAGCTTCTACGATACGTTTACGTTACGACACGTTTACGTTTCCATACATTTACGTTTCAAAAATGTACGTTACGATACGTTTACGATTGTCACATTTATTCGTGATCAACGAACTGTACCTTGATCACGAATAAATCTGACAGTCGCCGCTTTCTTCTTCTTCTTTTGTTGCTATGGCTGTTCGGTGGCGGGGGTTGCCACGAATTTGCCAATGTCAGTGTTTTTTGGCGTTTACTGGTTTACTAATCTTTTAACAAAAGGCGGAGATCTGAGTAGGTAGGTTAAGAAAAATGACCGAGTCGCCGCTTTAACGTATTCGAGTTATATTGCGCGTCAATGCCAGCTCGACTGTCAACCGTTGTAGTGTCACCGAGCAGTGTATTTCGGATACGCTCGCATTACGATACGTTTGCGATTGTCACATTTATTCGTGATCAAGGCACTGGTGAGTTGAGTGGAGACGCTTTCGACCATCCACACAATTCTACTACTGCAGAATACTACTATGTACCTATTACAACGAAAGCCTAAACTTAAACACATTTTCTTGGAAATCAAAAAGGAGACTACTGGAGCAGGTGGCAGTGGTATACTGCCTTCACCACCTGCGCCAAAGTCGTAAAATTTTCAACTGCTACCATAGAAGTAAGTACCTTAATTAATACAAAGTTGAGGTAACTAGCTGTTCCCCGCGGCTTTGCTCGCGTGGTAGCAGCACGCATTATTTGGTTAAAATATTTGATCCTAATTTTAGATCCTTTAGGGTGCGACTTTTCAAAATTCCTTTCTTAGTGCACCCCTACACTATATAAATAAATAATAAATAAATATTCAAGGACACTTAACACAACGCCTTCTAGTCCCAAACTAAGCAAAGCTTGTACGATGGAAACTAGATGGCTGATAGAATACATACATACATACATTTTTTTTATGCGTAGAAACACCCATATAGGGATACTATACTACCCTCCAAATTTCATACCTCTAGGACTTATAGTTTAAGCTGTGCGTTGATTGTCATTAGCTTCAAAAGAGTTTTATATATTTAAGAAGAAGAAGACTATGTAACTATATTTATCAATATCGCCTTTCGTGCTTTCGTGTTTGTTTGTAAACGTTCATGTTACTCAGAACCAGAAGGCATATCTTATAATAATCTAAAATTATTTATTTATTCTTTTATTCTTTATTGTACACAAACGTAATGACTTATGGGAACTTAAAGTTTTTTTTTAATGATAAAAGTAATGGAACAAGCTGATAGCTCACCTGATGTTAAGTGGTAACTACTGCCTATAACAATGCATTACCGCACAGAGCAAGTCCAATGAGGACGTGCCCTGTAAGGCAATGCACTGCGTCCATCACTCTGAGACGTAAAGATCTTGAAGTCTCATGTGCCTGTAATTACATGTACAAAGGTGAGCTTATCCCTAAAATTGTTGGTTATCCGGAATAAGCAAGCAAGCTCGTATGAGTTAGTGGCTAATCTTGGTGAAGGAGTTTTTTTAGGCCGCCTCAAGGCCTCCGTAACGACTGCTAGAGCCGGGACCGACAGTTTAACGTGCCCTCCGAAGCACGGAAGCGCTCAGATGTAAATGCCACTAACGGTCACCCATCCAAATAATGATCGCGCAGAAAGTCGCTTAACTTAGATAATCGGCCTAGCCACGAGCGTATATTCGAAAAATCTCATCTAAATCGAACCTAGTTGATCGGGTTTGGTTAACACGATCCTCACACGACGACGGTTAGAGACTCGCCTCAGAATATTAGAAAATGTAAACTTTTTTTTTTAATTTAGCCTTTTTTTTTCATAATATAGTTTATCTGAAACTTAAAACTACTCTTCTATGACATCGACACTGTTATCTGTTTGCCCTTTTTTGGCAAAGGCCTCCATTCTCAGAATGGAATCTAAAGCCGTACCGAGAAATAAATAATTTATTTAAATAACTTATTCCTATTCAAATAGTTCTATTTCAACTTAAACAGTGAAGTGTTTCTCAGGAACTATAACGCGAATTCGACACCGGATACAGACAGACGGATAAACAGATACTAATATATTATGAATGTCTGTCACAGACATGACAGTTTGAAGGATTTTGTGTGCTACCGCTCTGGGTTATGATTCAATATCGCACGCATTGCCTTGCAGCGTAGTATGCAATTTCGTTAAAAGGAAAAGGTGCTAGCCGTCCTTAATTTATGTCTCAATTTAGCTTGCATATGAAAATACTCACAGTGCCTTATTTTGAACGGTATGATGAAAACAGTAGCGTTAAATAAGGCGCTGTGCACACAGGGTATGGACTGAATGTGGACTTAATTTGGTTAAATGTTATGGACAAGACATAGTCCGATTGTTTTCAACGTTGCATTTATTGACGTCAATAGATAAGTCCTCAGAGAAAGAACTAAATATCTATGATAAAAACACAGTGGATAAGTTTTTTAGGATAAAAAAATTATGTATGAAATAAATTATAATGGATGTTAAGTTTGTATTGTCAAGTATCTAATGCATAGAATTTTTTTTTTAATACAACATAGGTAACCGTTTGACCACAATTTCACCTGTGTTAAGCGATGACCAAAAAAAATATTATAAATCAATTAAAAGTATAAAACAACCGACTCAAGTCCGATTTAATATCGTTACAGAGGATTGTAATTTTGTTAGTTGTAACACTCACTTAGCTTCTTAGCTCACTTAGCTTAGAAAAAAAAAAACATCATCATGGGATACGGACATGGACGATGGACGAACAGCGTGCAGCTGTGCATGCCTGTAATTGGCACACATTTTATAGAATAAGGTTTTCAAAAGTGATTATTGTAATGTATACTATGTGCGCTGTTGGCGTTGCCTATTGAATAAATAAATAAATAAATAAACAGCGTCCGTGACTCTTCCTCGTCCACTATCCCCGTTAGTGTGCATTGAGCCTTAAGTATCCTACAATTTATTCCTTGATAGTACAATTAAAGGCGGACAATGCACTAATAACGCTCCTAAGTTGGCATGTGAGTAGTTTTCATATCCGATGCAGAACTGCCATGATGGATGTGATGCTCTTCATGCCTTGAATTCGTAAGGGGTGGTTTGAATTACGTAGGAACAATCGTCACCTGAAACGCAGCTGATAGTTTTTAGGGTTATGTACCCAAAGGGTAAAACGGGACCCTATTACTAAGACTCCGCTGTCCGTCCGTCTGTCACGCACGAGGCTGTATCTCATGAACCGTGATAGTGAGTCAGTTGAAATTTTAACAGATTATGTATTTCTATTGCCGCTATAACAACAAATACTAAAAAACAGAATAAAATAAATATTTAAGCTCAAACAACAAACGTGACTTATTTTGCTGTTTTTATAGATAATGGTACGGAACCCTTGGTGTGCGAGGACTCGCACTTAGCAGGGTTTTTAAATCTATCTGTTTTTGACTGGTTTGTACTAGATTTCGCCCGCGACTTCGATCCCGTCCCGGTTGATCCTGTTGATTTTCCGGGATAAAAAGTAGCCTATGTGTTAATCCAGGCTACGAAATATATACCTATATTCCCATTTTCCTGCCTAATTTTAATATTGATCTAAGTAGGATCCCTCAATCCTGACGGAGATGGATGGGATGGGATTCTACTATCAAACTTTGACAGCTGAAACGCAGCTGAACCGTAGCTTCTATCAGTAAATCTTCTAACCATTTTTAGGCCAATTTGATCCAGCTGAACAGTGACGTTTCAACTAAACTGCAGATCGGATATCGTGTCGGTGTCGTGTCGGTGAACACCAATTCCCATTGGCGGTTAGCATTGTCAGATGTTCACCTCGTTCTAACTGGTTTTAGGCAATCCGGCATGGCCTTGCCAACATTGTTGCAATCGTAAAATTTTATAGGGTTTTGTCGTAACATTCGGATGCTATCAGACTCGTATATTTTACTTTTTCAGCGGCTGACGAATGTCATGGTAAATCAGGAAGAAATCAGAAATCGATGCGCGATGATTCGTAGTGAAGTTTTGATGTACATTGCGCGATATGCGAGCTGACGACAGCACGACTGCGAAGCGTGGCGAGCAGTGTAAATCTAAATGTTAATACGAACTTTCGCTAATCGGTTTGCGGCGTAGAGCCTCGTGAACACGACATTCTTGTCGTTTCTGTGAAGTTAACCGAACTAACTTAATTTGACGGTGGAATTATAGCTGTCCTTGTTGTTTCAATTTATCTCTTCATTTATAAGAAAGAAACTGCAAGATTTTTTAATACAAATACAAACTTATTTATTTCTTAACGCTGTTTAATTTCCAAGTTATTTTGGACTAAATGTATCAAATACGGGATTCATCTGAATTCTATTATTTTACAACGTGGCGTACTCATTTCAAACTATGGTTCGATACCTGAAACGTCAGTGTATCGAAATAGCCTGAAACAGATGAAATGAAAAACGCTTCAGTTGCGTTTTAGCTGACATGTTAGCGGAATTAGCCGCTGCTCTTCGCCTATATCGTGTGTCGTGCTGTATGTCGAGTCGGTACACGGCAGCAGTGTGAAAACAGCCTTCAACATTTTTTCAAAAAATGTTTAATATTAAAATATCCAACGGTTTGCGTTTTGGGTGTTATGTAAATTAAATACCACCTAAAGTAAGATTATGGAACTATTTATATGCGGCACAAAAACTTCCAATACATAAATTGCTATTGTAAGTACTACTGATCTGTCAATGAGTGATTCATTTATGCATATTTTTTGGTGCCGATTGTACCACCTCACTGCGAAAGAGCCAAAACATAAATAATATATGGCTAGAGGTGTCAAGCACGAAAATGTTCCAAGAATCGTTTAGCATGACAATCGAGGCGTTCGCGCGCATATACATACGCTCTGATAAGAGACGAGACACGAATATGAATACATTTTGTGCGCGGAATTTATATGGGTTTCGTCGCGGTGGGCCCCTTATTAGCTCCTTTGACGGTGAACGCACAGGCTCTTAAGGTTGCGTTTTTTGAGGGTCTGAAGATGCTCTTCGTCTTGTACGCTCGCGTTTTAGGATACAAGCTCTTGTAAGTTCGGGTCTTTTGACAGTTTCAATTCGACGCCTAAAAACTCCGTCACCAGAGTTGGTCACTAACTCATACAAACTTAATTCAACGCAAATGCTGAGAAAAAGAATGGCCAAAAGAGAAAAGAAAACATTGCAAGTTGTAAAAGAGACTGAAATATTTGTTCTACTCTACAGACTCATACTAAGCCATAATAAACAAGCAACCTCTTATGAGTTAGTGGCCATCTCTGGTGATGGAGTTTTTAGGCCGCCTTAAGGCCTCCGTTGTGGCTTAACAACTGCTAGAGCCGGGACCGAGTTTAACGTGCTCTCCGAAGCACGGAAGCGCTCAGATTGAATTGCCACTAACGGTAACCCATCCGAATAGTGATCGCGCAGAACGTCGCTTAACTTAGATGATCGGTGAAGATTGACAAGCTACGCCACCGAGCACTTCTAAGCCTTGCCATAATGATATTGATAACTAGCCGTCGCCCGCGGCGTTGCTCGCGTTCTGCCCTTTAGAGTGTGACGTTTCAAAATTCCTTTCTTAGTGCGCCCCTACACTATATAAGGAACCTACCCTCCAAATTTCATACCTCTAGGACTTATAGTTTAGGCTGTGCGTTGATTCTCTGTCAGCTTCAAAAGAGTTTTATATATATTGATGATGATGATGATATTGATGACAATAATGATTTTCTTACGTGAAAAGGTATAAGTACTTGTACGTAAACACAATGATGTGTTCCGTAGTAGGATTAGGTAATCATTTACATCATTAATTGTTTCAATACAATACATTTGTATAATACGCATTGACACACCGATTCGGTGTTTGTAAACATTAACACTAGGATAGTATTGTAGGTAATGTTTGAATTTGTATTTTAATAATGACGAATTGATTTTCGGTTACATCATCAGCTTTGTGAACAAAACCTTAAATTAACAGAACATTCTACAATTCTAGATACAGTTTGGGGCTTCTTGAACTTTTTTCAAGAGAATTCTAGAATACAGAGTGCTATTGAACTTATAAGTTCAAAAACTCTGTAAAAAATAGTTCAGTGAGGTTTTTCTAAGTATAATTATCAGTTTAAACTTGTATTAGCCTTAGTGTTCTTTCATAGCGTTGTAAGTTTTCCAAAAATAAATATAGGGAATTATTTTCTGAATAATAAAATAAAAAAATCTCAAAAGAAACAGATATTTTTTAATGTTTCTGTTCCCAAATATCTGTTATTTTCTAACTCATTATAAAAACTTAGTCAATAAGGCAAAATAGGGTCTCAAAATAATATAATATTGAAATGGTGGATTAAATTGTTCTTTAATATTACTTGCTATCTACTTTTTCCTTTGACTGTACTTTTCTGCCTTGGACAATAGATTTTTTCGATCATTTCGAGAGCGGTCCCTTTCGCCGGAAGAAAAATAATAAAATTAAAGCAATCCGGCGAAAGGGACCGCGGTCCCTATACCTACCGGTCCCAATCGACGGAAGCCTCGATTCTACAAGTAAAAGAAAAATATTTTCTGATATTTTATGTACTTACTATTTTGAGATTAAAGGACCAGTGTAGTGAATTACCTCTTGCAATGACTGTGTTAAGTTTTTTCCAAAATGACCGAATAATCCTAATCGAAGCTAATCCTCAAACTAGTAGGGAATACACAGGGGGCAATCGCTGTCTCATGAAAACCCAGTTTTAAGCGTGGCACGTTTTCTGAACTGTTTTCATACTAAATCATAGGTATTCTGTGACTAAATAGTGACATTAGCGCATTTCAGCGCGTTTTTTGACGTCAAAAGCTTCTTGTTTTCGTATATCTGTACCCACGTCACTTGATATTATGCTGGGCAGCGAAAGCAGTTCAGAGCTTACGATACGGGGGCAGATGTTGGTTGTGTCGGCGACTCAGTCTATTTCATGGTAGGAGATAAACTAAACAACCTATGCATACAAACTGCATTAAACTCTTCCGCTTCTGCGGGCCGTTACCATTGTCATCAAACTCATAACACCCCTTTATTGATATTCAACTGTTATTTTAGCGTGGCTTTAAAAAACGCTCTATAATTGTCACTTGAATGAGAACGACAAGAGACGACAACAGATTTAGCAATCATTTTAGTTAGCTCAGCTTTAGAAGACCAATATGAATATACCCCTAAGATTCCATGCACACTTGCATAAATCCCTACATTTTAAAACTCAGTGCATGAAAACTGATTCCAAATTCAAAGCGGTAGAGTCACTCCCACTACTAGACCAAAAATAACAAACTGGCAAATAAGTATACGGCCCACGCCCACCTGTTGGCGAGTTTTGAACGTAATCGATTCTTACAATCCCAGAAACTGGGGTTTCAAATCGATTGCTAAAGCCTTCGGACCCAAAAAGGACTAATGTAATAGCTTGGCACGGTAGACAGATATCCCTTCAGTCAGATCTCTTGCTGAACTGCCCCCATATCGTAAGCTCTGAGCTGCTTTCGCTGCCTGCATAATGTCAAACGACGTGGCTACTGATATACTGTAAGCTCTGAACTGCAATACAAAAACAATGATACGAAAAGAAGCTATTGACGGCAAAAAACGCGCTGAAACACGCTAATGTCACTTTTTAGTCACAGACTACGTATGAATGAATGAATGAATGAAAATACTTTATTGTACGTAGGTACACCTTACAAACTAATATGCGAGACAGACTAAATTACATTACATTACGTTCAATGGGCGGTCTTATCGCTAGGGAGCGATTTCTTCCAGACAACCTTTGGATGGAGTGGAGCGTATAAATGGGAAGGTCGGCTAGGGTGCATGATTTAGTATGAAGGAGTTCAGTTTTTAAACTCACAATTGATTTGCATATCTCGATCGCGACTTTGACGACTGTAGTACGGGCCACCAACCCCACTTTCATAGCTGTACTAAAAAGTTTTCATTGGCCTCAACTTTAGCGGGGGTTTAAGTTAAACCGGAGTTTATCTCGGTTTTACTGCCGCCGACTGCAAGTGCCTGCAAGGCTTACACCGCAGGGTTTAACTTGGTTCGATATATCAATAAAGCTGTTTGCATTGCTGATGGGAAAATGCGAAACCAGGGTTTGGCGGAAGACTGATTTATACCGCGTGCACACTATGCCCATGCCGCTGCCGGCATGAATGCCGCTTAGTGAGAATAAAGGCGATGTTGCTGTGGCAATAAGTCCTCGGGATGAATGCCGGCAGCGGCATGGGCATAGTGTGCACGCGGTGTTAAAGGTATCGACAGGCGTCACGGCTCAGTCGGTAGTAGCTCTGCCTTCCGTGCTGTGCGTCGTGGGTTCGATCCCCACCGAGAACAAACATTTGTGTGGCAAACATAGATGTTTGTTCTGTGTCTGGGTATGACTATTAGCTACTATAAGTATGTATTTACAAAAAGAAAAATTTATAAATATCCTATCTGCAATCTAGTTCCCATAGTACAAGCTTTGCTTAGTTTGGGACTAGAGGGCGTTGTATTTGTGTAACATGTCCATGGGTAATAATTTTTTTTATTTATTCGTTTTGGAGGCACCAGTGTCAATCAAAATCAAGCACTATTGCAAAGTGGATAAGTCTGTTTCGCGTCGGAACTAAATATTAAGTTAGCATCTAATCAGTCACCTGAAGCCAGAACAAACTTCTATGGACTTCACATAAAAGTGTTCTAGGTAGGAAATCGAACCTACAACGCATAGCATCAACTGCTTCGGCAAATTATCATTTCATTTGTTATCCAGTCAATATTAGCAGATGGAACAAGCCAATGGCCCACCTGATGTTCGGTTACCTCGGCGTATAACAGTGCACTATCTCAGAGAAAGTCTATTGAGAACGTATCCTGTGAGGCAATTTAGTGTATTTAATAGATAACTATAGGAATCTATTATATATAAATTATTCTCATATATCTATGTAAAGTAAAGAACGTTTTTATCCCAATTATATCATCAAGTCCTGGGCGTACCGTCACGGACCATTAAGTATACCACCAAATCACCCTTCGAGATTCTTATTCTAACTGAATAAGACTTAAAATGCTATAAAACTTACCATCAGCTTAATGTAACTGCGCAAATGGGAGGGGTCTATTCTTGACAAGATTAATGATACTATGAGTACAGTCGCGCACATAACACTTCAATTTAATTCATGACAAGATTAATGATACTATTAGCTATTAGTACAGTCGCGCACATACCACGTAAATTTTAATGATACTATGACTTGAGGAGTATAGTCGCGTACATAACATTTAATTTTTTTGGTTTATTGGTTGTATACCGCGGTATCGATGTCCTATAGGTATTAGTTTTCTTGGCGGGTACTATTAAGTATAATAACACTGGTATCGATTAGCTTGTTGCATTTTTCTAAACTAACCTAATTTGACAGCACTAAAAATGTTGCCGTCCCTTTCTTATAAACTGAAACGAAAGGACGGCTATAATTGTAGAGCTGTCAAATTAGGTTGGTTTAGAAAAATGCAACAAGCGAATCGATACTAATATCTTTGAAGTTTTTACATAACTATTGAAACTAATGGAGCGAGTGATGTTTTAGCATACTGGGAAAACAATTGTGAGTTTTTGTACTGATTTTAAAATCGATACGGTAATAAATAGCGCGGAATATGAAAAGCTATGTTCATTATTACATTACAATGCATAAGAAATGAATTGTTGCATTTCTTTTCTGTTTTAGACATTCTATATGCCAAGGATATACGAAAATTAATACATTACGCAGTATGTTAGGTTTTGCTTACGTGTGGGTACTCGTATAATATGTCGTAATAATGCTGTTCTGTTTTGTGTTTATTAAATTGTGTATAGGTATTCGGTAAAACATAAACAGCAATAAAGGCTTATTTTATTTTATTATTCGGTATCAAGTAATTTACATTTATATAGTAACTTTACAGCTACATTTTACAGCTTTTAGGTACGTTAGTCTAGAGAATATTTAATTGTTTAGCACTTTTTTAAATCATCTTCTTCTAAATATATAAAAGTCTTTTGAAGCTGACTTAGAATCAACGCACAGCCTAAACTATAAGTCCTAGAGGTATGAAATTTGGAAGGTAGTATCCTTATATAGTGTAGGGGTGCACTAAGAAAGGAATTTTGAAACGTCACACTCTAAAGGGTAGAACGCGAGCAACGCCGCGGGCGACGGCTAGTAATGAAATAATTTATGTAGGTAATTATTTTATGTACCATGAAATAGACAATCAACAATTTCTTCACAGAGCAAAATACTTTGGACTTACATCTGAAGGCATTCGATTTTTAAATGATCAAGGCGAGCTAGCAATTCGAACGTGACCATGAACAAACAAACATAATGGACACCAATCAATCGTTTCCGTTCAATAGAAACAAATTGAATGAGCCATTCATACTGCTTTATCGTCACATCGAAAATTGCATTGTACCATGTAGGTACTCACTGCTCTTAGGTAATGTTCCTAGACTCAGACAGTTATTTTTCTAAATTTAAATTTATTATAAAACTCTTTTGAAGTTGACTAACAATCGACGCACAGAGCCTAAACTATAAGTCCTAGAGGTATGAAATTTGGGAGGGTAGTGTAGGGGTGCACTAAGAAAGGTCATATTTTGAAAGTCACTCTAAAGGGTCTAGAACGCGAGCAACGCTGCGGGCGACAGCTAGTGTGAAATAATTTTGGTGCAATTTTCTTTAGGGGGGAGCGGAGATGCCTATCATACAAGCTTTTTAGTCTAGTTTAGGTATCTGGGGGTCGATCGCGCTAAGTTGTAACAGCTCACCAGTTACTGTTACTGTTACGTTATGGCCGATTTACACTGTGAATCAATCTAGTTGAAAGAACTCCTGGGAGTCAATCTCTCTGAAACACTGTGAAAATCGGCCATAACGTAACAGTAACTGGTGAGCTGTTACAACTTAGCGCGATTGACCCCCTGACTTCTTACATTTGTTTATAATGTATATACTTACTACTTAGATGTTTAAATTGCTTAGTATAGTTATGTAGGTATTGTTAATAATTTTTGTGCCCAATAAATTTACTTATTAGAATATGTATTTATGCAATGAACAAATCAACGAATGTCGAATCGCTGGTTGGTGGATGTTTGAGTAGTCTATAAGATAAGTCTAAATGTTTCTTGGTTACCGAATAAAACTCAATTAATGTTGAAATAAGGTGTATAATACAACCTTTTAATGGCGGCAAACAACAAATTCACGACGCATATAAACCAGCTTCAAAGACGTAGTCGTCATACCTGCTCATTATGCATTTTACTACCATATAAAAGCCCATCGTGACGGAAAATTAACGTTAAAATTTATTCTTTTTTTAATTACAACCGACGCCATTTTGAATTCCGCCGGTAACGCCTTCTTTACCGTTTACGACTTGACTGTACACGTGTCGTGTCTACTTTGCGTATTGGCACTGGAACAAATTAGTTTTTTTAGTGTTGTTGTTTTTTAATTATAATTGGGTAAAAAATATGACATGCTTAGTTATGACAGTATAATAATGACATTTTGCAACTGGTTTCAAGGCTTGTGTAGGTAAGTACAGCCATGTTGAAAAATACCTTACCAAATTGATATGCCGTACCTACTTATCCAAAACATACACATCATTCGAATAAATATATTAACGAAAATTATATATAAATTTACCTACCTACCTACTTTATGTTACTTAATTAGTTGTAAGTACCTATTATAATATTTGCACGCTAATTGGTTTTGAATGTAATCTATTGATTCGTATTGTTTGCCACAAACAGAACTAGATGGCGCCACAGGCAAAATTAGAACGCGCTATCGTTGCGTTTTGGTATTTTATGCACCCCAGCGCAGTTGCATCGAATAAATTAAGTATTTCTGGACAATATACGCGTTTTACTACCTAAATAGATATACATTGGTCCTTCGAACCGGATATAGTAATAGTTATAGTGAGTGAGTGCAATAGTGAGTAAAGTGAAGTGACTAAATAGTGAAGTGAAGTGAATAAATAGTGAGTGAGTGCCTCATAATATGGATTGCATTGGACTTGGTAACCGTGAGTAATAGACATAGAAAAAAGTGAAAATAAATTCCCTAGTGATTTGGACTTAGAAAAAAAAAAAAAAAAAAAAAAAACAATTTGGACTTAGAAAAATTACACAAACTGGACTTAGAAAAAAATTGAACTTTTGGACTTAGCAAAATTCATTGTGTTACAAAACTTTAACCTACAATTGATTAATTTGAACTTTTAAATGGTGTAAAAAATAGAATATCAAAATGGAAGGGATTCAAAGTAAACAAAAAGAAATATACAGTGTGATTAAAAAACTATTTGAAAACTTCAAGAAAAGTCCGAAAGATAGGCTTACAAAAGCATATTTAGATACTAGATTAGAATTACTGGAGTCGTATTGGTTGAAGTTCCAACAGAATCACGATGATTTAGCAGCTAGTTCAGCAGAAAAAAGGTTGCAATTGAGCTACTTCAAAGAAAATGTGGGTGATGACTGTCTAGAAATCTATATGGAGTTTAAAACCAGCATTAAAGAAAAAGTAAACGCCCTACTAGACCAATATAAACCAGCGTTGAAAGAGATGCCGACTAACTCCTATTCTCAGAGCCCAGCATGCAAAGTGAAGCTACCACCCATTCAAATACCAAAGTTTTCGGGTGAATATAAAGATTGGATCTCATTTCATGACCTATTCAAGTCTCTGATTAACGACAACGACACGTTAAGCAATGTCAACAAATGCCAGTACCTCAAGTCCAGTTTGCAAGGCGAAGCTGAAAATCTAGTTAAACAAATCCCTGTCACAGACGCTAGTTACCAAATAATGTGGGAAACACTAAAACGAAGATACAACAATCGCAGACATATTTTTAACTCGTTCATAGGAAGATTGCTAAACCAGAAGAAAATCAATAATGACTCACCAAAACTACTTAGAGAAATATTAGATGTTACAGCTGAGTGCTTAACCTCGTTGAAGTCGATGAATATTCCTACAGACCAGTGGGATGACATAGTTGTGTACATTGTCATACAAAAAATAGACCCAGAATCACACCGATTGTTTGAACAACGAATTGAAACTCTCGAACGTTTACCCACTTGGAAAGATTTATCGGACTTTCTCGAGCTGCGCTTCAGAACACTAGAAGCCGTAAAAGGAAGAGACGCACAACAACCCTATAGAACTGCAAATATAGCCAAAAGTTTCTCCACAAGCACCTCTGAAGCACCACCGAACACAATGAGTTGTGTGTACTGTAACGATGATCACAGGATTTATTCATGCCAAAAGTTTAATCAGCTAGAAGTTAATGAGAGACAACAGTACATTCAGAAAAACCACATGTGTTTCAACTGTTTAAAAAAGGGTCACTCCTCAATAGAATGCACATTGTCAAACTGTAGAAAATGTGGTCGCAAGCATCATACCTTACTTCATGGGTATAATGTTCCAGCAAGCTCCAAAGCAAGCACATCACAAACACAAAGCACACAAATCCAGCAAACGGTAAACGCAGCAACGGTAGAAAACATAGATAGAAACGACGTTCAGAAATCCTTCATAGAATCAGAAACCACAAATAGTATAAATAGTATCACCATGAAAACATCAATAGACACCTCATCGGTAATCCTAGCAACTGCACTAGTCGCAGTACAATCACCTAGAAATCATAGTGTTCACACCCTTCGGGCACTAATCGATCAAGGATCCCAAGCATCACTGATCACCGAAGGAGCGTGCCAAGAATTGGGTTTAAAGAAAGCTCCTATTCAGGGAAACATAGTAGGCATTAGTGCAAACAACACAGTCACCAAAGCACTTGTGGAGTTTGAAATAATGTCCAGACACAACCCAAAAATAAGGATCAAAGTAGTCGCATATGTATTGAGAACGTTGACCTCATACATCCCACAGCGGGTAAACTCAGTTGATTGGCCACAGCTCAGTAGCTTACAACTAGCGGACCATACATTCACTCAACCAGGTCGCGTAGATCTTCTCCTGGGGGCTGAAATCTTCGCAGACATTATTCAAAAGGGTGTACTGGTTCATAGAAATGAAAGAAACTCATTAGTCGCACAAGAAACCTCACTAGGTTGGTTGATATCCGGAAATAGTATGAAAACTATCAACCAACAAACCTTAGTATGTGCTCATCATGCAAAAATAGAAATAGACACGACGCTCCGTAGATTCTGGGAACTCGAAGAACCTGCAACAGAAAAAAAGATTATGACAAATGATGAAAAGAAATGTGAAAAACATTACAAAACAACACATAGAAAAACAATAGAAGGAAGATATGAAGTACTGATACCTTTCGCTGTCAACCCTCCTGATATTGGTGAATCAGCATCCATAGCACTGAAAAGACTAGCCGCAGTAGAACGAAAGTTTAAAGAGCAACCAAATCTACACAATAGATACAAAGAATTTATGCAAGATTACTTAGATCAAAATCATATGGAACCTGTTTCAACAGAGAGTAAGCCCACCAATAGTATTTGCTACTTACCGCATCACGCCGTGATCAACGAGCAGCATCTAACCACCAAGCTTCGCGTTGTATTTGACGCATCGGCTAAAACTAGTAATGGAAAATCATTAAATGATAACATCTTGATCGGGCCCACACTACAAAACGATATACGAGACACAACGCTTAGATGGAGAAGACATGCAACAGTACTAGTAGGAGACATCCGTCAAATGTATCGACAAATAGTCATAGAAGAGAAAGATAGAGATTTTCAAAGGATAGTATGGAGATGGAATTCCAATGAGCCAATTCAACACTATAGATTAACCACGGTCACATATGGTACCTCATGTGCACCGTACCTAGCAATTAAAACTTTAAAGCAATTAGCCGAGGATGAAAAGAGAAACTTCTCAGAAGAAGTCATCAATGCACTCTCATCCGATTTCTACGTAGATGATTTACTAACAGGAGCTCCTACAGAAAACAAAGCAATACAGCTAAAGAATGACCTAACCAATCTTTTGTCTAAAGGAGGTTTCGCTCTGCATAAGTGGGCGTCAAACTCTCCATCAATAGAAGATGCAGTAGCAGGAAAACGAAAGGTGTTAGGAATTACCTGGAATAATGAATCTGATAAATTCGAATTAAGATTTGACATGAAAGATGCAGAAACGTTAGCAAGACCAACCAAACGTTACATACTACAAGATGTCGCTAAACTATACGACCCAGCTGGTTGGCTAGCTCCTATAGTAGTCAAAGCCAAAGTCTTTCTGCAGAGATTGTGGGAACAAGGCCTTGATTGGGACGATCAGATTCCAGAAACGATAGAGACGGAATGGCTAACATTTCGCAAGAACTTATGCAACATGCCAATGATAGAACTAGATAGATGGATAGGAATGACTGACAACATAGTTACCGTTGAACTCCACGGATTCTCGGATGCGTCAGATATGGCTTATTCTGCAGTAGTATACTGTCGTACAATATTACCAGACACAATCAAAGTCACCATGATAGAAGCTAAAACTAAAGTAGCCCCACTCAAGAAAATATCCACGCCGAGATTAGAACTATGTGGAGCGGTTCTATTAGCAAAATTAATGGATAGAATTAAGAACGCGCTCAACATCCCAGATAAAGACATCCATGCATGGACCGATGCGACCATAGTTTTGGCCTGGTTGCAACGACCCTCAAACTACTGGAATACCTTCGTCGCCAACAGAGTAACAGAAATTACCAATAGAATCGATCCTAGTAGATGGCATCACGTCTCATCCCAGGACAACCCGGCGGATGTGGCTTCCCGTGGCATCTGTCCGCTTGAGCTGCCGACGCACGAGTTATGGTGGAACGGCCCTCCATGGCTCCGAGAACGTCGCGAATTACCTGTGAACGAAATAAGTGAAATAGTTAGTCCTACTGAGGATGAGAAAAGGTCACAAGTGTCAGTGCAGTGTAGTGTAGTAGTAGCGCCGGAATCTGAAAAAGAAATAGACATTATTAATAGATATTCTAGTCTCAATAAACTAGTACGAGTGATAAGCTATTGTTTACGATTTATTAACAAATGCAAATGTAAAGCTAAAAAAGAAAACTTACCTGTGTTTACACCTTACCTGAACTCCATGGAAATGCAAAATGCATTAAGTTGCTTGATACGCCTGTCCCAAAGATCTGAAAGCATAGATAGAAAAAATATTAAAAACCTGAATCCATTTGTTGATGATGATAACATTTTAAAGGTCGGCGGTCGTATTCAAAACGCTTATTGCAATATAGAAACAAAACACCCTGTAATATTAGCAAAAGGTAGTAGACTAGCTTACCTGATTGTAAAAGAAGCACACTTCAAAACTCTTCACGGTGGAGTACAGTTGATGCTAAATAATGTCAGAAACAAGTTTCACATTATTGCAGTCAAAAATGTCATAAAAAAGATCATTAGAGAATGTATAGCTTGTTGTCGAAACTCAAACAAACCCATGACTCAGTTAATGGGAAACTTACCCAAAGATAGAGTTACTCCGCAAAGACCATTTCTTGTTAGTGGCGTAGATTTTGCAGGACCTATAATTTTAAAGTTGTTTAATGGACGTGGGTCCAATAGAACTCAAAAGGCCTATATCGCCTTGTTCATTTGTTCTGTGACCAAAGCAGTTCATATTGAACTAGTTACCAGTCTCAGCACTGAATGTTTTCTAGCTGCATTTCGCCGCTTCACGGCTCGTAGAGGACACTGCAAGAAGCTCTTAAGTGATTGTGGTACAAATTTCGTCGGTGCCGCAAAAGAACTCCAGATTTTAGTAAATAAAAGCACTAGTAACATCCCAATAGAAATTGCAGAACTGTTAGCCCAGGATGGAACTGAATGGCAGTTCAATCCTGCTGGGGCACCGCACATGGGCGGCCTTTGGGAGTCGAATATAAAATCAATCAAGCGCCATTTAAACCGCGTTCTAGGAGATGCTAAATTAACTTATGAAGAATATTCAACACTGCTATGTCAAGTAGAAAGCTGCTTGAATTCTCGTCCATTGACATCCTTAGATAATGATAAAGACGGAACCACCATCGCCTTGACGCCTGGCCATTTCTTGATAGGAGAAAATCCAATAGTAGTACCTGATGAAAATCTTGAACAAACATACATTCCCTACAATAAAAGATGGATATATTTACAGAAAAAATTACAATCTTTCTGGCGTCAGTGGAGCCAAGAATATTTGGTAGAATTACAAAAACGTCAAAAATGGACAAGTATTCAAAACAACCTTAAAATAGGTGATATTGTATTAGTTAAGGATGAAAGATTACCACCCACCAAATGGTTGTTGGGTAAAATAACCGAAGTGCATCCTGGTTCTGATGGCTTGGTTAGGGTAGTCAGCCTCAAATGTAGAAATTCTATGGTTAAAAGACCAGTTCACAAATTGTGTCTATTACCCACAGAAAATGATTCTTAAACTGTTAGTTCCTAAGTTAAAAATGTTAGTTTTAAGTTGAAATTTTATTTCATGTTTCTTAGTTTATTTTAATTTCACTAGTTTAGTTATAAAGTACCTATACTAATTGTGTTACAGTCCACTTATATGCCCATTTAAATTCACATTTAGGTTCAGATGTAGAGTTAGATTTGTTATATTCAAATGGTTAATTTTGATTTGTTTGTAGTTAAAAATCCACATTCCCCTCTTCACAGTTCTCAGTGCCAGTTTTTCTTTGTTTAACTTATAAAAAAGTGCTGACACACTTTGAGAGGCCGGAATGGTTTTGAATGTAATCTATTGATTCGTATTGTTTGCCACAAACAGAACTAGATGGCGCCACAGGCAAAATTAGAACGCGCTATCGTTGCGTTTTGGTATTTTATGCACCCCAGCGCAGTTGCATCGAATAAATTAAGTATTTCTGGACAATATACGCGTTTTACTACCTAAATAGATATACACTAATGTTTTTGGCCAGACATGCGAATCTCTTTTTTTTTTAATGTATATATTCCTGTTCTATATTCTGTAACTGGAAGGGTGGATCATCGGTGGCAGATCGACGGGGGACCTCAATGACAATTGATTTCACCCCATGTATGTTCTTCGATATTCAGTCGTTTAAAAGTTATTCGGATTTTTATGAAATTTTGACCAAAATCCAAAATCTACCCTTCCCTGTAGATATTATACTCCTCAACTTTCGCCGAGAGGGGCCTAATAGGCCTATACTAAAAATTTGGGCCCTAACTTCGAGCATGTTTGTATGAAATTAATTAAGTATTTGTAAATGAAGATATTGGGGGAAAACTTTGCCCAGCAGTGGAACGATATAGGTTAATAAAAAAAAAGAAGTACCTACATATTTGTATGACTCAAACCGCAATACGCATTGAAACGGTTTACGTGACCTATCCATCATCAGCATCCAATCAAGAACACCACTAGAAACAATAAAGCTAATGTCCGTGCGTCCGGTGCGATAGGGCAAACAACGGCCCATTGGGGAACAATCGTTAACGCATACATTGTGCGGCAGACGTGACTCCTGCGCAGGAAGCCGATAACGATATCGGGTAGGTGTAAACAAAGCTTAATGGTGAGACTGTATCGTACGATTTGGTCGAGTACTCCTACTAATAATATAAACGCGAAAGTTTGTAAGGATGTATGGATGTGTATGTTTGTTCCTCCTTCATGCAAAAACTATCTGATTTCTTTTATTTTTATTTTATTTTATTTATCCACTGTTCTTAGGGTGTACAGAGTAGGTATCTTATAAATTCATCTTATAGCCAATAACGGATTTACATTTTTCATGCTATTTATGCGGAGGGAAGAGAGTCATGTAACGAGGAGAGTGCTAAGTAGGTATGAATGTGGATGGATATAGAAGAAGAGGTAGGCCCAAGAAAAGATGGATGGATTGTGTAAGAGATGATATGCATAGGAGAGGAGTGAACACTGAGATGACGGATGATAGAGGAGAATGGAAGAAAAGGACATGTTGTGCCGACCCCACCTAGTGGGATAAGGGCAGGAAGAAGGAGATACTATTAGGTAAAAATAACGACCATCACTAAACGACTACTTCCAAAGTTTTGGATAAAAGTGTTGTGAGGGGTGTGTGAGAAGGTGTGAGTGTGTAATGCCTGAGTGTATAGAGGGTTCTCCTAGTACGTCAAGTCTTAGGACTGAACATCTTTTAGTTTCATACTAACTGGTGCCCGCGACTTCGTCAACGCAGGATTAGAAGTGCAATTTGCTATGCGAAATCTTTTAGGCGTTTCTGAACAGTACGTGTCCCGGGATAAAAAGTAGCCTATGTGTTAATCCAGGTCACGGACCATATATATTCTAGGTTTCATTCAAATCGAATCAGGTGTTTTTGCGTGACAGAGGAACAAACATACATCCTTACAAACTTTCGCGTTTGTAATATTATAATCTATCTATTACCTATAATTGGTCCTAAGCATCCCTAGTTTACCCACATTCTATAAATTTTCACTACCATGTATGTAATAACAATTTTTACAAAAACTATTTCAGCTAGAATAAAAATTAAACCGATTTTGGAATGTCTACAAGCAAAGCCCTATCATATGACACCTCACTTGATATTTTGGTACTTAATTTTTTTACTCCGTTTGGACCCTCGTATCTTTACAACCTCTTGACCGATTCACTTTATTTTTCAAACCAGTAAAACTTAAGAGTATTAACCGTATACCTACCAAATTCTGTGAATATCGGATAAGCGGTTCAAAAGACCTCGACGAACAAACATACAAACAATTTTTGCCCACGTTGTCACGAGATCCCAGTTCGGGGCGAACTACTTGTATCTTGCGTGTCTAAAACACTGGAAATTTAATAATGTCACACTGTTTTTATAAAATTTAAAAATGGATATGTAAATTTTGAGCCTTTGTGGAGTTAAAGACTACATTGTGTACAATAACTAGCTAAAGAATTATAGTTACCGCGAAAAACCCGTAAACTAAACATAAATGAACACAAGGACACGTTACTAACGACAAAGCAGTTAAAATGAGTTTCACGGCAAATAAATATTTAAGTTTAATTTATTTTACACGTGACTACGAGCTGTCTTTTGTGTTCTTCATACCACTTAAAATGTTATGTGTCTATTTTACTACCTCTGCTGCATGAAGACTTAGACAGTATAGTGGGATCATTTGCTGTCACAGAGTTTAAGAATAATCATAATTTGTTTGGTAGTGTCCTTGACAAGACCAGCAGTGCAAGTATCGTTCTTATCGATCGCTAAAGTCGATAAACGTATCGAATCGTATCGTTCCATGGTAGTACGGATCTCTTGTCGACAAAAGATCCGTACTCCCTCCCGTACCGTACCTCTATCACGAACAAATCTGGCAGTCACCGTGTTAGCGTATCCGAGTTATATTGCGCGTCAATGCCAGCTTGACTTCCAACCGTTGTAGTTTCACCGCGCAGTGTATCTCGGATACGCTAGCGTTACGATACGTTTGCGATTGTCACCTTTATTCGTGATCAAGGCACTTTCAACCACAGGCACAGGTGCAATCTGGATCCATAGATTTTGACAGAAGTCGTGTCAGAAGTCAGTACAAAATGTCTGTCGAAATGACGGACAGAGGCCGTAAATCTTCCATAAATAAAGGAAGAAGAAGACACGAAATCTGTCAAAATCCGGAGCCAATTTGGAACGGTGGTGATCAAGAGTAGCCCTACAGATGGATTCGAGTTTTCACATTTTTAGAAACAACACAGCATTTTTATTTTAATAGTTTTTCTTGTGTTATTGTGAGTATTGTTGTTTAATTTTGGTGGAATTATAACCAATAATACTTAGGTCGTAACATAAAGTGTGAGCCATTGGAATAAATGTGTAAAGTGGTTTCTCTGAATGTGAAAAGTTGTTTCAGGTTTTGAAGAGAAAATCCACCATTTTCTCTTCAAAACAAACGACAGCCGACTTGACGAATGACTTGACTTGACTTATACATACAAATTCACCACTTGACACTGGCAAAATTATCTGTCGAAATGACGGACACAGGCCATATAGGGTAAAGAAGAAGAAGAAGAAGAAGCCCTAGAGATGAGAACATACTAAGTATATTATGTTTGTTATGTTGGCTATTTAGAGTTCTGTGAAGGTACTGTTTAGTCAAACTCTCAATATGTATTATGTGGCTACTAAATTTTATTCTTCCATCACCATCATACCATACTGTCATAAAAGATATCCCCACATTCTGCCATTTGCTTGACTTACAAGATTCATAAGTAATTTGCTACTCACTGATCGGTTTACCCTATTAAGCATATAGGTAGACTAGCCGTCGCCCGCGGCGTTGCTCGCGTTCTAGACCCTTTAAAGTGCGACTTTTCAAAATTCCTTTCTTAGTGCGCCCCTACACTATATAAGGATACTACCCTCCAAATTTCATACCTCTAGGACTTTTAGTTTAGGCTGTGCGTTGATTCTCTGTCAGCTTCAAAAGAGTTTTATATATATATAATATATAAATATATATATAATATAAAAACTCTTGATTGATTGATGATTGATTGATGATGATGATGATGATGATATGTTTTCAAACAGACTGGCTATCATTTCCATCAGATCATAAACATAATGAGGGTAAATATAATTATGTTCTAAAGCTACATTTTATTACTGGATGGGAATAGGATGGAATATTCAATACGTTGAGTGCGCCGCAGCTGAGCTCCATAAAACTTCAATTGCTTTATGGTTCGTCAGACGTTCGCTCGGAAGACTTGGCGTGCTTGTAGACTATTCTATGTTATTTAGGAGTAAGGTTTCTACGAGGAATAAGAAGTGTTTTCTATATGAAGGGCACTGGAAAAGAAGGGACTGATCAACAAATTATGTATTCAGAGATACCTAATGGCTTTTTAAATGTTCATCATACAATTATTATTATTATTTTTAGTTTCAGATTTATCCGCTCAGCTTCTTTTATGAATGAAACTGGGGTAAGCTGAAGGGCACGGGCCTAAGCCAAGTGTACTTCAGGAGTCGTTCCGTTATTAATATTATTTTTATACTAACTTCAATCCGCGCATTTATTTATTTAGTGTGAATTGTATAGATCTTATATATAGTGTACCTACCTATCTGTATTTATCGGTTTTGTATCAATGAAAGCAATGATAATTTGTATCCAATTATATGCAATGGACACTTTATTGTCAAGTTTGAGATGTAATGAGATCCTTTTAGTCGTTTGCTTGGTTTTTTGTTTGCAGATTATCTTCGCAATGGGCGCTTATTATACTGTACTTGAATTAACCAATAAAAAGCCCGCTTGAAACGATTCGAATGGCATAGATAGTTAGATTTTACGAAAACTTTCGATGAGCCTCTTTTTTCCTGTACCCTTCATATATGAAGGTCATATTTTGGTGTAAGCTTTCTTAGAGCTATCAGTTTTATATATTTTTTTTTATCACTTTAAAAGAAATCTTTGTTATCAGACACGTATGCAATAGGTGTAGTGTACTTTTCTTGGTATGTTATAAGATAATTAAGGGTTTCTCATATTATGGGTCGAGTTTCTTTGTCGGTTAGTTTAGTCTCCCCTTGAAACTACTCTGCCTACTCGTATAAGAAATCTCGAAGAATTTAATGTACCTACCTATAATTATGTTTTTTTCCTTGTATCATTTCTTTACATTATTGGGCATGGGCACACATTTTTCGGTCATAGCATATTTTAAGTCCAAAAATACCTACATATTTATATTATATTTATTTAAGTAATGTCTTTTTAAATAAACAGTATGTAGTTATAAACATTTTAAAGGGTTGCGTTAACAAACTTACGTTATTTTTACTTTTTTTTTTGTAATTTTGTTATTCGATTGAATATTGCTACTGATGTAAAGAAATGTAGTTATTCTACTTCATAGAATGGTCCACTACAGCTGAAATAAAATTATTTCCAACTCCCACAATTAGTTTTTCACGTAGTCCCGTCAACGAGCTTGCGAGCTTACGTAGGCGTTAGAGAAAAAAAAAAGCGGTTCTATATTCAAAGTTGAATCATCGACCAATAGCGAGCGCGGTAGGCGTGGCGCAGCGTTGCGATTGGCTGCCCACTGTTCCGAGGCGACTGATGAATCGGGCGATTATAATGCCATTACATGTGGAGGTAACGGTTTTACGCTTTTCTCGAAACGTCACATACTCTACTCACACTGAGTCCGTACAGCCCGGCGAAACTCTCGGACTAGACTCGTGCTTTCAAAAAACGAACAATATATAAATAAATATTCACGGACACTTAACACAACGCTTTCTAGTCCCAAACTAAGCAAAGCTTGTACGATGGAAACTAAATTGCTGATAGAATACATACATACATATTTTTTTTTGTAAATATGATTATAAGTAAGACCGTTAGACCCCACACGAAAGTATACATTTTTATTTCCCCCACATTTTCACGGTGGCAAGCGACAAGCACCTAAATACTATAAAAATATGTAAAAAAAACATAAAAAAACTATCATTGTTGCGATACGGGTGTGTAGTCACTAGTCACGGACCCACATAGCTAATGCTAGTAATAAAAAAACCCATTGTTTTTTTTTAATAGACAGGAAAACAGTAAAAATATATTTACTTTGTAAAGATAGTTACTAGGTACCTATTCCTACTGACATATTATATACAAAAATAATACATAAAGATTATATCCTACTAGCTTTCGCCCGCGACTTCGTCCGGGTCCTGTTTGATCCTGTTTATTTTCTCTGATAAAAAGTACATCCAGGTTACGAACTTTATTATATTCCAAGTTTCATCCAAATTGGACCGGTAGGTAGTTTCAGCGTGATTAAAAAAGAAACATCCAAAGATTTAAATTTTAATGTATCTTGCTCATAATTTAACTCATTCAATAGTACCAAAATTCCAACGTACTAATCGGAAAATCTACAAAATTCAAAAAAAGCATGGTGACGACTTTGATATATTACTTTTTTTCGGCCTACCGTTTAAGAAGCGAGAAAAGAGCCAAAAACCTGTGTTAATTATCTATCAAACGATTATGAAACGTTTTGCCGAAACGCGTTCCACTGCTTAGTAATTCAGTCTGTGTTCTCGATATCGAAACAGTGAGGTGTCTCATATAGAACCGTGCATTTTTTACATATAAAAAAGTTACGTGAAAAGCACATGCATGTATCCAGTTCCTCGAAGTGCATTTGTTGACCTGCATACTAAATCGGACGATTTCACAATGACAGCAACACGGTTTCACACCGTGTCGGCGACAACGATTTTTTCCGTGCTGATATTACACATCGTCGTGCAGGTGTCGTGCCGGTGTATATACGTCTATTGTTACCTGTTCTGGACACTTGAAGATCTGAAGACCAAATTACAGACTTATTCTACAAAAACAAATGTATCACATCTTCAAAAATTTTCACATCTACCTATCATCATCAGTATATATAAAACTCTTTTGAAGCTGACATAGAATCAACGCACAGCCTAAACTAAAAGTCCTAGAGGTATGAAATTTGGAGGGTAGGTTCCTTATATAGTGTAGGGGTGCACTAAGAAAGGAATTTTGAAAAGTCACACTCTAACGCGAGCAACGCCGCGGGAAACGGCTAGTACTATTATAAAACTGTAAAAAGCCAAAAACTAAAATTAAAGATATGGATAAACTAATCTACTAAATAAACGATAATGATTCAGAAAATCGAGTTTGTCTGTTTATCTGTAAACTACTGGACCAATTTCAATGAAATTTATACCATTCAGAAGCCCTTTTTCCGGATTGAAACATAGGCTATATTTTATTGAAAACAAAGACGTGGATTCTTAGATAAAGCTTGAACTCTCTAAACCAAAAGCAGCCATTTGCTACGAAGTTCATCGTAAGCTGGTTGACAGATGTTTTGGTGGAAAGTTTCGCACGCGTACGAAGTGTATCAGCTAGTAGAAGATATATATAAGATTTATCTACCATTCTTCACGATTGTGATTTTTGAAACGTGTCACATTTTCTTCTTACCCTGTTCCTTCTGTGATTTAGGACTCGGTGCTTGTCGCATTGCGCCAACTGGAGCGTTTTATTGTGGACTTTACGTCTATAGTATTCCAATGTGCTTTATTGTGCTGTGACAAAGATGGCGGAATCACTTAATTAAGTTTATGGGCAGTGTTCTTTCGGATTTTATTATTTTGGAGATGGTAACACTTTTAAGACTGATTGCGCATTTTAAATTCTAGGGAATAATATTAAACTACGTGTGTTACTTAAAATAAGTAAGTTAATTCAGATAATACATAAGAATAATGAAGGAATCGATGGTTCTTATGTAATGAACGAGGGGTTTCCTCCATCTCATCATCATTCATATCTGAAATATAATCTCTTCGGCCGCTTGATAACCCAGTTGCAAAAGAGTTGTGTAAGTTTTTTTTTTTTTATGATAAAAGTAATGGAACAAGCTGATAGCTCACCTGATGTTGAGTAGTAACTTCTGCCTATAACAATGCATTACCTCACAGAGCAAGTCCAATGAGGACGTGCCCTGTAAGGCAATGCACTGCATACATCACTCTGAGACGTAAAGATCTTGAAGTCTCATGTGCCTGTAATTACACCGGCGCCCTTACCATTCTTAAGTATCTTCTTTCCTGCTCATAATCGTCGCATAACTTTATTCAGCTGTTTAAATGAATGTCAAATAGTAACAGTTAGATTTTAATCAACTCTTTAACTTTTCAGCTTCTATAAATATAGCCCTTTATGTGTAACGACCACATAAACACGTTAAATGCAAATATTGAATTTTTGTACAGAAAAAGTTTCAATTCTCGAATTACTACACTAAGCTATTCCATTCCACTTTTATAATGCGACTCCTTATTAAAACTCTTTAGTTTCGCCAGTATCTCATCAATATAATATGATTGAAAATAGCTTTTTTTTTAATCGTTATTTATTAGTGAGGGTTTAATCAACATGATATATGCCACCCTCGACAAGGCACATAAAACTACTAACTTACAATCTTATCTACGATTGATTCCCAGTTTAACAATTTTAATCAAATCCTTGGCATTTCCTGCTGGAGCTTAAAAAAAAATAGCTTAGTGTGAGAAAAAATGTGTGCGTTTATTTTTACGATACTCACTCGTTCTTTAAAACGCCTCGCGTCTTTGTCAGCATGCTAAGTTATGAACGTTTTTCTACCATAGCCACTGTTTTAACACGTTTGCGGCCGTTTCCATCCGCCATTTCGCGTGATCGTCCATAAAAGATAGTAACCATCATAGAGCGCAGTAGAACTGAAATAAACTGAGTGTGAATAGCCTTAGCTACCACTCTACGCAATTCAAACACTATTCCGCGAGATGCGTGAAGGCGCTAGGCGTGACCGAGTGTCCCAGGGCCGTGATAGAGTTGAGACGATGGTACAAATGAAAAAAAAAAAGAAAAATCTGGCTTAGCCGAGTGCCGCTGTAGAACAATCACACAAGCATTTTAATCCGTCTAAAAACTACAGATTCAGAGAGGTCTACAAATTCTTTGCCATAAAAGGAGCAAGGTGGCATATTCGGCACAACGATTAAGAAATAAAAACTAAATTGTCTTATCAAAGACATTGATTTCAATAAGAAATCAAGGAACACCGGTGATTAAGAAGAGAATTCAGAAGTTAATCATCCAAACTCTTCGGAATTAAGTTTCTGTTTGTTTTTCGGGTTAGATTTATAACTTGGACCTCTCTAGTCCTTACTCGCCTACGTATTCCGAATAGGTATTTTATTGCCGAAGCTCTGCCTTCACAAAGGGGCAGCCCTCGTAAAATCTAAGTGTCCTGCACCTCGCTTTATGGGTAGTGCTGGCCTTTACAGCAGCTAGTGTTGTGTTTTTACGGCTAGTGTTGTGCCTTAACCTTAACGGCTAGTGTGCGATTGTGACGCACTAACCCTTTTATTTGTGACGATTGTTCGTCTCTTTTGTGTTAACCTTAGGAATATCAAATCGTTCTATTCAAAGTGAGCTATTTATTAATGGAATCGATTAAATTGTAACGACACAATATCTTAGTAATGCTTTAGACCTCGGGTTGTGGCATTTACAGAGACAGGTCGGCACGTGTTCAAAAAAACCGAGTGATCTAATAAAAATCAAAGTCGAGAAGCTTGCTACTGTCATCTTAAAAAAACCAGTGAAGTGAAACACAAAGACGAGTACTAATCAGCTCAGGACCACCACGTACTGTTCTTTGGAAATTTCTATTGCATAATTACAGTTAAAAGATACAGTCCTGACAGACAGAAGAATGGCGAATTGGCACTCTTTGTTTATCTAAGGGCCCATTCAGACATACCACAATAACACCTCATCGCTATGACAAAAAGCGAGCAAGCGCACCTTCCGGACAGTTGACGTGCACTGCAAAAAGAAAGAATGGAAGACGTCTGAATTGGCCTTAAAAATATTTTTTTATAGCTTCTACCGACCTGCTGAGTGATGATGGAGTTTCATAAACAACAAAACATTGCTAAATAAGTCATTTATTCACAAAGAAAATAACAACTAATACAGTATTTACAATATTTACAAAATACACATGAAACAAACCGTTGAAAAGGGTTCATATTAGAATACCTAGGTACTAGCTTCTACTTCAACTTCTTGATTTATGACTTTTGCAACTTGTTACCATTCTGCCAGTGTCATATAAGGCCAAACCGTCATATATTATTAGCAAAACGTCACTGATTCATTCATATATTGGTGAGCGGTATATTGGTATAAAGTGTAGCATTGTTTTGAGTTTTTGATAGATTTTGAAGTAATTAAAAAAAAAGTGTTTATTTGACACTATTTTCATGTACTGAGGCAATCTTAAACTGTAATATCTTTCAGTTAGTTTGAATTCTTAGAATGGCTTCAGTAAGTAGTAAGCACTTTGTCGGCTGTTTAGATGAACTCTATCATCGTCAAACCCCAAGTGTCACTTGACATGAAATGCCTTGTATAAATATTTAGTTATAGCATTCCCAGTTCCCACCAAGAACAAACATTTGTGTGATAGATGTTTATTCTGTGTCTGTGTTATAATTATGTATTACTAAAAAAAAATTATAAGTACCTATACGTATTCTATCAGCAATCCCGTAGTACAAGCTTTGCTTAGTTTGGAACTAGAAGGCGTTGTGTGAAATGTCCGTGAATTTCGTGGCGTTGTGTGAAACTTAACACTGGAGTCCCTAGTCTGAGTTATAAGTTACTTTATGACCTGAGTTTTGTTAAGTTTATTTGCGACAAGCGAGAATCTACTTAATTACTAAAGAGCGACATTTACCTACCCAGAATTGGGAGGATAATTCTAAGATTAGAAAAACGTCTCAAAAAACTTAAAAATCGAAAACTTCTTTGGTTTGTTTCAGCGGTATCCCTCGAGACCCTCGTGGAGAACTGTCACAAACTCCTGGAGAAGTTCCACTACTCCTGGGAGATGATGCCGCTAGTGCTGGTGATCCTGAACTACGCCGGGAGTGACCTGGATGAGGCCTCCCGGAAGATTGATGAAGGTAGGAAGCCTATGCGATTTACTAATGAACTAGTTATTAGATTCTGACGAAATTTCCCATTTACCAATGACATGGAGTTTTTTCTTTTACATGCATCCATTGGTTCTTTCATTGTCATGCAAAAGTGAAACTTTAAGATGAGAAGGGAGGTTATCCGACCAAGCTCTGTAGTGCTACTAACGGATGCTCGTAAATGTAGAAAACCCGGCAAGAAACGGTGACCGTAATGACGACTGTGAAGTTGTGGAAATTTCTTCAATAAACTACATATATTTTCAACTCTTCATATTAAATGTGTAGATTTTTTTTGATACTAAAGGCTCCATTAGCTGGAGCGGTTGATAAAATCTGCTGCCGAATCTTTTCATTGACACTATTGTGACATTGACAAGTATATTTAGCCAATAATGACGGAATATGAATAAGGCCGCTGTTCACTATTCAGTCGTTACTGAGTTCAGAGATTCTACAATCGCTAGAAAATAGAAACTTTATTAAAATAAAACAATTTAATTTTAGTTTTCAAATATCATTTTTTTTTATTGTATGTAATTGACATTTCTGAACGAAAAGTCACGTGACCATTCCTTTTAAAGTTTTCTATTGTCTAGCGATCGATAAATAAATATTCATAGATATTTTATACTACGCCTTCTAGTCCCAAATTAAGCAAAGCTTGTACTATGGGAACTACAGAGTGCTGATAGAAATATACTTTATATCAACTTGGCTAGAGCCCTATTCCAAAAACATTCAGTGCACCGATTAAAATAAACGGTAGAGTAAGGTTCAGTATGAATACTTTTTTTTTAAGACTTAGTTTAATCAAAAAGGTGTATTGTTCAGTTTGTACTGAAGCTTCCCGTCCAATTACGTCAATCAAATTATTTCATTCACGTCCACTGTTGTCATCATGCGGTCACCGTTTTTTTACGTGATTTTAAAACCTAGCGACTGTCTTTTAAAGTGTTGAGATAAAAATAAAATGGATGCTGATAAAATTTAAAATAAAAATATTATAATAAAATAAAAAATAATTTTATTATAATCTGAATTATAATAAAATTTTCTTCTCTTTCTTCTTTTAAATATGCACGTGGTGATTGTACGACATCTGAATGAATCTGACGAAAATGTTGAGTTGGTCAACTGACGCATTGTAGTCGCAAGTCAAGTTGCCATTACAATCACTAGTGAATATAAAACTTCAAAAATGTAGAGGAATCATAACGTGACTTTTCGTTGAGAAATGTCTGTTCTATTTTGTGGAATGTCAAACTACAGAGTACTTATTAGAACACAAACATCTATTGGTCCATTTTATAATTATCTCGGCTCTAATAGTACAAAGTTCAAATTGTAAAATATACGTAGAGATTGTACAGATTCTATATACATTTTTTTCTTTAAAAAACCTAGAATTATAAGTTTGAACTTTGAACTATCAAGTATGCTGAAAAAATATTGTTATTTACTCATTATTTTCTTAGCAGACTACCATGTTGATGCGTTAATTGCAATGCAAGGTCTCATAGACTCGACGAATTTTTTTCCGCCACTACGTACCTATATCGCGTTTTATTGTTAAAATAATATATTCATATATTTTTATGAAAATTTAAGAAGCATCGGTTAAAAACGATGTAATTGATACATAAATTTTCATGCCAACTGTAGATGTTTTGAATATATTTTCGTAGCGATACAGTAGCGGTCAAAAAATTCGTGGTTTACTACAGGTTCATGATGAGCTTATAAATACTTCATTTACCTTCTATTTACATTTAAAACTATTATGTTTATATAACATTTCAATATAACGTCCATATGACAATGAACTTTATGTAGATTTAATGTCACTGTGTTTTTTGTGCACATTTGCATGTGTCATTATGACGGGTATTTGTAATGGTGCAGTTTCTCAGAAGTAAAAAACATGTGTATATAAGTATATAAAAACTTATCATGATCCTATAGTTAGGTATAGTGTAACGCTTACAAATTACAAGGCAAAATCAAAAAACAACTACTTAATAATGATCTTTTTTTATCTATTTAATAATTAAAAATTAAAAATAAAAATAAATAAATATTCACGGACATTTAACACAACGCCTTCTAGTCCCAAACTAGGCCAAGCTTGTACTATGGGAACTAGATGGCTGATAGAATACATACATACATTTTGTTTTGTAAATGCATACTTTTAATACATAGAATACTTATCAATTTTTAGGAAGTCGCAAAACTTTTGTTTCATTTTCCTAAACAAACCTAATTTGACAGCTTACAATCCGTTCCTGTTTCTTGAACTGAAATGACAAAGGCAACTATAATTTTAGTGCTGTCAAATTAACTTAGTTTTAAAAATGCAACAGAATAGAAATTTGCCTTTTCATTTGTACATTATGAGAAATATATTATATTGCCTGGCATGCCATTGAGTCTGTAACTAAAATATTATTTCTAAAATATACAAAAAACTTAAATAAATCTAAATACACGGTGTTTATAGAGTCAAGGGGTCACGTCACGTTATTTTTGTAAGCTATATTTTTAACTAACATTTTTTGTATTACTATATTTTTCGTTTATAAAGTGACCCGTAAAGTAACTTCAGAATTAAAAATAACAGTAACTGGCAACCCTAAACTCTGCTAAAATAAAACAATTTATCATACATTTGTTTCATTTGTTACGCTCCACAATCGATATTCAAGAAGGTTGCAAATAAATCATATTTTCAATGAAACTACAAACTAGTTTAAATACAAAAGAATTAACAAATAATATTTATTCTGTACGCAAATGTAACACCATTTTCTCACATGTCTAACTAATGCTATACATACATGCAATACGTTAAAGTGGTTACAGACTCAATGACAACTAATTGAGCGCCTAATCATCTGCATTGCCAAGTGCGAATTTAAAATTGAACATACATTTTGCTTGACTGCGTGTTTGCTACGTTTTTCATAGTACGTGGCGCTATAACGGGTTTTTTCTGGTAATAATATAGTCAAAGATTAAAAAAAGAAAAAAATGTAGATACAGGTTGTTCAAAATTTACTTATTAATCGTTGTATAGGTACTATTCGATTGGTAAAGCATGCCATTTTACAAAAATATGGCTAATCTATTTCTTGTAGAAACCTTGTAACTGTAGAATGGGTTTTAGCTATTTTTAATATACATAAATCTTATTTTAAAATATTTAAATTTGGCTAGATATTTGACTAGAAACAAAAACAAAGTTAATTTAGAATCGTCTTATACATGAGGGGTCAACTTCAACTTCTTGGTTTGTGGCTTTTGTGGCTAGTTGTCACAATTATGCCAGTGTCGAGTTCGCTAATGACATGAGGGGTCATACTTATTAAAGCTAAAGCTCTGTCACTGTTTGACATTACCTGTTAGTAAAAGAGCAATAATTAAAACAAGTTATGCAACGATTATAAGTAAGCAGGTTAGTGGAGCTGTCTTCTCACTCCTGGTATACATTTACAATGACTTAGGTTCAACATAGCAAGATGAAAATCATCGGTCCATGTATAGAATCTGTCAAAACACAACAGTCAAGCAAGACTTGTTCAATTTTATGTTAACAAGTGTAGAAACAATGATTTTAAGCATTTTTGTTTTAATCATTAATTGTTACATCGATGTGATTACAATTTGAATAACAATGTCGAAATATATTGTTTTTAAAGCGGCTCCTCCGTTTTATGTTAGATTTCGCTAGTGTGTTTTGGTGTTCATATCGAAGTCAATACACCTACTAATTTATGCAATAAAATCGTAAGGATTATTTACATAACAGCCATGAATAATTGAATATAATATCATAGATAAGAAACTAAATCCGTTCCGCAAAAAAAAATTTGGTCGAGGCATTAGTCAGCCTGAATCGATAAGTATGTTTCTGAACGACCTTGTAAATTGGAAAATGGCGGAAGTAAAGACCATATCAATTAATAAACTTTAATCAGTTATTGCAATTTTTTCTTAAAAATTTAATTTTGAAAATAATGTCATCCAGAAATTTAAACCGGCAATAAGCAAGTTTAAATTTCATAAAATTTATACTTATATTTAACATTTTTCTTTTGTAGAAGTTTTTGTATTGGTTCTTACCATACTCTAATTTTACATAATATTTGTTTGTTTGTACATTGTTCTAATGTTGCGTTCACACTATGCCGCATTCGGCAGGAACTTGGGCAGGGATGTGGGCACGAGCATAGTGTAAACACGGTAATGCCTCTGTCCCGGCTCTCAGCCCAAGTTCATGCCCTTGCTCTCTAATGAGAATCAAGGCGATGTTGCTGTGGCAATAATGCCGGCAGCGGCATGGGCATAGTGTGAACGCGGTATGATGGATTTTAATTACATCAAAAATAAATTTGAAATTGTTTCTACACTGCCCAGCGAAGGTAACCTTGCGACTTGTCCACAGGCAAAATGATAATCAACGAGTACGCGAGGAAACACAACCTGAACGTGTTCGACGGCCTCGAGCTCCGGAACTCGACACGCCAGTACGGACTTTAATAGTAATAATAGTTTTTACAAAAAAAAAAACACTTCGAAAATTCGCGGCGCAGTGAACACAATTGACCTTTGAATGACAGTTTCGGTTCAATAACTAAAGCTCTACTAATGCATTAAATTATCTATACCTTATTGATTTTGGTTTCAAGTCTCAAACAATCAAGAAATCTAATTAAAGTTAATTAGAATACTAGCTGAAGGGAGTAGGGAAGTTTAGTGCAAAGAGTAACGATCCTTCTATTATGTTTCGTTTTCTTAATGCCTAAAGCCTTAGCTTTGCGAATAATTGCATTACAAAAATGGTAATGGTAATTAATTTTGGATCTAAAGGATAAAAAGTATTACCACTGGAACCAAATGGATCTTGATCATTGGATCTACAGATGATAAAAGTTCTTGTTAGAACCAAATCATCAGAAATGGATCTAAAGAGAAAAAGTTTTCTCAATAGAACCAATTGGATCTTGATCACTGGATCTACAGAGAGTAAACGGAAATGAAATTTTGTTATAAAAAAAATTTCGTTGTTAAAATTTCAAAGCAGATTCTTGACAAAAATTTGATTGAATATCTAACTATCTTGGTTTGTTTTTATAATTTATTTATGAAACGAAATTGTCATTCAAATGACTAACAAATTACAACCTTTACACTACATAAAAATTTAGGCAAATTAAAAAAAAATTAACGTAAAATTCGGTCCGGTCTAATAAAAATTTTGAAACACAGGTACTTAGTTTAAACTTATATACACAAACAAAATATACATCTAATAATCAACCAGACTTCTATAGGAACAAATTGAAAAATATGAACAAATCAAATATTTCAATCAACATTTCTAAATCTCATTTATTTTATTTACATAAATTAATTTAGGTACATTTCTGTAAATTAATTTTTTTATTTATATTATTTTAACTGGATTTTTATTTAATTTCACAAGATCTGACTTATATTTTACTTAAACTAACTTTAACTTTGATCTCATATAAATAATTAAAATATAAATTTTATTAGTCAATTTAAAATTATTAGTCGCATAACTAGCTTAAAATTAAATATTATTCAAAAGCATTTGATTCGATATATAAAAAAATATCAGTTTATTTATCATACATAAAAATATGACGTACAAAATATGGAAAGGGTTGGGTAAACACAAACACATACGTGAGAATCTGAATTTGCGACACAATTAATAATATTAAATAAAAATCAGCAGGTACACTAAGTCAAGCGACGTGGCTACAGATATACGAAAACGAAGCTTTTGACGGCAAAAAACGCGCTCAAACGCGCTAATGTCACTATTTAGTAACAGAATACCTATGATTTAGTATGAAAACAGTTCAGAAAACCAGCCAGGCTTAAACTTGACAGGATTCTATGAGGTAACGATTGCCCCCCTGGTCATTTTTTGCCATTTTATCACATACTAAAAGAAGTATGCATTTCCGCTTTTTTTCATGTCAATGCCGAAATGACTACAGAAGACAGAATTCTTCTGTGGAAATGACAGAATGAATGTGTGGTGTGGAATGAAAAGTTTCTTATTTTAATAAGTCTTGTTGTATTTTGCATATAATTTGTAATGAACAGTTCCATAATTACTAATTTTGCTCCCCTCTTTGTAATATGAGCTTCAACTAAACTTCGTTTTGTATGAAGTCTTCTGCTAATTACATAATTATCGTTTAAAGACACTACTTGTTGTGGCTATCAAGTGAGCGTTATAATATTACAATTACACGGTTTGATAAGTCTATTAAGATAAAACATTCCGGTTTCCCGTACGGTGATCAAAATACCTTAATTATGATAAAAAATCGAGATAGATACATAGAAAGAATATTCTTTATTGTACACCACTTATAAGTAAACAAAATAACAAAAAAAAAATACCATAATTGGTAATACGATCAAGTTTTCGGAGGTAGGTACAATGGGCGATCTTATTGCTTAAAGCAATCTCTTCCAGGCAACCTTTGGATGGACAGGTTCTAATACACAAAACACGGACGGGGCGTACATAAAAAAACGAGATGTTTAATAAAACTACACAATTATGAGATGGAATTCAAAAGTGACAATTGGGACAATTTTGTCCGAATCGTCACTAAGTCGAACTATTGACATTAATAATATTTAGACTTCGGTAGGTATGCGAAATAAAAAGAATTTGTGAACATGTTTTGAAACCTTAAAAGGTTTTATACAAAGTCTAAAGTTGTTTTTTTATTGGTTTTAATTATCGTACTACTAGTTTTAATAAAGGTAAATGGCTTAATGAACTAAACAATTGTAAACATTCTCAGATTCATTTAGAAAACTGCATTTACAAAAAGCTATTTTAAGCTTATCTTACATCGGGAGTTAATAAATGAAAAATCGCTAATTTAGTGGCCCCACTTATTAATATTCCACTTTTCACAGACTAACCGTTGGCCAGTATTTACAACGCAGTCATTGCTACTTTGCTACCCTACTCTTTAGCTCGAGTATGAGACAAATCAATAGGCCTCAGTACTTCATTCATATTATTATAATATGACTAAGTAAAAACTGGTTAAATATTATATTTTAAAACGGTTAAAAATAAAGGCTTATTTTTTAACCCAGTTTTATTATAACTGACTAGCTGATACCCGCGACTTCCACCAAAATATCTGTCAACCAGTATACGATGAACCTCGTGCCAAAGGCGGTTTTAGGCTTAGAGAGGTCAAGCTGTATCTAAGAAATCCACGTCTTTCATTTCAATAAAATATAGCCTATGTTTCAATCCGGAAAAAGGCCTTCCGAATGGTTTCATTGAAATTGGTCTAGTAAAGTAGGCGTGATCCGCGAACAAACAAACAAACAGACTAACTCGATTTTTGAAATCAGAATCGTTTATTTAGTAGAACTGCATATTTAGTTTTCCCATATCTTTAATTTTAGTTTTTGGCTTTTGTACAGTTTTATAATAGTATAGACTATGAAATGACATATCAAGCTCGCTATGAATGAAGTTCTTATAATGGGTGTCCCAGAAATAGTACTCGACACTTACAATGTTCTACGGCTTTTATGAATTCGATAATTTTAATTGAAGAAATGTGCAGAATTGTTTGTAAATCAATTTGCGCAATTTGTTTATCAATTTTGGGCATACTGAACCCTCAGATACGGAGGATTTGTGTAGGTAGAAAAAATACAATGACATGTCGAAAAATTAGGGTTGTTACTTTTTTTTGTCAATTTTATTTAGATATCTTTTTATTAAATAAAAAAATTATAAAATGCAAAAAAAAATATTTACTTACTAGTCGCTCGTTACTTGTATTGATATCCATTTCACGTAGTTACATTGTCACATTGTTGCAAATTCAGTTTCTACAAACACGTCACTCACACATACAAAACACAACAAAATTGTAATAACACAAATCGATAAAAGTGGTCAAGTCAGCGGAATCATTCGAACCAACACTAACCAGTCGTGATTTCCACTTTGCAGTGACCGGACGAAGGTGGCGAAATTCGAAATTTAAAAAATGACATTCGATTTTCTAGTCAATACAGCCCCAATAGTGATGTGCCAGTGTGTGTTATCGATATTTATTTTATTTAGTGTTTTTCTTTTTTGTAGGAAAATGCTGGAAATTAATAACATTAATAATATAAGTGGTGTACTATCCTCGTCGATGAAGTTATTTTGCGAATGATACTTAGTTTATAATAGTGCCGTGTTGTGTGAGGACGTTTGCTGTGCGCTGCTGTTTGTTGCGAACGACATTGGACACTACACCTTCTTACTTCATCCGACAAACTGGTGAGTCCTAGATTGTAAGTTTCATTATTTTAATACCATTGGAATCACATGAATGTTCTTCAGAGTTATTACTACCAACAACTATTATTATATCAAATACCTACCTAAATAAACAATCTGAAATAGTAACACATTCGTGTGTTTCAATGGTAACGTTCACCGCACTGGTTGACTTCTTGCATAAATGGCATTTTATGCATAACATAAAATGCTACTTATGAAATAACACAATTTACTATGCGATGGTATCATTTTACGATCATCTCTCGGGATGTTCTTGGACACTGTTATGTTTTATAAACGCTGTAACTTTAACTTCCCAGCTTATATTGTAACTTCGTAATTAGCTAGTCTTCTATTAAAAGATTATTGCAGTTTTATTCGACGGGAAATTTATAATCGGTTTTCAATTACCTAATAAGGAAACTGTTATGTCCTAAGTGCCATCAGTCTCTTACACTTTAGTTTTATCTTTTATCATACTAAACGTTTATTATAAATTTCAGTATCCCTGCAAGACCCCTGACCTATACCTGTTTACTTCCCGAAAGAAGAAAATCCTTCCTGAAACCGAAAATCCATGCTGAAGTCGAATATCCTTCTTAAGATCGAAAGCCTTTCTTATATTATACGGCAATAGGCACTTCCATAAACTTACGACTTGATTTTTTTGTGTGTTACTTTGTATTTTATCGATAAATCGATAAATAAGAACGCAACTCTATCAGCCTGCATCGCGTTTCTATTTTGAATGCATATAAAATAATAAAACAAAATGAGAGAGTAGCAAAAAGACCTAAGCAACACATCCTGAACGCTTTGAACGCTCAACAATAAATCAACAAACACAAAATTTATTTTTGCAACTATAAAAACAGTTTTTACTACTTTTCCATTTAAATTATTTCATTGGTGCCCCCAAGACCCGCCATAACTTCCAGTCGTTTACACTTTTATAATCCACAATTAGAGACTGTAAAAATGCTAAATGAAATCCTGTAATAGCGTACGTTGTAAACGAAGTAATGAGTTGCAGGGCCGTTGCTACGCCGCGAATAAAGATGTTACTTCCTAAACCTGAATCGAATATCATTGTAACTTAATCAAATTATTTTCACACTTTGTTTTTAGTGTTCTCCCAGTTAGAAAAAATCTAAATATTGTATTTGCAAGTGGTGCAATTAGGTACAAATAGGTACGACTGTATCAATTGATTACTTTTATGATCAAATTAGATTAATCTGAGTGAACGACGTGAACGTACTATATTCAAATACGTCACAAAGAAAATTACAACTAATACAGTATTTACAATATTTACAAAATACACATGTCTTGTAATAGGCCCAAACTAGTTCTTTCTAGATTTCTATGTAAGAAGCTTATAATCAGCAATAGACTTCTACAAATTGATATAATGATGATTGTGCTCTTATTTTACTTTAGGTAGATATGATTATAATAAAATATACGTGTCTTATTTTACTCTAAATGCACTAAAATTCATTTCCGGTCCGGATCGAAGGACCATTTAGTGACTAAATGGTCCTTCGATTCGAACCTGAACTGATGACAAAATTGTGTATACGTTGAATTCCTGGAACTATAAAGATAAGTTTTAGTTACCCGCGTATATGTTGCTTGCTTAAATCAATTTCCGATTCTATCCCTTAGGTAAAGGGTTCAAAATTGCCCAAAGAATTTCAACAGAAACTCAAGCGTGGATCTTAATCTTTGCGAATTTACTAGGTAAGGTACTCACGATGCTCTCATTACGTCTTCGGGGAATATTGTGTGAAAGTCGCTTTCGTCATGCCTATCTTTATGGCTAGAATTAACATACATTTTATATAGCGACCACTGATAATGCGTCAAACAACAGGTATAATAGCTAAGATAGCACATTTTAACATTATTTTATTATAATTATTCAATCAATCAATCAAGTCATTTATTTGCATAAAAATATGGTAATTTAAGTACAAAGATGTAAAAGTATAAACAAGTGCCGCATATTTTTACCAAAGTGATTGTCGTGCAAAAGTTTCTAGGTAATCAACTATTTATTAAGTTCGCTAAAACAACACATTATAAGCCACTGTAACAGCAAAAGTACCTACCTATTAATAGTTGTAGAAGCGACACGAACCCTTCTTCAAGAAGTCAGAAACTGAATAAAAGCTCTCCAATATCAACCATTTTTCCAACTCAGTACAAAATTTTTTATAAGGAAGATCAACAATATTTTTTGGTAGGGAGTTGTAAATTAGGGGGGCCATATAAACACAGTTTTTTCTGTAGGTTTCCAGCTTAGGCACTGGCATCTTCAGACGAATAATAGTTCAGCCGCTACTGTCCCACTGCAGGGCAAAGGCCTCCCTTCCCTCTTTCCAGTCAGCGATTTATAAACGCTATGACAGGCCATGCTATCAGGTGCGAGTCAAGCTCGTCCCGCCATCTCATTCTGGGTCTTCTACGACGCTGCCTTGCATTTTGTGGTATCCACTCTGTGGTCCTTTTTGCCCAAATTTCAACATATCTGCAAATAATTGAAATGTGCGCGCGAATAGTTGATTGACGCTCGGCAGCGTCCTAACCTAATACTACATTACAAGTTTTAAAACAAATGTCCTACCTACGGGTTCATCTCCAAAAACATCTCAGATTTCTAGCAAATGGAATGGTTTTTACCAGGTATTGGTGCGTTGTACAGTTTAACCCGTGCAATGCCAAGACCGGTCAGTTTGTCCTTAGATTTGATAATAGTGAATCATTTAATAAACATATTTTTAGATTTACCAGGGTGCTCGCGTAGTCCGCATGCGTCCAAAACAATAAAAACTACAGAAATCGTAAAAGCAACGCACCGTTTGTTAATAACACTAAATAGTTTATTATCTGGCAGCCCTATTTACAAAGTATCATTAACAACTAAAGTGACATTTACTAATCCCGATATTAATAATGTCAAATGACGTAAATAGCATGTATGCTCGTAGTACAGCGACGCAGTAAAAACATAAACTCAATTTAAATACTATTTGCTCGTAAAAATCTGCATTAAAAGTAGCTATCTTATGTTCTACGATCGAATTCAAAATATATAAAACTCTTTTGAAGCTGACAGAGAATCAACGCACAGCCTAAATTATAAGTCCTAGAGTATGAAATTTGGAGGGTAGTATCCTTATGTAGTACCTATATGGGTGCGCTAAGAAAGGAGTTCTGAAAAGTCACACTCTAAATGGTCTGGAACGCGAGCAACGCCGCGGGCGACGGCTTGTTCAAAATAAACTTTGAACATTACGAAATAAACTGCTCATAGCGTTATAATTATCTAACTAGGTAATCAAATATTTTAAATAATCATGTTTTAAAACAAAAAAATCAAAAAAGGATTAATAAAAAGGCATTGCGCATTTTTTTTTAATTGCATCAATCTAGTTTGAAGTTTTTTTATAAAGAAAAATGTTTCGCATCATAATATTTTGACTCAATGCGTTACAAAACACGTAAACTCGATCCTCGATTTTCGAGAAAAAACTCTTGACTTGGTTAGTTTTTATTCACATACGCTGTGAATTACGTATGTTGTAAATTTATTTTTACTGGCAACAGTTTCTACCTATCTTAATTGATTATCTGTAACAGAATATAAAACTTTCATATATCAACTTTCCACCTGTTTGATGTGAAATTAAGTTTATGTAAGGTTCCGTGCTTAAGTTTCCCTAGAATCAGAACTAGATGGCGCTGCTAAAATTGTCCGCATCCTAGAACGCGCTATCGAAGCGTTTTGGCTTTTGTGGGGGTCTATCCGTATGTGACAATAAATTTGCTTGCTTCTATTATACCTACTTGTTTTATTACATACCTACCTTGGTTTGGAACTTATACACCACCAATAGAAACAGTCGTAGAACTTTTAATAGTTTTTAACCACAAAAATGATTACCCGTATGGCCGTATTTATAGTTCGCGTTAGATTTCAGTAGTTGACATTTTTATTATTGTTTTTATTGGTTGGCTGTGGTTCAATGATATAATCTGTGGTAAAACTGTGGGCGGTCTTTAGTAGGTACGTGAATAGTTTGTATCTATTTATATACACTCGAGAACTTAAATTCCGCTGCATCTATAAAATGATAAATATCTTGGAAACCATGAATGCTATCTTAGTAAATTAAATTGTGTCTGATAGGCAGTTTAATTACTCTATTAACTTCCATAATTTCACTAAGACAGCATTCATTATTTCTAAGATATTAAAGTTCTTTATAGATTACCCGGAGCTTTTCTCTCCAGCCCCCGTATCGTAAGCTCGGAACTACTTTCGCGGCCCAGCATAATGTCAAGCGATGTGGCCACAGATATACTAAAACCACAAGCTTTTGACGGCAAAAAACTCGCTGAAACGCGCTAATGCCATTATTTAGTTACAGAATACCTATGATTTAGTATGAAAACAGTTATGTAAACCTGCTGGGCCTAAACCTGGCAGGTTTTATAAGACAAGGGTTGCCCCCCAGTGTATTTTTACGTGTTTTTATCATAAGTTTTATATTGACTATGAAGTGTTATGACGTTAGCTATGCAGCGTTTAAAAGTATAGGCCTTGTTGTGTAGAGTTATACCGCGTGCACACTATGCCCATACCGCTGCCGGCATGTATGCCGCTTAGTGAGAATAAAGGCGATGTTGCTGTGGCATCAATGCCGCGGACTTATTGCCACAGCAACATCGCCTTTATTCTCACTAAGCGGCATACATGCCGGCAGCGGCAGGGGCATAGTGTGAACGCGGTATAACAGACGTTTGTACGTATCGTTTGATCTATCGACATGTGTACCTACATTTTATTACATTTCATACTCAGTATCTATATACATAACCTAGGACGTAGGTTATCTCCGGTTGTATCATCGCTTTCTGACCTCAGATAATATAGCTTGACCCTGCAGTATGGAGTTTTATCTAGGTGATTCGCGAATAGGGACTCGATATTTTATATGGAGCAAAATAGTTTCCGAATCACCTGCTAGAAAACTCTTTTACTTCTTAACTGAGTAAAAAAACCGTTTTTAAATAAACAAATTTTTAGGTAATGCAGTTTTGGTGTTCCAAAATCTTCTTCTGTCTTCTAAAGATATAAAACTATTTTGAAGCTGCCTGACAATCAACGCACAGCCTAAACTACAAATCCAAGAGGTATGAAATATGGAGGGTAGTATCCTTATATAGTGTAGGGGTGCACTAAGAAAGGAATTTTGAAAAGTTGCACCCTAAAGGGTCTAAAATTAGGATCAAAGATTTTAACCAAATAATGCGAATGCAGTTACGACGCGAGCAAAGCCGTGAGCGACAGCTAGTCACATATATTTCATTACAAGTGGCTATAAGTACGAACCGATAAACTGTTCACAGTAAAAGACAACCGCAGAAATTGCAGCAAGTTGACGGCAAACAGGTTAAACTACTATAAATACTCTTAATGGATCATCTTCATATAAATTATTAACTTGTACTTCCGTCAGTACAATTAAAATGCAATGTTCCATACCCCTCAATTCTTATTCCGGTATCGACAGTGTTACAATGTTGCACACCCCTCCTTTTCACACGCGGTAATAACCCCACGTGTGAGACAGTGACAGCGAAACTTTAACGACTAGAACACGAATAGTTCGAAGGACCAAGTTTATTGCTTATTTTGCTGTGACTAATTTTATGCTAACATACGCTTTCTGAGAATAACCCTGACGAGTGTCGTATTACTTTTCTCAATATAATTTATAAGATTAAAAAAACTGGAAAAACCGACTTCAAATTTATACGCATCCATCATCAAATGATGATAATGATAGCAGTTCATTTCATTGGGACTATTCTATTGATCGTAAGCACCACAGAAACTTCACAGGAAAGCAAATACGCAGTGTCGATGTGTATGACGTGTTTTTTCGACTTATTCTTATTTAACTGCCAAACTACTGAACTGATTTTGATAAAAAAACTATGGGACCAATCTGGAAACATACCCTTTCAGATAAAAAATGTTTTTTTTAAATCGGGTTATAAATGACAACAAGTGAGGTAACAAACATAAAAAAAAACCGAATTGAGAACGTCCTCCTTTTTTGAAGTTGGTTAAAATTAAATATGATATTGTATTTTTATTTAACTATCTAGATATATCTGCTATCGAAGCTTACAATTTGTCATTTATTTTTAATGAAGAACAAATTGTTTTAACGAAACAATTCCTTCTTAATTGATCGGTCATCTCATTACTCAACCCTACCCCTAGTTGGGGCGAAATCGTTCATTTGTGTCAATTACATCGCGGGCAACACCGATATAAAGTTGAAAAGGGACTGGATAAGTCAAAAACAATATTTCATTCAGTAAAATCACGTGGATCATTACTTAGTACCGTCAAACTGTCGGTCCCGGCTCTAGCAGTCGATAAGCCATGACGGAGGCCTTAAGGCGTCCTAAAAACTCCGTCACCAGAGTTAGCCACTAACTTATACGAGCTTGCTTGCTACCGTCTTATACATAGTACATTACACACATACAAAACTGTTTATTTTAGATAGATGTTTTGTATGAGAACAAGTGGTCAAGCTGATATCCCACCTGATGTTAAGTGACAACCTTTGGATATAACAATAGGTACATTGTTTACCTCTGAGCCTGAAATTTAGTAATTCTAGTTAATTAGTGTGGTTGAGATGTTCCTCTTGAAGTTTTCCAAGAAGTAGGTATTGATTTAGTGGTCATATTGCGAGTGGTCCCTTTTTGCCTGAGAATAAGTAATTAAATTAATATGGTAATGAATTTATTCACAAAAAAAATTACAACTAATACAGTATTTACAATATTCACAATATTTACAAAATACACATGAAACGGTTGAGCTATCTGCAAACCGTTGCAAACGATTTATAGATAAATGCCTAATTAATTAAATTAATTATTCAGGCAAAAGGGACCGCGGTTCCTTTTTATTGCGGTCCCAAACGCCTGCCTTCTCGTTACTATCTTTCAAAACAGGTCAATGTTGAAAATTATAAAAACATGCCATTTCTAGTTGATCTATGTTGTTGATTGTCCTGCCTGCCTATCTAGTAGGTGACGAATAAATAAGATTTTAATTAATGAATGAATGGATGAATGTTGTTGGTCTACCCACATCCACAACTCTACGCTCTAGCGTAGAGTACTAGGAATACAAGAGTTGAAATTATTTTTTACTAAGAAGGATGATCAAAAATATCGCTAGTAAAGTTCAACGAGTATTTTCAATACTACTTTACCAACTGCAATATTCAACTTATCAACTAAAAACAACTTTTGCAAATTAGCAACAGAACAGTCGTTTGAAAACTTGGCGAGCTGCGGTCAATCGGCCGAGTTCGGGGGTTTTCGTGTTCCCGAGGTCGTTGCGATCCAACCGAGATACAGTTCTATATCTCAGGAATAAGGTTTATGTTACAAATAATAAGTTGGTTGCATTCGGCCTAATGTTACCGAAAGTGTCTAACCGCAAAAACCGCGTTTCTGAAAACAATCAACGCACGCTGACCGGAAAGTTTCGGACCGTACGTACTGTTTATACGTCTGTGGTCGGACTCAATACAAGTTTATTGTCTCGTCTGTTTTGCGATTAATTGCTTTCCGCGTGTTTCACAGGTTGTGATTTAACTTTAGCATGTCGAATGTGAAACTTTACTTTAACATTGTAACGGCGGCTGAAGCCTGTTTGTCGTACGGTTTTATTAAGTTTGAGTAATTTAAAAAACTAGTGTAGATGTCTTTTATGTTATGATCATCACGAACGTGGTTATGATGTTAAATTAACGTCCAATAACAGATTCCAGCGAGTTTTGTTAATTATTTATAGAATTGAAAATAATAAACCAATAGCATACTCCAACGATTATTTTTTATTATTTGTAGACTTGAAAATGACAAAATTGTCGATAACATAACATAACAGTATTAATTCCATTCTTGGAAAATGTCAAGTCCGTCTGGCTAGTTACGGCAGACGCAGTGGAAGACGAGATGAGTTTAAGGTAGGTCCAATAGTTTGTCTTTAAGTTTAAGATGACTCAGAGAATCCTACCGTTGTTTACGTTTGGTAGCGATTCTGACCTTATCTCATAAAAGGAGGGTAATGTAATAATAAATCTGAAAATTTTAAAACGTCTACCATAAAGTGGAGACGATACACGGGCTGGATAGTAAAACCGGCCACGTACAGTAAAACCGGCTATGTCCGATATCTGTGGATTCCGGCGGATCCTATCAAAACTTTTATTGCCGCGAATCTTTTGTCCTGCTCCCTCTAACTCGGTTATAAAGAGATGACGCTAGCGTAGTATTATCTTTTTCAGGAATTCATTGTCGGAGCAAGTTTTATGTGTCTTGTGGAGCGTCGCATATTTTTATTGCATCTCCGCTTCGGGGATTGAAAAGATTCTCCCCGTTTCTAGATTTCTAGGTCTTTGTTTTTATTGTATTATTTACATTTTGCTCATCTGTGCGGATATTGAGTTGGTTGTAAAAACTTTGGATGTATAGTTGCTATAAATCATGTTGCGGCCCACCCACCATGAAACTTCACGTTTCACTGACCAATAAACAGTCAGTTGATAGCATTTGCCAAAAAAAATTACCAAATGCGTCATTAAAATTACCAAATTATCATAACTTATTGGACTTTGTTAATGTCACAATTGAGTTATGTCGAGAAACTGTTTTAATTTCCAATTTCAAGTATTTTGAAGTCCTGCACTAAAATGGAACGTTTAATGAAAACTGCTCTTTTATGTGCAATCCCTGACAGCGGAGGCTCATAAATATATTTTGGGCGATAAAACTTGGAAACTTCAGTTATGCGGTTTTGACACCGTCGCGCCGATACCTACATGCTAGGTGACATGGAAGGTGTCATGCATGTCTCTCCCTACATGGTGATGCGTGGTACTCATACAGTTTATTATATTGCTTTACATATTATTATTGATCCTTGGACAGCCGACTTGACGAATGACTTGACACTGGCAAAATTGTCTGTCGAAATGACGGACAGTAGCCATATAGGTATAGAAAAAGAAGAAGAAGAAGTGTACCCTTATTCGGTTCTATATGAATTGCTAATAAATAAAAAAATAATTATACGTTCAATCGTTATAAGGATTACCATTTAACATCAGGTGGGTCATCGGCTTGTTCCATCATTTAGTTTTATAGAAATCTTACTAAAGTGTATATATATACACGAGATAGGTAGGTACCTTCTTTTACACTATCACGATGAAGTATCTCCGAAGCGTAAATACAGCTAATTTAGGGTGCTTGTCCACCATCCAGAGCTAAGCTAAGCGTTGCTAAGGATGGGTTTGACATCCACCAATAGGAATAGTTTAATATGAAAACAAACGATCCATATTGGTAGATGTCAAAGCAACGTAGCTTAGCTCTAGTGGGAAAGCACCCTTGTACCTATAACTAATTTAGCAGTTGTAAAGCAGAATAAAGGGTTATAGCCGATTCGTACCTTCCATTGTTATGCTAATTTAAAATTTTCTACCCGATTCGTGCCTTAAGTAGTACTGTTGTGTTATTCTGTGGCACAACGCATGTCAGTACAGTCGAAATGAAAAGACATTTGTGAATTGAAATTGAAACACAAAAAAACTTGGCCATGGCGCCAGTAACCTCTATAAGAACTAGTGTAACGTAAGACACATCATCGTAGAATATTCTGAGCAGAATCTAATAATCCGTGCTTTTAGCAAAAACTAATATGTGAGCTCGTGTAGGAATTTAACGATGGCATAGTTCAAGCATCATACCGAATCGTAACAAACAAGGCTGCAGTCCCACATGTAATTGTTTACGACTGACAGCAGCAGCTATAGGTACTATCGCGAGTACTTGGCTAGCAAAACGCTGTAAACTGCGTACCAGTTTGCGAATGACAGCTCCATCAAAAATATATGAGGAGCCAAGCAGTCAGCCGCGTGCTATTCGTCTAATCAAACCCCATCTCATTTGAATCCTTATGGTTTGTATCTGAAAAAGGACGGATTGTATTTTGCCATAATCGGACTGGAACACTAAAAACGCAAAAAATAAAATAAAATGAGTAACATTATTTGCCATATAATACAAGTACCTGTTCGTATCATTTCTTCAATCAAAAACTCTTTTACCTTACGTTCCGTACAACCTTACTTTAATAGCTTGTTGAATATGACATTACTCAAATCAGAAGGTGAGACTGAATTCAGTGGGAGGTATACTTATTATTTTTTAAACTGATTGGTCTTGAATGGTGATTAATATAATAGCTTATTCAAGCTGGCTTGCTACAGTGGTAAGTCTGAAAAAACCTGAAATATATTTTATTGTTGTCCCTTAACTCTGTCTTTTAAGTTACTGATACTTCTATCACTACCAGCTGTTCACGACAGTACTCTGCTCCAGCGCCACAAACCGAACTAACCATATCACCAAGAAAAACCCATATCTTCAAACCTCTCAAGTCCCAAAGCTCGCGTAAAGCCAACTCTAATTAAACTAAGGTGTACGTCACGAACGTTAAATGTAGGTAGACTGAGGCATTGTAAATTCCTCCAGCGTTTCAGTTTCATGACTTTAGTTAGAAAACGCCAGCGGACTTTTATGGGCTATTTCGGTTCAGACGTTTTGTTATACTGCCAATGCTTTTAAGGTACTGCACCCCGCTCCGGTAAACATATGTGCATTTTACGACATGCTAGAGGTATAGTAACGAAGAAATATTAGCAGTAATACTAACAACGTGTAAAGTACCACTGCCTCAGTTGTAGCAAATGGAGTCTTGAAATTGGGTAATCTAGTTTTGGACTACGGCCTTCGTGTGTACGTTTGACGTGGTTTTACGTATACTAAAAGTTAACGTAAACTATATTTTTTTATGGAGAATCATCAGTTTTGCAAACCTCCCGGGCGCTGCTCAAATGTCTTTACAAAATATAGTTTACGTAAACTTTTAGTAAACGTAAAAGTCGCTGAGTTTATTTGTCTATCAGTCAGTGGACTAAGGTGTACTGGGGTTAATTTTGTTGTTGAAATTACTGTTTCAAATGATAGAGTCTGTAGACTACTAAGAGTCAATGGTCTCTGTAACTTATACCACAGTTTGATAGAAGAATCTTTCAAGAAGTTAAATCTTTAGGCACATCCCCAGCAAACCGATTTAATTACCATAGAGAACGCGACAAAGACCGTCAATCTCCTTCAGAGTTTTACCTATAAGAAGGACTTGACGAATGACTTCTGTTGACTTGTACTTGTATACAATGTCTTGATGTATTATCTATTTCAATGGCAAAATTGTGTTACGAAATGACGGACAGAAGCCATAAATAGAAGAAAAAGAAGAAGAAGCTCAGAAGCTTATTTCCCGAGATATTTTAGTGCAAAGTAAACTAAAGCTAAACGTGATATATTACAACACAGTTTTCTGTAGCATTTTATGACTAGACGTGGTTATTGTTGTAGCAAATTCTCTGAATCGTGAGCAGTTGCTCAAAATTATGACTTTCTCCAAAGCACTCTAGAAAACATATGGTGCAGTTGAGAAGTGCTCCTTTTCAATATAACAATTTAATGGCTTATTCCATAAAATCTAAAAGCTATTTCCAGAATATTATAATAATAATAGGCCTTTCACATTGTTAAAGGTAGTTTAGTTATTTTATTAGTACTCGATGCAGAACTAGATGGCGCTGCTAAATTTGTACGCATTGTAGAACGCGCTAGCGTTGCGTTTTGTGCAACGGGCCGTGATGACTCACTAGATAGACTCACTACATTACTTGTCAGTAATTTCTCCCCCTCTCGAGGCCTACTACCTATTAGTCCAACCATATACACACATCTATTGAAGTTGATTTTTACAGCGTCAGGAGGCAACCTATGCCTATACTTAACGGGACACTGTAGTGCCTGGGGCAATGTTTAGATGGAGTAGGCTTGCCTAGCACAAAAAATAATAAAAAAGTAGTGTACATTACTAAATACTATTTCGGTAGTTATGCACACTTCTTTAGGCATGAAAAGAAACGTCTGTTCTTGTAAGAGACTCCTTTGATTTTAACTTTTTTTATCATTTTCCTATGATATAGGCGTAGATACTGTAGATAGGACCTCGTTTGTGCCTTACCTAGGTTATCAATAATACGAGAAGCCTGAAAAACAAATGAAACTAGATGTACCTACAGATAGACATACAGACAAGCGAAGGTATCATTCACACGGAAATCAGATTCTCTTTTCAGTGTCAGAACCCTTTTAGTTTTTAATTTGGAGTTCTCCACGTTCCTAAGCCTGAAAGAGATTGCTTTTAGCAATAAAGCCGCCCATTGTACCTACCTCCTTAATTTTTTTTTATTACCAATTTTAGTATTTTGATTAGTTACTTAACTTACTAAATCCTACTAATATTATAAACGCGAAAGTTTGTAAGGATGTATGGATGTATGTTACTCTTTCACGCAAAAACTATTGATCTGATTTGGATGAAACTTGGAACTATTGTCCGTGACCTGAATTAATACATAGGCTACTTTATCCCGGAAAATCAACGGGATCCAACGGACGCGGACGAAGTCGCAGGCGAAGGCTAGTAAAGAATATTCTATCTAAACGTAACACTTATTTGAAAGGCATTGAGCATTCGAATCAATATCAATCATCAATCATCGATATATATAAAACTCTTTCTTAAAATTAGGGAAACACACAACGTAAACACCCGCCACAAAAACAAACTCTATCTACCATATTCTAGAATAAAAATGCTAAATAAAAGTCCATATTACATGGCAGTCAAAATCTTTAATAACCTACCGAATTACATAAAAAATGAAACAAAAATAAAACCATTCATAAGAAAACTAAAATCATACCTAGTAAAAAAATGCCTTTACTCAACCGAAGACTACTTTGAAAAAGAATAATACCTAAAACTAAAGTGATTAAAATATTAACTTAAATACCTACCTAGTCAAATTAGCCATAACAAATTTAAGTATTAAAATAATAAGTAAGTACCTTATGTAAGATTTAAGTAGTAAAGAAAATATAGTGCATACCCAAAGGTATGTACCCAGAATTAATGTTAATTACCTACCTAAGTTTAAGCGCCCAAAACATTTGCGATACCTGGAAAAGGTGAATAAGTTTTAAAGTGCCTCCTACATATAAGACCAAATTGTAACACTTATTTATGCAAATAAACATCTTGTATCTTGAAACATCTTGTATCTTGTATCTCTTTTGAAGCTGACTTAGAATCAACGCACAGCCTAAACTACAAGTCCTAGAGGTATGAAATTTGGAGGGTAGTATCCTTATATAGAGTAGGGGTGCACTAAGAAAGGAATTTTGAAACGTCACACTCTAAAGGGCAGAACGCGAGCAACGCCGCGGGCGACGGCTAGTTACTTTATACGTAGTAAAAAAAGCTTTAAAAAAGTCGGCGTGAACCAGCTTCACATGTAAATGCTTTCATACTTCTGACGCCTTGAGATATAGCTATAAACTTTACGAACCCCAGTCATTTTTGAGCGTGGATGGACCATTGTATCGTTACCAATTAGTGCTTTCAAAGTACCTACACATTGAGGGGAACGTCATAAATGCTATTTTACGAGTCTCGGCTGGTGTCTAATAAAGTGTGGGTTTAGTGTTCGGTTTACACGTTGGCTCAGTTGGCACCAGAGTGCCAACTGCCACAATTTGCAACAACCTGTATATTTAGATAGATAGATAATACGTTTATTTGAAGCATTCCACTTTTGCGCACCAAGAATTTTCGCACCTACGCGCACTTTGCGCACCAATCGTTTTAAATATTAAAAATGCTTCCACTTTGCGCACCAAAGATAAAGTAACGTCTAGTGATGGGGTATTAATTATATTATTTGGTTTTAATCAACTAGCTACAAGCGTCGTCGTGACCACCGATATTAAACTAAAGTGTGAAATATACTTAGTTTTTTATTAATTACTATAATATTTTTGTTATAAACAAATATTGGATACTTGGTACTTAAGTTTAACCTGCCTGTCCTTTGAATAATAACTAAAGCATTTACTTTATTTTTTTGTTATTATTGGCAAGCATTTACTTCCGAGGTAGTCAAACGAAGGTATCAAACGGTGGCATTCGGAAGTGAAGTTAGGGTCGTCGGCCGTCGCGTTAGATACCTTTTCAATTACCTAAAATATTATTCGTATGAATGAAATGATCGTAAAAGTAATATGCATATCACATATACCTAGGTTACTAACTAGGTAGGTACTGCAAAAACTAGGTAATGTACTTAATACACCTAACCGAAAATAATGTTTGCACATGGTACTTTAGTAAGACAACTTCCTTAGACACTTTAATTTATCGCATTGGTACAAGTTTTTTGGTCGGAAAACTTGTTTGGATCAATGTGATATTTTTACTGAACTTTTGCATTGTTATTCTCTCGACCCTGAAACTCTGCAATTTCACATAATTACATTTAATATTATATCTTCAAAAACGTTGAAATGTGCGAGCGAGAAGGTTGTCTGCCTTTACCATTCGCCTTAACCTATGATCCGCACGATCAAAGCGAAACAGTGTGTGACAACCCTAAAGTTCAGAAGCTGTCATAAAATGACGACTGCTTATATTCAAGGGTGTGCGTCTCCACAGGCGGAGTTACAGCTGTTTTATTCGACGGTGGCAAGCGTTTTCACGGCGTTTCAATGCAGGGTTGCCAACTAGGTGTACCATTTTTTTTTTTAGTAAGCATATTGAGCAATTAGTATCTTTGATACGAGACCAGCATAATTTGTATTAAGAAAAGTGTTTTTCTGATGTGCGGTTAAAAACTACTCTTTCTTACGTATACTCATTGAAAAGAAAATTATAGTCATGATTGTTGTGGTTCGAGGGGTTAAACGGTGTTTTGTTGGACGGGATAGGAATCTAAATATATAAAAACTCTTTTGAAGCTGACTGACAATCAACGCACAGCCTACACTATAATGAATGAATGAATGAATACATTTATTCAACCCATTGGATACAAACAAACACATAGATACAATAGAGAGAAATGAAAGTAAGTCAGACAGGAAGGACAGGTGTTATTTATCATCATCATAATCATCATCATCATCAATATATAAAACTCTTTTGAAGCTGACTGACAATCAACGCACAGCCTAAACTATAAGTCCTAGAGGTATGAAATTTGGAGGGTAGTGTAAGTAGGTATCCTTATATAGTGTAGGGGTGCACTAAGAAAGGAATTTTGAAAAGTCGCATCCTAAAGGGTCTAAAATTAGTTTGTACTCCGCTTTATGAGTAACACGCGAGCAAAGCCGAGGGCGACAGTTAGTGCTGGTACTCGTGTAATCTCGTAAGATCCGACTCTGTAATGCGAGGGTTACCGGACTAACTGGACTACAGGGGGTTAATCGCTGCCCTAAACTGCCTTGCCTGAATTGCCCTCTTTCAGTTCCATGGTCATAGAAAAAGCACTAGAACAGATTAACGATCCAAACAGTGTCGGGATAACTAATTAAAAAACTTATTAATAGCACCGCCACTCTCAGTCGTAAAACACTACTAGTAGTAAAGAAGTTCTACTTTAAAAAGGCTTTTGCTACTTTCCGAATAGAATTCGATTGTCGCAGTCACACCGAAAGCAGGTTGACGCCACGCGGCCGCTGAGGGCCTAGTACAAGTTTTGGTGTATAAATCTATCAGTAGAGTTACACCAACTCATCTCGAGGTGAGTGTAACTGGAAAGAGATGAAATAAAGAGATGAATGAAATCTTATTGCGCATAGCGCATGCCTTTGCTAAGATGTTCTGATAATATTGGTAGTTTTCGGAAGTTTTTATCTCGATCACCTGGCGTGTTTTTTAAAACACAAAAGCTTGATGTCATGCAACAGAAAAAACACGATTATTGTTAAAACCTAAAACTTACTAGGCAATGTAGGAAGGTATAGAAGTTGCCTCTTACTTTACAATACAACTACTGAATCTATAAAAAAAGTTCAGAAATTGCAGCCGGTGCTTCAGTTTAGCAATGCAACATAGATATAGTTACCGGTAAAAAGCGTCAACCTGCTTTCTGCGTAAAGCTGGTTGTTGAGCCAGGCTACCGGTTTTAACTCTGCAACTTGGTTTATGGACTGAGAAAATGGCGCACGCGTGACTTTCTGCAAGAAACAACACTTCATAAAGTTTATAAGCATTTAAGTTGGCTATGCGGGTGGTAGAATGTATGGGTTTATCTCAGTATCAAGATTCACTGATTTCCTTACCAGATTATCAAGTACTAGCTGTCGCCCGCGGCTTTTCGCGTGGTAGCAGTGTACAAACAGTTAAAAAAAAAACTGAAATAGTGTCAAGTCACTTTATTTGAGGAATCTATATGTACTAATTTTAAAGGGTCTATCATGCAGGTGTATTATAGAAACGCATTATTTAGTTTAAATCTTTGACCCTAAATTGGGACCCTTTAAGGTGCGACTTTTCAAAATTCCTTTCTTAGTGCACCCCTACACTATAGGTATAAGGATACTACCCTCCAAATTTCATACCTCTAGGACTTATAGTTTAGGCTGTGCGTTGATTCTTTGTCAGCTTCAAAAGAGTTTTATATACAGGGTGTTACCAGACCACTTCCGAAAACGAAAGGGGGAGCTACAGCACACCAAAACCCAACCAAAAAAAAATCAGTTATCCTGAAAAATAATTATAGCCGGAGAAAACAATGTTTAAAGATTTGTATTTATTTCGCCAGCCCGCAATGTACGCATTCACGTAGGTAAGGTCGAGGCGTAGTACTATTATTTATTCTGTGTCGTAAGTGCCTACTAACGTAGGTAGGTACTAACGTAGGTCGCTCGCACGTCGCGTACTTGAATGACCCGCGATGAACTCTCAGCTGTTCATGCTGTAGTAGACATAATCTGCGTGCTGCGTGTACATTGCTGTTTTATTTGTTTTTTTGCTTTTTTAAATGAGATAATTAGGTAGATATGTCTTATTATGTTGTACTGTGTGTATGTAACTAGAAAAAAAATTAAAAAGAGATAGTCAAGTCATTTTTTTTTTCGCGATTTTTTTCTCTTAATGTTTTCAGTATCATGGTCTGATTGGAACCTCCAAGTTTTCGGAAGTGGTCTGGTAACACCCTGTATAATTGATATGTGTCTGTGCTAATAAATATGGTAGGTACTTTAAATTCCATTGAAGCAGTAAGCAGAAGCTAAGAAGTAAAACTTACAAGCTGTTCAGAAAATATTGCGTGAACAAATAGTTTCTCAAAATGTCATCTTTCAACTAGTTTCAACCACTTTCAACCAAACGAACGGGTACAAAGATAAAGCCTCCTTCAGACGGTGCAGAAGCTGTAAAAAACGATACTGTAAGTGTAATAGTCAATTACTGTGTTGTAGTGTGCTGTGGTTTGCCAAACTATATTTAGTACATTCATTAGTAGGTTTAACATACTTTTACCTACCTATTATTAATTTAAAATAAAAAAAAATCATCGCGTCATCGCGTCGTCTGTCAAAAGCTCAATATCTTTGACGTCGTATTCATTGTCGTCGTGTTCATTGGACATTGTCGCAAATATATCTTTTTTCCAATTATATTTTTTTATTTTCTAGAGTAAATTATTTTCACATCCCTATTGGGATAATTTCAAAAACTTAACGTGAATTCAACTTCAGTCTTACAAAAAATATTTTTTCAAAGCACTTTCTTCCGTGACTTACATTTGTACAACCAGCATGTACTTCTTCACCTTCAGGCAGCTGGTGATGATAGTTAGTTAGTTAGATGTTGGTTAGTTTCCTGAACCAGTTTTAACTGAATGAGCAAGAGCTGTCGTGATGGTCGTGTGTTGCCGTCTGCGCGAAAATAAGAAAGTCAATATTGTGCCTACAATGTTGAACTATTGCCAGTACTGCTTAACACGCTCACGACCATACACAAGGTTTGCTAAGAAGGCTGTTTTCACACTGCCACCGACACGACACCGACACGATATCAGCAGGGACAAAATCTCATACTAGACGCTTTCACATCGTATAGGCCACCCCTGATACTCTTGAAAACATATCAAAAACTAAAAAAAAAAAAATTGTGTATGAAACGGATTTCAAAGAAATGCTAAGATTTGCAGTAGGTACTTACATGTTTTTTGTAGAATGGGAGGTCATAAAAACGCAGTTTTATGTTACTTCTTTGATATGGGATTCGACCCCTCTGAAATATCGGTATCGTGTAGGTGTCGTCGGTATCAGACAGTGTGCAAACGCCTGAATTAGGCTTATTAGTAGCTTCTGTCTACAGCTTCGGCTGTATTGGTCACGAATTGTTTCAGGCTTCGTCAGTCGTCTTCTTATAATTGAACTTCAAACATCAAAGTATAGAAAATATCCCACAAAATGTTTATACAATAGATTTTATGGTACCTTTACCTACCAAGTATAATATTCTTGGTTGATGGAACAGATTTTTAAAGGTTTGCATATCAATTTTACCATTTTGGTAGAAAGCCAAATGTTAATCTAACCTTAGGTACACTTTGTAGAAAATAAAATACGGAGCAGGTTCTGATTTATTCGAAAAGCCTATTCGGACCGATATCGGAAACTTCCGACGATTGCGAATTCGATATTTGAAATCTTCGGAAGTTTCCGATATCGATCTCCGATATGATCAAAATAGCCTACCAGGATAGCCTTGCGTTGCGTGGTAACGAGGCAGGTACGCGATGCACGTATCGCGACTTTACTGTGATTTGAAAGTCTAAATCAGCGTTTAGTGTTACGTCACGTACATATTTAAAAATAGAACAATATTATGCGAGCAAAAATCACATTGAAACTGTTGTTCATCACACTGGCGATTTGCGGACGAGTTCGCTCGCAGCGAGCTCGTCGCGTTTTCGCTTCGCAATGAGTACGCAGGGAAGATGCAGCCGCGGCTGCGCAACGTGTTGGTCGCGAATAGCGCCATACAAAACGTGAATCGCAGATTGCCGTCACACAGACGATAAACACGTTACGCACCCGTCCGCAGATTGCCAGTGTGATAAAGCAGCAATTTTTAATTATACAAAAACGTGTCATAAATGTCACTGCATGCGCTGCCGCTGCCGCTCTCGAGATATTATATATGTCATACATAATTAAAAGTGTTCACTTATTTTCGAATGGATTAAAAATGGTGGTATATTGTCTGATGGTTGCCGATGAGACGAGAGCAAAAGGTGCTCTATCAAGTCATCATTTCCCTGCCTTTATCCCACGCTAGGTGGGGTCGGCACAACATGTTTTCTTCTTCCACTCACTCCTATCATTCGTCAATTCTGAATCTACTCCTCTCACATTCATATCCTCTTTCACATAATCCAACCACTTCTTCTTCGGCCTTCCTCTACTTGCACACCCCCCAGCCACACTCATATTCATAACTCTTTTCGTAATACTTCATAAGTAAAAAACTCTTTTTTTGTGATAGTCACAAATATGAAATATTACTAAATAGTACTACACCCACAGTAAACTGTGGGTATCCATTTGTAATAATGAAATAGTTTTATGTATTTTTATTTTGCTTTAGTGCCATAAACTTTACTTCACGCATGCAACATTGTAGACTTAATGAAATTATTAAAATTCTAGAACTACGACATGAACTTTTATTACAGTTTTGAGAGTGAAATCGTGATGAAATATGCAAATTCTGTCGCCTTATTGGTCACCTTCAACCTACATTATTTATGAAATATAGTCCTTTAAGTTTCCGAATCAACTTGTTCAATACAATATGAATATGGTTCACTAGTCGATAATATTATTAGCGTTTGTACACTTTCCGATATTCACATTTTAGTGACTTTAAACAAAAATATCGGTGTCTCCGCCGACACGGTTTGAAATCGTCTAGTACTTCTTCTTTCGAATCCAATATCAACTACTTTTTACATCAATTTGTACAAATAGGTGGATACATTGGCAATATGAATCTAAAATGTTTTTTTTTTTAATAAATGTCCTAACTGGCAGACGAGCAGGCGGGCCACCTGATGGAAAGTAGTCACCGCCGCCCATGGACACCTGCAACACCAGAGGAAATGTGGGATAAACTTTCCGCCGGCATCGCTCACGACATCTATATCGTTTGGTGACAGTGTGATTAGCCATTAGATCGCCTATTATAAGTACGAGTAGATTAGATACTGATATTAGAAAAAAACATTTGAGGTAGCTGCATACAATACATACAATAGACCTTCTATTCCATTATAATATACAGTTTTTATTTATATCAATGCCGACACTGACCTATGCTCGCTCACTATGTAATGTAATTGTATGCCTATACATAATGCACCTAGCTACCCATTACTTCAGTTTTCAGGGTTCCGTGAACAGAAAACTGGAACCTCTATACAACTTCGTGGTTTCTGTCAATTACTTTTCTCAGGAACGGCTATATCATGGCGTCATTTATTTTTAAATATCAAAAGATTCCTTGCTCAATATATTGAAGATTATATTTTATTTTATATAGAAAAGGCTCTTCAGTCAACCGCACGCGTTTGTAAGTCAAAGTATCTACTGAATTTTAGAATTATTTGTAGTAACAACAGTTTTAGTTATTCATTTAAAGTGTTTTATTTATAGTTACAAGATCTACATTTAGAGGTAACCTCTTGTGTAAACATCGCGGAAAGACAATGGATGGAAAAATCCCAGTCGTTTTTTGTTCCTGGAAATGTATGGCCTATCAATAGCCAGCAGTAGACATGCTGCAATGATGATGAACCTCTTTCATATATCATTACGATAAATGTTAGTAGGTATAAATATGTAGCTGGTAAATAAACCAGTTTGTACAACATAAAACTTAGTTTCAACTGCAAATCAATCGAGCAATAATTTGAAAAAGCGGTGGGGTAATAACAGGGACTCGTTCGAGATAATATCAGGACATCATTATAATGGTTTATTCGATAGATAAATTGTAGCCGGAAATCTTCGTATTGTGCAATAAAATCATATTGACTACAATATAAACTAGCTACTGAATGACTGGCGATTGTATTGTTTGTTTAGTACCTAATGATTCCTATGACAAAATTTATTGCTTGGATTCAGTGAGTGTCGAGAATCGCTCCCCTTCAGGATAACATACTAGATCCAGGACAACTTGCATAATATCCCTGAATCAATGTAAATAAGACGAAGTGTATCTAAGCTACGCGTCCAAAGCCAGATGTCTATTAATGGATCATCAAAAAAATAACTAGCCTATTCTTCAATCTTGACTGGAGTTAAAACTAGGTACTTGAGTAAAATATCTGAGAAGACTTCGCCCATACCAGGGGATAAGTCGTGGACCTATTTCACTAGAAAACCGCGAGCGGAACCCTCAGAGCACAAAGCTACACACACTTGTTACTTTTTATTAATTTTGTAATATAATTTATGCGCATACAATCAATTTCTCTGTACTCCTTGACCCAGCCTGCTTACAATGATAGCACATCCATTATCACTGGGTACTTTTACTTACCTACAGAAATTAAGTTTGACAACATTTCTTTGTGCTATCTTATCGGACAGCGACAAAAATAATAAACAGTCACCCTTGTTTAAAGATATAAAGCTTATTATTGTTACAATGTAGCTAAGAAAGCTTATAAAAAAAGGTTATCTATGATTTAAAACTCTTTAGAACTTTGTTCATTCATTGTACTCTACCGCTCACGTGGGGTCGGTCACCCACCGCTGGAGTGGGCCCAAGTTTTCAGATCAAATGCTAAATAATGAATATGTACTTGGGTATTGTTTTTCTCATTTATTTTCTTTTGCATATGGCATTTGAAAACGGGCCGATACCGACACCCGCACGATACGGAAATGTCAGTAGCTCGAACAAGAAGTGCTTCATCACAAACGGGCGAGTTCGTAGCGAGCGCGCAGCGAAAACGTTACGAGTGCGCAACGGGTTTGACGGCTGTGAGGCATTCGCGGCGAACACGTTACGCACCCGCGTGAGCGCTCGCAGCGAGCTGCGCACTCGCTTCGCTTTGAACTCGCGCGCAATACACCAGTGTAATAGAGCACGAATCGGTCGGCGCCGACACGGTGTGAAAGAGTCTAGCTGTAGCTAGTACAAAATGTATGAGATTTCTCTTCGCGATATCGTGGCAGTGTCAAAACCGTCATTTCCTGAAATACCTACGTTAGATATTTACGAAACTGCATTCAGTTCTATTCAAATGAACAAACACGTGTAAATCATTATTCTGATCGCGTATTGCTACAGTTGAAGCAAAAGGTCGCTGTCATAGGTTAATGCTAGTCTAGATTATCTAGATTGAACTTGTCCTTGCCTAGTACATTAGTACCAGTACCTCCCTACATACCTGCAAATTATAACTATTAAAAGACTAATACTGAAATACTGAAACGTCATTCAAATTTGAGCACCACTTACAATTTCTCTGCCTCTTTTTGACATTAATCATTTGTAAGAGATGGCAATAATTTAAGCGTGACTTAAATTGAGAGGCGTTTGAGTTGCGTTTGAGTATTCGACCATATGTTTCTCGTAATTTTTGTCTTCCAGTTTTTGATCGCCAACCACATCGGAAGGTGAAGCCTAGGATGAATCTAAGGAGTCGGGTTAGAATTGTTTGACTCCATACTGGCCTGTCCCGATGTTGATTACCGAATAGTAACTACGTCGATAGTATTTTTAAGGCTGCCCCATTCCCTACAAGGTATGAGTTTTACTAGTAAGTTAATTATCTACCTAAACTACTGTCAAATTAGGTTAGTTTAGAAAAAATCAACAACAGAGTCGACTGGTAAATAACAGGGTGACCCTGTTATTAATAAACTCGGTCGAAGCTTGGAATAAATTGAGATTGGAATAGTTTCAAAGTGTTTTGACTTACATTGATAAGCAGAATTCGATCAAAAGAGATAAATTACGGTGCAACTGTTCTAAGCTTACATCGAGTTTATTAATATCAGAGTGAGGTATTATTACGTTCAGAGATAAAACATCTCAACGCTCTGATAAAACTGTTACTTGCAAACAGACGAGACAACCCATATTCATTATAATCCACAACCATCGGAGGAACGAACTGCAACATTGTATCCAACACCTTGACACCGTAAACTTGGTACTACATCGCACTTAATTGCATAACTGTGCTAACATTCTTACAGGCAGCTGTTGAGACACGTGTTTCTGTTCCTTGCACAGAGATGGCGGTAGTTACGATTCGTAATTCGAAAAAAGAGGTTTTGTTTATGGCTTCACCTGTGGCTTATCCTTCAATGAGCGTATTGAGCGTGCAAAGGTGTAATTTGTCTCCCTGACTTAAATTTGCAAGTTCAAAGGAAACGCGCGTTCTGAAGGTTGTGTTTACCTACAAGCTCTGGGTTTTTTAGACTTGTTTTGGAACGCAATTGAAACGCATTTTTTAACATTGCTATTTATAATTTTACCCCTTTATTCATATCCACTGTCATTTTACCGCGGCTTTAAAAAATGATCTACCATTGTCACTTGCATGACAACGAAAAGAGATGACAACAGATTCAGCAATCATTTTGGTTAGCTCAGCTTTAGAAGACCAATATGAATATACCCCCCGATCGGAATCGATATCAGAAACCACAGCACACGTTGGAAACTTTTGAAGGAGACTTTGAATTCGCTATTCGATAATTCCTACGAAGTAAAAAAAGATTCCGATATCTTTCCGATATCAGAATTTTTCCGATATCTGTAAGGTCGCATACCTTCTTCTTTAATTATGGCTTCTGTCCGTGGTCGTTTCAACAAATAATTTCGCATGCCTAGAGGAATCTCTATGGCTTTCTATGTATCTACTGTCACGAATTTACATACTTAGCTACTAGTGTTTTTGTGTGCAAGACGTGTGACGTGTTTCCACGGTTTTTTCTTCGGTATAATATCCGTTTAGTATAACGAACATCGCGATTAAGCAATTATTCTACTTTATTAAATTAGAATCGGTCGGGCGGTAATTTACCGCTAGCAGACAATGTAGCATCGCGTGAACGCATTGCGAAAATAGATGCGTTGTACTTGCGTGCCGTCAACGCGGTTGTAGTCGTAACCAACAACGTCTTATAACTAGACGCGTTAGAAAAAAGCCTGCGATCAAACCGCCAAGTGAAAAACTTTGGCCGTAGTTTACAATATATTTACATATTTTTAATGTTGACAAATAAAAAAAAAATCAAATAATCATGCTTTGATCGTGTTTTAACAACATTTTTAATGATAACAAACTACCAGTGCATGTCTAAATAAAAGTCGGGTAATTACCTTACTTTTTGCTTGCTACAGATCGCTGGTAATGCATCTAGTAGTATAGAAGATCTAGGGTACTAGGAAACATTCGGTTACTAGGCATGTTGAAAGTCAGTAATTTGGATGATTTGCTGAATAGTTTCAATGTAAACGAATATTAGAGTATAGAGCTAATTTAATGCGCAAGCGCATGCGTGTCGCATTGCAGAATCTTCTTGCACTGAGCCCGTAGTCTGTGCATTTGTTGTACTTTCGTCTCGAGTATAGCACACGCAAACGCATTCGCAAAGCGAGAAATTTTGTATGAAAGCCGGATAAGCGCCTCTACCGGGAGATTTGGGAATTGTGTGATTCCCAACAAAATGACTTGCTTTGCGAATGCGTTTTCGTGTGCTACACTCGAGTCGAAAGTCAAAACAAATGCACAGACTCGGGGCTCTGATCACGTAACTCGTAGTTTTTTAACAAATTTGAAAAAGTCCTTTTATCTGAAAGCATATACTATCACATTAGTCCCATAAAAATGTCATCAAAATTGGTTCTGTAATTTGGCTTTTAAATCAAGATAACTGGTAAAAAATCACGAAATTACGAGTTTTTCTTTTACTTTACGGTAACTAGAACATTCCTAATGAACTGCCATCATGATAACATTATTATGTTTATGGTTCGTGATTGATTTATCATTAAAAATACTTAATAAAACAAAATACTTAAAAAAAATGTATCCTAATCTAAGTATATATCTACTCATTCGTATTTAAAAAATGCCATATCTACTGACGTTCGTTACTGAGTGTGGCCGATTTTTTTTTATTCATCTTTGTCAAAAACGTAGGCAGATTTTTTCTGAAATAAAAAAAAAACTTTGCAAGTTTGCACGCTTCAAAACAAATACTTGGCCAACCATAACAAGGGCAGTGCCCTCCAGGTGCCGGCATTGTTTTGGCTGGCTGGTGCGGGCATGTACTCGGATTAGTAAGGATTACGGAGAGACATCATTGTGTTATATGTTTATCATACCTATACAGCTGAAGCGCTCGTGGCTAAACTTGCTTAGACAATCTTCACCGATTATCTAAGTTAAGCGACGTTCTGCGCGGTCACTATTTGGATGGGTGACCGTTAGTGGCCATTCATCTGAGCGTTTCCGTGTTTCGGAGGGCACATTAATCTGTTGGTCCCGGCTTTAGCAGTCGTTAAGCCACAACTTAAGGCGGCCTAAAAACTCCGTCGCCAGAGTTGGCCACTAACTCATACGAGCTTGCTTGCTATACCTACACCGATTGACCGCTCACTGCGATCCCCATTTTTCACATCACTTTAACAAGATGTCAACATTTCGCAAGATGTCAAGATCGTAAGTTTAAAATCGATTGGAACAGCTTAGGCGCGGAAAGTGGAATTCCTCATTGTATCGATGTTGTGATGACAAAAAAATATCGATTTGACGGGCCAATTCTGGTGCAATTTTTTAGGCCTAAAGCTTGGCGCTGCTCTGTCATGGTAGGTACCACTACCGTATACTTAAACACGACAGGCGCGATGCGTGTTGTTATCTCAATGGGCGATCAGCACGCCGAGTAACAACGACCACCTTACACCACACCAGGAGCTACTCTTAGTGTGGACATGTTTTTTACTCTTTCGCCGCGTCGTGCATAGGTACTCGTCATTTGTGTTTATTGCTTGATCAGCCAGTCTGTTATTGAGTGTTCTTACCGCGTTCACGCTATGCCCATGCCGCTGCCGGACTTATTGCCACAGTAACATCGCCTTTATTAAATTTTAAAATTCCTTAAAACTGGGTTTCTGAGCTGATGAATATCCTCATAATTAGATAACGGCTGAGCCAATCTTCAACAAAAGCTAAAAATATAGATCAAATTGCCCAACCAAAGCTTTCTTACTAAAAAAGCGCATTAAAATCGGTTAAAAATAATAATATAAAAATATAAGAGACTGTCAAAAAGAAAAGGTCCATAATTTGTACAAAATGGTAGGTGTTGCATTTCGTTTGCAAAATTGTAAACGTGTTTAAGGCCTGTTTACATTTTGTAAATGATGCGAGTAGAGTTACACTGCATTACAACGACAAATCCGCTGCAGACTGCTACCGTGTTACCGCGCAGTGTAAAACTAGCATGAATTAATCAAAGTACAAACAGCAGCCTGACCGCCAAGTATAATGCAGTTAAAAAACTCTAGTCGTATATTTTACAACCTAAGCGTTACCCAGATTATTCAAAATTGAAATAGGCGATATTTATTGTCCCCAACTCTGTTGTTTTATTTATTTTTTTTGTGCAAATAAGAAGTTAAAAACATTTTATATTTCACAAAAATTGCAATTAGACTTTGATTTCTATCAGGTACCATTACACTAAGCAGGGTGCGGTCTGACCGCCAAGTATAATGGTGTTCAAAATAAACTATGAATAACCGGGTGCTGTTATCCTCGATATTATATATAATCAATAAGTTTTACTGTATTGAATGCCACACGTACCAGAGTAATTACTATAATCATGCAGTGATATTAATATGGGGGCGTTTCTTTTACCTATATTAAAACAACTCAGTATGTATAGGTCAAGTAGCATACCGCTGAAACATTTATAAAAGTATGGCCACAAGAAAGTGCGTAGTGTCAACGAGGGTAAATGATGATAAATATAAAATAATATGGAAAATTAGATTTTATTTTCTTTTTCCAACTAAGATTTAGAAGTGAAAAGTCTGTCATAAGATTGTAAATTATGTTAAAATGTTATGTTAATAATAAATAGATAAATTTTCATGAACGTTACGTTGAGTGTAACGTTCATGAAAATTTATCTATTACAACGCCATCTAGTCTTAAAAAGCAAACACTATGGAACGTCAAAGTCAAAAAGCTTTTATTCAATAAAATCTCACTGATCACTTTGAATTGTCATTAGGTTTTGTATGATTAGGTATGATTACTTTTTTTATTGAATGAGTTGGCGCGAGTTCGTCCCAAGTTTGTTTGTCTTCTAAATAATCAGATATTTTATAGTATGCTTTTAAAAGAAATCTTCGTTTTATTACGTTTTTGAACTTGCCAATCGACAACTGAGACTTAAACCTGGCATGTTTTTATGAGATAACGATCGCCCCCCTGGTTTTCATACCACTGGTATGAACAATCAAAGCCTCAAATGGTGCAAACTTGATGGATGGTACAAATAAACCAAGATAGTACAAAATTGTACGATTATTTTCTTGTACAACTATACTTTATTATTATTGTTTTACAGATATAAGTAGTTGCAACTGAAAGTGTTCAGAATGAAAGAAGTAGGTACCCACCTACTAGGTACCTAAAGCAATATTTTTAAAAATATTTAGCCTTCGCCCTTTGGTAGTTTAAAAAAAAACTTAACTCAAATTATACAAAAACGTAAGTGACATTATCATAATTTAAAATATTTATTTACATGAGAATGTCTTTAGCCGTTATCTGATCTTGGTTATCTGCAAGGAACAAGCGATACCAGTCAATACCTAAATAAATTATTTGACACTTATCCTTTTTAGCACTTAAACGTCTTTAGTCGCCAATAACAAAAAAAAATGTCTGTTGTCACCAGGTCATTTTGACACTTTGGTTACGGGCGCTTTTTTCCACCGTTGACCATCATATAATAACACGTTTTGTGTATTTTGAGCATTTTGAGAAATGGCGCCATCTGGCCTCTGATACGGCAAGTGGTAATTGGCGCCACTGGCAAAGTAAAAATTGTAGAAAACTCATGAACTAACCTCAGGGGTGAGCACGAGCAAATCATAGTCGCCGCGTTACGTAAACCTATTCGAGTCATATTGCGCGTCAACGTCAGCGAGACAGCTGAACGTTGTAGCGTCACCGCGCTGTGTATCGCGAAAACGTCACATTTGTTTACAATTGTCACATTCGTGCTGAGGACGAAGTCGCATCGGTCGATGCCGGCTTACATTGAAAGGTATAAAAACATGCAACATATCAGATGTTACTCAATGAGTTACATCACCGTTCAGTAGGCCACCGCGACAATGTCCCAGGACCTTGACATTGAATGTTGCGTTGCGAGTTGCAACATTGTTATCACTGCACGCGAGTGCTGCCCGACAAGCTTCGACCGTAAATTACCGCATTCCTTTTAACAACAAAAGTTTTTGCTCTATATCGGTTAGGAGGTGCGGGTAAGAACCGAACGTTTGTTCCTTCTTTTAGCTTCAACGTCGTGAGCTGCCACTACCACCTATCTTTTTGTTTTACCCCAAAACCCATTCTTTCGGGTGGCCTTTCAGCAGCTTTTCGTTGGCCTTCCGAAAGAGTAAAGAAAGCATCACGTCGGTAAGCATACAACTGAATAAAAAAAAAACAAAAAAAAACTGAAGTCCGTAAAAGCACAAAGACGGCACAGCCTGTTGTCGCTCGGGCTGTCAAGATCAAGACGTGTCATATGACACTCCATTTGTCAAACTCTGTTAAGTCGTTTATGTACCTACGTGAGCACAGATAAACTACAAATATAAATAGACTGTTGCTAAACTCATAACATAACCCTTCTTTTGTTTAGCGTAGTGTAAAATTAAAAGCATGCGGTGATATAGGATTAAAGTAAAACAAAACGAGTTGAATCGACGAAGTCGTGACTCAGCGAGCCGATTGCGGAACTTTTACTAACGATTTGTTGTTACTTCGAAGTTTACTTAATTAGTGCTACTTGTACCCACTTACTACTTACTTACCTAGGTATTTATAAGACCCGTACGCTAAATATGCTGATTTACTGCAGGCACTGATCCGGACTCGAGTATAGATTTTTATGAACGAAGGAATATCTATGCTTCAGGAACGATTTCTGGGCCTAACGGCCGAATACTCAAACGCCACTTAAATTAAGTTCACGCTTAAATTATTCCCATCACTTACAAATGAGTAATGTTAAACAGAAGCAGAGCAATTTTAAGTGTGGGTAAATTTGAGTGACGTTTCAGTATTCCGGCCTAAGTATCTCCTGATAAAGAAGTTGGTAGTCAATTAGCTTCCGATTGGTACTGATTTGGACTAGTTGAGCTATCTATAAATCGTTTGCAACGGTTTGTAGATAGCTCAACTGTTTCATGTGTATTTTGTAAATTTTGTAAATACTGTATTATTTGTTATTCTCTTTGTGAACAAAGCCTTGGTTTTTAGTACAGTTTTCAGTAGAGATTCTCATATATTGCAAAATTGACAAAAAAATTACGCTGCGGATTATACTTGATTAATTTAGTAGGTTACTACGGTGTCAAAGTGCAGGGTTCAAATCCAAGTGCATTTTCTCAGCCATAAAGTAGGTACATCAAAAGACTATAGTAATATACCAACCGTGACAATGACTAAATCTAGAATGACACTTTATTGAATTAGGACCATACGATCTTACGACTTTTTAAATATTTGACGGCTTGTTTTATTTTTTCGAACGATCAAATAAGTTCTTTAGTCGATCAACTTATTTGTTAACAGCCATAGCAACAAAAGAAGAAGAACTTATTTGTCGTAATCGACATCCGATATCTCGATGACTGACAGAACCTGTCATCGGTTGCATGCAATCTTTAAACGACAGCCGACTTGACGAATGACTTGACTTATATTATTTAAAATATATCACTTGCTTGACACTGACAAAATTGTCTATCGAAATGACTGACAGAGGCCATTAATTAAGAGAAGAAGAAGAAGAAATGACGGACAGAGGCCATTAATTAAGAGAAGAAGAAGAAGCATGATCACGGAAAATGGCAAATGGACAAACAAAGTGCGACGCCAATGAAAAAAAAAAAAAAAAGTGCATGATATTTTGAGTTATTCTAGTTTCGGACTACGGTCTTGTTCCATTGGTACGAAACAATAACGTTTGAATTTAATTAATATTTCTATTTCGTATCCCAAAATTTGTTTCAATTCAAAAATTATCACCTATATCTACTACATACCTACTTATATATAATTTAAAGGGCTCTACCTACTTCAAAAGGTTAATTTTTTTTTAAAATTAAATTAGTAAGTAAACAAACCAGGACGGGTAGTACGAAGGATAGGAATGGGACTCAAACCCAAGATCCTGATACACAGCGAGCTAAAAAATTTTCTACTTTTTTTTTATTTCAGTTGGTCTAGTTTCTAAGTGAGATTTATTTATTATAAGTAAAGCTGTTATTGAACATTGATATTGTTTTCTTTTTATTTTCTTTTTACTTTTTATTTTATTTTTATTATTTGCAGTGTTTTTTTTTTTTTTTTATTCTTTTCTTTTAAATGCAATAATATATTAGAAAGGTAGTGTAGATACCTACCAATGTATACTTATATTGCAATAGTTAACAGGTTTCCTACTGCTTACTACTAGACTATGACCGAAGCAATGTACCACTACCTTATGAATTTCGTTATAAAGCCTCCTCGATATAGGCTTAGCCTAGTGAGGAGACTGACAGGTACTCTCAGTCCTTATGTTTTTTGTCTGAGAAATTTGTTATTATGTCCAATTAATAATTCTAGTTTTTTTTTCGTACTGTTTAGTTAAATAATTTTTATGGATGTCATTCTTTTTCTCTGTAATCAACTTTTTTACTTTTACTTTTTACTTTACTTTTGTTTGTCTTCGCGTCGTACGGTTATCGTATTCCAAATATCGTGTGATGTAAATCGTAAACAGGTCTCGCCACAGGGTCATTGTCTCGCAACATTGTAAGGACACCTTGAAACCGAACAGAATGAGGCCGCAGACCTTAAGTTTTTTCTGCAATAAACATATTTAAGCCCTATTTCGAGGTTATTTTTATCGTGATTCCTGTACGAAGCGTTTAATTCTACCATTAAAAGCTACTCTACGAATTTGTGGTAATTACGTAATTTGTAAACGACATTGTTACAAATAGGCGCCTTTAAGCTTTTTGCAGATTATAAGGCACTAACACAAGACAAGAAAAAATTTGTACCTGGCGTGTCTTATTCTTATCCGACATACCTAAGAAAAAATATACAAAGGGCCTTATACGCCTACTGGTAGTTTTGATAGTATCTACGTAGTATGTAGGTAATAGTAGGTGTACAGTCGATAGCAAAAATTCCGGTACATCTCTTTGCTCTACATCGTACTTTTTGTATTTTCAATCTTATTTATAAGCATCGTACATTCGAATTTTAAATTTCGAATCTCATCGAACATCGTTGGCATAACTACTGGTCCGCCATTTTGAAAAAAAATGAGAATGAATTGTCAATAATTGTGATCGACGTATTGCGGTCCTACCGCGAAAGCAAGTTAATTAAGTTGCTCATTTTACCATTCGTTTCACAAGTTGGTAAAAATGGTAAATGAGTGATAAGTACCTAAATGTTATAACTCCTTATTTATTGGGTACAATGCCAGGTTATTTTTAAAACTGTGAACCTGCATACTTCGATGAAAAACTTGGAAAATTGCACGACTGATTGCTGTCTCCAAAATATTTTATTACTATTTGTAGTGACGTCCAACATGTGCTGTGCACTTTTTAGTGTATAGAGTATAATTCATATTGGTCGTCTAAAGCTGATCTAACTTAAATGATTGCTAAATCTGTTGTCATCTCTTTTCGTTGTCATGCAAGTGACAATGATAGAGCATTTATTAAAGCCGGATAAAATGACAGTTGAATATGAAAAGGGGTATTGGTTTACGTCCGTCATACCCGTAGCAGCTTTTAAGAAATCCGCGTCGTCGCTTGTCATGGCATGCCAATTTGACATTGTGACATTTGTGACGTGACCACTTCCATAATTAAATTATGAAGTACTAGAAAGAACAATGAAAATCGCGCGGATTCTATCAGACAATGTAATGTATTATTAGTACCATAAATTGTTCTTAATTACCCACACTGCCTTCAAAATGTCCGGAAGCAAACGGAGAAAAAACGTCTGTAAGATTATACATTTGTTTTTATCAGTTACCAATTACTGTCTAAAAAACGGCAGCTCAAAGTGAAACATGCCTGTTTTTACTTCACGTAAACTTCAAATATGTAGTATGCAATGTACCTACTTCAGCGTTTTTCATACCACTTTATACAAGTGCTTCAAAGAAAGATAATGCACAAGATAATTTCGACACTCCCTACGTACAGTTGTGTATCTGCAAAACACAAATTTTACAGGAGAGCGTTTTAAAGATTTGAAAACGTTGAAATTGCTATAACTTTAGCTCTTTTTGAGATATTGCTGTGAAAATTGGTGAGAGGCTCTTACTGTAGATCAAGTTTAAGATGGATACTATATTTTATTTTAATATTTACTGGTTTAGATTTTATTACACGTACATATTTTTACGTGGTGCTGAGGACGTCGTATGTGGCACATACATACTTTTTCGTGGGAGCTTAATAGAATGGCAATATCGTAACTGCCCGTTACACGGATATACTTTGTAGATCTATTCTGTTTAATTGGTACTTACATGTTTTAACGTTGAAAACATATAATCTTATAATATTCTTTTACATCTGTTTCGACAATTAGGGCCAGGTGACCTGTATTACAGGTCACCAGGCCCTAATTCCCTCACTTGCTTACGAAATTAAGCTTATTTTTGGCTCTTAAATGTTGGTTTGTTAAATGAAGTAAATCGGTTAAGGGGTTGTAAAGTTATGAGGGTCCTAAGGGAGAATTAACGGCATATAAAAATATCATGTGGGGTGTCATATGATTGGGCTTTGTTTAGACATTCCAAAACAGTTTTTATTTTTGTTCTAGGTCAAATAGTTTTTGAGTTGTTATATTTTGGGCGTCAAGTCGTCCGCGTCCGTAGGAAGATATCCTATGAAACCCTACACGTGGCCCCTGGGTGGTGCAAAGAAGATGACACAATGGTGGAAGGCTGTGGCCGTGGTTAGTGACCACCCACCTGTCAAAGATGCAACGCCAAACGACTTTGTCGTGTTTCGTCGCGGTGGCCGGTGACACCAGCAGGAAAGAACGTAGTTGACGGCTGCTCGTCTGATCACTTGGCAATTAATGCTGAAGTCCCTCAGGGGTCAGTTCTCTCAGCAACACTTTTTCCTGCTACACATTAATGATCTCCTTAGGCCCGGTATCATTGGGTACGCAGATGATTGCCCAGTTGTTGAGAGATACATATCCGCGGCACGATCCAGTGAATCACAAATCCAGTCACACCGAGAGGCCATGGTGGATCAATTGAACTTAACCCTAAAAGCCGTTGACGATTGGGGCGATGCCAACCTTGTCAAGTTAAATGCTTCAAAATCCAGGCGGGTCTGTTCACCGCAAAGAAGAGTTAACTTCAGCTAACTCCTACTTTCCAAGCTGTATCCGTAGGTACCGATCTTCGACCAGCTTGAGCTTTAAAGGTTTCTCGCTCACACCTAAGCTAAATTTTGGCTCGTTCATTGAGTCCAAGGCCAAGGTAGCTTCAAAACAGGTAGCCATCTTGTCGAAGGTGAGGAAGTTCTTCACACGGGGACAGCTTCTTATTTTGTACCAAGCGCAAGTCCGATCGTGTATGGAGTACTGCTCTCACCTTTGGGATGGCTCTGCTAAATACCAGCTTGAGGCCTTGGGGACCATAGACAGACGAGGCTCATAAGTAATGATGCGCTGGTAAAGGCTAAGCTCCTGAGCCTCGAGCATCGGCGAAACGTTGCCAGTCTTTCGGTTTTCTACCGGATACATTTTGGAGAGTGTGCGATGGAGCTCTATGAGCTAGTTCCGACATCATCGGACCACCAGGCGTACGAAAACGCGGCACCCATATCTACATGGTTGACATGCCACCTCCGCATTAAGCGCTTTGCCTCAACTTTCATCTTGAGGATCGCCAAGAACTTCTTGCCAGCGCAGCGTCTGTGTTTCCGAACACTTATATATAATTTGCATGTTTTCAAGAGGAGAGTGAACAGGTATCTTCTCGGCAAATGTGCTACATCGTCGACCGCATCATCGCTTAACATCAGGTGATATTGTGGTCAAACGTTTGCCTATACTATGAAAAAAAAATTCATCATATTATGCTGGTGACAGATATTTTGGTAGAAAGTTCGCATGCGGACGAAGTCGTGGATATCAACTAGTCTGAAAAATTTATAATTTAGTCATTTATTTTACTAAAATAGCATGAAGAAACAAACGCAGAACTATGTAAGTGCATGGGTGTCTACAAATTTAATTGAATATCTTTCCGATGTAAAATTGTGTAAAAGTTAGTTACCGAATTATGATTTGCATAACTGTGTAAGTGTAAGTGCCTATATACACTTCATGATCATACTGAATCTCGATGTATAAATATGTAAGTGCGTAGTTACATATTTATACGTAGATATTCAAAATAAAATATGAACTTATCAAAAATATATCATCACTGGTCATAGTTGAGACAATAAAATATTTTGGAATCGCACACGCATTGTACTCGCTGCCCGCGCAAGAACTGTGCAAGAGGCAATTACCCGCCACCCGCACCTCATCCTCCCCGCGTCAAAGTGTGTATGAGGCAGATAGAACATTGTCTATCGGGCAAATTATGAAGTTGGACAGTTATACGATCAAGAAAAAGGTGCTTAGAGTAGACTTTTTATTTTTTTTAAATTTTATTATGATAGATTGACATGTGTAGATGCCAAAAATGCATAAAACGTATAAGTGTGTATCTGGCACTTAGGCAAAGATACGTAGGGAGTGTCGATTTAGTCCTAGTCTTGTATTGAATAAAACTTTCACCTTAACCTTGACCACATTTGCCATATCTCCCCTTGAAAATTACGGCCATCATTTAACGTCGGTCTCGGTTTAAGAAATCGAAACGAAACTACAGCAATTTATCTTCGTAAGACAAAATTGTATCTAATTAATCGCAAATGATTCATTTAATTCTTGTACATAATAGAAACCGCTAATTACCTAGTTTTATCAATATCTAGCACAATCGTTTTATTAGATCTTCGCTTTTCTCCTGCGAATTTGTTTGGCTTGAATTGAATATAGTTTCTTACGAACTTTAACCCCTCGGTGACGTTCTTGAAATTTCACTCCATAGAGTTTCGAGATTCGAGAGTTCCTTCCTCAGTACACTTTCGGGTTGCAGAATTCTGGGATTTCTAATTATACATAGTGAAAGCAGTATCTTACTTGGTAGTTCCTGGGTTTTAATAAAGATGTAGGTACTTAGTTGCCCGCATTCTGGGCAAGCCTACTGCATGCCTAAAATTAACCATTATTTTACAAAATTTTAAGAAAACATCGTATGACATCCGCGACCTAGCTCTACACGTATTGACTTGGAATAAAAGGTTATAATAAAGATATACTTAGTTGCCCACATTCTAGGCAAGCCTACTGCATGCTCAGAATTTACGTTTCTTTTAAAAAATGTGAAGAAATCATCGTATAATATCCGCGTTTAGCTCCACGAGTATTGACTTAGAATAAACGATTAATAAACATAAACTTATACGATGTGATACTGGTGTGATAAAATATGCCTGATCATTATACCTAAGTACAAATGCATTGACACGTGGTAGGTACGTAAGCCAATTATGACTTGGCACTTGAATCATTGAAACAACTGCATCTCGGAAAACAAACGTCGTATTGTCTCTGACGTTGTACAGTGAAATGCGCTGTATTCGTAAGGGTTACGGTTTAGTTTTGACGGGTAAAGTTTTGTGTGATCGTGTGAATGCGCTGGAGAGAGTGGATATAGTTTGATAGTGACATTAGTCTGCGATTGAAATATGCATCGAATGCGCAACAATGTAGCACTTGTTGCTTTCTGTTCGCTTCCTTACTTTGATAATAATGTGGGATGTTTATTTCGAGGTTGGGAATAGCTCCATGTGGTGTTTATATTCAATTTATATCGATCCATACTTACCCGACTAATCAAAGAGAGAGTAATTTTTAGATGTGTCTATTCGTTTGGCTAATTCTGTACCTATTGATTTTGATAAATGGGGCATCATTGGATGTTGCTACCGATGACGTTACTTGAACTATCATACAAAGGAGTTTTGGTAGCAAGCGCAAGGGCAGCACTTTTCTATGTATTCGACGGCATGTTCAGTTCCTCGAATGACGCAGTATGAATACAGGTTTGGGCATATTGGGCAATCTGTGTAAAATAAGTCATGTGATAAATCCTATGTAGACTGTATAAAGTGCGGCGTTTGACGGAACTAAAAATGCCGATTACAGCGTTTACAGCGTCACTCTGACAGTTGCCAACCGTCTTACTGCCAAGTGTAAGGGTACTTTACCTAGTTACGACCTACATAGTAAAAATGTTAAACTAAAGTTCCAATTTCCATACATTTGGTGGTCAGACTGCTGGTCATAAAGTGGACAATCGGATGTCAAGGTTACTCTGGAAGGATTTCCTACTAATATTATAAACGCGAAAGTTTGTATCTATGGATGTTTGTTACTCTTTCACGCAAAAACTACTGATCCGATTTCATTCCGGAGAATCAAAGGGATCCAACGGGTCGCGAACGAAGTGGACGGAAGCTAGTTTATAAATAAAACAATAACATTACACATTCATGAAATGACACACAATGAATTGTGTTATTTTATAAGCAGGTGAAGGCCAAGTTTGTTGCTATATCGGTTGGTACTTTACTGGTTAATACTAACTACGGATAAAACTGGTTCTGGCTGAATATAAGTTTGGGATAGGCCGCCGGTGACGATGCCCAGAAGAGGAACGAAATATGAAGATATTTGCCGGTTTGATGAAAATAAAAATTTCTACTTAACGTATTCTTTTTATTTTTACAAATATAGTCGCTAGCTCGATGCATGCATACCTATTACCTACCTGTCAATCAGATACACATATGTCCTTAAGAATTTCTTACATCATACGTCATCATAGGTAAGCCCCACTTAAAACCTACGAGTATTCCTACGTGACCGTCTCTGAAGTATACTAAGATAGCAGGTAAGTTACAAGCAGTTACAGCAGGAATACTAAGTACCCAACCTAACTAGGCTACATAGTTGTCGTACAACTAGATGCTAACAATTTATTTCCTAACCTGTTTCATCTCGCTTCTGGACTTAGTTTTCCCAAAATCCTCCTCTCGACTTCCACTTCTCGCCCTCTCTCAAACGCAGTTAAAAAAAATAAGCTCAAAAAGAATCACATTGTTCGAATCATCGCTGTCCGTTGACATGACGTCTTGCACGCGCCGGCCTGCCTTCCGACGAGAAAAAAAAACTAAAAAAATGAAAAAGATCCACGCAGTATTTGAGTCTTCTCAAATTCCATTTTTGAACTCCGTTAAAAAAAACGTATGTACCATTTTGAGCGTATCTGTATTTTACTGCATTTTAAACATCCACTTATTTAGTGATTGATTGAATCAAATTATCGATGTGGATCGATTGTGGGCTCGTTGTTTATTTATTTTCGTCGACCGAAGTGAGTCGGTTGACGTGTTTTTGTTGTTTTGTTAGGATTTATGGGTCTTTCGCGGTAGCCAGTTAGGAGCCACGCGGTCTCTCGAGACGATTAGAATTTCAATTACGAATTAATCAAATGCGAATGAAAATCATTTACCAATCTGTACTACTGTACCAAATTAGGTCTTTTTTTTAACTATAGCTAGCCAAATCGGTAATGTTAATGCATTTTTTAGTCTTTTTAATAGAACCTGTAATTATGAAAACCTAAGTACTTAGGTAGATACCTAAGTACTCATTACCTACTGCCATGTTTTGTAGTAGATAGCTTAACTAGCCAAAATAATTGTTTACAGTATTATGTAGAACAGGTGAAAAGAAAACGATTGAGCCTTAGACAAAAATAGTTCGGGTTTCGCTTCGGCTCGATTTTTCAACTTTTTTTGGTGTAAAGGCTGTATCTTAAATTTAAGCTTTTATTGAGATTATTTTGGTGTTATATGTAGTGCATGTTTTTCTGAGCAATTGCGGCTGAGCAGCACCAGCTTTATCTTCAACTGCTGGATGATCTGAACCACTCACGTTCCAGCACACTGGGTGGTCCACCAATGGCGGCTCTACGAGCGGTCCCTCTGCTCGCTGCTGGAGCTGCAAGCCCGCAAGGGGTCGTCGATGTCGTCATACGCGATGTGCTGCTCGCCGCGATACGTGCTGGCGCCGGAGTACCCGCATTTACTGCCGCTGCCGCTGACGACGCAGCGCCCCTCGCCGCCGCCAGCGCACCTCTAGCGACACGAAGCGCCGCGACAGGTTAGTCACATATCTACGGGACTAGATATTAATTTGTCTGTTCGTTCTATCAAAATGTCTATAGTTGTCGACAACGCACCCTTGAATCTTCAACTTTTGACATTTCCGCATGACTATTATCTCGTCCTCAGAGAGTACGACGAGTTTGAAGTGTCAAGGTTTTATCGACAAGACTATACCATAGGATAGAGCCATAGTTCTAAAACTGGTCACAGTGGGGCCGCCTGATACGCCGTGATAGGTTAGCTATTCAGTGTGCTAACTGTACGTTCTGTTAAGTAAATATTTAGGGAAAAAAATATTTTATTAGAAAAAAAAACGCGTGATTTAATTAAACCTGGCTAAGAATCATTAAGCAAAGCGTAGATTTTCGACGATGTCAATCGCTAAAAAGTTAAAAGGCAACACTATGTATAGTAAAGTGAGAATGACCATTAGTTACTAGACACAAAACTAGTTTCCCTGTAATGGTTATCGTAATGTTTTGTTCAAATAACACATGGTGGGGCCGCACCAATAGCGTAACTGTAAGCAGCCAGCCACCAGTGTGGGTGGGGTCGAGTCAACTATTATTTTATTGGCTGCTGTACAGGAAATAAATGTTACTTCGAAGACCACAGAAATGTATTCGGAATGTGGCAGTCAGAGCCCGTTATCTGAGTTTTATTTAAAAATTGAGATTCGAGAAATTCGCAGTTTTTTGTATGAAGAAAAATCGTTTGCAAATCTCGCGCTAGCGCGACCGCTCGCGCTTGTCGCGTTTTCATACAAAAAAATGTAATACTAGGGTATATTAGAAGGTGGATGAAAGGAGATCGAAGAAACTGGTGTATCAGACAATTGTGAACGAGATTGTGGATGTAGAAGACTTGTAACTGGTCTGATAGTCAGATTATTAAAGACAGACTAGGCTTATGAAAAGAGCCACTTCCAAATAGTTTTGTAGTAAATCAAGCTTTTTTCTAAAAGAGTTTGAAAGCTCGGTCTACCACCTAAACGGAACTGTACTTTTCACATGAATTTGCAAAATATTCCAAGATAGAGATCGAATTTAAATTAAACCCATCAAACGCCTAGCAAAGCTACCTCATACGCTACCATCACTTCCCTGCTGGTGATAAAACCACCAGTGCAATATACACCTATCTCGCGTTTTCATGGTCGTAAACTCACGCTAGAAAGGGATGGGGAACTTTTATAGCTACCCGCCGGTTTTCGCAACAAAAAGTTTTATTGCTGGCCACTCGTAAATTATACGAAGTCTTACCCGGAAAATTAAAACAAATTTCCTAAAAGAAAAAAAGTTAAAAAATCTGCATTCTTTTTTTTAAATGTGCATCGTGTTGGGGTAAGTTCCTTACAACACGCATGTCACAAAGTAGAATTTTTACAATAGCAACATCGATTAGTTGCAATCATAAAATCATCGTAAAAATTGATAATATCACTGTACATTAGTAATTATTAATTTCACGATTGCTATTTTGTTCCTAACAGTCACGCGATTACATTCGCAGTAGGTAGACGTGGACTGACATACTTATTAGCAGTGTGATTAAAAAAAATAAAAACTCAAGAGATTGTGTTTTATGTCACACTTCAGACACAAAACAGTCGTTTTTGTGTCAAGAAAAACAAACAGGAATAATTCAAGGTGTTAATTCATAAAAATGTTAATGTGAGATGAATGACTAACTTAATTATTTCAGTATTAAACAAAACTTTTAAGAATATCATGAATAAATTATTTACCCATCGACCTACCACAACCAGAAACCCATTTTAAAATGGAACACGGGTACGAGACGGTCGTAAAAACATTTAGGGACGTTCGTTATCAAACGTATGTTATCGATGAATTCCACATGCTTTTCGATAAAGTATGATTGTAAATTTTCCGCAACCATAGCAATTTCCTAAAACTGCTGCTACTCTGTTTTCGACCATCCACCTAATGAATAACAAGGAAAATCATGTAGCTCGATATGCGTACCAGTAACTGGTACCTAATCTATTTCCTATTTTATTGTATCTCATTTGCATAAATATGTGCTCAACTTGCCAGTTTGTAAGCTCGAATCAGTCGAAGGAGATATCAAGTGTCTTTGGCATCATTGTTGCAACAGGAGACTTGTTTTTATCTATGATAGAGCAAGATACGTATGAAATCGTTCTATAAATATTTTATTACAATTTGTGAACTATTTGTAGTGCTAAATGGTTTTGGAAAGAAAATAGGATATTTTTATTCTAAGCTCAATGTATTGCGTGAAGCTTGTTACGTTTACAACATAACACATCACAGCTGTGTGAAACATGGCAGAACAAATCATCGATAAAAAGGAAGTGAACAAATTACGTCACTGTTGGTTTGACGCGTCGTCGTCTGCGGATCGTAAAACTTTTCGCGCGTAAACGTCACCGTTGACATTGGCGAGCAGATGCAGCGCTGCAGCGATCCTTTGTGCCTTCACGATCTAGTAGCAGTATTGATTTACAGCGCTTTTACGGCTTACTGGTACCTACGCTACGCTTGGAAAATTGTGTAGTTAATGTGTGTTTTAGGTCAATGAACTGTAAATTCATAAAAAAACAAAACCCGAGTGGTCTGTTTGCCGTATTTTGATGATGGTTTGGATCACGAATTAACACATTTATACATTACCTTTATGAGAATAAAATTTTGTAAGACACCAGTTGCAAAATAACAAGATACAAGAATATTAGACCACAAGTAACCACAGCAAAACCGTTTTGAAGTAATGCAAAATACTTGCGCTATAAAATCGACATCGATAAATTAGTTCTCAGCCAACAGTCAACACTATCCTAGAGTTGTGCAACTAATCACTGAAATATTGAGTTATGAAATTGTGACAAGTGGTTATAAAGTTATATTTAAAGATGATAACTTCGAGTTGGCGTACAATAAGGTGTAGAGTTGTTGATAATAAAAGCGTCAACGAGTGTTCCACTCGATACATTATCTCGATTCTAGAACATCGGAGTGCCAGCACTATAAAATCTAGCCAGACATTCATCCGCCGCGCCCGTCTTCGCTCGTAAAACGTACCTAAATAAGCTATAAAATATTGTCTGCGTATTTAAATTTATCTATGGTACGTACGTCCAGGTTAAAGAGAACTTGGTGCTCGCTTACTCCATCCTGTACTATGCTACTAATATTATAAATGCGATGTTTGATTGATAAAGTTAGATGTTTGGATATCAAGATGTATTTGATGACAGGAGTTTTCATTTCATACGAACTTGCATGTTTCAAATAATAAAATAAAAGGTAGCGACAATTTTAATCTTTTAATTACAAAGGCGTAAAAATAGTTGTGTCCCAGGTAATTGAGTGTCAAAAGAATGAGATAAATAGCCATATTTTAATTTGCGTTTCGGCTACACATAAGCGGAGCGGTTAGCGTTTAAAACTACAAGAGAACGGGTCTAATAATCTTTAGGAAAATTTATGCTGAAATTTTGATTGTAGGTATGCAATACGAAACTCGTATAGTGCATTGGTTGGTGCATTGGTCTTAAATAAATAAAACGCAAATTAATGAATTACTGGGTTTTTATTGATATACCAAAGATACATTTATTCCTGGTCGATTCTAGCTTTAAAGCTCTTTCAGAGCTACCGAACTATAAGGTACCAAATGTTATTTGTACCACCAAAGTTCATCTTCGCTGTCGCTCATCGCTCAGCTTATGCGTCGACCGAGGCCCTAGTGTGCTACACAGATTTGGTGAGGCACATTAATTGCACACTAAAATGTGCGGAATCACCATCGCGACATCCTTTGACACGCCGGTATCTCTCGCTTTGTTCTTAGTAAGTGGTAAAGTAATAAAAATATGCTTTGTCAGTGAACAAGTTTTAGTGGCTTAGTCGTAAAATAGTTTTGGTTTTAATGTTTGTGGGTGGTAAATCTTTGGGAGCTGTCATCTTATTTCATCGTGATAAGTATAACTGGTGTTTTACCGCATCACTATTCTCTTGTTCTAAATTCAATTGTGTTCCGTCAAATCTTTACTTTCATCGTGCAATGCACATCACTTACTTATATTGATTCGCTTGTTGCATTTTTCTAAACTAACCTAATTGGACAGCACTAAAAATGTTGCCATATCTTTCACGACGGACAAGGACGGCTATAATTTTAGATCTGTCAAATTAGGTTGGTTAAAAAATGCAACAAGCGAATCGATACCATTACCGGACTTCCGGGGTTTTCATTCTTTAATTTTATTTTGTGTGCGTCAAAAATAAAATTATCATGCCTAGGCCTACTTAACTATAGTATTTCCCAGCAGTGTTCGAAATGCAAAAGTTCAAATTGCATTCCTTCAAATCTTTTCTTAATTTAAGTAGGTACCTTCTTCTCATAAAATGTAAATCCTGTAATTGGGTTTAGGTTAGTTTTTCATGAATTATTTCGAAGAGCTGTGGATTTTGTTTGATAAATAAAATACCTACTAGGTAATAGGGTTCCGTCCGACACCGAATAGTGAAAATATAAAATCGCCTAGAAAGAACACTTTTTTTCTCTTGTATAAAAAAGTAAGTAAACCAAAAAGTATCTGCAGTAGCTATTTGGTTCTCAACTAAAGTCGTAAAGGTGAATTTCCTATACAAGTTTTCAAGAACTATAATGTTACCTAGCGGTATATTCTAGACGTAAAACCCAGGTACTGAACCCGCGATTCTCGAAAATCCTGGCAATAAGCAGTTTACGACCTCTAAACGTTGAAAGTACTCCCTACATAGATAGATTTTGATTAAACTATTTCAGGGAACTGTTTCAGTTCAATTAAAACAGTTGGGTCACTTCTAAAGATTTTAACAAAAATCTTATAAGACTCGGGTATAATATTCTACAAAATGCATAAAAAAATCCTTAAGTGATCCCATTTTGACCCCCAGTTAATAAACTGAACCTCTATAATAATATACTATAATAAACAAATATTTTTTCTACTTATGTATTGTAAAAAAAACTTTTATATAAGAAATTAAATTAATACATATATGTAAAAAAAAAACTAATATAAATCTGTATCCTTCTGTTAAAACTATACAAAACGTAGATTATACTAGAAAAATATTAAACTATCGAGATACCTAGTGATAATTATTGCGAATTTTGTACAAAACACGAACGAAACAGATCGTAGCATAGCCTATTTAGAATCAACACCCTATTTCCTTGGAATAATGGGCATTTCTATCTGTGACTTAAAAACCAGTCAGTAGTTCTGTACTGTAGTCTGTTCGTTTGTAGTTTTGGCCGGCAACGCGCCAGCATCACTTCCGGTGTTGCAGGCGTCCATGGGCAGCGGTGACCACATTATATCTGATGGCCCGCCTGCTCGCCTGCCAGCTTTGGCATAAAAAAAAGTTATGGATTGATCCAGCGGTTTCCTTCACCCACTGCGGGTGTTTACCTACAGGCACGAGGCTACGAGACACTACGTACTTGAAATACTTCGTACAAAATGTCGCTTCATTTCAATGAGAAATCGATTCGTCTAGAATTCTTGAGTTACCATCAAATAAACTAGGAAACTAGTAAAGAAGAAAACTTTATCCGATCTAGTTTGTTATTGTGTTGACTAAAATCTGGGCGGTATTATTTCAAATAGTATTCAGGGTACAGTATTAAAAAAAACAAACGTAGAACGTATACGTATGGTCAAATAAACTCTGTCATGATCAACTAACAAATGTGACAATCGTAAACGTATCGTAACGCTAGCGTATAATGTGCACTGCGCAGTGACGCTATTACGTTTGACAGTCGAGCTGTCGTTGACGTACATTACGATTCAAATACGTTAGCTTTACGTAACGCGGCAACTGTCAGATTTGCTCGTGATCACCCCTCTGGGTTGTGTTTTGAGATTCCGTTTCGGAGATACGCGACCACAAGCAAAAGTTTGTTTTGAACACACTAACACTACGGTTTTAAACTTTTTTTTATTAATGACAGGTGACAGGCATGACAGTTTTAGAAAAAAAAAATTTGTCAAGCCCGTGTTATTTTGGTTTGGTACTTTGGTAGTCAATTACCTAGTCACTCTTACCACTCAACTACAACGAACATAAAAGACAGTGGAGGGTGTGTTCTTTAAAAAAAAACAAGTATTTACTGTATTTAGATAGATTTAGTATACAAAAATTTTGATCATAAGTTTTTTTTTATGATAAAAGTAATGGAGCAAGCTGATAGCTCACCTGATGTTAAGTAGTAACTTCTGCCTATAACAATGCATTACCTCACAGAGCAAGTACAATGAGGACGTGCCCTGTAAGGCAATACTCTGAGACGTAAAGATCTTCAAGTCTCATGTGCCTGTAATTACACCGGCGCCCTTACCCTTCAAACCGGAACACAGCAATGCGAGCATCGCTGCTTGGCGGCAGAAATAGGTACGGTGCTAGTACTTCCCCGGACGAGCTCTCACAAAGAGCTCTACTACTACTAAAAGTTGCCATTTCGATTTACCCACGATGCGATGAAGAAGTATGCCAGATGCGATTGTCTCGCTCTATAAAATAAAACAAATTCGTCAACATTCATACAAAAACAGCAACGTACTCGATTATATATAATCGTGCCGAAATGGCATTCTCGATGCCGTATTCGGCTCGCCGGTGTCTCCGCTGCAACAATGTTGCAAAAATAGGCTTAAGGCATAAGCGGAAGCGGGGAAACGACCTAGAGGTAGATAATTTTGAAGGTTACGAAGCAATTTAGAAGTTTTAGAGATTAAGCTTTTGAGAAAATGGTTTAACAACATTAAAAAGTCGAAAAAGATGAAAAATTTTTGTTTTTTAATGATCGTGTACAGTAATTGCTTTTACCAATAAATAAACTGCTGTAAGAAATCCGAAAAAAACCTGTGGAATATCATTGTATTTTAATAAGTAATAACCACCGATGATAATAAAAAAAAAAAAAAAAAATTCATATTAAAATCAATCTATTTTCGCTCATAAAAACCTTACGATAGTATTTAAATATTTTTTACACGGATTACCTAAGAGGTTACTACTTAACAAAAAAACCTAGTGTAGTTAGTTCCTTAATAGGGTTTTTGGTAGTTATACAAAAAAAATTGCTTAACACTTTTTACTATGTTAATAAGAGGAAAAACGCTCCTATCTCATCCCCCGAGCCACAACAACAACTCGCCGCATAATGTCTCCGCACCGTCATTAGCAACAGGTGCCGGTTTGAGACATCCCAGCTACTATCTGTCGCTAGAGGGTTCCTTTATCAAAATATCAGTTACCAAAACGGTAAAAAAAATTATTGTTTCTTTTTTCGGATGTGGTATTTCTTCTTCTCTTCAGTAATGGCCTGTGTCCGTCATTTCGACAGACAATTTGCCAATGTCAAGTGTTAAAATTGTAATGAATAAGTCAAGTCAAGTCATTTGTCAAGTCTATGATTGTTGGACGATTGACACTGAGTTATTAGCGAAATCGCTGAAGGGGTTCTGTCAGGCAAAGTTAGGTGTGTTGACAATAAGCCTAGGTCTCAAACATGTATGTATTTAAAAAAAAAACTTCTTTTGGTATTTTTTTGGGATTTTTTAAAGTTATCTGCCACCCAGAGTGGTTAGAGATATTTCATTGATCAATTTAATATCAGTCACCAAACCGGGAAAAATCTTTTTTATTTTTTCTTCTACGTACATGAAAAAAAAAAAACGTTTCTTTTCTTATTATGACAATCTATCTCAACAAAAGAAAAACACACAGTTTTTTTGTGTCTTTTATTAAAGCAATAGTTACAAAAGAACATGAATATATTTATATTCTTTTCAGACTCATATTCAAACTGATAGTATACGGAACCTCCTTAATTTTGTCTGACGCGCTCTTGCTCGAGTATCACAAAACGATATTAATGAAGTGGAATTAGCTAAATGAAAGGCATGGAAGACTCATACATTAAATAATCTTTTTACTGAACAAAAATAACCCAATTATGTTTATTCATTTATTTAATAATGCATTAGGTTCTTTATTTGTAGTCTCAAAATGTGATTAAGATTTGGTATTGATAATCTTGGTTTGTGGGGCTTTTAAGCTCTTCATTGTCATCATCATCATCATCATCATTTTAAATGTAGGATGTCTATTGATAGGCTTATATATTTTCCGGAGCGACAGATTAGGTATATCAATATTATCAATAAATATTTGTCCAAGCATTGACACTAAGTCGTAGTGCTATCACAGGGCACGTCCTCAATGGACGTGCTTGGTTGTAGGCAGAGATTACTGCTGATGTGGCCGTATTATTGCGTAAACAACTGAACATCCAAATGTCCAAACCTATGATGTTTTTATTGTTAGATGCGTTGCTCGCAATCTATAAAATTGTATACGGAAAGTGAGGTAACTGCCTGATAACCCATTGATAGAGTACTTAATTACTTACCTAGTAGAATAAACAACTATCCTTCTAACAAGAAATTCTCACGAAGGCGAATTTCCAAAAGGTTATCATCAATCAATTTTTTTTTTATACTATAAAACTCTTGAAGCTGACTAAGAATCAACGCACAGCCTAAACCATAAGTCCTAAAGGGATGAAATTTGGAGGGTAGTATCCTTATGTAGTGTAGGGGTGCACTAAGAAAGGAATTATGGAAAGTCGCACTCTTAAGGGTCTAGAACGCGAGCAACGCCGCGGGCGACGGCTAGTGAAACATAAAGTTGCTTTCAGACGCAGCTGTCAGTGTCATTCAAAGGAACAGTGTTGTTTTATGGGCTTCTCGCTCAATTCATTTGTACTTAAACCTGAGTTGACATTGCAGTTTTATATATTTTTAACGCGTGTCATATTCGACGTGTCAGTCTTTTGTCACATTTGACTTAAGTTTGTAGTAGAATTAACTTTATGGCTGTGAAATAAGGTTCAAGTTCAATATGGACTGGAAAACGAATAGGAACTATAAAGTTAACACTTCAGGAGGGCGATCACGAACAAATCTGACAGTCGCTGCGTAACGTAAATGTAACGTAATTATTTGAGTCATATTGCGCGTCAATGCCAGCTCGACTGCTAAATGTTGTAGCAGCGTCACCGCGCGGTGTATCTCGTATACGCTAGCGTTACGCTTACGATACGTTTACGATTGTCACATTTATTCATGATCAAATTGATCAAGGCACTGGTGACGCACTAAAATCCAGAATATAATACAGAACGAACACTATAAATAAAAAATAAATTCTACAAAACAATTGAAAAGATGAAGCAATGTTGTTTCCAAAAATGACAAAAAAATATGTTTGGGTCACTTTATTAAAAATGTCAAAGTCAAAGTCGAAGGGTCATTCCAATAAGTAGAAAAAGAGCGATTAGATTCGAGTTTCGATATTTTAAGTAATAGCTGTAGGTACTTATTTAAATTTTACGTTACACAAATTAGGTAGACTTTACGAACCTCCTCAGACTTCTGATGATGATGTCTTACAAACTTATTTGTTCTGTAGCCGCTTGAAAAGGTAACGCTTATTATATTTGTATTAAAACGCGATTTTAACAACAGCGTACGTACAATGTGCCTCATTCATAAACTCGGCTTTGAGTGGTTTTATGCCCGTTGATAATCTTTAGAGGACATAGTGATGTAACATTTACGATACGAGGTCTTTAGAAAAGCGGAAGACGTTCTTTTATACAGGGTGTAACAAGTTTTTCACTTCTAGGCTCAAATAGCAAAGAACTGGCACTTTGAATCTTTTATCTAGAAGATTTTAAATTATCCTTGTGATTTTATTAGTAAATATAGTATCTATTGACTAAAGACAGTCCCTAAGGTTAGTCAGCTAACGGTCAACCCTGATGGTAAATAAAATACCTACAGGAAATGTCATGGTGTAGTGAAGGTCAAGTTGACTTGAATACTTACCCGTTAAAGAGGCTAGGCACTTCAGCACAATAAGGGCATGAGATAAAAAGTAGCCTCTGACAACCCTTGACGCTAATTTTTTCATTTAGGTACATGCAATAAAGGAGGAAGGTATTCTAGTTTCGGACTACTGGTCTATCGTCCCACTGGGACGAAACATTACCTTTCAATTTTATTACCGAATATTTCTGAGAATAAAACTATTATTTTTCTATAACTAATGGTATGTTTACATGTTGTCAAATAACAAAAACTCACAAAGCTTCATCATCATCATTTCAGCCCGTTTTCACCCACTGCTGAGTATAGGCCTCCTCTTTATTACGCCATTCTTTTCGGTCCCTTGCGAGTCTTGTCCAGTGATTCCCAGCCAGTTATACTATGTCATTTGACCATCGGGCGGGTGGTCTGCCTCTTGGTCTACGGGCATCCCTTGGCCACCATTCTGTGACCGCCTTCGTCCATCTCTCGTCTTCCCTTCTTGCCAGCGGGCCTAAGATGCGCACGCGAGATATTTTGTCATGTCGTTCTGTCAAAATGTAAGCATTTTGCACTAGTTTTTGAACTTTTGCATTATCTGTGGTAATGTTGTCGACAAAACGCGCCTTGTTATTGTACACTTTTGACACTTCTTAGTCGTCGTATCTCTCTGAGGACGAGATAATAGTCATGCAGAAATGTCAAAAGTTGAAGATTCAAGGCGCGTTTTGTCGACAACATTGCCACAGATAATGCAAAAATTCAAAAACTGGTACAAAATGCTTAAATTTTGACAGAACGACATGACAAATATCTCGCGTGCGCATCTTAGGCCCGCAGGTGTCCTGCCCATCTCCACTTCAGCTTCGCGATTCGCGTACCCACGTCCACACAAAGCTTAGCAAAACAAAAATGAAAACGACAGTTTTTTAAAATGACTGAAACGCAAATACCCGCCCGAATGTAAAAATCTTCATTTTTCACTCAAAAGGCTGACAGATGCACGGCTTAGTTATACGTGGTACCTAGTATAGTATACCTACTTGGTTAGCTATTACACCAGTTAACATTGATGTCTTAAGCAGTGTTTTCTAGTCTAGTAGACCATCCCACTCTTCTTCTTCTTTTTCTTGTGGCTTCGGTGGCTAGGGCTGCCACGAATTTGTCAATGTCAGGGGGCGACCCTGTTCAATAATTGACCCCATCGTCTGTCAGCTGTCACGGACAATTAAATAGTGACCGTCAAAGTCATTAACCTCTCTCGTGTCGTTAGATAAAAGTAACTTAAAATGAACAGCTTATTCTTTGTTAATTTATTTAAAACTTACAAAACGATTGCGCTCAATAAAAATCTCGAGCGGTCCTATTCACAAAGCGCCCGTAATTAAGTCGCTAACTCGTTGTCGTGTTATGATTTACGATCGGGGACAAAATGTCTTGCAGCACCCGAACTATATTTCACTCTCATCCGGTCGTAAAAGTAACGTCAAAAGTTACAAGTTGTAACAAAGAATATGTTTTTTTTTCTTTTATAGTTTGACACGCACCGCGGGAGGTATGTCACCTCGAGGCCATTAATTGATGGATGATTAAACAATTTCTGTACCGGTTTCAAAGATTATAAAAATATAAATATAAAAATATTCACGGACACTTGACACACAACGCCTTCTATACCCAAACTAAGCAAAGCTTGTACGATGGGAACTAGATGGCTAATAGAATACATACATACATTTTTTTTTTTTTTTAAAACAGCGAACAAAGCTATAAGTTGGTCAGTTCTTCTAGGCTTGACCGCATGAAACTGGCTAAGGATTATCTAGTTTTTAACATAGCTTTAACAAAGAGATAACTCGAGATTTTTTGTTTTATAAAATTAAAAAGAAACTCAAATGTTTTTCTTATTGAAGACGCCTCAAATGTCACGATATGAAATACGTAGCAGTAAAAATAATGATGATAAAGTAGTAATTATACAAAAAAATACACGATATTTCTAATCTTTTCGGATATTTCATTATGAGTTTTAATATTGCATTACTAAAAAATACTACGAATCAACAAAGCAGGAAAGTTACAAATAAAAGTCCAGCGACTGAGTATGAGAACAAAACCAGACTTATTTATAACTTGGTATAACTTAATTTCTAGGAAAATTTGTTTTTAATGCTTCTAGAAGCTATGGCTAGCTAGGCGTCAACTTACACGTTGTATAATTTACAAGTATTTGTGAAGTGTTATTTTAGGATTGTTGATACTTGCGCAATTACACTTCAACAATACCCCCCTTCGCAATGTCAAGCAGCAATGTAAACAAAATATAATTTATATCTCAGCATTCTTGATACTTGGAGCATGCTGATTTATATAGAGTCGTTCTTTGTAGGACTACAGCAACAGAAAAGTGAATTATTTCGATTTTGTTATCATTATCTCGATAAAAAAAAAACATATCGATTTTAAAATGCTACTTATAAGGTTGTTGAACTGAATCGAGTTATTTTCATTTATTATTTTAATCGAAAATTAAACTTAACGACTATTGACATAACGTTCAATAAACAAAACGTCCTATTAACTAACAATACGTCTGTAAAACTTAATACATCATCCAGAATCGACTGAAGGTACTTAATTATCGATAACAACCTACGTCTAATTAGTAAAAAGTATAAGACTCTTAATCCCCGGCTTTAAAACATGTTCAAATGGGTCTACGTATAAATATTTGAGTGCGTAACAACTCAATATTAATCCAGGTACGTTCATTGTCGCGGGTTGTATTAGTCGTAAATTTTTACGAGTGTAAATTTTATTGCGAGAACTTACCTTGTACTCCTTTGTGGTAGGACCACATGAGCGGGAAAAAATATAAATGTGTTTATTACTCGCTCTTCTCGGTCTCGTCTCAAATTGGTAGCTCAGCGTTATTCGGGCAAAGTTTGATCGTAAAATTTTAGTATTTATAAGTGTTTAGACAAACAAATACTTTTCGCCAATATTTTGACGCCATGCCTGGCATGGCGCTCCGAATGAATCAAGCAACAAATCGTGTGGATATAATCTGTGCTATGGAGAGATAAAGTGCACACACGTCGATTGACTCTAAATTTTCTTTGTAATAAAATCCGAGCAACAAATAATTATACATTTTAATAACTAAAAAGATTTTAATTGAAGAACCCATCAGCATCAACAATAAGCAAGCTTCCATACATTACATAAATAAGCTTCGTGCTAGTTTATTTATACTGTCTGTGACTACTGGTTGTTGAATGGCTGTCCATATTGTTTGGATTTTGTATGGGAATTTGCCATAATTTACCCGCGTGTGTGTTTATCTTGCTTCAGAATAGTGCATAGATTGTAGTAACCTGGGCCTCTACTCCGAAAATTGATTAACAAATATTCGGTAGTGACGTTTGTGTTATACTGCGCGGTCGCCTCGAGCGATGGTCCAGGCTCTTTCAAAGTCACAGCGTTACTGCGCAGTGTAGCACAAACGTCACTACCGAATCTTCGGTAATCATTATTCACAGTCGAGGCCCTGTATTGCGTGTTTATCTTGTAGGGGTAGTTTGTAATTGAGTTAAGAAACTTGTCATCAATGTGATCATCGGCTATTTCAGTGTACTTACTCAAAATAAAATAGTGTAATCCGTCCAGCGGTGCAATCTGTCTCATAAAAACCTGTTTAAGCCTGGCAGGTTTTCTAAACTGTTATTTTAAGCATTTTTCCTGTTTTATTATGAGTGGGTATTGTTGTTTAATTTCGGTGTAATTTTAACCAATAATACTACCTAGATAACGTAAAGTGTGAGCCATTGGAATAAAATTAAATGTGTGATAATAAGTAAGTGGTTTCATCTTATGATGGAATTCTTTTTGCCTTTGAAACAAACGACAGGCGATTTGACGAATGGCATGACTTGACTGATATTATTTAAATACCTCACTTGACACTGGCAAAATTGTCTGAAATGACGGACAGAGACCATCATTAAAAGAAGAAGAAGACATGCTTTACGTCAAAATTCTGCTTATCGAGTCTATCGATATTGGCACAGTGTAGCGTGAATCAAGCTCTATTCCTATTTTTACTTAGCGATTATGACACAAGTTTCGATTCTATGCGTGGCGTATTTATAAAGGCACGGTTACATTGAAGCGGTCGTAAATACTGTGTACTCGCATGTTTTATGCACACCCGCCGGATGCTAGCTAACAACATGACTCTAAATCAAATGTAAACGGCCTAATGTTAAGGCGTACATATGTTTGTCGCCAATTTTATAATTAGCACGAAGTTTTAAATGTAAATATGTAATCGTTACGTGACTATATAAGACTTCCCTTAAATAAGCCACCCACTTTTTAATGCTTTTTGTACATGTTTTAGGAACATGACGCATACTCGTTTCTTTTCTAAAATAATTACGTAAAACTTATAAACATCCTAAGTCATAGTAAGACCTAAAACTAGTTGGTAATTAAATACTTGCAGAGTGGTCTAGTACCAATTTTAGCACTAAGAAAAACGCTTCAAAATACCATTCTAATAAGTTCAAACACCATGTCAAAGTTTAGTTAGTTTAACTAATGAGATGTTTTTAGGCCACCCGATCATCTGAGCCCGTAGTCTGTGTTTTGTTATGTTGATTTGCGACAAACGAGAATCGAGAAGCTCGCAGTTTTTGTGAAAAATAGTTTGCAAATCGGCCGCTAGAGGCGCTTATCGGGTTTTCATACAAAATATCTCGCAAGTCGCTCCTCGATATGCGTTTCGATCAACAAAACTCTGAGCCCCGAGTCTGTGCATTTGTTTGACTTTCGAATCGAGTATAGCATTCCCAATTCCCAATTCCCAAAGACTACGTATAACGAGCCCGTAGTCTGTGCATTTGTTTTACTTTCGACTCGATTATAGCACATGCAAACGCATTCGCAAAGCGAGACATTTTGTTGGGAATTGCAAAATTCCCAAATCTCCCGCTAGAGGCGCTTATCCGGTTTTCATACAAAATTTCTCGCTTTGCGAATGCGTTTGCGTGTGCTATAATCGAGTCGAAAGTCAAAACGAATGCACAGACTCGGGGCTCTGAAGACCGTCCTAGCTCACCGACTCCTTGGGCCGGGTGGGTGAGATTGTGAGACGTCTTATCGCGCCGCACTAAACCGGTTAAATATTACTTCCAAGTATTTACAGAAATATTGTTGCTAGCATTAGAAGCATGAATGAACAATGTACATGCATCGACAGGATTGTTTTGGGTAGAACCGTGCGGTGGTCACGCGCGCGTGATGATAACGTAAACACACGCCGGTCAGTCTGCAGTCGCCCTTACAATATGTCATGCGCTAGGGTTGTTGCAAATCTATTGTTTTAGCTTTGTATACTTTTTTATACTTACTAGTCGGATTTATAACATACAGATTACAGTTTGATAAATTCTGAAATGCAATCGAAAGTTATTAATCCAATACAAATATTAGCATAATGTAAGTAATTTATTCACAAAAAAAATTATAAGTACCTAATACAGTATTTACAAAATACACATGAAACAGTTGAGCTATCTGCAAACTGTTGCAAACGATTTATGGTTAGCTCAACTGGTCCAAATCAGTACCATTCGGAAACATGCCCAAGACATCTATAGTTCGTTTGCAACGAATTACGGATAGCTCAAGTTCCATGTATATTTTGTAAATATTGTGACAATTGTAAACACTGTATATTAGTTGTTGTTTTCGTATTGAATATTTTTTTTGTATTAAGGACATATTTATTTACATAAATAATAGTAAGTAATTCATTATAATGTTAGACAGATGTCAACATACATCCCAGAATTTATCACGATGATACTGTTCTACAAATTTCAAGTACACCCTGTATATCAAGAAAAGTTTTTACGGTCAATAAACCACAATATAGAGAAGACAACTAAATCGCTGCTCCATATGCCTCTGATATAAAATTAGGTTAAATGTAAGAAAAGGGTGACGCTGAAGTAGGTTTTTTATGGTCCACTAGCTACCCGCTAGTGCCGACTTCGTACGCGTGCGAAACTTTCCGCCCAAATATCTGTCAACCAGCTTACGATGAACCTCGTAGCAAATGGCTGCTTTTGGTTTAGAGAGTTCAGGCTGTATCTAAGAATCCACGTCTTTGATTTCAATAAAATATAGCCTATGTTTCAATCCGGAAAAAGGGCTTCTGAATGGATAGATAGATAGAATATTCTTTATTGTACACCACAAGTAAAGAAAATAACAACAAAATACCATAATTGGTAATACGATAAAGTTTTAGAAGGTAGGTACAATGGGCGGCCTTATTGCTTAAAGCAATCTCTTCCAGGCAACCTTTGGATGGACAGGATCTAATACACAAAACACGGACGGGGCGTACATAAAAATAATCTGAATTATTAAAATAAAATTAATTAATTAATATAATCAAAAAGTACATAATGATACCTACATAAACTAATACATAATATATTATTATATCTATAAAATAAACATACATAAACCTAGATAAATAAATAAATACCTATATAATAATGACTATAATTTAAAAGAGAAGAAATAAGATTCATGATGATGATGACGCTATGGTATAAGTTATAAGTACGAATGGTATAAGTTTTATTGAAATTGGTTTAGTAGTTTAGGCGTGATCCGCGAACAAATCAACAGACAAACAGTGGATGGGATGGGATAGTTTAAAAAAAACCTCGGATGAAGGCACTACTGCTCCCAGACAACACCACAATATTACACTTTCACGCCATCTGTGGGTTATCAGCGATCTCGGACGAGATTTATCATCAGTAAGGCAGAGGCACAGTTGACATTGTCACCCTATCACATGTGATTATCACAAAGTCTCGGCACAATATAAAACAGTGTCAATTTACGTGTAAGATCGTAAAACCGCTGAGATCACTTTGATTTAAATAGGTCTGTCCTGTCCTTAGATTGCGAACTTCATTATTCTGAGGTTGCGAATTGAAGCAGACAATAAAAAAAATAAGACTAGTGACGATAGATACGCACATCATTTTGAGCAAAGCAGCGTACCGCGTTTGCTCTTCGCCGCTAACGCAGACTGCGACGGAACAAGAGACCACACTAGACGTTTTCCATACGATTATGTGTCCGGCGCCGCATGTCGCATACCGCAGCGTTGTGCGTTACGATCGCGAGACCAAATCTTTACAGTTTATTTATTAGTGTGAAATAAAATTATGTTATTTTGGCACTGAATGACACGACATAGTTCGCCCGATTCTGTTGTAGAAGAAGCTTAGTCACTGTAGAGGATATTATAGACCCCAATCACACAAGAAGAAAGAAAACAGATTATTATGTCCACGTAACTAATCCGTGTATTATCTTCCGTTTGTTTGCTCATCGGATCCAATCAATTTTTCCGATAGAACTCATATTTTACGACCCGAGCCGTAAAATTAACAAACTGACTTTATATAATCTGTGGTGAAGTGCCAATCACGGCGCATGAACTCGTAAAACCGTAAAATAAACCATTTTAAATTAAAGACTGACTTCAAATTGCGAGAACTCAAGTTTGAATTACGATTTTGCATAAAACATCACTTTGGAATAATACTTTTGCTTGGGACTTGGTGTTCAGACATTTTGGAATAAAAGAGGTCCCCACCATGTCAAAACCTAATAAAATTGAATGCCTAATCAGCTAATTTATTGGCGGGTTTCTGCTCTATGTAGAGGTTTTAAAACAAAAGCATGTAAAAAGGTCACTGCCATGTCTTCTTCTTCTATACCTATATGGCCTCTGTCCGTCATTTCGACAGACAATTTTGCCAGTGTCAAGTGAAATTTTTGAAATAATATAAATCAAGTCATTCGGACACGAGTTTTGACATTTTTTGAAACGACACATAGCACTTTTATTTTAATAGTTTTTCTTGTGTTATTGTGAGTATTGTTGTTTAATTTTGGTGGAATTTTAACCAATAATACTTAGGTCGTAACATAAAGTGTGAGCCATTGGAATAAATGTGTGTAAAGTGGTTTTTCTCAATGTGAAAATTCGTGTTAGGTTTTGAAGAGAAAATCCACCATTTTCTTTTCAAAACAAACGACAGCCGACTTGACAAATGACTTGACTTGACTTATTTATTACAATTTTAACACTTGACATTGGCAAAATTGTCTGTCGAAATGACGGACACAGGCCATTATTGAAGAGAAGAAGAAGAAGATTTTCTCTTCAAAGCCTGAAAACGAATATTCACATTCAGAGAAATCACTTTACACACATTTATTCCAATGGCTCACACTTTATGTTACGACCTAATTATTATTGGTTAAAATTCCACCAAAATTAAACAACAATACAAAAAACTGACTAAACTCGAATCCACTGCTGTCAAAACCTAATAAATACCTGTCATTGATTTATCATTATCATCCACGTATCATATTAATTTAGTTAGGTTATTATTTAATAAATTAAATCATGGAAATCCGGGATACGAAGTAGCGCGAACCACCGTAAACTGAGCTCATAAACAGTAAATCCGCTTGCTTTTACGATAAAGTGCTCTAATATAACTTGAATATTTCGAGGAATATTACCATAAAGTTATGTTTTCCTAGTCGAACGGTGCTGACTGACTTTGGCCGTCACATCCTACAAGGAGATAAGACGTCGGTCATTGTAATATATAAAACTCTTTTGAAGCTGACAGAGCCTAAACTATAAGTCCTAGAGGTATGAAATTTGGAGGGTAGTATCCTTATGTAGTGTAGAGGTGCACTAAGAAAGGAATTTTGAAAAGTCGCACCCTAAAGGGTTTAGAACACGAGCAACGCCGCGGGCGACGGCTAGTTGTAATTATTTCGGTAGGCGTCACAGGTTGGTTCTTAATAGCTCTACCTTTCGTGCAGAGTCCGTCGTCTGAGTTTTGTTTTGTTGATCGAAACGCATATCGAGAAGCGACTTGCGAGATACTTTGTATGAAAATCCGATAAGCGCCTCTAGCGGGAGATTTGCAAACTATTTTCTCCATACAGAAACTGCGTGTTTCTCTATAGTCTCGCGTATCGCAAACCAACTTAACAAAACTTAGACTATTGGCTCAGTTTGACAGGCGTCATGGCTCAGTCGGTAGTAGCTCTGCCTTCCGTGCTGTGTGTGGGTCGTGGGTTCGATCCCCACCGAGAACAAACATTTGTGTGTTGTAAAACATAGATGTTGGTTCTGTGTCTGGGTGTTTCTATGTATTATAAGTATGTATTTACAAAAAAAATTGTATGTATTCTATCAGCCATCTAGTTTCCATCGTACAAGCTTTGCTTAGTTTGGGACTAGAAGGCGTTGTGATAAGTGTCCATGAATATAAAAAAAAAAAAAAAAAAAAAAAAAATCAGTTCTTGGTTCGATCCCCACTGCGAACACAAACATTTATATGAAGCAACGTTATTGTTTGCTCCATATCTGGGTTTATTCTATGTATAAGCATATAGAAAAAACAGTAGTTAGGTAGGTACATAAGTATTCTATCAGCAATATCAGCTTAGTTTTGGAGCTAGAGGGTGTTCTGTTAAATGTCCATTAATATTTATTTATTTTATTTTATTATTTATTTACCTGAGTGCGCCATGCCAAAAAATAAAATAACAGCCTGAAACTCTGATATTCTGAACCGTATATATTGATCCAGATCATCAAGTGGCTTACTCGATGTAGGTACAGATTGAGAAATATTTATATTTCAACCGATAAAAGCAGAATATAACTGTCGCCAGCCGTCCTCGGACGAGTTTGTTTATTTACTCGCAAAGCATTCATAAGTAAGAACTTATTCTCCAAAACCTACATGCTTTTCATTTTAGCTAAAACAACAGAGACGAGGCTCTCGACCTATCCGTTTCCTAAGAGCTCAAAAAACACAAAGCATAATCCAGTCAGTCGTTAAAAAGTCATAAAAAATATAATTTAACTCATTTTAACTCGTAAATTTTATGTTCAGTAATGACATTTATTTGGTCTCTACGTTGCGTTTCTGAGAATGTTGCAGTTTACAGAATAAATAATAAATTAACTGGGTTTCGGCTAATCTTTGAACCAAATTAGAGTCTTTACAACTTTATAATTAGTTTGCGAAATGTTTGGAAAATGTTTAACAATGTTTTTTTTAAACATGATGTTGCGGCATGTCCTATGTCCTTCCAAGAACATAATTGCACACATTTTTGACGTTTTCGTGAATGGCAATTTGGCTAGACAAGAAATTTTGTTGACAGTTCAATTCAGTTACTATAATTGATAGCTAATCGTACGACATTTGAAAATTTGATTTCTGAAAAAGATCTTTTTTTTGTCTCTTATATTTTGTTCGTACCTACTTATCACACTGCTTTAGTCTTTCAGTTTCTTTATATTACTAATCAATACTCATGTGAGTTTCACAGCAACCCCGTATTCTCATGTAAATGTGTCATTTTGCATCAGTTGAGAATGAGATTCTATGTTACCGTAACATTCTCAACTGTGTTTACAGAATTACTCAAACACTAGTGAGTTTATTGTAAATCGACCTCTCTAATATTATGAAACAATATAGTCTGTTATTTGAAACATACGTCTAATATTAAGAGAGAATTGTGGAAACATTATGACGTGTTTCGATTTGCGGGAAAGTTTTAAGACTGACTGCACTGCAATTATCTACTTGCTCAATTAACACCTATTAAAATACTGTATGCTAGTAATTCTGATGTGTAGGGTATTTCCAAAGAAGATGTAACCACTATGTTCTAAGAACTATCAGCTATCAGCTTGTTCCATTACTTTAATCATAAAAAGTTGAAAAAAAAAAAAAAAAAGAAGCGGGACTCCCATTCTACCAAAAGTTGTACTATAACCTACAAATCTCAGTTTTGTATCAAACGCATTTAAATTTTGCTGTCTAGTACATAAAGCAGTTGTAATAACAGTACTTTCATTGCAAAGTTCTAATAAATAACGTAGGTAAGTATGTTGGTAATAATTGTAATGTTACACGATTTACCACGTCTTAATTACTTTCAAACAAAGGCAGCTAAACCAACTATATATATTCTGTGGCAAAAAAAAACATTGATCCTTCAAAGTTTCTTCGTCCGGTATGAAGTTACCAGTGGCTTCAAAGAAAACCAATTTCAAACTGCTAGAATATCTTTTTAATGTGTCTCATTGAATAACCAATAATCATTCGGTGCTAGCTCGTAAACTTTGGCTCTAAAAAGTTTTGCACTCAATGTCGGAGCGGGAAAGGAGACTCGTAAATAAATCTAATGCGTTTGTTTTATGAGTTGCCAGTACTTTTTATAGTTTTTTAGTATTCGTAGGTGTTTCGTTTTGTAATAAGTTTCTTAAATAAAAGAGTATCACTAATAACTCTACTTCTTGGCTCTACTATCTATGGCTCTACCACTATGTCGTGATAATCGCGGGTGAAGGCCTCAGGCTTGTGTTACTTACCCTAACCTGAACAACATATTAGTTAAAAAAAAAGAGTCATGATGAAGTAAGAAAATGACGTAACAGCAACAGGTTGAAACAAACGCAAATCGGCAGTATAATTACAATTTATTAGTAAACTAATAAACTCGTTCTACAATAATAGGTTGGGGCTTATGCGTGACGATTGCATTGCAAATTGTAAGTTAAGTAGGTTTGTAACTTACAATTTATTTATCAATTACCTACTGGGCTTTAGTTGTTAACAGTAATTTTCTTAGAAGGTTATGCAGACTGGTTTTGACTTACTAGTAAAAATTTCCGGATACTGGCTTTAAAAATATGAAATATATCTTTTTAATATGTTTTAAAGGAGTGCCTACCTATTATATTTTAGGTGATTTCTAAAGGATATATTTAAGTATTTGAAAATGTAGGTAGGTACCTAAATAAGTACCTACATTAGTTCGTTTTGATTACAGGTACTACGCTAAAATAAAAGCACCTTAAAATAACGTCCTTTTTACTTTTTTTCGCAACAGTATCGACATTTGACAGGCGTCATGGCTCAGTCGGTAGTAGCTCTGCCTTCCGTGCTGTGGGTCGTGGGTTCGATCCCCACCTAGAACAAACATTTGTGTGTTGTAAACGTAGATGTTTGTTCTGTGTCTGGGTGTTTCTATGTATTATAAGTATGTATTTACAAAAAAAAAATGTATTTATGTATTCTATCAGCCATCTAGTTTCCATCGTACAAGCTTTGCTTAGTTTGGGACTAGAAGGCGTTGTGTTAAGTGTCCGTGAATATTTTTTTTGAATATTTATTTAGCGCATACATAATATATCGGGGACAGGCCAGTATCGGGTCAGGCCAGACTAACCCTTAGGTTCGACCCTGTAGGCCCAAACAACCTTGCTCATGATGTAAAAGGGTCACTGACCTAAGCTTTGATTCGATAGCCAGCGCTAGGTAGGTAGTAGGTACCCTAACCGCAGCCTAGATACAGACTATATCACAGGAAGCTTAATGTACGAAGAATATGAACACGCATCAGATTTTTTTGACGATTTTTTATTACCGATTTCATTATTTGAAATGCTTGCCCTTACAGCGCTAAGTCCAGCTATTTCATCGGCGCTTATTTATGCATAATATGTAGGTATACGTTAAAAAATATGCTTGTATTCATAGTAAAACCTATTAATTAAGCTGTAAAAATTTCCACACCCATCTAATCAAAGCCGTGTTCTTACGGACATCCGCTGGTAGCGTCGTTGGTAGGGTAATTATGTTTTCAACACACTTGCTCATAAAGTGGCTCTATGGTCACCGCAATTAGGCACATAATGACACCCATAATCAAACTGTGACTTTTTCATTCCTATAACTCACTAGTGAAAAAAAAATTTTATTGATTGAGTAGCTTTGTTACTAAAAAAGTTTTTATTCAAAAAAAAGATCGTGTTCAATAGAACAAATAAATGAATGTTCCCATTGCTTGCTCATTTCATGCAACTTCTTATTTAAATAGATAATTTTAACTCGTACGTGTTTAATAAATAAAACTTTCACTCAAATATAACTTTTGTTTTCTCTGTAATAAAAGAAAACTTTAAATTCCCCATTTTTTACGTGGCAGAATAGGTGCAAACCCTAAGCGCGGAAAATAAATAAAAAAAAAAACCTAATCCCTTTAGTCTGTGGCCGATCGCAATGCGCGCGCATAGGAAAACTGATTAATTTTTCCCGCCATAGCGAAACATTTTTCACAACTCGTTTTCACTGTTGAAATTATAGTATTTTATTCACAAGTGTGTTGAAAAACGTCGTATGATACACGTGTGTATTGATGATTACCGTCCTCGGCTCTCTTAAGACCCTCGCCTACGGCTCGGGTCTCAATGGCACCTCGGCGGTAATCACCAATGTACCACACTAGTACCATAATGTACTATAATATCATATAATAGCTAATGGCCAATTATTCGTTGGCAGAGTAACACACAGAACCGTATATTCCCGGTTAACCTTGTTCATGAACATTGACACTCGTGACTTTGTTGGAACACACGGCAACGACGGGGAAAGACACGCTCCACGGACACGAGCTTTGTCATTTTTTGAAACGACACAGCACTTTTATTTTAATAGTTTTTCTTGTGTTATTGTGAGTATTGTTGTTTAATTTTGGTGGAATTTTAACCAATAATACTTAGGTCGTAACATAAAGTGTGAGCCATTGGAATAAATGTGTGTAAAGTGGTTTTTCTGAATGTGAAAATTCGTGTTAGGTTTTGAAGAGAAAATACACCATTTTCTTTTCAAAACAAACGACAGCCGACTTGACAAATGACTTGACTTGACTTATATATTATTACAATTAATGTTGATACATTCGTTCTAGAGATCTCTATATTGTATATACAAAGTAAAGTTTTTCTTTTTATCAAAGTTAAGTTCGTGGTTCTATTTGCTTGTAGAAGGAAATCTTCGGAACTACTGGTCCGATTCTGAAAATTCTTTCGTTGATAGATAGCTGCATTATCCCTGACTGGCATATGCCTGGTTTTTATGTAATAAAACACGGTTTTCAGAGCGTAATCTCAATATTCCTAAAGCAAGTCGGAGAAACGATGTAGATCAGCTAGTTAGTGATAAGCGCCAAATTGGTCATAGCTGTTTGACTCGCTATAAAGTAAAAATAAAAACAAGACACTTCGTTTACACAGTTATTGGCACAGAGGTGGACTGGGGATATTATTTATAGGCAATAAAGTATTAAAAGTAAATCTGTTGAAGTATCTGTAGATTTTCCAAAAGATAAATGTAATTTGACAGGCGTCATAGCTCAGTTGGTAGTAGCTCTGCCTTCCGTGCTTTGGGTCGTGGGTTTGATCCCCACCAAGAACAAACATTTGTGTGTAGCAAACATAGTTGTTTGTCCTGTGTCTGGGTGTTATTATGTATTATAAGTATGTATTTACAAAAAAAAAGTATCTAAGTATTCTATCAGCAATCTAGTTCCCATAGTACAAGCTATGCTTAGTTTGGGACTAGAAAGCGTTGTGTTAAATGTCCATGAATATTTATTTATTATTTAATTTACTTACTACGACACATATATGTTTTAAAGTACCTAAGCTCGTATGAGTTAGTGGCCAACTCTTGTGACGGAGTTTTTAGGCCGCCTTAAGGCCTCAGTCATGGCGTAACGACTGCTAGAACCGGGACCAACAGCTTAACGTGCTTTCCGAAGCACGGAAGCGCTCAGATGTAAATGCCACTAGCGGTCACCCATCCAAATACTGACCGCGCAGAACGTTGCTTAAGTTAGATAATCAGTGAAGATTGTATAAGCGAGCTACGCCACGAGCGGTTCAATATCTATATGTTTTACCTAACTACTTTTTAGTAAAAATAATAAAAGAAATTGAAAAAAAAAAACATGAACCGTATTATACAAAATACGTTCCATCATCAAACAACGTTGTAAAATCCGTCATAGATGGACTGGGAGTTAAGTTAAAACAGTTAAAATAAGATTCTATAATACGGCCTCTTAACAAATGGTAAAATGGAAATGCTATAAATGGAATTAGTAAGTAGTTAACGTAGTTTTATTACTTTTCATATAACTTGTAAGAAGTACCAATATTACTTCTGTAATAAAACGAACACGTGTAACAATATTTATTTAGTTGATGTTGGGTTTATGATTCGTAAAAATATGTTTTCACTCGATTATCTTTTTTATTTATTAATTATATAAGTAATTATGATGGGTATGAGCTTTGATAAATACTGAGTAATAATTACATTAAGATAATTGGTAAATTTTTATATGATTATGTTAAATTGTTAGGTAGGTAACTTATGAACTATATTAATCAAAAGTAGCTTAACATGAAATTGTTAAGCTATTTTTGATATAATTTCTATTTACATTGTTATAAATACTTAACGGTAGTATTTATTGATCAACTTGAATACTTTTGTATTAACTTTCAGCTGCGCTTAGAATTAATTACCTTCACAACTTTATTAACCAAAAGTAGCTTAACAATTTCAACATTATCTGTCTACCAATTTTGGGGCTTGTTAGTTTGCGCAAAAATAAAAAACTAATATCAAATTACTGTACCTAAATAGTATAAAAGCTAGGCAGGATACTTACAAAACTATTAATTAAATAAGTCTCGATTTCATTGCATCCTTGAAGGCATTGCAACATTGTAGGTTTAATAGTACTACTACAACAACTTATTTATATTGGTCACCGTTTAAAGAGTATAAAGTCAGGAATTCACGACATCTAACCCTGTAGGCCGTGGTTGTAAAATTTTAATATGTTCTATACATGATAATAATTAAATTGAATAGGTTAAGGATGTTATTGCAAAAGTTCCCAATCTATGGTATTTTATTATAAAACAAAAATGGTTAAACACTTGTAAAATATAAAATATTAATATCGTACTTAAGAAGATAAAGATTAATTATTTATACGAATTACTGAATAGTCTATCATTGCAACTACAACAATCAAGTAACAATTAATAAACAATTTTTAATAATTACTTATCGCGTGTCACGTTTACCTTCAAATCTACCTAGAAATTCTAAAAGTGGATTTATATCGATTAGTGCTGTTTCGACCACTTTGACAATCTTGTCTAGAATATGGTACAATTAAACATGCATAGACTCAGTTGTATAAAATTTATATATTTTTCTAATAACCATCATTATCACTCAGCTCTTACTTATCCCACTTTAGATCGACTATTTCTTTCTCTCTTCCCATCACACACATATAGTGTATTATAATATGTAAATATTTAATACGTTTTATAATAATCCATCACCATAGCAATTCATTTTACGATCTTCATCAGTGATTATGGTGTCTTACCTACTTACTGCAGTCAATGAATTTGGTAAGAAAATAAGAAATGTAAGTAAAGATCGTCAAATCCGCCCCTGCAATGCCTCAAGACTGGTTTGCAACATTGTTGCGAGAGCACATTTGTTTTATTGGTTTTTTATCCGGTCAACTGTAAGCCGGTCTATAGTGACGTCGGCGAGTATTGACCACTGACATTTTACTTCAAAGAATAGTCCAATTATATCGTACACACCAAATCAAATGCTTGGACTCTTTTTTTGGGAATCATTTAAAATCCTAAAGGGGTCATACTACTACATTTAAACCGCCCTGGAATTTTTCGACGATAAATCTTTAACCTTCTCAATCCATCGACTTCCTACAACCTTCACAAAGTAATAACTCTGTGATTGTAGACTAGTACACTACTTATCTTTATTCTGCGCTCGTATCGTACGCCAATAATCGCGACATTGACTACATTAGCATGATGCAATCGAGGTAAAAACTGCGCTTGTAGTAACTAAGGAGTAAAGACGACGAGCTACTGTTAGGCCTTTTAAGTAACTGATCATCTGAAAGCAATTTGTCATTCAAAGGCCTACTTTTGAATAAGAATTCACCACTTATTTTATTGCGCTTATTTAATGCACACTATAAAAATATATCTATTACTTCGAAGATTTGAGTTTATATTTTTATTTAATAGGCTGTCTTTATAGCAATGATGCAACTATTCACTTTGCACTTGATAACGTCAGTCTTATAAGAAACAAACGCTTTGCCGACAGCTGCACGCCGCCGGCAAGAAATTGCTCTCTCTGGTTGCTCTCATAAATGTAGGTAAAGCAAATAATTTATGAAATAGGCTCATTATTGTAATCCATGATTGATCTCTTGGTATTCGAAATTCTCGAGTATGTTATGCACGACCAAATTCAAATGTTACGCTGAGCCCCCACAGTTTATGACCAATATAAATTAATACTAATAGATTATTAAAACTGAATAAAAAATAAAACAGATTACTGACTAAATCAATACGACACCCGAGACTTCCTTTCAGATCTTTTGGTATCTACTGTTCATTTTGCATGTGGCAGAACACGATGCCATAAGGTGGCTCTCGAAATTTATGACAATCTGACAGGGTCAGGGTCCAGCATGACTTATTGGATCGATCGAATTGAGAATTGGGTCCATGAAGATTGCTTGAGGATATATTTATAAAGTAAATTGAAAAATTGATTTGAGTGTGCAGCTACTTTTGATTCGCAATTGCAAGGTTCTCGGATGTATTTAAATAGGTAGTTGTATTGAAATGTATAATGGTAAATGATTACCTACAATAGTGGTGCAATTAAATACATTCTATTTTGTAATTAATTGTTCTGTAATTTTCTTGTCTAATAGAGCCAAACCAACGTAACATTTTATGCGCTTACAAATTAACCTGAAGGAAGAGTTGACAATTGACTGATACGGGGTGTTTAAAAGGCATTCTTGTGTTCCTTCCCTCGGTAGGTATCGAGTAAGGGTATCAAATTTATTTTCAAGATCATTTAGAATTATTTTTGTAAAATGATATCCTCTCTGTTACAACCTTAGGACTTGATGGATTAGTGAACCTGCAGCTATAGTCAGCTCTGTATTGACCATACCACTTGTCTATAGATAAATTTGATTTGGCTGAGATGATCTAAGTCTTGCCCAGTACAAGGGCAACAGACTGGCAAAACTCTCGAACTAGACTCGTACTTTTGAAAAACGAACAATGTATGAAACGGAGGTTAAAATTTGATTGGTTTGGTTGATTTGGAGTTGGTAAGTCAAATTGCAACAAGTTATCTTTTATAACTTTAAAACACTCCGACCACGAAAATCTTGTTAAATCCTCTTCATCATTAGACCTTAGAGGCTGATGGGTATCCCCATTACTTGAAAAGGGCTTCGTGTGTTTTTAACAAATATGGCTAAGATAGAACCACTTCAGATAAATCTTCGTTCTTGAAAAAAAAAACTGTATTAAAATTGAAGCCCTACTTCGAGAGCTACGAGGGCACAGACAGATAGACATACAACGCCGTCAAACTTATAAGACTCCTTTAGTTTTTTGGTCGCGGGTTATTAAGTGACAGAGTAGCACGTTTCCTTTAGAAACCAGACAAACTAGTCGAAGTTTTCTTGATATCCAATGCCATTTAATTATGTAGCGAAACGTCTTCGTGTGATAATTGTTGTCTTAATTACTAACCTAATCAAAGTTGCTCATAGTTTTTTACCAACAATGTCCATAATTATATGTAGATATTTAATTTCTAGACTGAGTCGGGTATAATTGGACTTGAGCCAAGATTATTATCTAAGCAGATACTACATGATCACTTGATCAAATTGACATTAAAGTTCAAACACGTTATTTTAATCTTGATTGCAGTCGATTTTGACTGTCTCGTTTGTCACTTATGCTTCTCACAATTAAGATCCAAGTTCCGACAAATCTTTTTCTAATATTTATTTGAGCGGTTAACGGTATTTATTTGACTTTAATATGTGAAGTTATTATTTTGAATAGTCTGATAATACAACATAGGTAATAGAATAAAAAAAAAGTTTTTGAGTGTGGGCCTTACTCGGAGCTTTTAAATAATCATCTTTGAAGATACAACATCACACCGAAACGTACAAATGTATATCGTACCCAACTGATAATTTTTTTGTCTCATTTCAGCCGGCGCAAGATCCCACCGAGCCTTCAACGGCAGCCCCGGGACGGAGTGCTGGTGACCCCAAGGCGCCTGAAGGACCCTAGGCTTGAGGTGCACGTGGGACTAGCTGTCTGCCGGATCTCTCAGCGTCTGTGGGACTCCTAGTGAATTCTGGACTACACCGCGTAGTGATTAGATCTGTATAGTTTCAAGACATCGGGGATTTTCCGTTGCACAGTTCATTTGTGTTTTTGTGTAGTTTTGGTGCATGTTACGGGCCTACAAGCATTATCTTGTAGTATAATCTAAGACTGAGCGCAGATTCAGTGAATAAACGAGATCAAAACAGCCGAGTCACTGTCATTCGCCTTCCTAAAAGAGTGACGTAGATCATGCTCATGGTTTCTTCACTAAGTCTGCGGTAGTCATTAATTTCAGAACTAAACTTACTTAACTAAGGATAAAATTTATTCTAATATTCGAACTACTACTGCAGGCGTAGCATGAAGGTAAAGATGAGTAGGTATAAATTATTGTAGTAAGTCTCTAAATGTCCCATCCATTGGATCCATCCAACTTTTACTGAATGTTAATCTGCTTATTCAAATTCGTTGTTGCATAAAAACAGCGTCACTTCCATAAGCTGCATTGATCTCATGGGAGTTGTGGATGATATTATCTGCTAGCAAATTTTTTACAACGTTGTATCCCACTAAGTTCCAAAACCTTGTTGTGACTTTACGTACGTTCGACCTGCAGTCCCGATGTCAGAGTATTTAGATGTGGGTACTCACTATTGGATAGCTAGTTGAGGCTATCGATCGCGTTACGATTACTCCCTTATATAAAAGCTGTATAACGCAGGCGTCATCGGGCGGGGCCTGGTACCGCCCACGAGTACCCTGAGTTTCTATGCTTACTTAAGTTTTTACACACTTGGTCATAAAACATCTTGATTTCGACGTGCGTTGGCTTCGCAGTACTGTCACGTTGTTTTTCTCTATCTTAGACAAAAAACAATTAATATAATGGGAAAGGTATGCAAACAGACGGATCGAGTAGGTGTCAATGGGTTGAAACTAAGTATTTTAGGAAAACCAATTCGGTCAGATGAGCTTAAATAAGTACCTAGTTTATTATCTGGCCATTTCTTCTCCGCTTGTAGGTATACGTGACAGCAACTCCTTATTGAAGTAAAAGTAACTAGTTAGAATACTACACAAATACAAAAATTGGGCATTTCATTCATGGTTGCTAAGTGGAAAATTTCATATTACAATTTGCGGTTGCATAATTAGAATTTATTTTGATAGAAAGTCTTTCCGATATTTACACCACACCCCATATCCTTATTGACTTTTTAGGAAAGAGAAGAGCATACTCGCCAGTTTAAAGAACTATTTAAAACTAACATGTGTATATTTGTGAGTTTAACGCCATGTAAGCCAGGACAACGGTCAACCTTAACGAATATGTATAACGTCAAACTAAACAGCTATTTAATATAACAGCAAGTTCTACTAAAACTAATAATTTGCAATTTAGAAGCTGCGAAGGCAAAAGTAGCTTAACAATTTACATGATTAAGTGAACAAATACATTGTGAATTTGGGTCTTACCACGACGAAGGTTGTAAAAGTACTAACGTCATGTTCTGTTCGGTTTTCTGTTTTCTAAATCTAAAATTATTACAAATAAATTTAAATAAATGGTTTCGCTTAGGAGCGATTCCATAAAGTTATAACTACTTTGAAACGATTTAATAAATAAAACATTGGTAAGTACTTATGTTCAATTCATTCCATCCGTTTGTATTGTAAAAAAATATGTTAAGGACTGTCGAAATTTATTATTGTGATATTATTAGAATTTCAAGAATGGATTTTCTGATCTCAAATTTAGTTTTTGGTTAATTCGGATAAATTTAAATTTAGGGTTTTCTAAGTACTAATGTTTTGTTAATTTCCAACTTTTAAATACCTACTTAGTAATAGTAAATATCTATTCAGGTATGTACTCGTAGTAAGTACCTACTCTGATTTATTCATTGTCTAGTCAAGAGACAGCAATGTTGAAAATTGTTCAGTTTATTTAGATAACATTGACTTACCCAGTGAATTTTTAAATTTTCTAAAGTCATTCATACTTGAAAACTACTTCAATTACGTACTTTTGATAATGAATTAAAATGATATAGAAATGAACTACTTCCCTTAAATAAGTATTTTCTCCAATAAACTTATGTAAATAAATTATCGTCCACACAATATACTTAATACGTCCGAAAACAAGGCCACCCATCAAATCACTATAACTAATATTTTCAAATGTATTAACATATTATTACATTCTTAAAGTAATCCTAAATTTAAGATCAGCGACAACCTTAAAGTAGTTTACCAAATATCCATTTTATGTGTAATTTTTGAGTGCAATAACTTAGTCTACAAACATCACAAAATAAAATAGTTTCCTAAGTATTTAACTGTTTATTTTCATTATTCAAAAGTAAAAACTACTATTATACAGCCTGTATATGTATGGGTACAGTGTAAAATTTAAGCAGCACTATTTTTTACACTGTATAAATTACTAGCAACGCACGCCCGTGCATTCTACCACTCATTAACTAAAATCCAGTTACATTTTGTACATAATATGTATTTCTTTATTATTGTGTACATAAAATAGAAAGTAGACGAGCAATGGATATAAAGTAGTCATACTCCTAAAACGGTACGCAGAGCTTCGATAATCGAAGTAGTTACCTTACTTAAAAAAGTCCGACATTTTCAACGTCTTTGGTAGCAATTTAAGAACTGAAATATTTTTTTTCTACTAGGTAAGGTGTTTAGTATAGTTGTATATTGTGAATGGATCCTAGTAATTCATAAGATCTTTTTTATCTTAGTCGTAAGTTAAATTTTAAATGTCATTATTTATGTTTATTTTTATATTAACATTAATGTTAAACTTATAATAATCCGTCACCGCCCATCGATTCGAGGCATCACATTGTTTTTGTGATAATTATTATTAAGTATTACAATAAAAATTACATACCATACAAGTAGGTTGGTATGTATCGAGGTACTCTTGTCCAATTTGTCCATTTATGATATTAAAATTTGTAGGAACAAATTAAATTTTATAAAACTAATGCATGAATGTATAAAGCCAAAGTTTTTAATGTCTAGCTGCTTTTCTTTGATGAAGTATAAAAATATAATTAAGTACCTAGTTAACATATTAATTATTAAATATTGCCGACCATTCTGTTCATCATACAACTTATTAACTTGTTATTTGGTATGTACTTTTTTCAATCAATAACAAGGACTGTAATTGTATAGCTATTTATGAAACTTTATGGTGTCAAGCCATTTTGCAGGTAATTCTATGCAACACAGGGTGGCTACAATTTGATAATTAATTATGCCCTTTAATTGTTACAAAATCAAAAAAATTGCATCCCTCCAGTGAGTAAAATTTACATTTCTCTTTCATAAATTCGAAGCTAGGATTTAACTAATAAGAGTCAAAATCATTAATCTTAAATGACAGTCCATCACATTAAAATAGATTTATTTTTAAAATTAACTTTTTAAGTAGGTTAAGATCTTATATAAAATTCTGTTTTGGTTTTGCACACTTAAAATGTGTAGGTACCTAAGTAATTTATTATTTTTAACAGCATCTCTATTTGCTGACGATCATTTTTCTGAACTATTCATAATAGTACATTATGGTACTAGTGTGGTACATTGGTGATTACCGCCGAGGTGCCATTGAGACCCGAGCCGTAGGCGAGGGTCTTAAGAAAGCCGAGAACGGTAATCACCAATACACACGTGTATCATACGACGTTTTTCAACACACTTGTGAATAAAATAACAATAAAATAACTATAATTTCAACAGTGAAAACGCGTTGTGAAAAATGTTTCGCTATGGCGGGAAAAATTAATCAGTTTTCCTATGCGCGCGCATTGCGATCGGCCACAGACTAAAGGGATGAGGTTTTTTTTTATTTATTTTCCGCGCTTAGGGCTTGCGCCTATTCTGCCACGTAAAAAATGGGGAATTTAAAGTTTTCTTTTATTACAGAGAAAACAAAAGTTATATTTGAGTGAAAGTTTTATTTATTAAACACGTACGAGTTAAAATTATCTATTTAAATAAGAAGTTGCATGAAATGAGCAAGCAATAGGAACATTCATTTATTTGTTCTATTGAACACGATCTTTTTTTTGAATAAAAACTTTTTAAGTAACAAAGCTACTCAACCAATAAAATTTAAAAAAAAAATCTATAACTCACTAGTGAGTTAGCAATGAAAAAGTCACAGTTTGATTATGGGTATCATTATGTGCCTAATTGCGGTGACCATAGAGCCACTTTATGAGCAAGTGTGTTGAAAAATATAGTTATCATGGTTTAAAATGTAGCACTATTAAAAACGCATTGGCATTCATAAGAGCCCGTAGTCTTGAGTTTTGTTTTGTGGATCGAAACGCATATCGAGAAGCGACTTGCGAGATATTTTGTATGAAAACCCGAAAAGCGTCTCTAGCGGGAGATTTGCATTTTTTTTCCATACAAAAACTGCGAGTTTCTCGATTCTCGCTTGTCGCAAATCAATGTAACGTAACTCAGACTACAGGCTAAGTAGATACACAGTGGTAGTTAATTATAAACAATGAATGGCAGCTGAATAAATTAAGCATCTGATTTAAATTGTCAATGCATTGGAAAGTGATAGCATTTTAACCAGGTTGTAAAAGGAAAATGGGCAAAAATGTATAGAATCTGGTCCAAAATAAACCAAAATATTTCCATCACTAACGAGACTCCTAATACCTACTCTACCACTGAATATTCAATGGTAGTTTGTTAGTGGCCACAATCAAACCTTTTTCGGATATAAGTAAACGGTTTTAGAATCTAACATAAACTAGTTATTCATTGATTGAATATTGCACCAAATATGTTAAAGCTGGTGCGTTAATCATAAGTTGGTGAGCAAAATGTTTGAAAGTTCTATTCAAATGTAAAAGTGATATTTTAAACTATTTCTTGTCAAATAAACGATTCCCTTTATCGTTCTCAATGTTTATTTATATTGGTACCTTTCTTAAAACAGATGGCTGACCGCTAACGCTTGTATGTTTGGGCTTCACTTTAATGGGACATCCTATTAGATACCTACCTACCTACCTACGTACCCTTGTATTCCTACTAATATTATAAATGTCCAAGTTTAGGTGTTTGTATGTTTGTACCAACTGAATCTTGAGAGTGAGTGGCACGAACAATCTTTACTAGTTATCAAACTAGAACATGAAACATAGCTGCGCAGAGTATACAGCGACATCTAGGGAAGACGGTACAAAGGAAGATGGTCTTTGTATTAGCTTAGTTACCTGGAACTGGCGTTTACTCCCACCAGGTATAGCAAACAGTATACATCTTAGTTCAAAACGTATCACACAGATGGCAGCTGTAGTCTTGTTAACTTAGTTCTAGACGATTCAGATAGATGTCACTGTTAAAGAATGCAAAGGTAGCACCTGGTTTTAAATACAGATGGCGTTTACATCAAATAATTTTCCGTCAATGTCATGTTACTGTAATGTCATTGTTCTACTAACAGAACATTGAAATTTACGACAAAAGTCATAACAAACTCAAACTAAAAAAAAAAACTCCCAAACAGAAATTGAGCAGTGTTTTACTTTTATTCTATTAATCCTTGTAAATTAGTCGAATTATGGTTTGAATTAGGGCCCCAGAAATTGAACTGATAAAGGTTTTGACACTAATATTCTGTGCTCTTGTTGAATATTTCGTCCTATTCCTGTACGAAGAACTTTATCGCTTTGAGGTTATGTTAAAATCTCTGGCACTCTGAAGACTAAAAAATGACGAAAGAAAACGTCCAAGAAACTATAGCAAAGTACGAGCACTTCATCAATGATGTTCTCAAAGAAGACTTACGGGTATTAGAACAGCGATTGATACAGATAAATGCTGAAGTGTCCGACCTTACCCAACAAAGACATGCATTGAAGGTGATCACCGACAAGAAAGTTCACCCTGACGGCTTTAAAACACAAGTAAACATAGGCTGCAACTTTTTCATGGAGGCTTCAGTCCCAGACACCTCTAATTTACTTATAAACATTGGCTTAAACCACTTCTTGGAGTTCTCTTCAGAAGAGGCCGGTAAATACCTCGATGTGAGAATAAAGGCGTTTGAGAAAAAAGCTGAAGAGTTGCATAGTAAGGCAGCGGAGACCAAGGCCCATATAAAACTGATGCTTTTTAATTTGGGAGAACTTTACGGAGTAACAACTAGTTGATGTGGTGGAAAGTTCTGGAAGGTATTTTTTTTTTTCATACACTTTTTTTATATCAACATTACATTGTCTTCAACAGTACCAAGAATTACTGGTACTGCATGCCATATGTATACCTACCTACCATCCAATACATGGTGCTACTACCACCAACCGAGTTGTGAGAGCCGCTCAGTAGTTAATATTCCTGTTACAAAACAATCTAAAAGGTATTTCCTGTTAGTCAACTTTGTCAGTTTCCTAATTTTATTTTTTCTCAATTTCAGGACTGATCTACAAAGTTCCAGGCAAGATAAGACAATCTTCATATTAATGAAATGTAAATGGTAATCTGTGAGAGTAAAGTAAGTGTATTTTGATTACAAATTACACATGTAACTACCATCTACCCGAAACAGTGAAACTACTACTTTTAGTTAGAACTAGGTATGCTAAAATAATAGAATACTTAGCGGACGGACAAACTTAGCAGCGCCATCTAGTTCTGATTTAAGCAACATGAGCATAGAACCTTTTCTAACTAAATAAGTACTGCATATTGGTTAAGTACATAAAAATAATTATTTTATTTCTGGAATGATACTGACTGTACCTTGTCATGTTGTAAATAAATGGTTCATTGTATATTTTAAATTCCTTGTATTTTATTCTACTTCTATACTATTCCAGGATTCAGTGAAAAATGCTTAGACCGTATTTGAAGTTGGACATGGTTGAATGAATGGAGAAATGAATGAGTGAGTAAGTATTGAATGATTTGTATGATTATGCCCTTGTGTATGATGCCAACAGTTCTGAAGATATAAAATTACTGAAATTTATTTATGAAAAGTTGCGGGTCAAAATGATATTTATTTATGCTGAACCTTCTGCACATGACATTGTTTGCGATTTTTCATAAATAAGTTAAGTGATTTTATATCTTTAGAAATATTGATGTGTACTCACGAGCGAGCAGTTGATTGACACTAAGACTTGTCATGTCTCCTTGTCTGATATTTGATACAGAGTCATACATACACCAGGGTAGAATGACGGATATCAACTATTGACGAGAATTTTATCTTGTGAGAATCAATGATCTAGGTAGGTACTTTACCTTACTTTGATCTAGGTAGGTACTAGTAATATTTTATTCTGTACGTAAAAATATAATATTTTTATTTTTAGGCTAATTCGTAGACAAGTAGATAGGAAGCAGGAAAGTCACTTCAGTCTACCCTTCTGTCTAGATTTCAAGTCCACATCAAACATAATAAGTAGGTACGATCAGCAAGTCAAGTGCCCAATAAAAATTCAATTGCTTAGGTCTTAGAATCAGCTGAAATCTACACTAGGGGTGAATTAGGGGTTAATTTGAATATATAATTTTGGTCTCAAGATCCAGAGGGAGTTATTACCCTGTAAGAATATATTAGCATTTTTATTACGTTGATACTTCGGGGTTGATTAGTATGAATTCTCTCTTCATTTATGTATCCATTGCTGCACGCATTTGCACAGTGGTACAAAATCGGCCATTTTTTTACACTCTTTTTTTACACATTTTTTGCACAGTGGTACAAAATGATAATGTATGAGGGATATTGGAACTGGTAAGGCATAGTAAATGAAATACCACAATCAAATAAAAGCTTAGCTTTATTACTTTATATCCACGAAGAAACATCCCTTACCGGTATCAACAAGTCTCTGATGTCTGCTAGTTGAGATACAATTCATGTTTCACCGTTCTTACAATCGGATAATTTTGAAATTTTGACCAACAAATTTTAGAATTGCCAATTTTTATCAATATACCAACGCAATTTGCAACAATCCAACGACCGGAGTCGAAGGATTTAATTTAGAGGTTCAATTTGTTTGAATCCACAATAACTCCACTTAACATGCCTAATACACCAAACAGTGGTTTAGTTTCTAAACATTCACGGACAAAGACACACGCTCGTAAAATATAAGCATTATGACAATGTGATATTATATTAATGTATAAGTATTGTTGTATTAATAACCGTAATAATTAATGCGTAGTTAGGTTAGTGTAGGGTATGATTTGTCTGGAGGCTCACAGATTACAATAGTGACCCGCTTGACGCCATTCTAAGACAAATACCGTGGAAACGCTTACATTTTCACTTTTCACCTTAAATTGTTTTTTTTTTAATTTATATTTTTACATCCAGAACCATATAAACATCTTTTGAGTTATTATAATATTTACCTATATAAACGAGGGCCGCACCGCCGCTCCGCTTTTTATTTACAAATGGTTAATGCTCCTAAACGTTTTATATCCAACGCTATTCTTAAAATTAAATACAAAAAACGTATGACATTCTAATTTCACCCAAATTCCATTTTGTCATAGCTATAATTTATGAATTTTGACCATTACACCAACTTTAGAAATATTCAATACAAAAATACTTTTTTTGAATAAATTTTTTACCCGACTCATTTTATATCGTCGGCGCGGAGTGGGGCGGCGGAGTGGCCACCACAAAAGAAAAGCTTTGAGCCTCGTAACCTTAACATCATGAAATTTGTACTAAATATATCAAAACCAGCGGACGCGGCGCCATTATCACTTAGCCGAAATGCGAGGATACCGAAACGATGCCTAAATACTAGTCAAATTACTGCTCGTGCGAGTTTCTATCCACGCAGCGGCTGCTAGGGGCACAGTGGTGCCGCTTTGTCGCGTCGTCGACAAAAACTCGCGCGCCACTTACTAAAATAATTTCGATTTTTTAAATTTTGTCACTAATTTTTATCACCGGCATCCGCGTCCGCTCGCTGTAGTTTACAAATATATCATACCGAAAGTACGCCACACATGGACTGCGGCTCACTAAAACTTAAATTAAACAATTTTTGTCACGAACACACAAGAACAAAATGAACGTGTATCGCTGTAACGATTGAAGACCACAAGGATATTGAAAATAGAGACGTGCTTAATTTTGCAGTCTCTACTCCGAGTACAAAATTACTTACGAACGCTCCACATAATCCAAATACATAATTTTGTGAAAGTTGTATGTATAATAACACACTGGGGCGTTCCGGCTTATCTTACTTAATTATTATCGATAAGCATCGGCAGTATTTTGTTTGAAGACATCCTAATAGTGTTTCCGTGCTCATTTTTGTCCATTTAACAGATATAATATAAGTATAAGAATGACACTTATTTCATTACTACCTAATTTTTCGAATTTCCCTTAATTTGAGTTTTCTCATATAGAAAAGTTGATACAGCTATTTGGTATACCTAAATGTCATCTAACTTCCAAAAATGAAATGCTACATACAATAGAGTCTATTACAATTTCGAAAATTTAGGAACCATAATACCCAAACGTTGAACCGAATACATTCTACATACATATTGTTTTATTTTATTATAATTTTGAAAAATAATTACTTACATATTTCTTTTTGTTAATCCAAAGATTTCGTAGACGGATTCGAAAATACTAAAAATGTTAAAGCAAAATCTTTAGAGAACATTTTTGGAACAGAAGTGAACTATCACTAGCTAAACATAACATTATAATTATAGAAGAGAGGTTAGCCGAAACAGGGCAATTACTACATTCTACATACATATTAATCAATAGACACAAACATCAGCTTCTAAACACCGAATTTTGTACTTTTTCTGTGGGATAGCCCCCATGATCACTGTGGACTTATTTATTTCGATGTTTTAAAATTGAGTCTTATTAATTTAGTAAAATTGTCAACCGATAACAATAATGATACATCGAATAAACTTTATAATCGGCATGATCGCGTAATATTATATCCATTGTGGTCTTGTAGCGGCTGTAGCACAGTGAATCACTCAAGTAAAAATCCGGACAAAATACAAAATAATGTCTTAACTTTACAAATCGCCAAAAAATATTATATAAGGTCTAAAACATGAAACGGCTCCAAGTATCTGCAAATTACGGCATGTCGGTTGAATGCTGTTGATGGAAAATCAATACATTTTCTATTGTAATATGTGTTGTGTAGCCTGCACTAATACTAGATAATGAAGTAATCTATAAAGAGATCGGAATAACGAATTCATTACTTACTAATACAATAAATAGTTAATGAATTGCCAGTTTAGAGCTAAAAAGTACACTAATTAAAAAGTGTACGCATTAAGATAAATATTACAGTGACTACATTTCTTAACAATCTAAGTGACTCGTCTCTAGCTAGCCATTGCAGTTATTGTAATCAATTCCATTTCAATTCGCGGTGTTGCCCGTCACTGGCTAGAGACAAGAATTACTTATGTACAAGAACATTCTTCTTAGCTCTAAATTGCCACTGCATATGGTACGGAAAAACAAATAACGCTTAACAGAATAAGAGTAACGTAACATGGAACGATGCTCGATCTCGAATAAGCCTTGCGGCGACTGCGTGGCGCTTGTGCCTGCAAATCGACGTAATAGTGGAAACTTAAACCGGTCTATTGCTGTGAAAGATTGGCTGGTTGTGGAAGGGTGTGTCCGTCTTCAGAAGCATTCAAATCTCAACTAACAAACCGACAACGCTCTGACTTGCGAAATTGTGAAGTTGTGATCATCTTATCGGTAGTGGTTGACTTTGAAGCTATTCCGAAAACGTCCGGGATAATAAAATTTAGAACAAAAAACTGGATATCGAAACGGGAAGGGGAGGCTGCGTGTATGTTCTATGTGTCGATGTCTTAAAAGTGTTCGTATCTCTCTAACTCCTAACCTGGTAGCACACCAGTCGACGCCTGGTCCATCCTAAACTGAGATACCCCTTAATTATCGTAATAGTTAAAATGGTTACAAATGAAACGATAACAAACCTGTAATATTAAATGAAAACTGCTTACACTTGCTTAGCTAAACCTGCCGCCGGCCCTGCGCGGTTACGAACGATAAACTCAGGATGGAATAACTTTTTACAATTCTGCAAATAATCTTCAATATTTCCAGTTTTATTGTTTTCTTAATTAAATATTGTTATCGCTAAGATAGGGTTTAGTCATTTCTTCTGTATTAAAACTATCATTAGGTATAGTTATTATGTACACATTGCTATTACATCTCTGTACAAACTATCTATCTTATCGTAGTATAATCTATTATGAAGCATAACTTATAATTTATTGTGTTCTGTCGAACTGAGGATGCAAACTGAAAGTGTTTCCGCGTTGCTGGGACGACGGCCGGTATCTACTTGATATAACAAATACACCGAGATATGCGAATTAACCTGAGCTTGCTTCACAACGGTGTCAACGCTAGTTGCGTCTTGCGTCTCTACATTCCTAAGCACGTTACTTTTGAAACCATTTTGCTCGTTTTCTGTTATTTCTCGTCAGAAAGCAAGCCTCGGGTGCCGCGCTACGTATAACTACGAATGAAACTAATTATTTTTCTATAGTTTAATAGTAAAGTGTGTATGTATACTGTTGTAGTTCGTATCGATCGAACTGCGATGCGTGTGCATGGGCGGCGGACGCGCGGGCGCTGCGCGTAGACTTCGGGTGTGCGACAGTTTCTATTGAGGGCCCGTTTTTGAATAATTTCATATTTATTTTCATGTAAAAATTCAACATTTTTGAAGGCACTTCTATTCGGACAAGGTGGCCCCGTGCGTTTTTGTGTAACCTGATACCAAAGTAGAAAGACTGCAATTTTTGGAATGATTTTTTTGGGTTTTGGGTTATTGATATAATGTTGCCTTCGGTGCTATTGTTCAAAACGGTTTGGATATGGTCGAAATGTCTATGAGGTTGAGAATCACCGCGAAGCGCCCGCGTGCGGAGCAAACGACACTAGTGGGACTAACTTCGAAAACTGTGGCCAGAGTCAAATAACAAATAAATCTATTTATTCTCAGAAAAGTAAACCAAATACTGTTGTATTTTTGTTGTCTGTAATTACTGTGTTTAAAAACGAATTCATCACTGAACTAAAGTCTTAATTACTGATTGAGTAGTGTGTCGCTCCGCTCTCGCGATGTTGTTTTCTTGAAAGGCCCACGCAAAAATTTTAAATATATAACTAACAAATAAAGTTAATCCTAATCCGGGCGGGGTTCCGCTTATTCCGGAATCATAAACTGAAACGCGATCCGAACGCTGCCGAAATATTGTAAATACAACGAAGGATGTTCACATTAACTAGAACTAAGGATGTGTAATATATTTTGAATTTTGTGACTGTCTTATCTTATTCTATTGAAATATCTCATCTGCAAGAACAGAAAACCGGTTGTCGTATAAAAATAATCTATTAATTATTATTATTTGTTTGTGGATCGAAAAATAACCCTGCTCTATTGTACTAACGACTATGGTTAACTTTAATCAATTACTCTTAAAATAAGTAGGTGTGACGAGGTAAAGGTTGACAATTTTCGGCTGCCGAAGCGAGCCAACAACACAAGCATTACGGGAACAACTTAACTGAAACATGCTCTAAAGGATAAGGAAACAAGGATAAAATAAAAATAAAAAAACAGCAAAACGTTCAAAACTTAAGCAGTTAAATATATTAATCGTTTTTTTCCTTAAATAATAAATCCATAAATGATTTTAAGATATACACAACTATAAAAACCATTTAAAGATAATACTTAATAATAATATAATAATAATTATATATAGCCAAATATATTATGTGCAGAAATAAAATTCTAGGTGACTTAAAATTTCTCTTACTCGTATAACCTAATGAATTTCCTAGTAGAGTGATTGCGACGCGACCACCGCCCTAGCGTGTGGCCGCGTCAATCGACGTCCAACGTACGAATTAAATTTTTTATAATTTATTTTAACTTTCTTTATCAATAATTTTGAATCTGAAGGCCTAAATGCGAGTGTCGTAAAATTTTGGTTTGCGAAACAAATCGTCCAATTTTTTTTTATAATTTAGTTATGCCGAAACGTTGTGCGTTGTGTCGATGTTCACTCCAACTGTTCGAGGAAGTTGGGTGACTTGAAGTACTCTGGCACGGGATCGTCTAGCCGCGAGATCACCTTATAGATGGACTTCTTCCAGCTCTGCTCTGCGTCCTTCCCGCCTTGAATTGCGCGGAAGAACTCTCGTAGAGTCTGCTCTATCACATATCGGAAGTTTGGTGGCACCTGAAATAATTAAAATTCATGTTAGAGACAGTTAGGTAAACCTTTAGGTAGGTATTTATTCCGTATTTGGATTTCGGAGAGGTATCGTATAATACATACAATTCTTACCTCAATGTGGTTATTTCGGTTGTAGTGGAGATTGAGAACTCGGTAAAGCTCGGAGTCTCCAGCCACGTGGAGGTCCTCTGCTGCCTTCAGACCTTCGCTGATCGCCTGCCGCGCGTATTTCTCCATTTGAATGTAGTAAAACTCCCTGTAACCAAAGAAAGTGGCGTTCAATAATTTGTTCAGCTCTGCTTCTACTCTTGCTAAAGTTTTCAACATTTAAGCTGTGATTTTCTTTTGTATTCTTTTTAGCGACGCCGCCGCACCGACAGCATAAATTGGGCAAATATGTAGCAAAAATGTTCCCACTTTCCCCCGTTAAAAACGATTCTGAATTACTGCCTATGCCTACAGTCTATCCATCTACCCATCAGTGTGACACTTCACGGGGCACAATGAAAATAAAAAAGGCACTCGAATACCGTCGAGAGCGGGAAAGGATTTGATTAGCCATTTTCGCTCTCCGGTCGCGTCGCATCGCTTCGCTATCTTCGCTTCGGTTCGCTTACGAGAGCGGAGCGAGCTGCATCGAGAGTCTCGCGAGGCTAATTACTTACGAGTTCGCATTCAGACGAGCTAATTCAGTTTTTCACGTTACTGCAAGTGACGGATTATATTGCTGGATTTTTCAAGTGTCTCTTAATGAGAAAATAAAAATCCTAATTGCGAGATTGTTCTTTCGTCTGTATTTTATTAGTATATTTTTATGATTCGCGGTTTCCATTAGGAAACTGTTTTAAGTAAAATAGTGTCAATGGTGTTTCTTTTGAGTTTTTATTTTGATGAAGATCTCTAAGCCGCTCTCGAGTCACTCGAACCTCTCGCTCGCACACCGGAGGCTTCTATTATTTTTTAATTGGCACTCGGCGCGAGATGGCAGTTGCCTTGCTAATTGAATAAGTAAAGTAACTCTCTCTATATAATCTGTCTTAGGTTCAGCTATATGAGGTACGCGCCCACTGTGCGTTCGCGTGTAAAAGCACTTTTAAATATTTAGGAGCCTAAATTAAATCGATGTAAAGTAATGTGATTTCGATATTCATTATTTTTTTTATTTCAAATGTCATTTAACGTTAACATTACTGTTTAAATTATTGTAGGTATATAGAAATAGGTAAGTAGGTAATGTACTTATATAATTTTTTGTGCAATTTTAGATACCTAGGTATGTAACATTATTTTCTAAAAATAATGGTTTAACTCATTAGAATCTCACGTCTGTGATCGATAACAATCAAACAGGTTGAATAGTATCTACGAGTAGGTAGATTTTGTAAGTAGTTCACAGTTTATGCAAATAAGAATGCGGGCGAAGTAAAGTGAAAATAGCTATAGCTAGGATGATCACTAACAACTTATATGCTAAATATGTAGTACCTACTTACGCAAGGCAACTAAAAATTACAACAAAAAATTCTGGCATTTTACAAAATAAAGTATTATAGCGCGTGCACACTATGCCCGGCATGAATGCCGCGATTAATTCCGGAATTATTGCCATAGCAACATCGCCTTTATTCTCACCAAAGAGCTAGGGCATGAATTTGGCGATGTTGCTGTGGCAATAATTCCGGTATTAATCGCGGCATTCATGCCGGCAGCGGCAATGGCATAGTGTGAACGCGGTATTCAGAATATAGATAAAACTAGCTGATATCTGCGACTTCGTATGCGTGTGAAACTCTCCACCAGAATATCTGTCAACTAGCATACGATGAACCTCGTAGCAAATGGCAGCTTTTGGTTTAGAGAGTTCAAGCTGTATCTATGAATCCACGTCTTTGATTTCAATAAAATATAGCCTATGTTTCAATCTGGAAAAAGGCTTCCGGATGGTATAAGTTTAATTGATATTGGTCCAGTAGTTAAGACGTGATCTGCGAAAAAACAAACAGACAAACTCGATTTTCTGAATCAGAATCGTTTATTTAGTAGATTGATATATTCAGTTTATCCATATCTTTAATTTAAATTTTTGGCTTTTTTACAGTTTACGTAATTATTACTCTTACACTGTTACCTACTTTTGATCAAAAACCGTTACAAAATCAGCTGTTTTCAACAATATCATTGTGCTCAACACAATTCAGCAAAGTTTTCCACAGCGCAAATTCAACTCTATCACTTCCTTCATACGCATCAAATTATCCTATTCGCGGTCGTAAGTTCATATGACAATGGTGACTTCTGCAGACGTAAAGGTTTTAGACACTATGGTATTTATTTTGTTAGCGGTAAGGTTTAAATTCGCATGGCAATTATACTTTTTCTTAAGATTGAACCGAACATCTTGCGTACCTGGGAACGTCTTCGCGTATTGTGTTTTTTTTTTTGCAAAACCTTTGAAATGAGTTGAATGAAAAAGTTGATGTAAGAAATGGTCAACATACTCTTCTTAAAGCAAAACTTTTAGCTAAAGAATCTGAGAGAGTTTTAATTTATAAGTTAAAAAAACTGGAAAAACCGACTTCAATTTGATACGCCTTCATCATCAAATGATGATGATGATGATGTCAGTTAATTGGGACTGTTCTAATTGATCGTAAGATTTTTTCAAATCGGTTCATAAATGACTGAGTTATGAATAACAACATAAAAAAAATATACAACCGAATTGAGAACCTCGTCCTTTTTTGAAGTTGGTTAAAAAGTGCAATGCTCTCAAACAGTGAAGGAAAACACTGGAAGGTAAAACAGTTACGAAGACTTGGCAACCTGTTTTGGGAATACAAACCATCTAACTAATGCAAAAGTAAAACTCTAACCCGCACCTTATATATATCTCAGCTGCTGTTATCAAATGATTCTTTCTTGAAACTGTGATCAAATTCTTACGTAAAAGTAGGTACAAGTTCTTTTGTACAAACTCAGGCCTTTACATCTATTTAAGATGACTTATACAGCGTCAGGAGGCAACCTATGCCTACACTTAACGACACACTGTAGTGCCTGGGACAGTGTTTAGATGGAGTAGGCTTGCCCAGCACCTATACCATCCTCTCAGCCTAGTCACTCTAGTCAGCCATATCCACAGGAAAGACAAACACCTTAAAATCTTCTGACGTAGGGTTCAAGAAATCTCAGTGATCTTACTGCGGTTAATTCCCCCTCAAGAAGCTCGGTTCCCGTGTGAACTTCGCTTAAACGATCGCTAGATATAAGATGTGAACAGACATGGCTACTTAATTTCAATAAAAAAAGGTGATTTAAACAAATAATGTTTATAAACATATTATTATGTTTATTCTGTGTCTGGGTGTTATACTATATATGATAAGTTGGTATGTATTTACAAAAAAAATATATATATATATATATATATAAGTATTTTATTAGCAATCTAGTTCCCATAGTACAAGCTTTGCTTAGTTTGGGACTAGAGCGCGTTGTGTGATATGTCCAAGAATATTTATTTATTATTTTTGCTTGTGTATTGAAACTTGAAAAAATCTATAAAGGAAAATGTTATATTTAAATGTAAAATATATATATTATATTATTTAAACTTGGCTTCTAAAGACCTTGGAAAGAAGAATAGGTACTTAAGACTTATGAAACAATTTAAAAAACAGGATATATCTACCTCTTTTCTGTAATATGACAATAGGCCATAAGAAGTATAATTTGAAATTCTATACTATTGTTAATAGAATAGAATTTCAAATGGAATCTACTGTAGGTTGCTCTATTTTCAAATATATTCGTAGAGCGCGTTGTACGAAACAATTTTGGCATGTCTACAAGTTCTTAGACCAACTTCGTAGCCACCAAGACGTTACTCGGAGGGGTCATACTGAATTGTTTTCTTTCTTTTTCTTCCCTTTTGTTAACTTACTCGTAGTTGGCGCGAAACTAACATTGTTTGATTCCAAATGGTGTTCGAAACATGTTTGAGTGTACTTCTTACTTTTTTTTTTTGACATTCGAGTTTTTGATGGCCAGTGACTATTTTGGACACTCAAAAAAGTTTGAAGCTTTTCATTATAGGCTCATCGTGTTATCTTAATAATTTGTAGATAAATGCTGTTTATGTGGTTTTCATTTGTACGATTAACGATTAATTGTATTGACTTTTTTTCCCATCGAGCCCGGTGATTTGCATAGTGGGCTTGTTGGGATTTTATTTCCCTCTTGGCCCACCATTGGCCAGCCGCTGGGTTCGATGAGAACAATCCATTCTAGACAATATTCTAGCTTTATTCTCGCTCATTTAACCACATAGAATAAAACGAAAAAGAATGACTTAAACTTCAACTTCTTGGTTTATGGCTTTTGCAACTTGTTGTTACAATTCTGCCAGTGTCTGTTTACTCTAGTGTCTTAAACGGGATGGATAATAAGGAAGAAAAAACTCCCCTCTTGTTTAAGACACTAGCATTAGCGAACTCGACACTGGCAGAATTGTGACAACTAGCCACAAAAGCCACAAACCAAGAAGTTGAAGTTAGTTGGGGACACGAGTTTTGTCATTTTTTGAAACGACACATAGCACTTTTATTTTAATAGTTTTTCTTGTGTTATTGTGATTATTGTTGTTTAATTTTGGTGGAATTTTAACCAATAATACTTAGGTCGTAACATAAAGTGAGCCATTGGAATAAATGTGTGTAAAGTGGTTTTTCTGAATGTGAAAAATCGTTTCAGGTTTTTAAGAGAAAATCCACCATTTTCTCTTCAAAACAAACGACAGCCGACTTGACGAAGACTTGACTTATATTATTTAAAATTCACCACTTGACACTGGCAAAATTGTCTGTCGAAATGACGGACACAGGCCATCTATGTTTAAAAGAAGAAGAAGAAAAAGAATATGTCCGGTAATTCTTTTTGAGAATTAATGAAATATATTATGAAATGAAAAAAAAGAATAGAATAATCTTACAGAATTAGAAATGAGGTTCTTAGGTTCTTACCCTCTTATCGAACGGCGTAGCGGTACGCACCCGCATCGAAAACTGAGATAAAGATTTGCGCACGACTGCCCTACTTAATGCTATTTTGCATAGAGAAATCGTACTTTACTTTCTGTCACATAAAAATTATACCCAAGTACTTTTTTAATGTACGCTTGTTTTTTAGCTTACGCCTGCGACTTCTTTCGAGTCCCGTTGGATCTCCACATTTTTGTATGAGAATCTGTACTGAAATCTTTTTTTTTTTTTTTTTTTTTTTTTTAATAAATATTCACGGACACTAACACAACGCCTTCTAGTCCCAAACTAAGCAAAGCTTGTACTATGGGAACTAGATGGCTGATAGAATACACACATACATTTTTTTTTTGTAAATACATATGATAATAATAATAATAATTATAATAATTATAATCTATGCTTGAGTAAAGATTACTGTATCGTACTCTTCGAAGGGCTTAAGTAACTAATAACTATTTAATTAAAAAGGTTAGGTACGTACCTTATCTAATGGTTTTTTGTAAGAAGGTACTTTACTTATGTATAATTGTATAGGTATTTCATCATCGAGTACCTACCACTGATCAATGTTTTGCTAATTTTAGCGAATTTCCTGCTAAAATTGGTAAATCCACCACTATGTAATTATTAGCAAATTTGGAAAATAAATATTTGTTGTATAATTTTAACCAAATCTGTATAAAATAAACGCAAGTAGACACGCATTAGTAATTTAGTGTAATTCTTTTTTTCATGTTTTACTAAATTTTTATTCACTATACCTACCTATCTAAGTAGGTACTACAGTATTTACAATATTCACGATATTTAGTATAATTAGGTCAGTACTTTAGTTAGGTACTCTGTGGTATTAGGTAATAAAAACAGGATGTTATCTTTCTGAGACTAAAATAAAGAAGTACTTGCATATTATAATACTCAAAAACAGGTAATAATGTAGGTATCATTGTGTTTACGTTATTATTTAAATTGGTTTAAAGTATTTATCCTTATGCGCAGAAGATTATTGACTAATTAGATGGCCAGCCAGCGAAGGAAAACACTCTGTAATCACTTCTATTTTTATATTTCATTGTAATTCAATACAATGCATTGATATAAACAAACTACCTACTTAGGAATTTTTTATCGCCTTTGTAGGCACATAAAAAATAATTTAATTTAAAATATGTAGGTACCTACGATTGAAGCTAGTTTTTAGATAAATTAAAATTAATTTATCTAAAAACTAGCTGATACCCGCGACTTCGTACGCGTGCGAAACTTTTCACCAAAATATCTGTCAACCAGCATACGATGGACTTCGTAGCAAATGACTGCTTTTGGTTTAGAGAGTTCCAGCTGTATTTAAGAAAATCCGCGTCTTTGATTTCAATAAAGTCTACACTCTACTAGTAGTGCCAAGCGGTAGTGCCTGAGGAAGTAAACGGATGTTTCAATCCGGAAAAAGGGCTTCCGAATGACTTAGTGACGATTCGGACAAAATATACGGACAAAATTGTCCCAATTGTCACTTTTGATTTTAATAATTTTTGTTGTGACGATTCGGACAACATCAAATTAAGGAAGCCATTGAGTACAGTCAGGTAAAAAAATGTTAAGCAAAATATGATATAGCTATTTAAAATTGCTTTGCGAGCGTGTGGTTACATTAAGGTGGTTCGATTTCCATACTAATTTATTTTACCAATTTGGGGGAAATATGGTATAAGTTTCGTTGAAATTGGTATAAGTTTCGTTGAAATTGGTATAAGTTTCGTTGAAATTGGTCCAGTAGTTCAGGTGTGATCCGCGAACGAACAAACAGATAAACAGACGAACTCGATTTTAGAAAACCTTTGATCCTAATTTTAGACCTTTTAGGGTGCGACTTTTCGAAATTCCTTTCTTAGTACCCCTACACTATTATAAGGATACTACCCTCCAAATTTCATACCTCTAGGACTTATAGTTTAGGTTGTACGTTGATTGTTAGTTGGCTTCAAAAGAGTTTTATATATCTAGAAAGAAGAAGAAGAAGATAAACCGTCTATCATTTATCAAACAACATAATTTCACTATCCTACGAAGTTTCCACGATTTTATAGATGATCCGGAATTTTGACTCTTCACTGTAGTAGGTTTAGCTACCTATCTATATTGTTTGGGCTACCAAGTATTATATGATCTGTGCATATACCATTCAAACCCACCAAATAAAATAAAAGTACGCGCGTAACAAAATTGGCGAAAAAATTTAGTTCCCGACTCCAAACACTCATTTCAATCGTTGCCAAATACAATGGTTATTAAAAGTGATGCGAACCTCCGTAAATGATACAGGGAGGTATCAAGGGTGGCGCTGTGTCTGTGTGCGTGAGTGACCGCGTCCAGCTTTCGAGGAGTACGCTAGAATGAGCTGACTGCAGTTCGTAGAGCGATGTTTCGCGCAGAGAAGACAAGAAAAATTATTTACCAATTTTTTTAAATTTAATATTTATTTAAATTGCATCTTAGGTAAGTTGGTTGCGTAACGACAATAACTGTATAGGGTACTACAAATAAAAAGTCTTAACTTTAAAAAAAAAATCATTCATGTAACTTTTTTCCAAAAGCGTTGTCAATGTTGCTATACTATCTAGGTAGGTACTTAAATATTTTTTAAACTATGTAAGTATGTAGCATAGTGCCAGTAACTGTTAGGGTACTACATATATTGAGTTAAAAACTCATAACTTTAAAAAAAATCAGCTATTTATACAACTTTTTACCTAAAACGTCAAAGTTTGCGATGCGAAATACACGTGCGCTTATTTTCGAACGACAAAATGAAGGCACGTCACTTAGTTTTCCAAATGTCTGCATAACCACAAAACTAGTTTACAACTTTATAACTCTCACATGGCACTGACAAGTTATTTCAGTCATAATTTCGATGATGGTATTGGACACTTTATTTTTTGTTAGCTCTATGTAAAAAAAGTTGCACGGCGTAGCGCACACATGCGCGCCGCACACACACATCTACGAGTAAAAGCGAGTAAACTAATACCGGCTGGATTAATGCTTCAGTTAGTGAAAAAACTTTTTTCAGGCTGCGCCGTCCGGTGCAGGGTCGGACTGAGGCACTTACAATTTTAATGTTATAGTCATGTTCATAGGTAAACTTTATTTTTATTACCTACAGGTAAAATTTGCTATGTAAACATTAAGTATATTATTATAAATCATTCCTGTAAAATTCATTTTAAACAATACATAACTCCTATTGTTCTTAGTTTATCTTAGGTAATGAGCAAAAATGTTTGGTACCTATAGGTACCTACTAAACCTGTTGTATATGTAAAACAATATACCATTGTTTCATGTAATTAGGTATTAAACACAAAGCTATTTAGGAATTTTTCGATTTCACTGCGTTGGTTACTTACGTAACGAGGAAATCCCATCTAAGTATGTTTTTTCCTTTCTAGACCGCAGATATAAGTTAATAATAAGTATACGACTGTACTTTAAGGGGTAATTTAATTCTGATAAGCTAAGTTTTACATATAACCAATTTAATGTAACAATTTTACGTACGGAAACTATATTTCTTTGCAAGAAGGATCATACAAAAAAGCGCTAGAAACCGCTCGCAGTTTCTTGCCAGAGCCCGTATTCTTTTGTTTTATTGATCGAAACTCATATCGAGAAGTGACTTGCGAGATATTTTGTATGAAAATCCGATAAGCGCCTCTAGCGGGAGATTTGCAAACAATTATTCTCTATACAAAAACTGCGAGTATCTCTATTCTCGTTTGTCGCAAATCAACATAACAAAACTCAGATCACGGGATCTGTTCTAGGATTTGGTTTCGAGACACTGCAATGGTACACAGAATTACAGACAGTTTTTTGAACTTATTGAATGAATAATCAAGGAACCCGATTGGAATTAAATAAAAAAATTGCTTGAAATATGTATGATAGGACATACTACTCATAAAAGTACATCTAAGTTTAATTTTGAGTAAAACATTTTTTTTGTTTTTTTTTTTTGATAGTTTTCCTTGACCGAAAATATTAAATCACTAAAATACTTAAATCTTTGTAAACACAGACTATTATTTAATTTGAATGTCTATCTTACACTCGCTATAAAATAGTCCGTTAGGTCTAACTAACCTATATTTTGCAATCTCTTCAAGTGTAACAATGCGGGCGATGTATATCTGACGTACGCACTTTGCAACTTTCTCGCGAGTTATCCGTTATCGATTGAAATCAACTGTTTTTTTGTAACGTTGGCTTGCAATTGTACATAATATATTTTTCTTGGAATCGATACTAGTTTTTTTTAATTAGTTGTAAATATTTTTATTTGACGAGGGTGATTGCAAAAGCGGAGTGATCTTCGGATACCATCATAATCTGATAAACTACAATAAAAATGACAATTCATTTTAGATATGCCTAAATCAAAAGATAGACAATCAGGCCACAGAATGAATTGGATCATCCGTTGTGAGCATTATTATAAAAATAGGTGTTTTATGTAGGGAAATTGCATCTTTACCCCGCACTTTATGATGAAAAGTGAATCGATATTCTGGTCTGAATGCAACCCTGACTAATGACTCCCTCCACGCTGACCCGCCTCTGTCTTGTACCCCAGGCTTCAAAAGTTCAGCTCATTTGAGTGCTCGCTGAGATTTTATTACCCCCAACTCCCCCCGAACTACTCACTTCGGTATTAAATTTTTTCGAAAAAAGGGTTAAACGTACGCAAGCTAAAGGGTATCCGTTGACCGTTCACGCTACTTGATCTCAGAATTAGTTCGTTAATTACGGTTGGAACTGTCTCCCAGTTGCATAGTCGAGTCGAGTGTACTTCTTTACCCGCCGGTCTGTCATCTCCTGGACTATGTATGTTTTATAAAAAATTTGCCAGTGCTTTGCTTGAGTTGGGACTAAATATTTTTTTTTTAAAGTTTGACGTACGTCGTTATAGCGCCAGTCACATTTTTTACTTTGAATATTTCAAATTCCATATTAGGACACGAGTTTTGACATTTTTTGAAACGACACATAGCACTTTTATTTTAATAGTTTTTCTTGTGTTATTGTGAGTATTGTTGTTTAATTTTGGTGGAATTTTAACCAATAATACTTAGGTCGTAACATAAAGTGTGAGCCATTGGAATAAATGTGTGTAAAGTGGTTTTTCTGAATGCGAAAATTCGTGTTAGGTTTTGAAGAGAAAATCCACCATTTTCTTTTCAAAACAAACGACAGCCGACTTGACAAATGACTTGACTTGACTTATATTATTACAATTATATCACTTGACATTGGCAAAATTGTCTGTCGAAATGACGGACACAGGCCATTATTGAAGAGATGAAGAAGAAATTCCATATCAAATTATTGCTTTTCAATGCTGAATGTAAGCATTTTAATAACTCAATAACTCTGCTTGGATTTTATTGGAAACTTTACGAATCTGTTGTACGTGGGCCTACCTAACCTGCATATCGGTTTTAACGATTGTTAACATCATAAAATGTACAACTTAATGACATTATTTTAATTAAATACTATGTGTAGCTTGTTCTGTTCATGTCTAACGATAATTACTAGGAGTCATTTACGCACCGTTGCTTACTTGAGCTTATTTCCCTTGAGATTGCAATATTGCTAAAGATTTTTAGTGTGATTTTATTAATTTTCGATTTTCTCCCCGCTAAGTATCATTTTTTACTGAAACATTGAAAAACACAGCTGTTGTCTCTAGCAAGAGATGGTAAAACTATTTTTTTTTATAAAAAAAAAAAAACAAAAATCATAATGAAGACAGTAAGTAGGTACCTACGTCATGTAAATCATGTCGATTCAACTTAAAATGCAAATTGAAAATGTAAGTATTATTTCCTTCGTCTTCTTTAATTTGTGCTCTCTGTCCGTCATTTCAACAGACAATTTTGCCAGTGCCAACTAAATTATTAGAAAACAAGTAGGTAGGTAGAGTCATTTGTCAAATCGGCTGTCGTTTGTTTTGAAGGCAAAATGGTGGATTTTCCCTTCTAAACTTGGAAACGAACCATCAATAAGGAAACCACTTGATACACATATAGGTATACTTTTCTTCCTTACCATATTATAGTTATATGACAGAGGTTAACAGATTACAGTTTTTATTTTTATACAAAAAAAGAAACTTTTTCGCCACAGTAAGGCGGACACATTAATTAATTACGTCTTAGGGCGTGTCGACACGACTTTGCGCACTTGAGTAATTTCCCATGTGTATACGGCCTATGCCGCGCCTTTTTACCTTCGCATGTCGGTTTACTACTTCTTGTGCTATAGGTCTCGTAAGTTTTATTTACATTCTTATCTATGGTGAAACCTAATAAAAAAAGAAAAAAGATCTGCTTCTAAATTTAAAAGTGTTCTCCTGTCAGAATTTGCAATTGCAACTCTCGCTAGGTGTTTCTTTTCAAGGCTCCCGCAGCCTAGATTGAGCGTTTTGTTTATAAAGAGTCATATTGTACCTTCTACCTACTTAGGTAACATCTTACTGTCCATTTTTTTTTATTAATTACATTAATTACATTAATTATTAAGTACTTTAGGTATGTATTAGTATATTATATTTTTTATTTATGTAAGTTTTATGTAGTATATTTTATTGCGTTATAATTTAGCTTTTATTGTTACATTGTTTGTGCACCGCCTTCCGTTACCGCTCCGCTCGTTACTTTCCATGCTACGGTTGCCTGGAAGAAATCGCTTTCAGCGATAAGGCCGCCCATTGTACTATACAAAGTTATTTTTAAGATTTGTACGTACCTTACCCTTGTGTACAATAAAGTATTATCTATCTATCTATCTATCTATCCTATGTGTCCATGTTAGTCTCACTTCTGGAACCTATTCCATCTAAATAATGATCCATGAGCGTCTCATAGGAGTATGGGTAAATTTTTTATTAATTTTATTTTAATCATCTTGTTTCTATGCAAAGGCCCATTTTAGTACCAATATTTTTCCATCATTCAAATCATACCTAATTAGCTGTTACAAAATCAAACGCAAAAGGACTTGGTCTTTTTATGGACCAGTATAACCAGATCTTCCTATGCTTCAGCGAACAAACGATAGTGTTAAGAACTACTACGAGCCAGGGTTCTCGAAGACTGGTCGGCTTCAGCCAGCAGATAAGGGTCGCTGGACTTCCGTCCTCACTGATAGTGGTGGAAACATACATTGTAATGTATTTGTTTCTAAGAAGCACAAAGGAACTGCTAGTAAATGAACAGTGCAGATGCAATTTTATCAATTAAGAGTACTCTTGACTATTGCTCATACAAAGATGACTTTTTATTCCATTATATCTACAGCATTGTGATATTATTTAGATTAGAACACTATTTTTTTACGATTATTTTACATAACTTATAAGTAAATTGAACTTTGCATTTCAATTACTAAAAAAAGGTAAAAGAATAAAGACCTCGAAAAAAAAGCAATTGCGTGACTATCCCGCCCAAATTCACGTCATTAGAAATGTCATAAGTTAAGGCGCAGGCTACACTAATGAAAGAACCCCGCTCCTTCGAGACCCGAAGCTCGCATGACGTGACATTACACTCACTGTAAATAAAGATAATTACTTTTGTCCATGTATAAGGCGGCAAATGTTGAATATTTTGTTGATTACAATAAGAAATAATAATATATTTTAAGGTTAAGTAGTCATAATTATCGTGCCTACATCCGATACGTCAGAAAACTACCTACATCCTTATCAACTTGCAAAATACTTAACGTTTCCCGTAGCATGATTCATTACAACCTACTTCTAAAATTAGCTTAACAGTATTTTCGTTCCTCGGCAGCCCTGTAAAATGATTACAAGCTAGGGTGGAGTAATCAAAAAACTTACTGCCCCATCGAAGACAAGATAAGGTCGGCAATAGGAAGAAACCGCCACTTTTCTAATTACCTACGCTTTCATTAGCTGATTGAACAAGCCTAGCTTGTGTGCCTACACATACGGCTTTTACATTTGCGGTTATTTACTATCCAGAATTGTGAACAATTCAGTCATGGGTTTTACCAAACGGTTAGCAACCAAGAAACCACACGACTACCTACTTAGTAAGTATTTATAATATTTAGCGGTACTACCAACTTGTAACTACTTGGATCAGGAATAAGACGTGCTTAATATCTAACAGAATTTAGTTCGATTGTATTAAATAATGGACATTGGGCAGGTGTCAAATGTTTTATTTGGTCCATCTAAAGTATCCCCAATATTCATCGAAATTGGGCAGTCAGAATAGTGAAGATACAACCGTGAGCCTTTTTTTTTCGTTTTAATATCAAACGAAATTGCTTACGCCATAAACAAAGTAGGTTAGACACGGGTCGAAGTACAAGCATGACACGAGGCATATTACTCCTTGATCATAGATAAGTAGAACCGCGCCTTCGCGTGTTTTAATTATATTATTAACGACGATGCCCGGCGAAAGGCTAATATTTTATAATGGCTACGTATCGCAATGATATGTAAATATTCGGCCGCGCCCCGCGCCTATTACGTACATTGTCGCGTGCGTGCGAACTCTAATTCGGAAGTAAAGACATGTTTGCCGGAATTTAGTACTGAGGCGTGACGTTCCTTCAGCCGCGGCCTTTAGACGTGTTCCTGTGGTAAATAAACCGAGCACTAACAGGATTGGTAGTGGAGTGGCCTCCGCGACGCTCGCCGACTGAAAAACTTTCTGTGACGAGTAATTAGCAGGGTTTTTTGAAGGAAAACTACTCATAAGCTTCCTCGAAAGGGTCGTATTAATTACTGGCGGTGCTCGTATGAGCGTGGCGCGATATAAATGGCCGGCCACTTGGCGCCCTAGCCTCGCCGGCCTTATTAAAAATGTTAACACGTAAATTAGACTCCGCACGGTGCAGTGTATTAGCCAACCAATTAAATTTTACAGTCTCCGGCACAATACGCGCGACGTGACTTTACAAGTCGGGGGATGAATGTGACACTTGCTAGGGCCGCTAGGCTAGGGCTGGTCTACACATGCACTTATCTTTAGAAATACCTGGTGTATGTCTAGGAGTTTCATCATGCTTTGATTCACACTGCAATCTATCCGTTTTTAATTTTTAATTACGTAAATATTGAAGTAAATACGTACGCCAGTTAACTCGGTAAGTTAAAAAGGCATGTAGTTATTGCGACGTAAGGCTGGCAACATTTCCGTAACCGGCTGTAAGAGTCCTTACAGATGAGAGATTTCAATCTCCGTCGAAAATGTGCATGTGCCAATGATTTAATTTTTCAAGCAGTTTACGAATAAAAACAAACATCGTCGTTAGCTATTTCACTTTTTTGAACCAATGCATCTAACATATTTTTTTTAGAAATTGTTTTACCTAGGATGGAGTGATCATAAAACATATTTTATATTATTACTATTGACATTATGAGACCCCATATTTTTTTGGGAAACTTTTCTAGAGATGCGTTCCGTTGCATCCGTCAGCTGCGCCCATTCGTGTGTAAACGCCTAAAAGGTTTTGCCTCGGCTGGTCTAAGTACACCCTCGTGCGACTAGTTGGATGTGTAAAAAGATTAATTGGAGTGTTGCCCGTGTTTCTAACAATTTACGACGCCTTCTGTGACGGGCCGGCCGCAGACCACTTCTGCGCAACTTAATTAAGCGAAATAACTTAAACGAGTCACCGTTGCTAATTAGCGCTATAGTAGCTAATTCTACGAGTGACGCTTTGTTTGCGGGCCCGCGCATTTCTTTGAGTTTGCGCGCCAAAAGAATTTGTCTTTGCATCGACTTTCAGTAAGGATGTTTGTTTTGCCCCGGGTGGAGTTTCTGTGAAGACTTTTGTGTTTGTTGAACTTTCGCTGTGGTCTGTTTTATGAAGATGCAAAAACTCTTGAGGCGTTTTGCTTTTTAGAAATACGCGACGGTAATTATCATTTTACGTGTTTCTAAAAGTTTCATAACGAGTTTCTAAAAGTTCCACATTTACCACTCTGGTATTTAAAAAGTGAATCATCTTTATTAATATAAGTACGGATACATTTCTTAATAAATAATGCAGTATACCGTTATCTTGATTATAAATAAGATGAGGTTAGTGTAAAAGAGTTGAGGCGTCGAGGCGTCCCGTAAAAGACACAAGGAGGCACTCAGCGTCAGGGCTCTTGAGGTCCTACATGACTCACGTCAACAAGTGGATGTTCGTGTGTAGACGGCCTTAATCTTCAAACCGAGTTCGATTTAAAAAAATCACATTCGATTTCTGTATTATTTTAAATCTTTTTTTTTTATAACTGGCTATCATGCTATTTCAGATAAAACCTACGTAGTGTAGTGATTGTTCATTAAAAAGTGGGCTATAAATTGTAATCTACACTGAAGTTATCGATTGTTAAAAAGGCTATCGTCAACTTTGACTTTATTATTCACAGTAGATTAGGTTGATTATTGTTTGTTAACATTTTCATAACCCCTCTCTAATGAGGGCACAATTTATTACTAAACATTATTATAACGAGGAAAATTATTTAAAAGTATCATTGACACGTTTTGAAATGTTAAAACTCCTCGATTAAATACCAGTATTTAATTGAAGAGTTTTATTTGAGTTTACTATAGCAAAAATGTCAATTTTTCTATATTGAATTCATGAATGAAAAACTTCGAAATCTCAAAAGTCTTAAAACAAACATTGTTCGCTATATCCTGTAGAATACCGCCTTTCAGGATTATAGGATAATTATTATTACACCGTGTACTGACAATTTTGGACAATCTGTGACAATTCTGGCCAGTATTCAAATTTTAAAACGTAGTAAATCTAACTCTATGGGAAGTGTACACCTTTCTTACAACTACCCTCTAATTATGTTCGTGCGATTGTACCCTCACCCTTTCAGTGGCCTTTCAGAGATGCTTATCGCGAAGGAAATGGCCGTTTTCCGTTGTCCACAATATGGCCATTAGTGGTGACAATAATGGACTGGCCTGTCCGGAAGAAAATTTGTTTTGGATTTTTTGAGTCATGTATTTTCTTAATCTGTTTTGTTCGATTTTCACCGATTGCTGAAGGGTTAGTTTCGACCGATGGAGGGTTAAGTGTGAACCAAAATATTTTGGGAAATACTAAAAGTAGAGCAGGTACAGCCTACTCTATAAATGAAAATAGCTTGGCGTCTGTAATCCCCAAGGCATGGTAGTTATCCTCGCAGATTTCTTGGTATGCTAGAAGCTTTAGAAGGTTATTCCGAGATAGTTTGGTAGTTACTACTATTCTTCTTTAAAAGTTTGTTTGTTCGAATTGGTTGACGAATAATGTAAAATAGATAGCCTTTAGTATACCGTACAAAAACTGTGAAATAATCTTAGATTAATAATTAAATAAATAAATAAGAAAAAAACTTACAATTTGTATACTTGATTTTGACTACCTACTCTGAAAGATAATATAACTTTGTAGATACGCTCATCGATTTCAGAAACTTTGCGTTATTACAACGTTATCTTTTTATTTATACAGTCTTATCATAGCTTTTACTCAGCCCTTTATCGATAAAAACTTAGATAATGATAATACAAGCTTGAGATATAACAGAAAGCTTTAATATGTGAATCGATATATCGATATATCAAATTGTATCGACAAGTAGGATGTAGTGTATGTATTCAGGCGCGCGACCGCCCTATTCTGATAAGTAGGCGAGGTTTGATAGCGATATCGCAATATTCTCGTCTTTGTTTCGTCATGTTTTTATACTGTACTTGTTATTTTATACATTTACCGATGAGAAGTGAAAAAAAGAACTCAACAAAAAAAGATAGAGATGTCACAAGATAAAAAATAAAATGGTCATAACGAGGGATATAAATTTACATGTCACTGAATTTAAATATAGATTTAGTTGTTTTGAATTTATAAAAAAAATTATAGCTTCGAAAAAAGAAAAAAGCTCATGATGATGCCGCAAAAAGAAAAAAAGCTTTCAGTGCCACAACAAAACACTATTTCAAGGTTCTCAACATTGAAAAAATGAAATAAAGTTGACAATATAAGGTACTAGGTGCCGCCCGCGACTTCGTTTGCGTCTCGTTGGATCCCGTTAATTTTTCGGGATAAAAAGTAGCCTATGTGTTAATCCAGGTCACGGACAATATATATTCCAAGTTTCATGCAAATCGAATCAGTAGTTTTTACGTGAAAGAGTAACAAACATCCATCCATCCATACTTACAAACTTTCGCGTTTATAATATTAGTAGGATGCTATAATAAAAACAATATAGTATGTATAAAACATTCAGGATAAGTGATAACGCTTTGTACTAAAGGGGAAGGCATTTATCGCAGACACGACACACTTATGGCAGGTCCTATCGGCCTTAGATAACAAAAATTGTCGAGTGCAAATCAATACGTGGCGGATTTTTCCATTGGCTTCAAACGTTTACTTAGGATAGTTTATAGAATTGAAAATTAATGATTACGAGGTAATAAAAAAATAACCTCAAAAAGAAAAAAGTTATCAGAATTGTCAATTTTACAATTCTGATAACTTTTTTTTTCTGTTTGAGGTTATTTTTGTGTTTTTTTAATTATCTCGTGTGTTGTTTTATTGAACTATGAATCTGACTGAATTTGAATTTGAAACATTCTATAACAAGTGTACAGTTTCAGAATAAGCCGGTATCTATGGAAATTACCTTATTAAATTAAAATTATATCAAGGAAGGGTGTTTTAAGTACTTAATTTTTCTGCGTATCAATAAAAACTATTTGTCGTAACAATTCCGTACCCTTCAAAGGCTTTCGATTAGAGGGGACTATTTAAATTGGACTAGAACTAGTCATTTTCTTATAATTTTCGTAATTTTTTCATTGAAAATTCATTGTATCTATGCACACAATACTGGCTAGAAATTCTATTAAAGTGTTGTAGTTCCATGTTTTACTGCAACGTAGTTACTGCGTTTGTCACTTTGATGTTATGAACCGGTCAATTGCGAGTAAGTCTAGTTAACTAACAGTACTGCTACACGATATCAAAATAAAAAAAAAAACAAAGTTCGAAAACGAGATTTTTGGATGGCATTCGACTTTTTTTTTTTTTTTTTTTTAAGTAGCTAATAAGCGTAGAAGTAGTACCTAAGCTATTTGAAAAAGAAACTTACAGCCAAATTAGAGCAAATACCTACTTAAATATATGGTGCGGTTTTAGGTTATTAGTTTGTACTTTTTAGGTACGAGACGTCCAAAATATGGTATTTTATGAGCATAGACTTTCACTTGATTTCCGCTCTATTGGTAACCAATGATGGCAACATAATATCCACAAAGATCTATTTGTTTAGTCACACCATTTTTGATTTGATTTTAGTTTAGGGTGCAACCCCTCGTAGTTGATAATTAGGAAATAGTGAATCAAACCCGTTAACTGTTCCGAAGATTACGGCAGTGCTTTTAATTTACATTTACCCTAGTTTGAGGGAAGTAATGGAATTACCCCAATTTTGGGGAAAATTTAAAGATTACGGACCCAATAAAAAAATATACACCTGAGGAGCTAGTACGAGTTTTCAGTGTATTTTTTGAGAAGCTTGGTCTACACCAAGCCCGTACTCGCATGTCGAGCTTCTCAAAGAATCCGCTCAGTGTCTCCATACAAATCAGCGCCCACTGGTGTGCTGGGCGTCAGACGTTTTACACCAGATTTAATCACCAAATTAATTAATTAATGTTATTTAAGCCGTGTTGGCCGAGTGGGATTCTACCTCGACTTTCGATCCGAAGGTCGTGGGTTCAAATCCCGGCCGTGCATCAATGGATTTTTCGTTTGGAAAATTTATATGCGCATTAACACGAATTAGAATGCTTTACGGTGAAGGAAAACATCGTGAAGAAACCCGCGGCTTAGTCAGCTCCGCACGTATTGACCTTGTCTTTCCTGTGGATATGGCTGACTAGGCTGAGAGGATGGTATAGGTGCTGGGCAAGCCTACACCATCTAAACATTGTCCCAGGCACTACAGTGTCCCGTTAAGTGTAGGCATAGGTTGCGTACTGACGCTGTATAAATCATCTTCAATAGATGTAAAGGCCTATTATTATTATTAATCACCAAAACTTATACTAGACCCTCTGAAGTCTTGCAAAGTTACAAAACGAAGTCAAAAAGCTCGAAAAACATAGAAAAATATTGACTTACGTTGCTGATTGTACTTATTTAATTAGTTACCTACGTTGACCTTACCGGAAAATTATTCAATTATAAATGACTAAATTTAGATTAAAAACTACTGTGTTAAATTAATATAATTACCTATTTTAGATATTTTAAAGCCGAATATTATAAATATTTTTGAATTGTTATCAATTACAACTCGCTCATAGCTGTTATAAAATCATTTATTAAGGACGTAATTACAAAATTAATCGTTCGCTTTTTGAAAAATTTTTACTTAGAATGTACAATTTTGTAGTTTTTTTTTATAAGATACTTATAAGTTTTTCTTTAAGCACAGAAAGAAAGTTCCAGGCTGAATAACCTTCCACACAAGATAATATTTTTTTTTTAAATTCTTTATTTCTATATCAACCTAGGTAGTGATATTTTTTTTGATAGAAGAATTTTGTGCCAAGTTCTTGTACTAAAAAGCTAAAATAAAAAAGTGACTTACCGAAAGTTTGAGAACCACTTGACGAGCTGCGCAGTATTGTTCTTGTTAAACTTGATATCAGGGAAGTACATTTTGAGCACCGCTGAACTCGGGTACCGCACCCAGAAGAACATTAGCTTGGCTTTCCGAAGGTGCATTGGCGTCAATGTCGAGCTGTGCTGAGGAGTTACGGAACTTATTGAAGTAAAAAACAGGGCTTAAAACTAAAAGAGGTAGAGTACCCTAAAAAGACGGAGAAAAGTTTGAGAAACGATGGCGTTCTATTAAAAATTTTTTTTTTTACAGAAAATTGTATACAAAGCTAAATGCATTATGAATTGCTTGATTTGAGAGGTCAGAGATCCCAAGATAACCCGTAATTTCAAATGAGTTCAAATGTACATTAAAATAACAAACGATTGTTGTAGATTTTTATATTTTTCCTGTTACAACTTTACGACTCATTTTAACACAGAACTTTTGGACAGCTTTTTGAAAAGAGAACACTGTCAAAAATTAATGCTTAAGTCAGTGCTTTAGCTACCTACAAGTAGGTTTTATAAAAATAGGAATGGAAAGAAAAGGTTTTTAAATCTGATTAAATCCTCGTAGGCTCGATGAAGCACTACAAATACATAATCCGTTTGCATTTTCTAATCTTATAACGTGCCTTAGCCGATATCTGCATTTATATACCTAGGTAAGTTACACTAGTAGCACATATTCACTCACATAGAGTACCTACCACTTATGACCAACAATTTCTAAATGGGGAGTTTTTTGAAATGAGGCAGTTCAGAATATTCTCACGGTAATTTCCTACACTTTTTCTTTGAGTAGTATTAGTGAGGTAGCGAGTTCAGAAGGACATCTTTTGTATTGATAGTTAGACACAAACGGTAGTAGGATTGTAGAAAATTGTAGAAACCGCAGCATTTGTGAGGATTCCGCAATAATACCTATCTAAGTAGGAAGTACAGCAGTCGTAAGGTTAAACGCCAGAGTAATAAGATATGTGTTTGGATTTGAGCCCTACGCTCGCTACGCTACTCGGGTTACTTAGGTTGACCTTTGAGGTTTCGGCTGACGGCTGAGAAATGTGAGGTCATGACTTACTATTACAGACTTGAACGATCGCGATAACGGCGTATCGGAAGGTCGATTTCTATTGTAAAAGGATATAGTTGGCTGCATTCCGTCGTAAGGCAGGTCGGTGGAGTTGCAGTCGGAGTGCATGTCCTGCACGTCCATGTGGTGGGCGTGATGCGGGTGGTGCGGCGGCGGGCCGTGGTGTGGCACGTGCGCGTGGTGCCGCAAGTAGTCTGGCGAGGCGTGCCGCGCCGCCGCCAGCAGCGCTGGATGCAGCAGCGCTGGCGGCTGCGGCAGCGGCGGTGATTCTCGCTCCGGCACCGACGGCGGAGACCGCCCCATACCGCCTCCCGCACCGAAAAACGGCGAGTACGGCGAGAACACTTGGCTCTCGTGCAGCGACGGATTCGTTATCGCCACTGACGTTGTCGGTAACGCCATGCCCCCCGGGTACGGCCGCGGCGACGGTGACTCCGGGAACTTGCTGTCCGGCGAGAGGTTCACTTCGCCCAGGATTCGGCTCACGGTACGCGGCGTGATGCGCGTATCGGTTACCTTGTGCCGCTTCTTTTTGGGGGTGACCACTAAGCTGAGCGCCTCGTTCTGCTCAGCGTTCTCGCGCTCGAAGTGGCCGTTCATTCCGTAGAGTGGCACCAGGGGCTTCGGCGGCGTCTGGAACAAGGCTGTGGGGGGCCGGTGAACACCGAGCGTCCCCGCCTCGCCGTGCAGCGGAAAGGCTGCGCCGGGCGCGCGGGGGCCGTTCATCTGGTTCATCAGCATCGGATTGTGCGTCATGAACGGGTTACCGTTCGGCAAGTGGTTATGGTGGACGGGATGATTACCTGGCATCTGCAGGGTGGGCCGCTCGGGGGGCTTCGACGTCGGGGACTTTGGCCTGTCCAGTAATCTCGTCGCTCGTAGAATATCCTTGTTGAGCCTATCGGCGGCGGCCGCGGCCGCTTCCGACTGTTTGCCTAGGTACTGACGCTGCTGTACGAAGCGGGTGACAATGGAATCGATGAGCGTAGCGAGCGAGGATGTGATTTCACTCTTGAGCACCTCCGCAAGTCCTTCTAAATCGGCGCCCGATGCCGGGCCCACCGAGCCGGTGTTGTTTCTTAGCGCGTCTAAGCGTTCCGCCAGTTCGGAGTTCATGGGCGGTTTCGGCGTAGGACCGTGCTGTTGTCTGTGCTGTGGCGACGGCTGGTTGGACTGACTCCTCTGCTGCTGGTTGTTCTGTTGCTGTTGGTGGTGGTGTTGTTGTTGTTGTTGTTGTTGCTGCTGCAAATGCTGCTGTTGCTGCTGCTGCTGTTGTTGGTGGTGCTGGTGTTGCTCGGCTGCTTCTTTCATGCGAGCCTCTTGTTCTTGCTGGAATAACTTTTGGCTGACGGTGAGGTACATAGCGGCGGCGTTGTTAAGGTGCTGGTGTGGGTGCGGCGGGTGTGGCAAAAGCGGTAGACCGCCGTTGAAACCGGGCGGAAGGTGGCCTCCCTGTGCCGCTACGTGGGCGTGCATCTTTGCAGTCATTAAATTATTCATCTCACGCAACATGTTCGGAGTCGTGGCGGGCGGCAACGGCGTTGGCGCCTCCTTAGCTGGCGACGCCGGCTCTGACTTAGGCACCGTGTCCTCCGTTTGCTCTATATCACTCGAAGCATCGTCGTTGTCGACGGTCTCGGACTCGTGTCCCATTCGATTGCATAATTGGAAATACTTTTGTCTCATTTCGGCTAGTTGCTCTTGCATCGTTCTAAGTTGAGATTTCAAAGCATTTTTTTCTACTAACTTTTGTTGTATAGGTGGTCGGTCTCCGTCGTCGTCGTCCGAGTCATCCGAGACGGTCTGGCCGGGGCTAGCACGTGAAGTTCCGTAGCGGTCCGCCTCGTGCTGCTGTGGGTGGTACAGCTTGCGTTTCTTGCAGCCGTTCACTTGTGGCACTGGCGGCACGGGGCTCGACCGCATCGTCGACACTATGTTCTCAACACGGGCACGTTTCACATCGAGCGAGGGTCGCGGTGAGGACCGATTTGCGTCACTATCGCGATCTTCGGGCTCCGACTTGGGGTTGAGCAAAGCGTCGTCCGTCACCTGCGTGGGTGGCGGCGAGGTGCGCGTGTCGCTGACGCTATCCAGTGCCATCAGCGCCTCGTCCAGGTCCGGCCGAGAATCGCGCGACGCAGGTCGCTCTCTCTCCGGAGATCTCTTCGCCTTGGGCTCATCATTGTTATTGTTCGCGAGCACATTATTGTTGTCCGGTGAGAGGCGCATTAGCTCCTTCTTGCGACTCTGGAGAATGTCGCGCAACACTCGGTGCGCGATGTCTCCACCAGACGCTTCATCACCGGCCTCCTCCTGCTTCGGCGTGCGACTGAGAAGCTCGTTGAGCATCTCCGCGGGCGCGTATCCGGGCCCGAAGAGACCGAAGTGTTGGCGTCCTTCAAAGATCGCGCCATAAAGTCCTCCACTCATGAGTGCGGCAGCGCACGCGGGCGCAAGTCCGTTCGTCGCGAGAGTCGAGTAAGAATTGCGCGGCTCGCCGGCGTCCACGCGCTGTCTGGCGCGTTTCTGTTTCTTCAGAAGTCTATCGGAGCAGAGCGCGTGTGAGTCGGCCTCCTCCTCCGATGACATCATAGGCTAGACGGGCCGGGATTGGCCGGGCGGGCGGCGGGCTGGGCCCCGCGCTACTCGAGCCGCATCGCCCGCTCTGCAACAGGAGGGGAGCGTCAGTATGCACACCTGCCTGCCTGCGCGCGCCTCAGCCGAGACGTGCCGTATGCGCACCGACTTGAGGCGCGCGCACACATTATTACATTAATATTTAGAAAACATTCATACCATAAGCAACTTCCCGGATAAGAAAAACCCTAAATAAACATACCTAATAAATTACTTCAATTAACATATTATTTGAATTTAGATATTTAAATTTATCATGGAGTTGTAGGCGGCGTACTTAGTAGGTATTATTAGTTTATTGATAACAATAATAGGTAGGCAAGTTAATTTTTTTCTACTATTTTATATCTTGCTATCGATCACGTCCCAAAACTTTCGAAATTACGAATGATTCCTCGGCTATTACGATAGAATCATTCGTAATTTACGAACACGAAATACCAAGTTTATGTCCTGAAATTAGAATAATGAGAAAAGTTCCATTTTGTCGACTGATAAGCTTATCTACGAAAATACGTACCTACACACTTCTATCATGCATTTTAATGAACAAAATTAAGTACATAAACGTACAATTATTTTGAATGACATTAATAAACGTTTTGATATAAAAAATATTATCTGCTGAAGTTATGCAGAGAGAGTGAGAATCTACTTTTAAGAGAGTAGTCAGTGTTACGTCCTATCATCGCCAAGAGATTGAAACTGTATCTATCTCTTTCGTCAAGTCTGTAAGATTTGAGTCCTTCAATAAAAAGCTTGAAAAGATAAACAAGAAATTGTAGAGTTAGAAAAATCCATGGTCACCACGAGTGACCAGTGAGTATGTGTCCATTGCCAATCGACCATAGATCAAATAATTATAGACAAGTAACAATGTGTAACGCTCCTGACGCTGTACAAAAGGCCGAGTATGTACTAACAACGCATTAATTTCTTTTGGAGCGTGACTTCGTATTCAGGAGGACAATGAAGCTAAAAATGTCAGAAATAATTCTGTGAGACACGCGTGGTTCGGTGGTTGTCCATTGTCGAGGCTAGTACGGGCATATCGGACTTCTATGATATTATCTAGCCTATATCTGCCTATATCTACCTACATTATCTACATAGACCTAGTTGGGAAAAAACAAAACACTATCGCATACAACTTTTTTTTAAAGAAAGTAATGGAAAAAGGAGATCGCCTGTAATCCATTCTAGTTAGAATTTTCAATTTGATGAAGTGTTTTTTTATACAACTAAATGGTGGGAAAAGCCGATGGCTAACCTGATAGTGGTAACCATTGCCATCAGTGATGATTTGTGTTACTCTATGGTTAGCCTAAAATATGTATCTGAGTATTTGTCTTGAGAATTCTATATTTGTGTTAAATTCAATCTCAAATTGTTGAACCATATAATACGTAAAAATGTGACAGGGTATACATTTTTAATTTTTATTTCTGACTTTTTTATTTGGCTGGTTTTTTCCATAAAACTCTTAAGATAGCATTGAGCTGGAGTTTCATGGTGTGTGGGACACGAAGTAGGAAGAACGTACTCTAGTAAGGCCTATTGTTGCACCCATGAGTGCCTAATCGATACTAAGTAATGGATGTGAAGTTCTTATAAGAACTTTTGACAATGCCGGCTTTGAGAATAAAAAATAAATAAATTAATATTAAAAGAAAAACCAAATATCTACATAATAGATATCTACTACTTATGTGAAACAATCTGTCATAACATTATATATTTTTATTATTAGTTTTACTACCTATTATATTCTGTTTTACCCTCTCGACTCTCGGATTAATAATGACAAGATTTTCAATAAACTTTTCTCAGTATACAAAAAGTCGTGTGTGACTTGATCATTATAAATGTCGTTGTAGTATGTACCTGCCTAACATGTAAAGTGCATTGGAAACGTACAGATCTCGCGTCTCTGGCAACATCCGGCCGCAATTTACCACACACACAATGAGATGGTATCAATGGCGGATGACTTCCGATGGTGGCCGCGGCACTTGCGACAACCGTCACGGACTACTTGTGCTGCTGTCGATGAACGAAAGCCGGCAGGTTATATTGTTACTGGTTTTTTTAACAGTCAATAATGTTACATTCATTATTGACTGTCAAAAAAATATTCTTGGATGTTTCATACGACGCTCTCTAGTTTCAAATTACGTATAATTTTTTTTTGTAAATACAGACAGAAAAAAAGGTGGATTAGAAAAAAAATACGATAGTAGCTTATTAAAAACAATACTAAAGCTATAAACTGAAGCCCAATTTAGAAAACAAACAAAAACTAAATAAAATAACCGGAAAATACAGTAGTAAACAGCTTCATAGTTTTTTTTGTTTGTTGGCTCGGGTGAAGCCGGGGTAATTCAACCAGTAGTAAATAAACACTTTTTGTTTTATGCCATAGCTGGCAGACAAGCAGGCGGGCCCACCTGATGAGAGATAATTAAGAAAAATCGAAAAGTACGTAAATCTAACGAAAGACATAAACGCGCGCTCCATAGCATTATTGCTACGAGATTATTTTTTAAATATGTTTTTTAGGAATTTGTCATCGTATTGTTTTTCTAAGTTTTGCAGCAACACAGATTTCATCTCAGCACACACACTACACTGCGTCTCATTCTCATTGGTTCGCGCGAGGTCCAATTAGATTTACAGGGAGGAAATAAATTAACAGTTTTCATTTGTAATTGAGATTTTTATATTGTTTCGATAAAATGCGAAAAAATCACCCTTTTTTTTCTGATACCTGATAATTTTTCTGCTTAAAGTTATCTAGTTATCGGTTTTAAAATAACTATTGAACTAACAGGCGTCACAGCTTAGTTTGTAATTGTTCTGCCTTCCGTGCAGGTCGTGGGTTCGATCCTCACCAAGAACAAACATTTGTGTGTGGCAAATATAGATGTTTGTTTTACGTTTGGGTATTACTATGTATTTAAAAAAAACACATGTATATGGGTACAAGTATTATATCAGCAATCTAGTTCCCATAGTACTAGCTTAGCTTAATTTAGGATTAGAGGGGGGTTTGTGTGAAATGTCCCTGAATATAAAAAAAAATTATTTGGTTATTTTGCTTTGAAAATAAATCATACTGTATCCTCTAAGTATTGCCTTCCGAATTCATTGTATTTTCAGTGATTTGATGTACAATTGATGATCATTGCTGTACTTTTCATTGCGAGATATCTACAGTTTACCTCACGATAACTCTTCCACAAATCTGTACGCTATTTTCGTCTCTATTCTACTTACACAAGGTATATTTATCTGTGAATGTGTAAGGGAAACATTTCAGGTATGCGTGCAGGGTTGTACAAAATGTGAGTCGCTGGACCATCTCGAAATTGTTCCGGCACTTCCGCTTCTTTATTATTGTTTAATTTTCTGTAAATGTAGGTTGGACTGGACACAGACATGTTTTGTGTACTTTTAGTACTTTGGAATTCAGATTGTGCATGATATAAAATTGTTTATTGCTAGAAGTATGGTTCAGTTATCCGACATACGTTTTGTTCTCGGCCTCCCGCGACACAGGCTAGACCTAGAACGGGGACCATTGGTAATTGTAACTATTACTATAAATAAATAAATATTCACGGACACTTAACACAACGCCTTCTAGTCCCAAACTAAGCAAAGCTCGTACGATGGAAACTAGATGGCTGATAGAATACATACATTTTTTTTTTGTAAATACATACTTATAAATTATAATACATAGAAACACCCAGACACAGAACAAACATGTAACTACTCTTTTGGTAATAAATTAATTTATATTGTTTTTATACCTATTTTTACTAATTTAGAACCACACTATTTTTTTTTTCAAAATACACCCTAGATAAAAAAAATTGTGTCATCTATAATTACCGATTTCTTGAACTGAAACAGTCAATGAACTCCAAACAACTTATCTAAATACCATAATAACAAGACTTGATATTATCGGGGCCATATGGCACTCACTCGCATGTCCCTATACACTGTAGGGATAGCTCCCACAAGAAAGCTAATACAATAAATAAATAAATATTCTTGGACATATCACACAACGCTTTCTAGTCCCAAACTAAGCTAGGCTTGTACTAAGGAAACTCGATTGCTGATATAATACTTATATAATTTGTATGTGTTTTAGTAAATTCATACATACCCAGACACAGAACAAACATCTGTGTTTGCTATACACAAATGTTTGTTCTTGGTGGGCATCAAACCCACGACCCACAGCACGGAAGGCAGAGCCACTACCAAAAAAAATATGTATATAACAGCTTTTAATATTTTGTATGTATTATACATATTCACAAAATGTGCCAAGAGTCCAGTTAGCACCTATTGTCCTTTCAGATGAAGATGATGGTTAGGTAAGAACACGTTGGTACTGTAGAGGCTCTGAGCTGAGGAATAAGTTCCTTTTTTTTTGTCTCTACATTTAATTTTAATTTCGCATGTCCCTGCGTCTTTCTTTGCGTTGTACTGTGGTTATTAAAATATATCATTTATTGATCGAGTGAGCGAAGCGAACGAGATCTTAGTGACAACATGGACAAAAATGCTTTGTATGTTTGTTCGACGAGATCTTTTGAACCGCTCATCCGATTTTAATATAATTTGGTAGGTATACGTATAGTACTCTTAAGTTTTACTGGTTTGTTAAATAAAGTAAATCGGTCAAGGGGTCGTAAAGTTATGAGGGTCCAAAGGGGTTAAAAAAAAAAGTCGGACAATAATTTCAAGTGGGGTATCATATAATAGGGTTTTGTTTAGACATTCCAAAACCGTTTTTATTTAGATTCTAGGTCTTATAGTTTTTGAGTTGTTGTAAAAATTATAAAATTGGAAAACCCAGTATAACGTGAGCTATCATTTCTTGGAGTTTCAATGATTTTGTAGTTCAAGTAAAACTGGTACATAGCTAGACGGCAATTTCGAAGCGATTTGCAAAGTTTATTACAACCATTGGTCAATAAAAATTGTTTGGGTTTTATTAACCTCCGACCATCACGAGATCTCAGTTCGGGGCGAACTACTAGTCTATCTAGTAACAACACGAGATTCACTAAAATTCACTCTGATGTGACAAGGTTAAGGAATAAATAATATAATCCTTAAAATACCCTGAATTTTCATGAGGCCCGTCAGTCCCGACTCGCACTTAACGGCCACCCCATGGGTGCATGGGAATGCGTGGGAAGTATTCACCCTTGCAATTACGTGCATTTTGTTTATCGGTATTATTCACCTTGTTATTACTTATGGTGACTTATGGTCAAAACGACATATGGTGGTTGGAATAATAAGAATTTTTAATGGTTCTTGGTACCGTTCTGTTGGGGTAGGTCAGGTGTGGCCAACTTTAGATAATGTTATGTTGTATTAAGCTCACGAGTATTTTCTCTTATGCGCTAAGCAGTCCCTCACTAGTACTCAAATAAACTGTTTTTTTTTGCATGCAAAACTAAATATAAGATCTACCTGTGTACTACCATTTTAATGTGACCTGTAACTAAAAATTACCAATAAATGTCTTATGACTTACATCTGGCAAAATAAATAATTTCTAATTTGAGATCTCTTTGTACAGTCAGCATTAAAAGTATATCACATTTTCAGGATTTCAAAAATATTTATTACTATTTTCCGCCCTCGACGTAGTACGCGTCTCGTTTGATCTTTATGATCTAAGCAGTAATTGACATATTATCATAGCGTAGAGTCTAGAGGACAAACTATAATGACTCATAGTCATGCACATACGATAGGTAGGTACCTATACTATTCTATACATATTGTAGACTTTCATGCGATAAATTCCATAATTGGTTTAGAAGAGAATGCAGTATGTTTTCTGTATAAAAATACAAGGGCAATGGTTAAAATTATAGTGTTAGGACCTGTTTGCTTTTTAATCAAATAGTAATAAATATACAGACTTTATATGCGGAAAGTCGCAGACCGAAAATATATAATTTTAATAATGGAGAAAATAAAAAGTAGGTAAATGATACTTTATTTTATATGACAGCTTTTATTTTTCAATTTAAAAGATTGCAACTCTAGTTTTTTTGTCGATATTTCAGTTTCTTTAATATTCTTGCGAAGTTAATATATTGCGTAAAAACACAGATAATATTAGTATACGAGTACCTTCATTTTATATTCTGTGGTAAAAGCCTAGACTTCATATTTGCAGATAAAGCTGTCTTCGAACAAAAGTCATTTCAAAACGAGCGAACGCAAAGCTGAACTTTCATTCGAGTTTCCCACTCAGTGTAATTTCTTCCGGCTACTTCAATAAAAACTCATTACTGCACAATATGAGAATATACTCGTATCTTCAGCGACAAAGAAAAATAGAGCTTTATTCCCTTTCATGTTTATGTAACAAAGAGTTATTAAAGTTTTTACACGAAGCCTAGCGTGGGTCTTTCTTGCATGTCCCCATGCAGATATGAGTCTATTGGCCATATGTCACTGCGATACTGGTATAGATAATGACGACTAATAAGCGCCTGTCTTCCACACACTATGCTAGTGATGTGTTATGTTGGTCATTAGTTGATCGATGAAAATGAAGGTTGTGCTGCGCTAATGTCATTTGCTGTCTGACATAGATAAAATAGTGTGCCGTTTTAGGAAGAAACTGATGTCTTCCACATTTTGACAGCGATGTTCTGTCAGCTTGCTGGTCAATGGAAACTTCTTTCCATTAAAATTCTTTCCATTCGTTTTTTATAAAATACTTTGCCATAATAAGTTTCACAACCTCGTCATAATCTACTTTCAACTTTAAAGCAAATATAGATTTTTTTATCGATATCGATGTTCTGCTATGATTGCGTTAAAATAACACCAAAATAAGCTCCAAAACCAGCTCATTAATTACCTTCAATTTTAAAGAAAACATCGACTTTTTTATCGATATCGATATTCTACAAAGACTGCGCCCACCCCTACGCGATCTTATCAGCAGTTTTTATTCTCGTGATATCCACCGATAAGCTGGAATGTCCTTTCCATAGAAGCTCAGTAATGGGCCCAGAAGCACGCTAGCTTCATAACTTATGTATGATGATTGCCCGACTTCACCCTTTACTGGACACCTACTGTCTGTAATACCATGGGAGTTTGCACACTCGCACGACACGATAACGACAGGTCACGTCAGTGGCTCAAATAAAAATGATGACGGCAAGTTGCGAAAGCGTCTAGTACTACATAGGCCTTTGCATCTAATCCACTTTTTACCCAATGCCCCAATGAATACGCTGCCGGGCCTAGAACATTTTTTAGATGGAGTAGCCTTGCCAAGTATAGGCGACCAAGAAATTGGTTTACCACTTTTGATGACATCTCCCAGTAACATAATTATTCGCTAAGGAAAAATAAACAGGAATGACAGATTCTGACGTAGCAGTTATTAATCTGTCAAGCGAAAATAGCCCTTGATGTTTTGTACGTGCAAATGATATTCAGCCTTAGAGTGGTAAACCAATTTCTTGGTCGCCTATACCTATACTATACCTCTCAGACTAGTCGGCCTATAGGAAAGACAAGTCAATACGTGCGGAGCTGACTAAGCCGCGGGTTTCGGTGAAAGAAAATATAGTCTAGTACTAAATGTACAAGATTAGCTCCCTACGATATCGTGTAGCTGTCGTATCGGTGGCAGTGTGAACACGCACAATGATAGTGATGTTTACTGGATTGGTGTTATCGTTCGATCTCTAGATTGAGAATTTCAGGGTAATTGTTTATGGATTATTGAAATAGGATTTAATACAATATCCAAATCATTATAAGGGCCATGTGCTAAATATTTTTTTATATAATTTTATTATAGTTACGTATTATTTATTAATAAATATTCATGGACATTTTAAAAAACTCCCTCTATTCCTAAACTAAGTAAAACTTGTACTATGTGAACTAAAAAGAAATTAACACTTTCAGTGCCTCGCTTTAATTAATCTATTTATTTTTATTTTATTTATATTTTATTTTTAACACAATTTATGAAAAGATCCAATACACTTTCTAATTCTAAAAAAAAATTCGAACAAAATGAACTGAATGTGAAACGTCGAAACTCATCTTTTTTTTAAAACAGACGTGAATTTGAAACCAAAATAAACGCGCTTCCCAAAGTGGCTTACAGTATTTCTGCTCGATTTCAGCTTATTCTTAGCTTAGAACGTCTTCTCTTGTTAAACAATTGTCCTCTGTCTCGAAGCAAAGTGCTGGGAGAGTGCTTGTCTTTGTTTTCTAAAGAAATGGCTCTTTGGAAAAAGCTGCACTCTTTTGGACGCGTCAGAGCGTAAGCAGAAGTTAGTTACTTCAAATGGTTCGTTTTCTTACACATAATTTAAAAATCTTTATTTAGTTTAGTATTATTGATTATGGCTCTATACTTTTATATCGATTTAAAATAAACTTTCTTTAAAAAACATGTGTTGAGTATCGATGACAAATCATCGAGTCATGACACCGATTATTGATCACATTGAACCACTTAACTACTATCTAAATTACTTTATCTGCAGTCTCAAATATCCAATACGCCCAACGATTAACACATCGATCGCAACATGTTTAGAAATACATTTTATTCTGAATAAAAAAGGTGTTGATGTCGCCACAAAATTGCTTTTGCTATAACTTTATTAAACAAGATGAAAGTTTTTTTTTCGACAATTTGGTCAATCCTGTGTCTATTAGGTATACACCACAATGATTTCTGTAAGACTAATATAAAAACCGTAAAAAACTGCAAAATAGTTTACTAGGTAATGAACGTATTTTGGAAATTGAAAATGTACCTTAAAAGTATGGGACAAAAACGTACGGTCTAGGTCTATTTTTTTTTGTTTGCAATAATCGATATTTATTAAAAATATAGGTATTACCTATGCAATTTTAAGAAATGCATAATTATTTTATTAAAAAGCAGCGGTAATTATAAGTTATTGTATATTCAACTTTGAAACATACTGTGTTTAAAATGTTGGCTATCGTTTTTACATGCCGTTATGATAATGACTTTATTTTGCAAAATTACCTGAATTAGTTTTGTTGTGAATATTATGATTTCATTCTCATTCTCTTCATGTCTAAACCAGACTGGATTATACCCTGTATGGCGACTAATATTAATTTATTGCGAAACCACACGCTTCAGTACTCATTCTTATCGCCTGTCCGTCAGTCCTGCACAGAAAAATGATAAAACATATCTGGTTACAATTTAACTTATGGCTTAAGTTAGAAAAGTTGGCGGTTTTGGCTATGCAAGCTCAGATCTGTGGCAGCGCACGATAACTGGCTGATGTACTTAACTACCGGTACAAACTGGTAATTATGGGCCAATATTAGTAATTAATCCATGGTACAAAATGGTTAATCCATGGTACGGGTCTGAAGGTGTTACATCGTACTAACAACAGTGCAGTGCATTGCCTCACAGGGCACGTTCTCATTGGACCTGCTCTGTGAGGTTATACATTGTTATAGGCAGAAGTTACCACTTAACATCAGGTGAGCTATCAGCTTGTTCCATTACTTTTAACATAAAAAAAAAACACTGGTGCTAGCTAATGTACCGTCTTACGATAGGTTAGTTACCTACTTCTAGTTTTAAATACTGACAGAAAACCAATTTATTGATAAAACCACGTCACTGATACTTAGATATTAGGTATGTGTTTATTTATTTTTAAATTAATAAGTATTTATGTACAAACATATTTTGGTCATTTCACATAACGCTCTCTAGTCCTAAACGAAGCTAAGCTTGTGCTATGGGAACTAGATGGCTTATTTATATAATACATAAGTATATACTTTTTTATAAATACATAGTAATAAGTAACATCTATAATATGTTTGCCACACACAAATGTTTTTTCTCAGTGGGAATTGAACCCACAGCACAAGAAGGCAGAGCTATTATCGACTGAGCTGTGAGGCCTGTCCCGTGTAATATGTACTAAAAACACAAAAAATTCAGCAATTTACTGTGAGTAAAATTATATATGTACCTACCTATAAATAGCAAAACATAAACCGCATTTTCACGACACCTATATTAAAAGTTACCTAATTCTATTCTTTTCCCTATGATTACATTTTTTGATATATTATATAACATAATGAAACAATAGCTTTAGCATCAACAATATTCAGGGTTTTTTCAGTACCTACTTATGTGGTAAATATGCAGTGATGTAATCAATAAGTATAATAATTGTGTAGTTTTAAGAACTTAATAAGGTATTTTTAATATGGTTTTCCCTAAGGTGTAATTAAATTAATACCACGGAATACAGACTAATAGATGGAAGGGGCATGCAGACCTCAACAGCGAATGTCGAACTTTGAGCCAATACGCTCTAAATTGCTAGAAAAGACGCGATCGCCCTGCTTAGTCGCTCGCGGAGCTTCATGCGATGAGCACACTGTGCGGATGCTTATAAAACCGTCTTGAACAATTATTTCTAGCGGGCCAAGAAATCAGGTGGCAAATTAAACAAAGGAAAACATTTTCTTTTCATCAGTAACCATATTTTGTCACTCGCCTTTGCGAATGTACTCGTATCTAACGGTTGAACCGATTTGAATCATGTGTAAAATAAATATTTTATAACGGGGGGCAATCGTTGTCTCATAAAAACCTAAATAGTTACATTAGCGCGTTTCAGCGCATTGTTTGCCGTCAAAAGCTTCTTGTTTTCGTATATCTGTAGCGTCGCTTGACATTACGCTGGGCAGCGAAAGCAGTTCAGAGCTTACGATATGGGGGCTGGAACTGCTCAGTGCATTTGGACATAACTTTATCAGACTTTTTTTTTATATTCTTATTTTATTTATGGTCTCTGTCCGTCATTTTGACATACAATTTTGCCAGTGTCAAGTGATATATTTTAAAATAATGTATGTCAAGTCATTTACTTTTTTTAAATAGAAGATCTGTAAAACAATTTAGCGCAAAGACCTTTGAGGCCAATACTACAAGTACTTTTCTTCACAACGTATACTTTACTTTACTGCCTACCTACCGAGTTAGTTTTAAAATGTTTGCCGTCATCGTAATGTTTATTGTCGTGTCAAATGCACAAAAGATTTCAAACAATCACCATTTTTGTCCCAGACGTTTACCATTTTGCAGATTAAGACTACGATAAGTAACTTTTTTTTTGCGTATATAAACCTTTTTCCTTTATCAAGAAGTGTTTATTTTCTTTAGTAATCGCTAGCAGTTTACGTTGTGCTCTGTGACAAAAACACCACATCTGGTTCGTTTAATTTCTTATCGTTATTATGTTTTGAAGGAAAATAAGTTATCGCGTGCTATATTGTTAACACATCCGTCGTGCTCCTAAAGTGTCATTAGGGAATTAAAATTTAACGCTTTGACTTAGAAATAATGGGTGTTTTACCGTTTCCTGTTGATATAAATTGTTGGCGATTCTCTGAGTTGACCAGCTTTAAGAACGATTAGTATGGGTTCTTTCAGTAAGATAAACTAATATTTACAAGGGGTTTTTTAATTTATAAGCATTTTTTTTTGTTAATGTTAATTTTAAAACTATGCAATAAACATTTTTTTATATATTTATCTTTTGACCTTAGAATAGTAAAGGGACCGAAGGGAACGAGGACCGAAATTTTTTTTAAACAAGTTTGTAGTGATGGGTTGACATGACATGCTTATGTTAAGAACTTCATTAGCTTCATACCTATATTTTTCTGGCTGTGGCAAAATACATAATAGAGCCTCTATAAAATAACTGCAATTATAAATAAACGTGATTATTATTGTACATAACATGAACAAAATATATATACACCATATATTTATATATGTTTGAAAATTTGAGAAAACTGCAAATCATTTACTTACTAACTTTAATTTAAGTTTTACGTAAGTTATCTACCGTAAACGAATATTATGGCATCGTAAACGTATCCTCAACGTAATTCTTATCATATCCCTATTGTTATTGAAATTCTTGAGTATGGGCGATGTATTTTTTTTCTTTAAGCTCTAGGCTAGGGGCATTACGATATTAGTAAAATAAACATACAATTATTTAACCTCCTGTGTTGTTTTTGCTGTCTTGTTTATGATTGACGATAATGAGCTATTCCACAGAGACCATACCCGCTTTACTTAAGAATTTTACGTTGTAATTTAGCAATTTTGGGGACATCATTATCTATCAGACTGGTGTCACTCAATGATTGGTAAGACCTCCTTTGGTTGTGCTCAGCCTCCTTGCTCTCTAAACTAATAACTTTCTTTATTGTACATTTACACCTACTGCCCCCGTATCGTGAGCTCTGAACTGCTTTCGCTGCCCAGCATAATATCAAGCGATGTGGCTACAAATATACGAAAACAAGAAGCTTTTGACGGCAAAAACGCGCTGAAACGCGCTAATGTCACTATTTAGTCAAAGAATACCTATGATTTAGTATGAAAACAGTTCAGTTTTATGTGATAACGATTGCCCCCTTGAACATAATTTGTAAAAATGTCTAGGTACATAATAATACTTATCTATTTGTCTACATCTAGCGAGTTCGTCTCATCAATTGCTCTAATAGAGACATCCTAGCAGCCGTCACAACAGCAACCCATTACCTTGCCACTTGTACTTACAACTACTTCCACCGGCTGTGATTGTCTCTTCCTCTGCAGTTTTGGTAAGGGGCAGTGTATATTGACACATCAAACTTGAACTCTATTACCCTCAAATTCATAAACGATGGGTTATCACCTTTTTTTTGTACAGTTCAGACTGTTCACCGTAAGATGTCCCCTGTCTATAGTGCCAACATAGAAGGCAGGGGACATCTTACGGTCTGTATAGATTTTTCAATTTTTTTTTTCAATCCGATGCGATTATACCACGTAAAAAAAATTGCTTTAGTATATACCACCATTTTGTAATTACCAAATTAGTTAGTATTTCACAAAATGCGCAAGCGGCGCGTTCGGATCGAGACAAAAAATTATGAATGGGGCTTGGGTCAGTAGACTCAGTAGATGACAGTTGGAAAATACGTCTGTGTCATCCGCTAAAAATATCTAATAAAAAAAGACTATATTACAAAATATAAATATATAAATATAAATATTCACGTACACTTAACACAACGCCTTCTAGTCCCAAACTAAGCAAAGCTTGTACGATGGAAACTAGATGGCTGATAGAATACACACATACATTGTGTTTTTTTTTGTAAATACATACTTATAAATGTTATCACGGTGTACGGTTCCTAACCGGAGCTGAGATTGACTAGTGTTCCGTAGAGCGGTGCGCGTACAAGATCGTTTCCTCGTTAGCGGCCAATTCAGGGTTCCGTTCCTTGGGACCCTCCGACAAATTGATCAAGTGTTTTATAACGTCGGTTTGTTTGCTCTCGTTTCGGTTGGCGGGTAACTAGCTTGAGTCTTTATAAGACATTATTATGTGAAACGACATTTTTTTGGAAATTTTCTGTGGAAAAAAAATGTATCCCATTAAAAATAATAATAGTAAATATTCTTGGACATATCACACAACGCTCTTTAGTCCCAAAGCTTGCACTATGGGAATTAGATTGCTGATAGAATACTTATATTTTTTTTGTAAATACGTACTTATGATACATACTATCACACAAATGATACAGTGGTATGGTTTTTAGTAATATGTATTCACAGAAAGTGTAGGTATGAATTCATATTTTTGATGGGGCCATAGAAAAAAAGTTTTTTTTGAGAACTATACAGTAGATCTATCAAGAATCGCTTCGCTTCTATAAAATTTTATTTTCATTTACGATTTTTTTATTTAATTTGGTTAAGTTATAATCGTCAAAGCCACGTTCTATTTTCAAACTAAATTCCACAACATACCTACTAAAATGACCGCAGAAAGCTAGGAATGTCTAAACTCCTAAGTATACGAATACGGATAACAGCAATATCAAACACACTGCCATTAAAATAACAGAACATTTCCATATAACCTTTAAACCGCCGAAGTTGGTCCCAACGACATCTTGAAGCCAAAAAGACTCCTGGACATCGTCCAAAGTGTGTTGAAGTCTGTCTGTGAACGCAGTTACCTATGTGTCACACGGGTTTTGGTGCTGTCGGACAAAACCAATAAGCTTTTTATTTAATCCCATAAACATCTGATCCCAAAAACATACTGTATGCTTTTTAAGATCAGACCACCCTTAAATTAACGTAGTCAGGTGTATCTATCTATCTAACTTAAAACTTCATTTTCTTGGTTTATGGCTTTTGCAACTTGTTGTTACAATTCTGCCAGTGTCTGTTTACTGTAGTGTCACATCTATCTAAATCTTTTTAAAACAAAATGACAGCCAAAAATGACAAATTAACAGTGGCTTAACAGTTTTGATTATCTTTTGTTTTTTTATTAATTGTTTTATTCTTGGGTCGAATTACTTGAGAATATAAAAAACACTCTCTAGTTAGAGTTATATTCTAATTATTTTTTCTGATCCGAATCCCAAAAGAACAGTATCGACTCTGAACTAACAAAAGCTCATATTGTAATATCAAAACTATGTTGTAAACTGCAATCCTCTTGACCACAATTTACTGCGAAACTTCTGCAGTATCTCATTGCGATTTCGAGCTTTAGCTCGGCGAACTACTTTGCCGTGTGTACACATTACGAATGAGCTCAGCATGCATGTTACAGTCCAAGTCGCAATAATGGCGATACTTACTAAGTGTAATATCTGAGCTGGCTCAAATGCTTTCCATGTTGCAGGAAAACTTTGCGGTTATTGTGTGGAATTTAAATACAAACAAAATAATTGGATTAGTTTTATATCATTTTTATGTTTTTTTTTTAATGATAAAAGTAATGGAACAAGCTGATGTTAAGTGGTAACTTCTGCCTATAACAATGCATTACCTCACAGAGCAAGTCCAATGAGGACGTGCCTTGGAGATGGAGATTTCTTACTTTATCAGATCAAATTCAGAAGGTTTTAATGTAGTCAGCTTTGGATTACTTTTTACAGTAGAGTCAGATCAGAACCCACTATTTTGAGATCAAAAGACGAGGTCACTACCGCTCTATCACTGGTGCTCTCTGTGCTAAATACTCCTGTATTGTGTACTCTGCAGAACTATATATGGAGGGTTGAAATAGTATCTTTAAGTTACATTGCACAGCTACACCACCACAGTATTAAAATTGTCACTCTTACGGCGCAGTGTAACTCAAAACAATACAAATCGTCGTTTTGTAATACGTGCTAATTCCCACGTAAAATTGTGTCGGTATTTTTAGCCGGCTAGGTGGGACAGAATTAACATGTTTTTCAATTCTAGGGAAGATGCTCAATTTAGATCCATTTGGGGCAATTTAACCCATTAAGCTGGGTTGAGGCAATTAACTTCTTAATTGTGATCTTAGTTCAGTTCGTTTTATGAAGAAAATGGTACAAAAAACCCAATTTTTATGTAACTGTATCTTCGAATCAATGTAAATTGGCCTTTATTAGAGCTCGTAGAAGATTTGACCTTGAAGCTGTGAAAATAAAGGTCACCAAAAAAAAGTCGGTTTTCTTAGCGATATATGGATGTTATTGTGCAAATCGTTGACTTAATCGTTGACTAGCTGTCGCCCGCGGCAGCTAGTCCCGTGGTAGCAGCACACGCATTATTTGGTTAAAATCTTTAAACCTAATTTTAGACCCTGGGTGCGACCTTTCAAAATTCCTTTCTTAGTGCACCCCTACACTATATAAGGATACTACCCTCCAAATTTCATACCTCTAGGACTTATAGTTTAGGCTGTGCGTTGATTGTCAGTCAGCTTCAAAAGAGTTTTATATATTTAGAAGATGTCCAGCATCTAAACAGATGATTCCTATTATTTTTGTGGTGTAGCTAGGGTACTGTAGAGTGTACTCACTATAGTTTTAAAACGTTTACCTATTTACTCATCTATTTATTTCGCGTGCAAAGCCTAGGTAATACCCAGTGTCTTATCATCGATCGTTGCTTCAAACAATCCAAGTGAAGTGTTTCATCACTGATAAGGTTTACGTTGAAAGTTTGTCTGTTTTGCACTAAACTTGTTAAGTGCGTCTAGAGTTCTAATGAACACTGCTACAGGATGTAGAAAAAGTGGTTCATTCATATTGATGGGTTATTTCAGCTCGCGAAGCTTTTGGGAGTGGTTTTCACACCACTCTTTACCACCGCCGTTCCAAATTGGATTTTGACAGATTGAAAAATGACACGACTTCTGTCAAAATCTATGGATCCGGATTGGAACTGTGGTCGAGAGTAACCCAGTGCCTTGATCACGAATAAATCTGACAGTCGCCGCGTTAGCGTATTCGAGTTATATTGCGCGTCAATGCCAGCTCGACTGCCAACCGTCGTAGTGTTACTGCGCAGGGTATCTCGGATACGCTCGCGTTGCGATACGTTTGCGATTGTCATATTTATTCGTGATCAAAGCACAGGTATCTGTAGAGTTCCGTTGGTAGGTAAAAAATGACGGAAACTTGCAAAGGTTAGATATATTTTTTTTCTGAAGGAGATCGTGAAGTTTTTGTGTCCATTCGTACCTACCTACTGGTTACTCAACTTCCACTGTGTCTCTAATCAAGTTGGCATTTTATGAGTACACTTGCTAGAGAATGAATTTTTTACGATATCATTCAAAAATGACGGATAAGAAAAAGAAAAATAGAAAATTTCTAATATTTATGGATTTCCATAAATATTAGAAATTTTCTATTTTTCTTTTTCTTATCGGAAACGATATTGTGACTATTTAGTCACAATATCGTTTCCGATGTCGCGTGTTTCTATTCCCATATACCTACATATTTTAAGTTTTCTACAGCCAACTTTGACTTTGATGGATAGTTCTATAAAGAAGAAGAATAATGTTATGGTGTCCAAACGTTCTCCTTTTAAATAATTTTCGAAAAACTTGACAACCATCAAATATTTTTGATTCAAATCGGTATTTGGTACGAACAATATTATTGTAAATGGTATAACCGTTAGGGAGGTGTTTATTTTTAATCATTTAAATGAGACAATGACATCACTGTTATTTCTGTTATCAGTTTAGCCACTAGTATAGTATTATATGATCTGTGGTTTAGTTAAGGGTACCTACTTCATATCGCAATTAAAATTGAAAACAGGGATAATATTTCAGTTATCTAAGGAAAATATCGTTGTTTATCTACTTAATGCTCTTAAATTGGCTAAATTATTTGTTTTTGCTCTAATTAGGTATATAACGTTGTTACATAATATACACTCAAGTACAACAATTCCGGGTCATCTATAAAAACTTAAATATCTTGGAAACCATGAATACTTACTTACTTTTTTGTATTGCAAATGTCTACAGACCAATAAATAGAGTACCTAAAAACGGGGACAAATTGGCCACATGTGGTTGCTACAGGCAATAATACTTATACCTTAATATACGAAGACTTTTTATCTGTGAACAAAGGTCACTGTGGCACTAAGAAGTGCCAGAGTGACCTTTGGGTAGACCAAAGGTCACTTAGGCATTTTAGAACTCAATTTCACAAATGGACTAATCAATACCACATCGACGGAAGAAAAAGTTTCTTCCGTCGTTGACCTTTGGTCGTTAGTGACCAAAGGTCAAGGTTAGTGACCGTTGGGTGAATTACCAAAATCACACGTGGCTTACATAGAAGACCATCGGGTGGAGACATGATAACGTATCAGTGCACTAGTGCCATTGTCACAAGTGCCACAGTGACCTCAGGGTGGAAAGTCACTGCGGCTTTTGTAGTGAAAATATTCACAAAATTCAACAAATGAGTAGACCGAGAAAGACAGGAAAGACAGGCGACACGCAGTTTCTAGACAATAATGCTTTGACATAGGCAACCGACACCCAATTGATTTGTGGAAGTGACTCAACTTGAGATGAAGCATTAGCGCCATCAAGTGCCACAGTGACCTCGGGGTGCCATGACTCAACTCGTCCTAAATATCGCGACAAACCAAGACATAGGATGTGCCAGAGGTTAAATCCATATCGTCACATCCTCGCTCGCTTCCTGCTTAGCGAAGTGTTAATTGTTGGTGCGCGTACGCATTTAGATGATTAATTCGCGGGTTACGAGATCTTTATGATGCTGGGCTATTTAGCACGCGGTTCTTTGTACTAGTTATTTATTTTTACTCACATTTATTTCTAGTGTTCATAAAAAGTACCAATTAATAAATATTCATGATCATTTTACAACGCCATCTAGTGCCAAATTAAACAAAGTTCGTACTAATTACTACGACAGTGGCTGTAAACATAGATGAAGAAAAAATAGACCATACTAAAACAAAAAGAAAAGGATTTAGTGGTCCAGGAAAAAATATGGAGAGAGATGGTATAATTATGCAAGAAAATGGTATAAAGTAACCTTCACACGATGGAAGTATTTGTAAAAGGCTTTTCAGGTGAGGAAGCTACTGAAGATAAAGATGTAAAAGTATACTTTATACCTAATTCTTACTAAAAACCATAGGTACTAATAGATAGGTAGGTATCATAGGTTTGAGTACGTAGGTATTATGTAAAATATATGTTACATAAGTAGGTATATTTTAAAGGAACATACAACTACACAATAATTTAATTGCAATTTTAATAAGAAAAACAATTTTGTACAATAATATTATCCGTAAATAGATACGAAACTGCGCAGCGTGAATTGAGCACACTATCAATTACTGAAAAGGATATATCCTTAATGAGTGATTAAGACTGCATTCGGTACTATGCAACTATAGATAGAGCTGGCTCAGTAGCTAACTTTACGACTATTTTTTTAGTTTTTTTTTAACATGTCTTTAGTCTTTAGTGTTTTGTTTTCTCTTGGAAAATCAGGAATTTACAGTAAAAAAAATCTTCTGATAAGTTTTATGCTCTTTCGTAGAGTTTCAAACATTAAAAAAGTTACTTCTAAGAATAATATGCCGGTGGCAGAACGAAAGCTAAGCTAACATACTTTAGCGTAGCTTCGCATAGCTGACGCAGCTTTTCATACTTGCGTGTCTGCAAACTAAGTTATGTGACCTAGAAAAACTGAGCCAGCCATGCAAGTTAAGCAACTATGTTAGCTTAGCTTTCAGTCTGCAACCGGCATCTAAGCAACTTCTATTTATCTCAGCCTAAGTTTATAAAGTTTCTAAGCACAGGCTTATCTTAACACGAGTCCACTATTAAGTTAATGCACTTAACTGGCCGGGGAAGTCAGGTTAAGTTAGCGTGGAGATTAAGACGAGATCTTTGTCGAAAGTTCAAGTTTAGTAGTTTAATGTCGGGTTTATTGGTGTTTAGGATTAAGTTCTCCTTTACACCGTCTTGAAATATCTTTGTTAGTTTTGATTTGATAAGTTCGCGACTTGTGTTTTGATATTTGTGGTTTCCTCTGTTTGTAAAAATAAAAGTTAAAGTCAATGGCCTCGATTTATTTTCTTAAACGTGTAAAATTCGTTCTGCCAAATAAGGTAATTATTTAGTTTTGTGCGCGCCGCGGCCGTCACCTTGAGTTACTAAACTATACTTTATTCTCCTTATGCTTGCTTCGTAAAACCATTGTCTGTTTAAGAAAAAGGTTAGAAGCATATTTTCATTTCGTAATTTCCATTTGAAATAGTCGACAAGGATCATCATACTCGTCTTGGCACCTCATGAAGATTCATCTCAACGCGGATTCAAAGAGCTGGATTCAGTTCATTACCGTCTTGCGAGCTTCTTGACTAACTAGTGTTGGGACAGTGAAGATGTAGGTATCGATAGTCCAGTTTGCAGATATCGATAGATCACTTTGTAGATATCGATAGTTCGTTTTGTAAATACCTATCGATAGTGGTTTTTGGTATAGAGTAGGAAAATTTGTTACGAATAAAAAAAATAATGAGCATAAATTAAGTTACCGTCCCTTTGCTCTAACACTACTCATTAAAAAAATCTTGTAGGCTCACAGACGAAAGATCAAGTACTCAAAAATAATAACCAACTCGAAAAATAATCCGACGTGAAGCTCAGTCACTTGAACTATCATCGTTGGAACGGCACAAACTGCGGCAAGTGTGTCGATTTCCAACATTCTCGAGAGTCTAGAAAAAAATATTCTCGAGCAAGTTCAGTGGGTGGGGGGTGTCCCCTACCACCCTGTAGGTACAGTACAGTTACGGACCTCCTTAACTGCTGCCAGCGGACAAAAAGAATGAATAGATCCGCCCCTTAACGAATACACCGAGCGGCATAATTCATACTTAGGAAACTGCAAGGAGTTGACATAGACTTTTTTTTTTTTAATTACGATTGCATCGCCAATGAGGTCAGGTGTTTTCTTTTCTTTGTTTGCTGAAAATCTGTGTGGAGTGTGAAGGCTTTTTCTTTGTTCACAAACTTTACGAGTAGGTAGGTATGCTGGTTATCCCGTCTGGGAACGAGGAAAAGCCAATTTTTCTCATTTGTTTTCACACGAGATTAAAAAATAAGCTACTGTATATTAATACTGTATTGGTTCCAATTTTGGACCTAAAAAGTGAACTAACTATTATTTTAAGTACTTAGAACTCAAGACTATATGAAATTTTTGCGTCTCTACTCCTCTAAAGAGTTTGATGTAATAATTCTTTTGAATAGAACTGACTCTTCCAGACAACAATTAATTACACTAGGATACGCCAACTAGCGGAACTACGAGCGAGCCTTGTTTAGTCTGCGTTGTTACTTCCACTAAATTTTTTACTTCCACAAGTAAACTCGCCACTAGCATACTGAAAAAATGTGACCCCGCAATAGACCTCAACTACTCAAGTGGTTTAGTGTTATCAGTGTAGAGAAAACATCTTAGCACACACTGCAGTGTTGTAATTTTAGCGACAGGCTAAAACAAACATAGGCACTCAATTTCATCGATAAGTCAGTAAAAATACACACACACACCCTCACACCCTCACTAGTCACTTTCGGGTCAACAACAAATTAGGTACCCAATACTTTTTAACAAAGTTTCTAGTCTTAAAAATTTTGAATCAATGATAGATTTTCATAAAATACTAAGTCTCGTACACATTAGGAATAAAGTTCTTCTTGATTTATGTTTAGTTAGTGGGTTAATATACTGGTGTGATCAAACGAAGCACGACGGCGAGCTCGGAAGTTAAGATGCGTCGGTTGCCACGTATAATTTTTCCACTCTCTTTTAATTCACCCCCTATAACCACCCGCCTCAACCCTTCCGTCTGTCAATCTTGGAAGGTACTAGGCCCACATTTTTTATTTTTCATCGTCAGTTTTAATAGGTTGGAAGCTGAGAATCGATGATTTTACTCTGTAAAGGTTTTTCATGAGGATAGTTTGTGGGTTCATTTCCACGAGATGTAAGTTATTGGTTCCTGTTTTACTTCTCAGTTTGAAATGCTGAGGAGTATATTAGCATAGAAATCTGGGATTTTTTTTGTGATTTTTTTGTCCTGGTTGGTATGGGTGGGTTTTTTAAAGGTTTTGTAAGTAATACCTAAGTTTGCCATTTCATAGACATTTCAATTTTTTTTAGTTTAGGTCATCGTCTTGTGCCAACATGATAAAATAAATATCAGATAGGCAGATAGATAGAAAATTCTTTATTGCACAACTTAAAGTAGTGTATGCAGGCGAACTTAATGCTAAAATAGCATTCTCTACCAGATAATCTTTGAACCTTTTAACGGAGTGTGGAACAGCTTATCTTTAAGTGTATTGAATACACGTCACGTATGTACGAGTACACAACACATCACAGGAAGATCGGAAAAATAACGAAGGTACATTTTCCGTCGCTTTCAAAATAAAAGTAAAAACGCATCGGGCAGTCGTAAAAAGGGGCTATTTTCAAAACGTCTAGGTATTAATCAACGCATTGTCGAGCCGTTTGAAGTCTCAGCAAAATGGAAGACCAGACGTCCATGGGGGAAGAAAATAAAAAAATGTAACTACCCTCAAGTTGCACACGCGTAAGTAGATGTTGCAGAGAAAGTTATAAAATACGGCAAGTTGGGATAGTTGTCAAGTTTTGACAGAGTTATACTGTTTTGCATAGCTTTAGAGTTCGTACCCAGTAGTTTTCATATTGTTATTCTTTCTAACCTTATTATTTGTTTAGGCTTTTAGAAAAACATCAGATATTCTATAGAAATTACACTTATGTTTATTCATGTCGAGTTCATGCATTAACTTTGGTATTTTTAGTTGAAGAAAACTTTCTTCAATACTGTATGCTGTCAAAATCTGTCCAACTGTCAAAATGTGAAAGTGTTGGTGTCCAAAATACTTTGTTGCATCTAGATTCTTTTTGTTAGATTAAATTGCCAAAAATCAAAATCAGTCATTTTCAAAAACTCCTTACGAAATCTTTTATTCACCGCTGCATTCAGCTCAAGAATCATGCTCCCCTACGATCCACTACACTGTACAAACTTAACAGATAAGGGCTCCAAGTACTTATATAGTGTAGGGGTGCACTAAGAAAGGAATTTTGAAACGTCACACTCTAAAGGGTGGAACGCGAGCAACGCCGCGGGCGACGGGTAGTATAATATATACAGCGATTTAGTAGCGAGATGCCTACTATTGGACTCAGCGTCATCCTATGCCTACACTTAACGAGACACTGTAGTGCCTGGGACAGTGTTTAGATGGAGTAGGCTTTAGCCAATATGCGGGGAGTATACTTAACTTACTTGAGGTCTGGGGTACACCACAAATACTTCCTTGACCTCAGTCATGCAGAGACCTTTTGTCCTCTGTCCGACAGAATAAATAGTTCTACAGTGTGTAATAAAACCACTACCGAAAACTTAAACGGTCTTATTCCAGAACGGGGACTAAAGAAATTCACGGTTTAAACGTCAAGGTTTATACAACCCGGCCGAATTAAGCGGTGTAGCGGGGGAAGTATCGAGTTCCGAGCCAGGCGTCATGTTAATTCGGCCGGGTTGTATAAACCTTGACGTTTAAACCGTGAATTTCTTTAGTCCCCGTTCTGGAATAAGACCGAAAGAGGGTTAAAGTACACATTAATATAAATAACTTGTTCTATGGAATCAACAGTGTTAACCCAAGAACGTCACCTATTTCTTGAGAAATGCAACACCTACGTGGCAATATGAAACAGCAGTTTTTTTTACGATCATGCCTGTTTGTTCTGTTGGAAAAGTTTTTTTTATGAAAGCGTTTGGCTGCCAGCACTGATATTTTTTTTTTTCAAATCAAATAATTTTATTGTCTGTGAATCTAATGGGTATGGGTACATTATTAGGTGATAAGTGTGTGTAAAGTAGAATCTCTAGATCCTGCTAATTAACGTACAGATTATTACATATCGACACACGAAGTGGTTTTAGACACCCTGTATATCTCAAAAGTCTGAGGATTGGCGATGCTCTGATTAATTCCCACACTTGCTCTGCTAGGCTTACTACAGTGTAATGTTACAATTGCATTGTTTTTCTAAACTAAATCTTAGGTGAAGTCGTTTTCGTACAGTCACGCAGAAATGTTGTTACAAACTTTTATGTGTTTTTTTAATTGGGTGTACTTCTTAAAAAAAGTTGCGCGAAAGTTATCTTTAATATCTTTAAAATAAAGTGTAATTTAGTATCGGTCCTGCAGTGAATGAATGCTCTAAATACTTTTTTTAGTCAATAGCTTTTAGTTATGTATCAGCTATTGGGTTTACATAGTAGCTTTGTTTACTTCAATATTAATTTATTGGCCAAAATGTTTTTTATTGTGGTTATTAATGGATTGAGAGATGCATGATTTTAACAAAAAATAAATATATGTTTTTTTTTATAAAACAGTTGGTAACAGTGATGCAGTATAATAAGTTTCAAAAGTAGTCTGTACCGTGAGAAAACAGTGTTTTCATCTACTTAGTAAAAAAAATATTCCGTACTGTCAAAAGCTAGACTTTTTCCTGCAAATAAGACACTTTTCTCGGCGATTGTACGTTGACGCTCGGATAACCCTGCCTGGAATGAACTTGATACATGACATTGTGCCCTTTACGCACCTTGGCGGTCCTTTGTGAAGCTTTCTTAGTTACTTTTGTGCGGCAGTGTACGCATGCGTGGTTAAGGAGGTTTTTGGAGACAGGTTTTCAAAAGACAGTGGCTAAAACTAAATTTTAACCTTTAGATCGTTTGTAACAGTCGGCAAATAGCTTAAAAAACTTTTTTATTGAGTTATTCGGTTTTCGGAAACCCAGTGGGACGAAACACTACCTCTCAAAATTATGAATATTTCTATTACGGTTTCGTCGCAAATTCTTGTATCTTGTAAATATTTTAAAAGTGTCATCATCATCATAATATCAGCCCGTAAAAGTTGACTGCTGCTTCCCCCTCAAAGAACTAGAAAAAAGCTATTTTGAGCGTTTTCCATCAACCATCGACTTTGATCTTAACAATGTCCATCGGGGTCTATCGGGGGCTGTCACCTCACTATACGATTCGTGGTCACTGTTCGAGAACGTTTATTCCTCATATCCCTTACTTATATTTTAGCAGAGAAGGTCTGTTCCCACTAGTTCTATTCATAGAAGTAGGTATGATGTTTTCAAAATATAGCAGAACAATTGGTCAAAATGATCAAGTTGGCAAAGACAAAAATAAGTCCCTTTAAGTCCAAAATACTTAACAAAGTATTGAAACTTTTGCTCTGTCTTTTTTAACCACATCATTAGGCTCTTTCAACATTTTCCATTTAATTTTATACTCTTCCAGAACTTTGCTTTTGTAAATATCTTTGAAAGAAAAAGACGGATAAAGCTATGCGTCCACAGTCGCGTCGCCGGACCACAAGACTCTTCAACTTATTTTTCACTAGCTTCCGCCCGCGACTTCGTTCGCGTCCTGTTGGATTCCGTAGATTTTCCGGGATAAAAAGAAAAAAGATTACAGATGGATTTTTACATAACACATAACATAATAAGTTATACCGTCTCTACCTTGTAGATGTAGCTTCATAAAAGAATGGTAGACGATGAGTATCAGACTAGGTATTAGGTTTACTATACACGAAAATAATGAAAAAACTTTTTTAAGTAGGTAAATACATTTTGAAATTGATAAATAACAGATATCAGACGTAGGTAGAGTAATGATTTATAGATAGCTCAACTGGTCCAAATCAGTACCAATCGGATGCGTGCCCAAGACACTGGCTGCATTGCCGCGCTGAATAGCAATGCTGATACGCTGGCCTAGATAACCACCAGCCCTCGGGTTTTTTCTTCTTGGAAAAAAAAAAGAGTAATTATATTGAACCAGCAGTTCATAGTTCATACATGACAGAGTGAGAGGTGAGTTTTTTTTAAAAATAATACGTTTGTTTTCTCACACAAGGTAGGTTTTCAGCATTGACTTATACCCGAATTTTAAACGAAACTAGTTAAATTACGAGTAACTGTCTCCGCGTGACTGTCTCATAACCTCGAAGTATCATCTTCTTTTATTTTCCCCGTAATTTAACATTTTCTCCGAGCAACGCACCGGATGGGGGTGGGCACTTGACCACCCTCCAACCCTTCATCGCCTCAAGAACAACATCGGAATTATAAATACCGTCTCGCGTACACAACGAAAGTTGGAGGGATTTTTAAAATGCAAATGAGATAGTGATATAACGCTTCTTCTCATCAGAAGTAAGTATTATATTCATCAGTAAAACATAAATAATCATTGACGCAGGTTTATTTATTAGTTACTAGCCGTCGCCCGCGGCGTTGAAGCTGACTGAGAATCAACGCACAGCCTAAACCATAAGTCCTAGAGGTATGAAATTTGGAGGGTAGTATCCTTATACCTATAGTGTAGGCGTGCACTAAGAAAGGAATTTTGAAAAGTCGCACCCTAAAGGGTCTAGAACGCGAGCAATGCCGCGGGCGACGGCTAGTACTCGTATATAGTTTGTGATTATAGCGCTGTGTCAACTCAAAAGCAGTCTTGGTGGGCAATCGTTGCTTCATAAAGGTTTTCTGAACTGTTGTCATAATAAATCATACGTATTCTGTGACTAAATAGTGACATTAGCGCGTTTCAGCGCGTCTTTTCCCGTCAAAAGCTTCTAGTTTTCGTATATCTGTGGCCACATCGCTTGACATTATTCTGGGCAGCGAAAGCAGTTCAGAGCTTACGATATGGGGGCAGATCCCCTCTGAAGACGCTTAATAGTGTTGTGAATACAACAAACATCGATAATTGCTTCTTAGTTCATAATTGGCGGGAACATGCACATTAATTATTCATTACCGCACACCCTTCATTTGGCCCGGCTTGAGAAACGCTAGTTAAGCCGTCGAGTGCGCCACTATTTTTCTAGCACAGCTTATTTTTTAATTGCGTTGTTTATATCGATATGCTGTTTTAGAAAAAAAACAATTTTTTTTTTATATTTAGAATCTTGCATTTTTCTAAGACGAGAAAGGAACGGTAACGTTATAATGCTGTAAAATTAGGTTGCTTAAGAAAAATGAAACAATAAATAAATAATAAATAAATAAATAAATATTCACGGACACTTAACACAACGCCTTCTAGTCCCAAACTAAACAAAGCTTGTACGATGGAAACTAGATGGCTGATAGAATACATACATACATTTTTTTTTGTAAATACATACTTATAATACATAGAAACACCCAGACACAGAACAAACATCTATGTTTACAACACACAAATGTTTGTTCTCGGTGGGGATCGAACCCACGACCCACAGCACCACTATCTACTTACATTATTATGTCTAGCTGATACCCGCGACTTCGTACGTCTGTAGGTATAGGTAGAGTAGTGTTGTTACACAACGATTACAGTTTCACAAAGAACTCTACGTAACACCTTTGCCTCAGAGTGATGGGCGCAGTGCAATGCATTACAGGGCACGTCCTCAGTGGATGTGCACAGTGAGACAATGCATCGTTATAAGCAGTGGTTACCACAAAACGTCATCAGCTTGTTCCATCATTTATTTTTTAGATATAACCTAATCATTTTCAAGAAAAGAGTTAATAGGTGGATTATAGCTAAGCGTGCTCCACCTTAGGCTGCAGCTACACTTCGCTATACCTCATAAAAAAATGCGTTTTATAAAAAAAACTGTCCCAGGATCAAGGACTAGTATATTTTTAAATACCATCTGAGATACGACGCAATAACACAAAATCCTTTGTTTTGTTATTTAGGATATTACACATCACACGCGGCTTATTAAAACCGGACATCGCGGGGGTAGTCCGACCAGAAATACTTACAAAAGAGAATCATTATAAAAAGCTTCGAATCTTGGAAAAATATCATTTGTGTTGAAGACAGTGGATTGAACAGATGTTTTTTTTTTAATTTTAATTTGTGAAAATGTTTGTTATTTTTGTTGGAAGTAAGGAGGCAAATTTAATGTCAAGACGCAGGTAAGTTTGTTTCTCATATTTATTTGATAGTTCTTTACTTACAAACTATGGGGCTTACTCTAATCCTTCTCAACTTTGAAAAAAGTTAATCATTGCGTTAATTAGTGCTATTTTGTCTTATTTAAATAGAAACAAATAGTAATGAGTAGAATCTTAAGCAATGTTCAACAGTGTTTAAGTTGAGAGATAATTATAAGTAAGCCCCTATTTATTTTGACCAAAAAAAATCGTTAAAAAATACCCTCATATAGAAGAACCTCTCAAAAATATTTTAATTTAAAAAGTGGCAAGCTTTTTATTAAAAAAGCGCTTTGTAAAATATCAACACAACGCCCATATACCACCGGAACTCCGACATCCCATTGATCACTGCACCTATCTAATTAACGTGAATGGTTGCGCGTGCGCAGGTCACGGTGTGCCGCCGGAAGGAGGACCGGACGGCGAGATTGTGGCCCCAGCCCTGATTCCTTCCGGACCCTAGACCGGCGCAAGTCATGAGCGGGAGGCAGCTGTCAAAACCGTGAGGTTTGGACGTCAAAAGTCGAGGGTTGCACAGGAAGTGGGTAAAAATGTGTAGTTTTTAGTTGAAAGCTGCAATAAGACAGCATTCTAAAACGGGTATGGTGTCTTAGGTTAAAGCAATAATAGTTGGTATTAGTAGAAATAGACGGTTAGTATTCATTTTGAGGGACTTAAATTTCGTAGCATGTTTTGTGTCTACAGAAAAAAACCTATTTGTGAATTAATGAATCAAAAGTTTTGATTCATTAATTCATAAATCAATTTTATTTTTAATTATCGAATTGAGCCTTTTATTCAAAAAGCTCAACTATAGATAGCATAGAACTTAGTGATTTTTAAAAACTCATTTTATACGGGCTCTACCAAATGTTTTGCAAGAAGGAAGGAAAACCATTTAGTTTACGTTTGTTGTTGTCACTTGTCTTGTATTCATCATCAACAAACCAATAGTGGCCGATATTTTGTCAGCTTTTTTTAGGCATTCAACCATCAGCGACCAGAGGAATATGAATAGTTTAATTTTAATCGCTGCCGCTTATGACCGATTCCCCACATAAGGTCGTCGCTCCCTGATCTTCAGTACGGAACGAGTGCTGTTTTTTTATTAGCCTCATATCACCCAGTATGACCGACCACACGTATCGACATCCTTGCTCTTATTGCAAGGGTATAAGGATCATTTTTGAATTAAAAGTATGAGTCAGACCTCAAGTGAGTGTGATTTATCATTGGTAAATAAGATGATTTCTTTGGGAACGTTTCAAAATAACCTTTAGTCGCTGGTTCGATACGACAAATTAATCAGCTAAGTGTTTAAATATGATCAAATAATTTTTTTTCTTTTTTTTTATTGAAATTGCCATTCTTACGATATTTCCAAGCAACTTTAAGTTTAAAATGTTTAAAATTGGCGACATTATACAAAGATTAACATTATTTTCTTTATTTCACTGATACTCTTCGATTATAAATATTAAAATTAAAAAAATCTTTTTATACGAATTTAATTTTTTTTTAAATATATTTTATAAAACCAGTAAGTACAATAATCAGTCTGTGGTCAACATCCGGCTAGATATCTTCTTACTCCTCAAAAGACTGTGGTCTAGTCTAGAAAAAACAATCGATGACCATAGAGTATAAAGGAGTCAATAAGACACCTGTGGTTAGGCGCAGTTCTCACGAGCCGGCGCCGCTTCTCACGCGGTATACTTACACTTCCTTCCTGTAGCGGCGGCCTACTGAATGCTGGATAATTTGTATTGTTATTTAAATTAGTTAACCTGTGTAACAGGTTACTTTTTATAATAAGTTAACACTTTTTTTTTTCAAACAAAAAAATAAGGTTACCTACTTTTTTTCTTCCAAAAAAATGCTTGATTTTTCGGGCCACTATAAATTTAAGGTAACTCTTTTCTTACAAAAAATTACTTATTTGGTTTGTCACGCTACTGTATAAAAAACAAACCTCAAACTTTTATCAAGTACAAAATTACAACGAATACAGTATTTACAATATTCACAATATTTACAAAATACACATTAAACAGTTGAGCTATCTAAAAACCGTTGCAAACGATATAGCTCGTAGCTCAACTGGTCCAAATCAATACCAATCGGAACTATTATTATATAATATCTTTTGTCAAATGCAGTACAAAACGTTGAACGTGTATCTCAATAAGTTTCATTGCAAATATTAATCTTTATGACCAAGATTACGAAAGTTAAGATTATGAAAATTTAATTTTTTTTTACTCACTTGATCTAAATCTGCTATAGCAAGGTACTCACAATCATCGTAAGTAATCAAATCAGAAGTCAGTTCTAAAGGTACTACTAACAAAGGCCTTGTACTGTCTCAAAGCGATAATTGATATTGCCCACAACAATGTAACACGTAACATGTCAGCTTACAAAGTTAGACTTCTGTCACTTTAAATTAGATCTCGTGTAAAGTGAGCTTTATTAGGGCTAACTTTAGGTTCAAAGTAGTAGAAAAAAAGCCACTTTTCGAAATATGACTTTATCACAGTGTAAAAGTAAAAAAAAATATTTTATTTGTTAGTTTAATCGGCTTGAACCCACATCGCTCTTTTTTTTTTAAATCAGCACCTTACATGTCATTAATCTGTCATGCACTGATCTTAAATCTAGTATTAACACGTTCCATGCATAGAGTGATACATTTGTAAATGAAAGTACTGAAATGAAAAACCTTTATTTGACAAAACACAGTAGGGCACAATAAAGAAAAACTCATGTATATGGTAAAACGGACAGATAAGGAAACGGAATAGTATACAAAGGAACCTTAATTAAAACTGAGTTCAAAAAGTCCCATTGACCTATCCATCTACTGCAGCAAGATAAGTGTTGTGTCAAATAGGATTCAGCTCAGAATACTGTGTTATGTATCCGTCTAGTATTAACACGTTTCGTGCATAGAGTGATACATTTGGAAGTTAAACTGCTGTACTTACTTTTACTTATTGCGGTTTACGTATCAGTCATAGCAGAGTCCGGTTACTTAGACCACAGGGGTCACACCGTGCCAACTGTAAATGATCTCTATAATCGTCGGCCGGTCCTGGGAACCACCCTACCTTCCGGTCTAACCCTTAAGTGACAAATCTTTTTTTGATTGTGAGAATCCTTTAGTATCCGGCTCGAAGCATAGGAAGTTGGGAAGTGTGAGGTATTATATTGTGCGGTAATTGGTGCTTGTGGGGGTTTCGAGATCGGAAATTCCTCTTTTGAGCGGTAAAAAGTAAAACTCATAACTGTACTACTTACACATTAAGGAAGGTACAAAGATATATTACAAGGATTTCATGATATTCAAAAAAGTTCTTAGTAAAAATCGATTGAGTACAATGTTTTATATTTGGAATTATTGCAATTGCAACTATACGGAGATGATTTTTTTGAAACAGCTAACTAAACGACGGACAAGCTGATGACCCATCTTATGTCAAGTGGTAAACATAACCACTGCCTTTAACGATGCATTGCCTCACTGAACACGTCCACTGAGGACGTACCAGTGGTCTTACCTCTATTTTTAATTTTCTTGTTAAATATGCAAATAGAATTCTAATCCATTGTTAAACTCATTCTAAGTATACAAAAATATCTCCAAAATCAGCGTTACGATAATTTCTTTAGCTACTTCAAAGTCGCGATTCAAAATGATACTTCGTAACAACTTAACCCCTCGTTTGAATCTGGTACAATTCTTTTGTTAACAGTGCTTACTAGTAAAAGAGACCATTGTTTTATGGTCTCACGGGTCCTTGTCTTAGCAAACAGGCTATGGGACACCTTTTGTCTTTACATTGTTTGAACGCGTTTTTCCCATGGAATAGGGTAAGATTTTGTGACGACATTATGGACTGGTCAGATGAAAGTACCCACTTAGTATGTAGTTCAATCAAATACCATTCAGTACTTATAGATTGAGCTTGATATTAGATATTTTAGGCTTAGTTATGATTTTACTAAATAAAATACAGTAAAATAACATGTACAAAAAAGTTATTACTTTTTAAAGATTATTTTTTTGGGGCAAACTTTGATCCCTAAGATATTTTACTGGTGAAGATCATTAGACTTACCAGAAAGTAATAAATATGACATATCTAAGTGGCAAAATGTTTTCAAAAGATTTCATTAACCTTTGGTATGCCGGAGAGAACGCCGATCCTCGCGAGACAAAACATTTTCCAAATTTATTATAAATTGAGCACTGTATGGATTCGAAACGTACTACGGGTTAAAATCGAAACATTTATAAAAGCTCGTAAATTCGTAAGGAAATAGATCATCTTACAAGATAGTGATCATCGCGTGTCTGTGTGTCATTAGGGCGCGTCCACGCCGTCCATATTGCGCGGCGGTGGTCGTTGTGATCGCTTACCGTGTAAACTTGGCTTTGATCTAAGTATTTATAGACAGGACAATGCTTAGAAATATCAAAATACTGTAGTGATACTATTGTATTTTGTTATCATGATCAAAGAGATTATGATCAAAATTATTCCTTGTTACGGTTTTATTTTGGTACACAAAAGAAATATTATTATCTTCACGTGAGTTATTCACGAAAAATTATAAAATAATTAAGTACTGTAAAGTATTAAAACTTAAGGTTTTACAACAGTACTTTAATAGTAAATACATGTATGTACATGCCTATAACTTTTGTATTTTTTTAAGAACGAAAAAATAAATAAAAAGTATGGACACTACAAAATTGTCCAAAACATAGCGACTTTCAAACATTCAACTCAATATTAAAACAAAAAAAACACGTTTTACCCTCAATTTAAACGAAACTGTATCGAATAACCCCACGTCATGTCACTTCTAATTTGATCACGTCTATTAGTTCGTACGCCACCGCCTTCAGTTTTAGCGGAGTAATTACAAACGCAACGGTCTACGCGTATGTCGTGCCGTACCGGTCGCGGCGCATCTGTCGTGTGTGCGGGCCTTATGAGACGGCTGGTTTTATTAAAAATAAATAATTTTATTGACACAAAAGTGTCATTTTTTTATTCAAAAATAGAATACGAACTATAAACTCCATACAAAACTATGTACCTGATATAATCCTATCCTATTATCAACTAGTCAATATATATAGAAGCTGACAGAGAATCAACGCACAGCCTAAACTATAAGTCCTAGAGGTATGAAATTTGGATGGTAGTATCCTTATATAGTGTAGGGGTGCACTAAGAAAGGAATTTTGAATCGTCACACTCTAAAGGGTAGAACGCGAGCAACGCTGCGGGCGACGGTTAGTTAATATTATAAACGCGAAAGTTTGTATGGATGATGAATGTATGTATGTTTGTTTCTCTTTCACGCAAAAACTACTGATCCGATTTGGATGAAACTTGGAATATATATTGTCCGTGACTTGGATTAACACATAGGCTACTTTTTATCTCTGAAAACCCACGGGATCCAACGGGACGCGAAGGTAGTCGCGGGCGTAAGCTAGTAGAAAATAAAATAAGCGTTCTCTTGACTATAGGTAAACTTTTTTACACTTTTTGTGAAACTTAAAGTGTAAAAAAGTTATATTACTTATTATCTTTAAATCCATCGCGTTCTCATCGTCAAATCGAAGACCCTTAAATTCTTAGAAGGGTGTGAATATGAGGATTCTAATGCCTAGTTCCATGTGTTACATGACATTGCATTTCGCTTCTCACAGACAATCGAAACAAAAAATTATTTCACATTATATTATACGTTCGAGCGATCCGAATAGTTCTCATTACGCGACCCTTTTTAATCAAACAATTCTTAGGAAATAAGTTGTCAATTGACTAGTCTTCCCCTTAAATAAGACAAATTATTGATGAAGTATAGACGTAATCGTTTCCTTGAGTTACAATTAGTCACCGTCATGCTGGCCGAAAACATCGAAAGGAACCGTGAATGGACAGTTTTGAATTCGGAAGTCTTGGGTTGATTGGTTTGCTTTTTGTAGCGCACTTCCGGGTTGTCGTGTTCCTATTTCAAAACTCGGAATGACGTCGCTTCGCTCGAACGGTCAATAGAAATTGATATTGGAATCTTAGACGGTTATTAGACCGTCTGTCTTCCGGTTTGTCTATGGTTAGGGCGCGCGCCTTAATTGCTTCATTTGCAGCGATAAAGCGTCATCAATGCGTTTTACGTTCCACTCCAACAGGCCAAAACAAAAATTAATTATTGACTATAAATAATAATAGCTCTTCGTCCATCAGCGAAAACAAACAATCTATCAGCAATCGCGATTCGTAGCAGCGGCGCAACAAAATTGGATAAAACTCATCATTTTAAACTAAACGAATTATGTGCTAGGCTAAATTTTAAGCCAGCGTCGCTTATGCAAACAAAATGCCGACCAATCACGATATTGTGAATTTGAAATTTGTTAAAACTAACCGTCCAGTACAGAAAACCAATACAGTGTTCGTATAGGTGAACGGCAAAACTACGCACCGGCTAAGCAAACTTTGTCTGTGTGGCACGCACACTGCGCTACATGTGCATGCATGTACAGTCACACACACAATGCGATATTGCAAATGGGCTAGTCGAATGTATTCGTTCGCCCGTAGGCCTTTAGGGATGGGGAGTGGGTGGCTGGGGGGTAAAAGATGCGTTTTTGTGCAGCATGTACTCCCCGCTTTAGCTACGTTTATGAGTAAACATAAGTGCGTAACCGATAACGTCCTTCAATGCCGGTTTCTGTTCAATTATAACTGTCTGTGGATGTTTTTTTTTTTATGATATAAGTAATGGAACTAGCTGATAGCTCACCTGTAATAAGTAGTAACTTCTGCCTATAACAATGCATTACCTCACAGAGCAAGTCCAATGAGGACGTGCCCTGTAAGGCAATGCACTGCGTCCATCACTCTGAGACGTAAAGATCTTGAAGTCTCATGTGCCTGTAATTACACCGGCGCCCCTCCTTCAAAGCGGAACACAGCAATGCGAGCATAAAAGGCTGCGGCAGAAATAGGTATGGTGCTAGTACTTCCCCGGACGAGCTCTCACAAAGAGCTCTACTACTACTAAAACTTACAACTACTACTAAAACGTACAACTACTACTAGAAAGTGCGCACTTTCTTTGTAAATGCCTGTCAGTATTACAATGCACTTCTGAAAGTTATTTCAGTTTGGATAGTTTCAATGGATGAAAAAAAAAAACAACGTTACGTATTACTCGAAGATAGGATAAAAGTATTCTATACCTATACCATTCTATCCTGTGTCGCCAACCATTTCTTGTCATTTAATGATATAAGTTTATTCACAAAGAAAATTACAACTAATACAGTATTAACAATATTCACAATATTTACAAAACACACATGAAACATTTGAGCCATCCACAAACCGTTGCAAACGATTTATACATAGCTCAACTGGTCCAAATTATTAACTTAATATAATTTAATTATTAATTTAATGATTAACATTCGGAAAGTACCACGTTACTTAGTAATAGCATGCTGTGGTGTCCTATTAATACAGAAACGCTTAGATTTAAGTCCTAGTATATATTGTACTAGCCGTCGCCCGCGGCGTTGCTCGCGTTCTGCCCTTTAAAGTGTGACGTTTCAAAATTCCTTTCTTAGTGCACCCCTACACTATATAAGGATACTACCCTCCAAATTTCATACCTCTAGGACTTATAGTTTAGGCTGTGCGTTGATTCTCTGTCAGCTTCAAAAGAGAGTCCTCGTATATATTGTATTTTGATAGGTACTTTGATGTGTGTTTCAGTGACAAATAAACGTATTATCTATCTATCTATTTCATGTGTTCTCTCTGTTAGATACCCTTATTAAATAAATAAATAACAAAAAGTCTACATAAAATAAAAGCATTTACGAAAAGCTCTTTTCTGCGTCTGTACCTCCGTCCGTTCGTGGTATAAGTATGAGTAGGCTTCATAATAAAAAAGGAATATATTTTTAGTGACAGACCAAGTGGCTGACCCGGGGAAGTCTGTCCAGGCTTCCACCTGAGTGGCCATTCTCTCGGGCCGGTTCACACTTCTTTCAGCCGGATGAAACCGGTTCTCACATATTTCAGCCACATGAAAGGCTTGTAAGAAAAAAGTAAAAATGAAAGAGGCGCGTTCGATGGCTTTTCGTATTGTAATGTGACGTCACTGGCGAAAGCATATTCACGGAAAGGGACTTTTACAGACTATCTTGTACAGACGTAGGTTGTATACGTGGCTTTATTTAGTCATATTGTTGATTTATGGCTAGTTTAGTGACAACTGGAGCTTTGTTTTAGGGTTCAATTTCATACAATCGTAATGAATTAGGTATTTGTGAGAGCTCGTCCGAGTTCAGTACTACCACCGTACCTATTTCTGCCGCCAAGCAGCGATGCCCGCATTGCTGTGTTCCGGTTTGAAGGGTAAGGGCGCCGGTGTAATTACAGGCACATGAGACTTCAAGATCTTTACGTCTCAGAGTGATGGACGCAGTGCATTGCCTTACAGGACACGTCCTCATTGGACTTGCTCTGTTAGGTAATACATTGTTATAGGCAGAAGTTACTACTTAACATCAGGTGAGCTATCAGCTTGTTCCATTACTTTTATCATAAAAAAAAAAATTGAGTATCTATCTAAATCTACCTACAACTGGTTTTATGTCTGCCAACCTTGCCGCTTGAGTATTCCACTGTTTCATTTATATAAATGTATACAATACAATAGAAATTAGGAATAAGTAGGTGTGGGATGAAATGGAACTATATATAGGTAAATCAAAAATTTTGGTCGAATGGAAAAGAATACCTATTGGGATGAAAAATCTTGAGTAGAAAGAAGCACTCGAAGTTACAAGTACCGCTGTAAAAGATCTCTATTTTATAGAGATTAGTGTACCTACTAGTAAAATTAATAATTATATTATAATTATAATTATTAGGTACGTTATTTATTACAAAACAAGTCCTATCTTATCAATTTTCTTAAATTAGCGATATGCTAAACCATTTAAAATGTAAATTAAGCGAATAACCTTCCTGTTCAATGCGGTTTTCCGCTAATTCATTTAATGTATCGTTGGCAAACTAACCTCACGTCAAGCCACCGCATAGCAACCACTGTAAAATTTATTTTGATTAATCCGTTACAATGCCGCGTCTGGTAGGCTCGGTGCCATTTCCGTACCTACACGACATATACACAAAGCAATGGACACTGTCCACTCCTCGGGACGAAACACGAATTTTCGCACACACACAAGCGTCTAGTTCAGTTTTACCGCACACTCGTGCTTGTATAAAATTTACGGTGCACACTTTTGCAGTAGAGCTGCTATAGCTGCATAGATCTGTGAGGGGGGGATGGTGTTGGTCAGCCATTTCGTGTCGACGAGATTTATAACCTCTCTGTGCGTTGCCGCGTTAACTTTACTAAGATACGTTTGTTTCTGACGGCTGCACTGTTATGGGTGTTAAGGCTTTATTAATTTTAGCGCTGGCAGCTCGAGTGCGAATTTAAAAATAAATGCGTTTGAAAATCGAATCTGTCGTTTACCCATACACGACGTGTGGTTGGACCCTTTTTTATATCATTTGACGGGCTATCTACTTTTATGGCTTTATTTTTTTTTCTTTAGCTCAATACCTAGCTCTTTTTGGCTATTTGGTTAAGAAACTGTAATTTAAAATAATCAACTCGCATTACAACTATTACAAAAAAATTAACATCCCTATATAAACTATATTATTAACATTTTTTTACGTAAGTATTTACTTTTATGTGCGCCCCGTTCTTACCTAATCGACATGCTTCTGTCCATCCAAAGGTTGTCTGGAAGAGATCGCTTATAGCGATAAGACCGCCCATTGTACCTCATACTTATAACTTATTTATCTTTTATTGTTTTTCTTTTTTTCTTGGTGTGCAATAAAGAATATATCTATCTATCTATCTATCTATGCACGCATATTTCCAAATCCAATATATGAAACACAACATTTAAAACTATCTACTATCTATCGTATTGCAATACCAATCTTTCATCCTAATAAACTCAAAAGCGTACACTATTGTAACAGTTAGAACTAATAATTGTTTGTTTCGTTAAATAATAATAGTTAATTGCCTTCCACTGCAACCAATAGGAAGCAGTACAACGGACAAATTCGTAGACAGATCTCGCAATTCGAAAATGATTCTATTTGAATTTTGCAATGATGAAATTGGGATGTCCGTAGGTAAAACAGCAGATGGGGGGCATTATTTCAAAATGTGGGGGGTGGTGGGAGTGGGGTCAGCTGGCCTGTTTGTCTATCGCCGTGTTTTGCTATTCACTGGCTGAATTTACCCCCCTTGAGCCCACCTTGCATTTTTATTAACGGGATTATGGCGTCTGAATGAGTAGAGCCTACTTATATTGATTAGAAGTGCGCTAAATGCATGTAAAGTTGGATTTTTGAGTTCGGAAAACTCGAGCTGGAAAGAAGTTTGTTTTTGTTGAACGATTCCAGCTTCTGATGTGCTAATCCGTGGGGAGTTGATGCAAACGAAAATGCTTCTAGGCTGAGTTTTTGCACTAGAGAATTCAGTCCCCAAAAAAGTTTTCTCGTATCAGAATAGAGCTGTCTGGGCACTAAACCGACGTGACCTAATATTTTGTCCCCGAGACTGCAGTAGACTTGGCCGAATTCTGTCAATCCATATAAGCTTATATTAGTATATCTCGACTTTTTATATGAACCTTGAATTAAACAATAAAAAAAACAAAACACTCACGCACACACACGACGAAACAGTTTTACAAAACCACGTGATCTTAAAGTTCAGTTTGTAAGTTTGTATTTGGAACGTGATTCGCGAATTCATAATGTTTGTAGGCGTTTCCCGACAGAAGGCTCTGATCAGAAACTCATAACGGACACGTCATGTCTTATCGGAGGCGAAGAGAAGAGCCACGAAATATGAGTTTTAAAAAAATTCAGGGCTTTGTCAATTTTTATACCTTTTTGATGTTTTAAAAGTAATTACCTAAAAATATATTATAAACATTAAAATTACATAAAGAAACACATCGTTTGGAAATAGTGTGCAGAGACTGAGAATCAGAAAAAAAAACTGAGTTCGAACAAATTCATATCTCGATTTAGATTTTTTTGAATGAAACTCAGACGGACTCCTGTGAAAGACAAAATAATAGTGTCACTGGCAAAAAATTGTCTCCTAATTACCTACTGTTGGCATGATTGGGAATGTAAAAAAAGGATATTACCTACAGAGCCCGCAGTCTGAGTTTTGCTATGTTGATTTGCGAGCGAGATTCGAGAAACTCCCAGTTTTTGTATGGAGTCAAATAGTTTGCAAATCTCCCGCTAGAGGCGCTTATCGGCAAAATTTTGAAGCGAATTTTTAACAATGAGAAACAAAGAAATAATTTACGCTTATATCAAATCGCTTCTTCGTAAATTAATGGCCCCACGTTACACCTCGAATTTGCGATGACTATGCATTGGATGCGATAGAACAACGCTTTTGGCTTCGTTCGATATTCAAAACTGCATTCTTGATTAATGTTCGGTTTATCGGTTTTGTTACAACCCTATTTACCTGCACGTGATGAAATCTGACGATTTTCCAAAATGCTTAGACAAAACTTATACTTATCTTTGTACAAAAAAAGCCTATTTGTACTAAACTTTACCAAAAATTTTCACCAAAATACTTATTTATGAATAATTTGTAGGTACATGTCTATAGTAGGTATGCTAACTATAATTATATTGTGATGGAACAAGCCTAATGGTCTACCTGATGTTAATTGGTAACAACTGCCTATAACGATGCATTGCCTCACTGAGCACGTCCACTGAAGCCATGCCTTGTTACACACTGCGTCCATCACTATACACACTACCTGTGTGAATTTTAAAAAGGTAGATTAGTAGAAACGACTAGAAAATTATCATTTTTCGCTTCGTTTTCATTCCAAAGGACACAAAGCTAACTCTGCAAGTATATAACTAGTAGTTACCGCTTACTGCCTGTCGCTCCGGAAAATTTTCCCCCATTGAAATATTCAAAACTTTTCCAAACAGGGGGTAGATTGAAAAACTGACCGTCGAAAACTCAGTTACACAGTACCATGTTAATTTACTACGCAATGTGATTACCTAGTGTAACGTGCGGGCTTTTAATGTAATGAGTTCAATAAATATTTAAATTAAGATGGCAGATTATCCTGTAAAACAGACAATTAAAACCTATTTTATTATTTAAAAAAAAAATTACTGTTATCAATAGGTATACAGGGTGTTACCAGACCACTTCCGAAAACTTGGAGGTTCCAATCAGACCATGATACTGAAAACATTAAGCGAAAAAAATCGCGAAAAAAAAAATTTACTTGACTATCTCTTTTTAATTTTTTTTCTAGTTACATACACACAGTACAACATAATAAGACATATCTACCTAATTATCTCATTTAAAAAAGGAAAAAAACAAATAAAATAAATAAAGCAGCAATGTACACGCAGCACGCAGATTACGTCTACTACAGCATGAACAGCTGAGAGTTCATCGCGGGTCATTCAAGTACGCGACGTGCGAGCGACCTACGTTAGTACCTACCTACGTTAGTAGGCACTTACGACACAGAATAAATAATAGTACTACGCCTCGACCTTACCTACGTGAATGCGTACATTGCGGGCTGGCGAAATAAATACAAATCTTTAAACATTGTTTTCTCCGGCTATAATTATTTTTCAGGATAACTGATTTTTTTTTGGTTGGGTTTTGGTGTGCTGTAGCTCCCCCTTTCGTTTTCGGAAGTGGTCTGGTAACACCCTGTATATAAAACTCTTTTGAAGCTGACAGAGAATCAACGCACAGCCTAAACTATAAGTCCTAGAGGTATGAAATTTGGAGGGTAGTATCCTTATATAGTGTAGGGGTGCACTAAGTAAGGAATTTTGAAAAGTCATACTATAACGCGAGCAACGCCGCGGGAGACGGCTAGTTTAGAATAAAAACTATCTTCTTACTGTTAGGCTTAGTGATTCAGAATAAATACTATTAACATAAAGTTATAAATAAATAATATAAATAGTTTCAACTCCTAAACTATTGATTTTAAGCCGGCGTTAAGAGAAAATGTCGAGGGAAAGTACGTGTACATTTTGCCAGCGTTCAAAAACTCCTATGGACAAAACGACAATAGCTTTTTGTTCTCGAAAAAGTTATAATCACGGCGACTATCAACACACATGTCTGATTATTCGAAAATTCATGGCCTGTCCACCCGTCAGGAAGCGGACGAAATACGGGTACATACGGAATGCGACGCTTTTATTCGGACTTTGCGTCCTATTCGGCTCTTTACACTGCCAACGACACGACATCTACACGATATCGGCTAAGAGCGTTGGGATACATTTAGTACTAGACGCTTTCACACTGCGTATACGCGGTTATGGACATTTTTGTTCGACGGACACGTTGGTATCTTGACGCTGTTCATTGGCTTGTAAATGACCTTTTTTTTAAATATAATAAATAGATAAGAAATAAATTTCATAAAACCATACTTTACCAAATGTCCTTGCATTCATGTTTTTTTTTAATAAATAGAAAATAGAACAATTTTATACTATAGGTACAGTGTTTTTCGTAAAGCCAAGTTATTCGTAGGTACCTATACCTATTAGTCATATGCTTATAATATATAGGTACCTATGTAAGCATAAACATTATCTCCATGAATCGGAAATAACAAGAATTTATTTCTATACGTTTTGGAATTACCAATACTAGCCACAAAGGAAAATATATTAGGTAGGTACTTTAACTGCTTAACCTTTTATATAGGCTGAATCCAATATTTAAACATTTATAAACGACTAGCCGTCGCCCGCGGCGTTGCTCGCGTACTACCCTTTAGAGTGTGACGTTTCAAAATTCCTTTCTTAGTGCACCCCTACACTATATAAGGATACTACTCTCCAAATTTCATACCTCTAGGACTTATAGTTTAGGCTGTGCGTTGATTCTAAATCAGCTTCAAAAGAGTTTTATATATATTGATGATGATGATAGGGAATGATGATCTGTGGTAGTAATACATAGAACAAAAAATGCCACACAAAAATATTTTGTTCTCAGTGGGGATCGAACCCACGAGCCACAGCACAGAGAGCAGAGCTATTACCGACTGAACTGTGATGCACTAAGTAGAAACATTTTTACTCTACATCAATATATATAAAACTCTTTTGAAGCTGACAGAGAATCAACGCACAGCCTAAACCATAAGTCCTAGAGGTATGAAATTTGGAGGGTAGTATTCTTATATAGTGTAGAGGTGTACTAAGAAAGGAATTTTGAAAAGTCGCACCCTAAAGGGCCTGGAACGCAAGCAACGCCGCGGGCGAGGGCTAGTTTCGCGTATAAAAAGATATCATCAATATCATCAATCATGTAGGTACTTGTGTAATTTTTTTATGGTTTTTGGGAAGTTGCGTATAAAATGCATATTATTTTTGAGAAACTTACCATTAATAAGTTTTTGTACACTTATCCGGTGAAAAATAAGCCCGTGGCCTCCGATGGATCTGAAACAAATTGTAATAAAATTAAATACCTATATAGATTTACAAATAATAATAATAAATTAATAAACCTGCCATAGCATCTAATTTAGATGATTTATACAGCATCAGGGGCCACTCTTTCCTCGCTACCCGTACGGGACACTGCAGTTCATATTATATGGGACGTGGTTTTGGACATTTTACACATCATCCTCTCAGCCTAGTCGACCTTCATCATCATCATCTCCTTGCCCTTTTCGCACTTTATGTGGGGTCGGCACACATGTGTTTTTCTTCCATGCTCTTCTACCAGCCGTCATCTCAGTTGTCACTCCTTTCTTACCCATATCATTTTTCACGCATTCCATCCATCTTTTCTTTGGCCTACCTCTACTCTTATATCCATCTACATTCATATCTAATACTCTTCTTGTTACATGACATTCATCTCTCCGCATAACATGGCCATACCATGCTAACCTACTGCTCATCATCTTTTCATTCAGCCTAGTCGACCTTATCCACAGAAAAGACAATCATTACGTACAGCAGTGCAAGTACTTTTCTTATCGATCGCTTAGTTGTCGATCGCTAAAGTCGATAAACGTATCGAATCGTATCGTTCCATGGTAGTACGGATCTCTTGTCGACAAATTTTAACGATGCCTTACGATCGTCAAAATAAGGTTCACTTTCGTTTGTCAGAATCAAAACATAGTAAACATACACCATTGCTAATTCGTTAAAATTTAACGAATTTGTCTACCGATCGACTAAGTTGGTAACCTACCCGCAACTGTCGATAAAACGAATTTTGACGATTCTAAATGTCAAATTATGCGATCGACAAGAACGGTACTTGGGGGGCAGAGCTGATTGGTTTCCACACGATGTTTTCCTTCACCGTTTGAAAGATACAAAGAAAACTTGCATATTTCTATCACATATTGCTTATGTCTATCAGTCTGCGACAAGTGGCCCATCTGCCTCATTAACCCTAACCAAAGGTGGGTATAAGTTCACCTATCTAGCTTATCTTCGATTACTACAATCGATAGACGACACTACTTATCGATATATCAATCAATACGGGTCGGCACGTGCTAGACCACCGGCTGCGCGGGCGCTAAGTTATAATCTATCGATTTTTTTGTTTCTTCCGATACTACTTATCTTGGGGTTGAATACCCGTATTCTAAATATTTTGGGTTAAAGGGCTATTAAGCTTTTAAAAAATGAGTGTACGTATGGTAAACCAGACATAATGGTCTATCTTATAAAAAGTTAGAGTAGACATTATGTCTTATTTATCATACGTAATCAGGACATAATGTCTACTCTAATTTTTTATATGACAGGGGGCATATTTTTATCAAAAAAAATAGTTAGGTACAATTACTTTGGCACAGTCAGAAAAAAAATTGTAATTATAAATAAAACATCTAACTTTGCTTAAAGAACTAGAGGGCGTTGTGAGAAATGTCAAAGATAATTATAAAAAAAATACTGTTAACTAAACCTATGACTACACTACTACAACCTAGTTTATTAAAAAAAAAATAGAAAATCTGTCAGTATTTAAAAAAAAAAACCTGAAGATCGTGAAACGTATCAGAAAAAAGTTATAAGATGTTCTCCTTTTGAAAAAAGTATTAAAAAAAAAGTTATTAGACGTTCTTAAATCTACACAGTTGATTTACGACCACATTATGAATCAATTTGTACACTTTACAAGCTTGATATCAAAAAGTTGCGTCACCCAGGTGTCGGGGGCGTGTGTTACATCGCTTTATGGTTATAGGTTTTTTTTGGTTAAAAGTAACTTCAAGAGCCTGATTGTTAGGTAAAGTATAAAGGGAGCTCTTGAAAACCGGAAGTAATCTGTACTGTGCTCTTTTGAGGCCCAAATTGATTTATTACTCTTTTTATATGTAAACTGTAACGTTTAGTTAGAAATTTTATCGAATGTGAGGCTGCTTCACCACAACACACAATAATAAATAGTACTATTTTGTCATTTAACATTTTTGTTCTGCCGAAGAAATTGAGCTTATCACACACAATTTTTTCATGAAATTTCTTTGTAAGAATATAATTATGTTTAAATAAATACATTATGTATAGTTTAATTTATAGTAGGTATTTATATCTTACCCTTAGAAAAGTATAAATTATCATTTTTTTTACTTATTTATTTAACCTTTTGTGTCCCACTGCTGGGCAAAGGTCTCTCCCAAAATTTTCCACTGGTCCCGGAATGAAGTAATTGCTGGTTTACTCACTAGATCATTTTTCTTCCTAAAAGTGATCTCTCAGAATTTCTTTGTTAGTAAATATTAAGGTACATTGTATTTACAACAGCCCAGTGCTCCAGCTGACCAATTTACCGACACTCAAAAATCACAATAGCAACGTGCCCACATTAGCCTTATTCGGATCAGAGTTGCACAAGTAAAAAAAAAACAAAAAAAGTTTCATAAAATTACTTTTGAAATAAGAACAGATGTTTTCGCTTTCCTTATCGATTTGACTTCTGTTGAGTTTGTATTGATCTTTTGATCGGATTTTGATATGCTGGGTGCAAGGTGTGATAATCTTTTTTTTTTGTAAACTTTGGCTGAACTTTACTCCTAGCAAGTAGAGAATATTTTCTAATAGCATTCCTATATACCATCTGAGTAAACGATATATTATAATTTTTATTAATCTACTTACACGATTTGTCCCAATATGAAACTCAGAGTAGGTACCTATCTACTTACAAGGAAAACCAAAATAGTTTTCAAAAAGGTAAAACCTTATTTATTATATGTAGGTAGGTACTTGCCTATTTCTATATGCTTACACTATATTTCAATTTTAATTAAGCCTTTATATATATTCCGTAGGTAATAAATAAGTACCACTGTACCTACTTTTCCTTCTTAATTAAATTGTAGTGGTAACTAGCTAAGTATTAAATCGGTAAAAAAAACTCACAAGGAAACTCTTAAAGTAACATTAATATTTATTCGCTTTACCGTGTCATGCGGGCGTTCGCACCAAATTGAAGGAACCATTCTTAGGGCCCTCGAGTCACAATGGACCACTAAACTAGTATACTCGGTCCAAATTACCAGTATTTCGTCCCGCATCCTCGGACCCCTGCCGTCTAACTGACAAATTAACCGCTTTTTGCGAAGACTACATCCGGAAATCTTTACATTGAACAATTTGACTGAATAACTAGTCAGTAACACACCCCTTTACTTATCGTGTCATCGGTAAAACGCGAAACGTCAAAACATAAGACGCTAAGGTGCGTTCACACGCCCACTTGTACAACCTTGTGACGCTACCGGAAGTGACGTAACACAGACGTCTTGAATGAAACACGCACACTTTCAAACTGTGTGTAGACATCTTGTGCGCTCGTGTGAATGAACGTACGCGTTCGAGATTGTTGCGATATACAGCGGTATTGAGATTGACGGCCCGACTGCAGCCAAACAACGCTTGATAGTTGACATTCGGCTAATTGAAAGACGTCTGTTATTGTTCCGGACAGGAAGCCGACCGGACGGCTGATACCAACTTCTGTCTAATGAGCGAATATACGAGTGCACGTCACTAAGTCTCACTTCACTGAGCCTAGAACAATTGCTGTTGAAACTGTTAGTCATTTCCGAATTTTAATGAGCAATGTTAATGTTACAGGGGCATTGGACGTTTCGCTAAAACCATAACACACGATGGCGTGACATCTTCGGTCAAATAAGCCGTGTTACCATGTAATAGATTCCAAATTTCTCTTTCGATATAAAGTGGTAAATGTATCGGTATGGAGGGAATGTGTACGGGTGCGGGCAGGTGTGAGTGTAAAGCCAGATGTCTTGAACAAATTGCCGTGCGGTGCTGTGCTGTGCCATAAGGTTCGCGTGGACACCCCTTACTTTTGTACTGGCTCGGCTGGGCCGGCGTGTGCCAAGTTTTAATTTTATGCTTGATTACTGCTGCGCTGGGGATCTCTAATTAACGGTTAGGAGATGGATGCAGCTTCGATTGCTGCGGCAGTTCTTGCTTTTAATTGTTAGCCAGCTTGAATGACGTAAGACACAAATTGCTGTAGGTACAAAAAATACTTTTCATCCCACCATCTCGGAAAGAGTATTTTTTATCTTCAATATCTGAGTGGAAAAGCCGTTTTTATTCTCTAGAGGATAAAAGTAAATTGAATTTAGAACATCGTGTGCACTAAGTTTGTGAATTAAAAAAAACATTAAACCTATTTACAGCTACCTCTATGGTGCCGAATATATCATACAACTTTTTTTTAATTTGTTAAAAACTCAGACTCGGAACCTTCTTGGTGTTCTTTTTTCAATTTGCTTTTTTTGCATTTAGTCATTTCCTCGCTGAGGTGGAATGAAAAGTTACGTGTTGCACTCGAGTGCAAAGATTTTTCACCTCGTGCTCTTTTGATTCCCTCGCTAACACTCAGGATTCTAACTTTGAATCACTCGCTGCGCTCGTGATTCAATTTTAGAATCCTTCGATTGCTCGGTCATCAAAATTGAACACTCGGTTAAAAAGCAACTTTGCACTCTTGTATAACAAATAACTATTCCCAACTGCAAAACAATTTGGCTCTACCAAATTATGGTGTCGCAAAAACCTATGTACAAAAACATCAGACATAATTTACGTAGGGAAACTGGAAAACCGGAAGTGGCGATGAACTCGCTCTATTATTATATTTTTTACTGCCACGCACGTTAGTCATAGACTAGCAGAGCAACACAAAATTTGACATCCATTGAGATACAATTAAGGTTTCAAAATTTTATAATGCAGTATTAAAACCAATAGCCGTCTGCCCCTTTAGACAATGAGTCCATTGTGCCCAAATCTTTACAAAGTTAAGAATTTATTAAAATTTTTGCTCAAAATTTTAGAATTACACTATAGGGATGGCCGTGAATTGTTCGATTCGATTGTTAAGATCCCCTATTTTCTAGGAGTATAATAATAGAGAAAGGGGTTCCGTAGTGCACCTTTAGCTTATCGGGATGAAATGTCGCGTGCCCGGTGGTGTAAATATGGTAAACGGATCTTGCACCTTGTGGGGTACAGCTAGTTAGGTATTGTGTGGACTTGACATAACGCATGGATGATTATAGGTCCCGACAAAGAGGTACTACTAGACTACTACTACTAAGTAGGTACCTAAGTACATTATTTTGTATAGCTAGTTGAAGTGGAGATCCAGGATTATGGTTTTTATCTATACTAATATTATAAAGAGGAAAGATTTGTATGTAAGTACGTTTGTAACGAATTGGCTTAAAAAATACTTATCGGATTTGGATGAAACTTGGAATATATATTGTCCGTGACCTGGATTAACACATAGGCTACTTTTTATCCCGGAAAATCAACGGGACGCAATTTTTTTTAAAGTTTTTTCAATTTTTTTTTAATAAGTCGCGTAAGTTATACCACATTGCCGTAAACCTCAAAATCCAAACTCGTATAATTTGAATAGAAAATGGTGTTTGTTGAACATTTTATAAATACTTACCTACCTACTGCTATATTGTGCTACATCGTACCATTATTATGGTGCCCTTATTCCAACCCATCTCATCTTGAATGTCGTTCAAATATAAAACAGATGGAGAATCAATATCACGGATTTGCGGTTCGCGAAACAATCAATTTATAGGGGCAACCAACATTCTGAATGTACCTATATCAAAACTTTGTTGTGGGTATGATTTTAGGACGATTATTGCCAAGACCCTTTGCCTTCTTGTAGCTTAGTGCAAGGAATGGTGGGCTAAGCAATACGATTTATACAGCTAGTGGGACACTAATAAAGTTCGTGTTGGTGTAAACCTAATTTAACTCTCATTTTTTTTCTAAATTCAAATTTAAAATTCGAAAAAATTCAACTTCCTACTTGACAACGACGAAGTTCGTGTTGGCGTAAACCTATTTTAAAACTTTCTTTTTTTTAAAATTATAAATACAAAAAATTTAATTTCAAAAAAAAATCAACTACCTACATACCAACCATGCGTTTTTATTTTCACCTAGGTTTATATTTTGTGGTAACTTTGATGCAGCTTTTCGTACCGTATTAAGAAGAAGCACCTTATTGGTGTGTAAAAGCTGTGGAATGCATCTGCGGCGCGTGCGCTGCCAAAATGCAAAAGATGCGCATAACATGTGCGTATGATCGATGACTGTCTTTGGGCTTCCGATTATTAATCGAATGAGAAATATGATACATCGATGAAAACAAAACCATCGATATAGAATTCTAAAGATGGCAATCTACTTTTGGATTATTGTAATGGACAAAATATGCAAAATAATAAAAATGTAGAGTATCTAATTAAAAAATATTATTATTATAGGTACATACCTATTCTAAACGCCAAACTTTGTAAGGATGTATGTATGTATGTTTGTTCCTCTTTCACGTAAAAACTACTGAACCGATTTGAATGAAACTTGGAATATATATTGTACGTGACCTGGGTTAACAACTCGGAAAATCAACGGGATCCAAAGGGACGCGAACAAAGTCGCGGGCGGAAGCTACTTTAAAATAATAATTTGCAAAAGTTAGATATTGGTAAGTACCTAAAGAAAGCGTTCGTCATCTACTAAATGTCTTGAATCATAACCCTAATTTAAAAAAAAAAAAAAAAGAGTCCAAAAAAGCAACATCATAATCTCTAGCCACATACAAAACTTTAAAATTAAAAACAAAGCAACAGTGCAACCGTGTTCCTAATTAAAAATTCCACAAAATCGATCACTGGCCACATTATTTAATTAAACGTTGAAAAAAAAAAAAGACTTGGCATAAGGACAAGCCTCAAGCGCTAGAACAAAATATTAAAAAAAAGAAAACAATGAAAAGAAAGCAACAGTAACTTCCCTATTGGAAACCAATTCTCAATTCTTTGTAATACCCGGTAGCATCAGTATCGATCGATGCGCTGCACCCCTCGATCTTCGCGCAGCTGCTCAGGCGCGGGTCAAAGGCAACTTTATTGTACTCAAACTTTAGGGATTACCGCCATTTTGGATCGATAACTCGATACTGGTTGAAATTTTTGAGTAACTTCGTTCATTCATTTCTCAAAGACTGCGTTCTAATGAGCTTGAATAATTCGATATGGCGCCTCTTTTCTTAAAAACTTTTTTTCTTGTCGGTTTTTGAATCGATATGTTTAAGGTCTTTCGAGTTTTTTTTCTTTTGAATATTTTTTGAAACAAATAAATAGAATCAACTGCTGTATGTAGGTAATAAAAACAGCCAAATTCAAGAAGCAAATAAAAAACAATCATCTTTTAATCGCTAAACATAAGTCAATACGGATATCCCAAACCACACCTGGTTGCTTTGCGGCGCCACATCACCACAGAAGCGATAGTAGGTGCCGACATCGTAAGTCATTCGATACGCCCACAGACACATTAAAATCCGATCAAACATGTGTACCGATAGTGTCTCTACCACACGTGTCTTTCTTCAAAACCAATCAAAAACCAACCATCAGCAACACCACATAAAATTCAAAATACCTTCGACTAAAACACCGTCTAAGACATGGAATACTCTGATCTACAAGCAGTAAGAAACTCTATTTCTTTAGTTTGAAGATGAATATTTCGATGAACGATTTTTACTACGATTCGTAGTAAGTTGCCGGACGTAGAATCAGCTGTTCAGGTGATTCTTTACATTCAAGAAATAGGGATTTTATGTGAAGCTTAAAGTGGTTGGAATAAAGGTCATAATAACAAGAATAGAATTTGAGGTCTTGACAACAGGTTTGAATAGGGACATCTTGAAAGAAACTTCTTTTGAAAAGGATTCGCATTTTGAGATGACATGTCTGCGTCTGCGACAGAGATGAGATCGTAATTTGCACTAGTTTTGTCCCAAAAAGTTATAACAATTCCAAAGCTACGATTAATAATACTTTTAATAATCTCCACCAACAAAAAAAAATACAAGTAAGAGCATTATTCCTCTTTAGCGAGGGGTGGTAAAGGACATGTGCGCACGCGACTCGGCAATCATAGTAATAATAACGTAAAAAATAATAATAAATCCGGATGAAGAATAAAGAAAATCACCCCCTGCTCCCCTTGCCTTTATCTTGCAAACAGACTTGAATGTTAAAGATAATAGGGGTCCACCCCTATGCGTGTGCGCACCTTTAGCGAGGGGTGATGTGACGCACGCGTCGCTTTGGCGGTTAAGTTCGAATTTTTGAATTTGGCATCTTTGCGAGCTTGACAGCTTGGTATTGTAAACGTCATATTTTGGGTTTAACATTTAAAATAAATAAATACCTACATAAGTATCTGGACATTTCACACAACGCCATCTAGTTTGATACTTACATATGGCAAAATTTTCCAGTGTCTATAGCAAATATGTAGGAGCTTTGAGAATATTTAGTCTAAAAAATTATCTACTTACTTTTTCAGAGATCATTTCTCCACAGATAATAAAAATAAGGACTCTTCCTTGAGACCCCTTGATTTTGAGATAAATAACGATTCCGAAACAAAGTCTTGTAAAGCAGAAAAAGTAAAGTAAAGTAAATTTTTTGTTTTACACGAATGTTTTGATAAACCAACTAATGTTTTGGTACAAATGGTAGGTAGTTACAATAAAATTGTTAAAAAGAACTAAGAGTTATCGGAACACTTGCAAATAAAAACAAAAACAATTGACAGTCTAAAAATCACTAAGATTAACATTCGAGAGTCTAAAAGAAAACCACAGTAAAGATACGCCAATAAATCGGAAGCCAATTACGGCGCGAAACAAACTCCGGAGGATAGGCTTCGCTGTCATACCTTTGATTACATGCGGATGGACGCAAACCTGTACATTCTAAGCAACGGGGACCGTTCTATCACGTCCGTCATCACGCAAATAATTTGTTAGCATTTCATTGAATATAACAAATATTCTTTGACATTACACAACGCCCTCTAGTCCCAAACTAAGCAAAACTTGTAACTAGCTGTGTATCGTTGTCTTATGAAAACCTGCCAGGTTTATGAACTGTTTTCATACTAAATCATTGGTATTCTGTAACTAAATAGTGACATTAGCGCGTTTCAGCGCGTTTTTTGCTGTCAAAAGCTTCTTGTTTTCGTATATCTGTAGCCACGTCACTTGACATTATGCTGGGCGCGAACGCAGTACAGAGCCTGCGATACGGGGGCTGATATGATACTTGTATACATTTTGTAAATAAAAACTTATATACAGTAACACCCAGGCATAGAACAAACATTTAGGTTTGCCACACAAAAACGTTTGTAACTATATGAGTTACCAACAAGGCAACAAAGTCTTGCAAAGGAGTTCTTTAGTCTTTTTTGTTTTTCAGAAGTATTTCTACGTTGCGGGATATTCCGTTATTCCATTTTATTTACAAGAGCCTTATCTTGTTTTCAGCTAGCTCAGTTTTACGGTTGTCGAATAACGGCAACGTTTTTTTAGAATAATAGTATCCCGAGTTTAAAGGCACAGAGGGAATGCAAGTAAAGGCTAAAGACAATGTATGTATGTTAGTCTTGATTAAAATGGTTGTCGACTGCGGTTATTTTGAAGCAAGAGATATGTGTTGCAGATAACGTGATTTGATGTTTGAGTCAATATGGCCGGAATACTGAAACGTCACATAAATTTAAGCACTTAAAATGGCTCTGCCTCTGTTTGACATTACTCATTTGTAAGAGATGGCAATAATTTAAGCGTGAACTTAATTTAAGTGGCGTTTGCGTATTCGGCCGTACCTATGACTTTCCGAAATCGCATAATTCTACGAAGTCTTTTGTGATGAGAATAAAAGAAAAATATCTCAACCTGGATTGAGGGATGAAGCTCTAAATTAAGCAGGAAAATGTTAAAAAAATTGTAGAATTCGTAGCACTAATCTAAAAGTTTGTAAAACCTAAGATACGGAAGTTTATAGTCGAGAAACAGAATCCATCAATCTAGCATTTCGGTAACATAACATTATTGACTGTCTAACCCTAAAATGGTGTTTTATTTTGTAAGTAAACTTAGCTAAAAGTGGACTAACTCGAAATGTGGTTGTGAAATACTGAACTATCTAATAAAATGACTTAAACGTAGATAACCTTAAATCCGCGATCAATGCAAGACAGTCAGCCCAAAAGGCAGGTAATACTCGTAGGTATAAAAGAAAGGGCTGAAAAAATCAAGATGACCTACTTCAAATTTTGCACCTTTCGCCAGAAGTGTACCTTTGTGGTATTGCACCTTGCCACCATATGCTCCCGCATGTCTTGGTTCAAATAAGTTTTTTTTGTAAATGTGATTTTTTTGTGGTGCCATCTTTGATTCAACTTAGAGAAATTGAGTATAAATACTTTTTGTACGGGTTTACTTTATAGGTGATCTATACTAGCACAGAATATTAGTTAGAATATCAGGAAGAAACTAGCCTTCGCCCGCGGCGTTGCTCGCGTTCTACCCATTAGAGTGTGACGTTTCAAAATTCCTTTCTTAGTGCACCCCTACACTATATAAGGATACTACCCTCCAAATTTCATACCTCTTGGACTTATAGTTTAGGCTGTGCGTTGATTCTAAGTCAGCTTCAAAAGAGTTTTATATATATTGATGATTGATGATGATGATAATGTTGATGAAGAATAAGTCTAATAGTAAAAAGGATTTTTTGTTCAATGACGTGGCTCAAAAAATACTTATCTTTACAATGAATAGCATAATAAGAAATAAATGCTACAATTATCAATTCTATGTGTTTTTGTTTAAATTTTAGGTAAGTGTAGGCTGAAGTAGGTAAATAATAACTAAATTAACCGATAAATTCAAAGATTGATTTATAACCGTGTACCCAAGGTTGCCTATGATTATTTGTGTCAGTATGCCACAATCTGCATTAATCGATAGCCATTAAACACGCGACCCTCTGAACCTGTAATCAATCAAAAGTCGACTTTGTCTAGTCCTTGTAGAGTTCATTTTTGATATCAAAAACATTTTAGGTTTTGCTACTAAATTTTGAGTTGTAACCCTTTTGATCGATGGTCTATAATCCCGAAGCTGGTTATATTCATCTGAATGATAGAAGTTGGTATATCTCTCTCGCAAGCATCTGCTTAAAATCGAGGGTTGTTCGAAAAGCGTGACATTTGGTACATCAACCCTTAAATGTCCGCTAAAGGTTTTTTAATCGCACATTTTTGGTTGAAATAAAATGCCGTAACTGAGTACTTAATTTGTAAACATTTGAGGATTATGCTAGTCTTTTGGTCCTATGAAGCACTAGAGCAAACGTTAGGGTTCCAGTCTTTATCAATATCGTAAATAGATACTTATTATTATTTGTTTTTTTTTTACGTCGAGATCATCTGAAAAAAACTCGACTACTTAGTTCAGTACAAGCAATTCAGCACAGCACCCTTGGTAAAGACAGGAAGCCACGCGCGCAACACACGGGAAATATATAATTATGGTATCGCATAACGGAACGCATACTAAAGAAAATGACAAGTGACTCACTTGTCGCATCCTCTTGGTCTGGAAATTATGTCAGTTTTATTCTCACTTGTTACATCCGTTTTGATAGCCTTGTAGGGTTAATACTCGTAAAGTGTTATAATAATATCTCAAAATGATAAACGTGTTTCGCTCAAATATTTTTTACGATCAACATGAACATAACTCATGTATGTTGTGTACAATATCGTTTTAGATACTAAGATGTTAAATACATGAACCCATGAGTAAGGATGTTGCAATGTTTAAGACTGTAGGTATTCAAAAAAGCCAACTAATTTACTTCTAACATGCATAGGTATGTAGTAATCACAATGAAGGGTGAAGCTAACATTATTACTCGGATTTGCTTCCGTTTCCCACATTTCCCCCTTATTTTATTACACCTGTTGTACCGACAGGAAAACAATTGATTCAAGTAATTTACGTAGGTACTTGTTGAATGGTTATGGATATTTAAATTGTTTTGGACATAAGGGTAGTTACACCTTTGACAGTTCAAAGATTACCTAGTCTCTATAAGTACTTTTCTTCACTTCGACAGACGACTTTTTAAACTGTGGCTTTTCAGCGTTCAATATCAAACCAAAGTATAGACTCCTGTCTGTAATCTTTAGTCACAGTAGACGCTTCTTTCAAATCTGTTACTTTTGCAGGGCACTGAGGATATTGAGAGGAATGGAATATCACATAGAATGCATGATATCTCAAATTGATACATTTTTAATATCACACATTAAGTATTCTTTTTTAGGCGGATTACAAAGGTTTCATTTTAAATAATTGTGATTACTTTTTTCAACTTTCCCCAAAGTGCGGTCAGTACTGCGGGCCCTTAGTGCGTGACGCCGGAAGCGCTTTCATATAGCACGGACATCGATGCACTTCCGGCGGTCTATCGCGATCTTACCACGTGTACTGTTGCCGATTATTTTGAGTTATGTCACTTTACCAAAAACTTGCAATTTTGAGTTGTGTCGCTTTACCAAGAACTTGTAATTTTGGGTTAATTAAAATATTGTTTCAAAGTGATTCGAAGGTTTTCTTTGAATAAACGCATTCCTTACTTTTATTTATGGTCAACCAGAAACGGAAATAATATAGCTTTACATGATATTACATAGGTAACTACGTATAATACTGTGTATGGCAACGCAAGATAATTTGACGGTCAAGATGATTTTTCAAATTTAATAATCTTCGGCATATTTCGGTCGGAGTCGTATTATATTTATATGACTTATAAATTGTCATCAGTATTGATTTCAAGCTAATTCACGTCCCTCAATTGCATAAAAAAAACAAATTATAGAGTAAAAAAAGAATAGCTCAATTCAAAAACGCAAAAACCATCTCATATCACAAGTACTAATAAAAGAGTTCAACTCAGACAGAGAAAAACGAACGACCAATAGAAACAATACAATGAGAAGAGTAACACTAGAGGAACCTGAAAAGGGCTCATGTGATCAAACTTTTGAACATTCGATTATTTGAAATCGAGACGTACAATACTCGAATAATCGGATCAGTTTATTTCTCTTATTTTGAACTTTACAAAAGCCCAAGCGAAGAGATTTGGACAGCGAGCTCTGTAGAAAATTCTATTGTATGTAGCTCTTTTTAGTTAGGTATTCCAAAAGAGTAGAGTAGATCCTACGTTTCGTACGTTGACTATTATCATACAAGAGAAAAGAAAGACGTAAAAAGAAATTAAGTTTATGGTTACAACTCGATATGCCAAGTAAATATAAAAAGCTAATTAAAAATAGTTTCTTCTAGAATTTTTTTGGGTAGAAGTTATACTTACACTGATGCCAGCACAATATGTCAGTAGCTCGAACAAAAGTTTCATCATCGATGCCACGGTGTGAATGTGAATGCGACTAAATGTATGAGAAGGGTCTAATACCAGTAGTCCGGTTATTTAGTCCAATAATCGGACTGATCGTCTCAGTAGTCCGGTGTTACACATTATTGGACTACTGGACCTAGTATCAATAGTCATGACTCCGATCCGGTTATAGTTTAGCTTATTGTGAAGATGTCGTGATGGTGATAATGTGAAACCAGCCGTTATCTGCGTCTGCACGAACGGAATCGAATGCACGACCTTAGCTCGTATTAAACTCACGTCTATACTCAGCCTGGCACAGTGTTTAGATGGAGTAGGCTTGCCCAGCACCTATACCATCCTCTCAGCCTAGTCAGCCATATCCACAGGAAAGACAAGGTCAATACGTGCGGAGCTAACTAAGCCGCGGGTTTCCTCACGATGTTTTCCTTCACCGTAAAGCTCGTGTTAATGCGCATATAAATTTTCCGAACGAAAAATCCATTGATGCACGGCCGGGATTTGAACCCACGACCTTCGGATCGAAAGTCGAGGTACAATCCCGCTCGGCCAACACGGCTACTACAGTGTCCCGTTAAGTGTAGGCATAGGTTGCCTCCTGACACTGTATAAATCATCTTCAATATATTAAAGGCCTATTATTATTACCACAAGAGGCGCAAGTATGCAGGTCTCGATAGGGCCTACACATTTGTGCCTCTTGGGGTCGAGACTCTAGGTCCGTGGGGTACCGAGGCCCTCCGGGTTTTCAAAATTCTTTCAGGGCGTCTAGTCGAAGCGACGCGTGACCCGAGGGCTTGTGATTATCTAGGCCAGCGTATCAGCATTGCTATTCAGCGCGGCAATGCAGCCAGTGTCTTGGGCACGCTTCCGATTGGTACTGATTTGGACCAGTTGAGCTATCTATAAATCGTTTGCAACGGTTTGTAGATAGCTCAACTGTTCCATGTGTATTTTGTAAATATTGTAAATACTGTATTAGTTGTAATTTTCTTTGTGAATAAATTATTATTATACTCAGCAAGATAGAGAATGTGCAATTTGTGCAACTAAGCAATAAAAATAATTTAAACACATCTAATTAATTTAATGCCCTCATCACGGTAAAAGCGTAATCTAAACCGAAATAGGTTAAACAAAGGCTGGTGTATCTGTGTAAGCTCTTGGCGCAAGCGAGCCGTGGCTCGAGCGAAGCCAGCGAGCGAGCCAAGCGAGCCAAGCGGCTAATGCCGCCGCATCTACTCCGTAATGAGCTACTCAAGTACGCCATAACTTGTTTACATTGTAACTTTATTGTGTTTTTTGCTCGGCTCTTTCTTTCTGACGTTATGATTTTGCGAGGTAGTAGCAGCCTTTGTCTTTGTGTGGGCTGCTCGTGTGGGTGGATAATTAAATTAGATTAGACTAGGCTTTTAAGCTGTGTCAGTTCTTTGTTTTTTGCATTGTTGTGATTCACATTGCATGGCTTATAAACACAAACAATTGAATGATTTAAATTGATTGATGAATGAATTGAATGACATGGTAAGCTGGTATGAGCTTATTTATCACTTGTATATCTTTACGTGCAACAATTTATGTTCTGAAAATTCACTGAAAAATATTAACCAATGTAGTACCAAAAGCTTTTCATGTACGTTAAAAACACTTTAAAGGTAGTAACTTTAGTCTTATGATTTTTTGAGATTCAACTTAATTTCTATAAAAAAAAATCACAAAAAATATTGTAGGCGCTACATAGTCTTTTTTGTTGGTAAAAAATGTTAAAAAACTTTTGGTAGGTTAAAAAATGTCGTACAAATTATGTAGGTAAATATCTGTAAGTTCGTTTATCCGTAAAAGATTAGATTACACGGTAGCATGGCGCTAAAGCATAGAGCGGTACTAGCCAGCGACTTACAACGCGTTAATAATGAATACCTAACAATATGCATAATGCCAACTTTTACCTAAGTATTTATGAACACGACTGTCCGCTCAGTTTTCACGCGTATTAACAAACCAGGGTTAATATTGATTAACTGTGAAAACCAACAAATAAACCAACAGACAGACACATTTTGCCGTTTAATCATATAAAATATTAATGAACAGTGTGGATAACCCTTAGATGTTGTATACAAACCTTTAAAATCGCCAAAAGCGTTAATAAAAAAAACCTCGACAAAATTGTTCATAACAGAACAATGTCCAAAGTTGGTACGTACAGTTGGGAACAAAAGTGCGGTGGCCGTGTTCACACAAAGAGACTAATCATTCTGTATGTGCGTGTGTGGCCTCGTTTTAAACAATGTCTGTGCGCTGATTAAGAGGATTGTCTCCATCGCTTCTCGGTTATTAAAAGTGTCTTCAGCTACCAGCTATTATGTTCCGTAATCGTTTAGTAATTAAAACGCGTAGATTTTTATTCTAGGTCTACCTATTCTTACAATCTTAACCACATTAATCAATCATCATCAATCATCATCATCAATCATCAATCATCAATATATATGAAACTCTTTTGAAGCTGACTTAGAATCAACGCACAGCATAAACTATAAGTCCTAGAGGTATGAAATTTGGAAGGTAGGTTCCTTATATAGTGTAAGGGCGCACTAAGAAAGGAATTTTGAAACATCATACTCTAAAGGGTAGAACGCGAGCAACGCCGCGGGCGACGGCTAGTATTATATAAAACTCTTTTGAAGCTGACTTAGAATCAACGCACAGCCTAAACTATAAGTCCTAGAGGTATGAAATTTGGAGGGTAGTATCCTTATATAGTGCACTAAGAAAGGAATTTTGAAACGTCACACTCTAAAGGGTAGAACGCAAGAACGCCGCGGGCGACGGCTAGTTGAGTATATTACCAAAAACTATGCTATTTTTTAATTATTATATTCAGCTCTTTGACTCCCACTGCTGAGCAAAGGCCTGCCCCATTCTTTCCACACACACCGATCTTGGGCTACGCTCTGCCAGTCGGTTTAAAAGTGGTCAAGTTGGTCCCGCCATCTTCTTTTAGGTCTGCCGCGTCGCCTTCTTGCTGGGTCAGGATGCCACTCAGTGGCAGTGGCAGTAAAAAAAAAAGAAATGTCATTAAATTGTTGTCATTCGTTGCCAATTTAGGTTTTTTTTCATAGTTCTTTGCCCTTTGGTTCTTATTGATGACCCATTCCTTTTAGAAAGTTGGATCAAATCGATATTGTACTCGTTTGTGAAACATCATGGGAAAGTATTAGAGGGCCTCGCCCTCCGAGAGGGCTTAGAAAGTTAGGAGGAAATTAATTTAATAATTACTTTCACCGGAAGAAAGATAAAAATCGATAACTGTTATAAAATAATATGTATCATGCTTACTTAAATGTATATAGGTAAGTACTTAATTACTTAATACTTAAAGATATTTTTTGACAAAGGTAGGTATTGATTGCGTTTTGAATAAAAATACAATTGATGTTAAAAGTGGACGTGCTCAGTGAGGCAAAGCATTGTCAAAGACTGTGAGCGGCTTCTTCTTATGTAATCTTTTAATACTTATCTTCTGCTGGTTCCATCACTTATTCTCAAAAAGTATACCTAGGAATTTTGTTTGGTACCTAAGTGTAATCACCATTATTTTTTATCCATAAACAAGCTGATCATATCAAGGTAGTCAGAGGGTAGTCCAAACAATACCACTTACCAAAACTTAGTAAACTTCCGAACACAGCTCCAAAAAAACGGTAAGTTCATCGCCCTATGAAGTGCCTTCTGTTAGACGCAATGTGTTCCTGTTTGATATGTCAACAAATGTCACTTTCCAATCGTCGAACAAACGGACATACCTACCTACGTATTCAGTTACAAGGTTTTTATTGAAGACTTGTGTCAGCGATATTACTAAATCTGGCGATGAAAAAATACTTAGTCAAACTTCTTTATAGAATGTTGAATGAAATTCGGTTTTTGGAGGATTCCGGGACTGAGTGGTGTAGACGTGAAAATGTTTGTCCGGCTGTCTGTCTATGTGGCAAAAAGTATGAACGCCAAAACATGCAATAGGTAATATGTACATACAATCATGGTCACAATGTCTTAGTGACAAATGGTACACATCTCAAAATGCAAGTACAACAAAAGGTGTGATAGACAAAAGTTCCAAAATACTGCAAATGATATTATTTAGAACCGTAATAATCTGGATTTGCATTTACTTGAGTCCGCAGTTGTTTATGAGATCTCTATTTAAATCTATGCTTGAGTAACACGTTCTTCATGAAGAATACGAGCCTTGCTAAGAGATTACCTACCATAATTTAAGCATTCATTATATCCAAGTAGCGTTTCAGTAACTGGGCGTTAGTAGGTATATCGATAGGATTTCGTGAAGTTAAAAGGTAAATGATACTATTCATAATAATAAGAAAGAAAAAAATACGTTTGAAATCTGCGCACTCATTCATCCTTGCAAATGTCGAAAGGTGCTCTGCGCACGCGCATATGTTTTCATCTGCAACATAAATTACGGCCAATATTTATACGTTTGCAAAAAATGGTGATCCGTAAAGGTGTTTTTCGATTTGTTTTTGCTATCAAATTGCTTTTTTTCGTGTTTGCTTGATTTTTTTATGAAATACCGATTTTTTGTTTTAATTCCAGTCCAAAATTTAGACTTTGGGAATCCTATATAATCTCAGTTCCTGTTAAATCCAATAAAATGGGTTAGGCCCGTTCTCACCCGGTCCCGTATGCACCCGGTCTGTTCTACCCCGATTGGAATAAAGAAACAAATGACGTCTCAGAAGCAGATAAGGTTAATCGCAGCGATTCGAAAAGCGATAGAATGTAACGCCCACGTTGTCTCAAGGCACATGTCGCGCTCCCCCAAGCAAGAAACAACCACTTAAGTTTAAGGGTGTGGTGCGTGTGATAGCGGAATAATAACGGAGTTTTTTTATTTAGTAAATAAAAATAACATCTTCAATTCTTGCTCGCTCTCTTGTATATTGGCTTCGGAAACTGAAGTTAAAATAAAGTAAATTGCAAATATATTTTTATAATCAAAACAAAATAATGTAGTTTTATATAACAGGAGTCTTCATTTTATGATTGTCAATACGGGTCCATCGTTCAATTTTTTGTGCGAAATATGTAATCCCAAGGTGCTAGAGTCTGAGTGGCTGAGTCAAAGGAGGTAGTGAGGACCCAAGCAAATACTTTAACAGAAAAATAATGACATCTATTTCATGTTTTTTTTTTTATTATGATAAAAGTAATGGATCAAGCTGATAGCTCACCTGATGTTAAGTAGTAACTTCTACCTATAATAATGCATTACATCACAGAGCAAGTACAATGAGGACGTGCCCTGTAAGGCAATGCACTGCGTCCATCACTCTGAGACGTAAAGATCTTGAAGTCTCATGTGCCGTAATTACACCGGCGCCCTTACCCTTTTCAAACCCGAACACAGCAATGCGAGCATCGCTGCTTGGTGGCAGAAATAGGTACGGAGGTAGTACTTCCCGGACGAGCTCTCACAAAGAGCTCTTACAGTTACAGCTTTGTTTTTTAAAAAGTCATTTACTTTTCCAGTGATAATCTATAAGTTGTAAAACGCAATGACTTATTACAACTACTTACTAGTAATTTTTTTACATAACGCCGTCACTCGCACCAAACCCTATTCCCATAAAGTGTGTTTACACCGTGTCTTGAGAACAAGGGTCAGCCAAGACGGGGGCTAGGGTTGTCACGCGATTGCGGTTCATTCATTTTATTCACACTTCGCGCACGCTATCGTAATGGGCGACAACGTGTTAATAACTATGTTTATTTGTTTTGCATAATTTGCCTTATTTTAACTCGTTCCCTGCCATATATTCGTAGTAAAAAAAATCTATACCTATTGCCATCCATACAAAATCATCATGCCGAGTATATACGTAATTTTTTGTTACCATGAAAAAAAAAATATGGTAGAGTTCTCATTTTATTTTATTGCGGCAGTTTTACAAGTAATTCTTTTATGGGGAGTAACTAAATTTTTTTTACATTTTCAGATGTTTTTATCTTTGCTTATCAGTCTTTGTTCTCTTCGCCTTCCTACTCTTCTTCTTTGTCGATGGTTTTTTTATAAATAATGAAAATAATTTCATAATTACGATTTCATAGGAATAACGATAGAACTCTGATTCGGAGTCAAAAATGTTTTTATTCATTACAATTTCACTGATCACTTTGAATCGTAAAAATTAAAGTTTTTTTTTTATAAACAGTTCTATATTATTCTGTCTGGTTGGTTCATTTTTGAAAACAATTTGGATGTGTGTGACAACCCTAAAACGACCGACGTTTATCTTAATATCCCTCCGCAAGTATCAGGGAGAGGCTGGATGTCTCTTTGAAGTATCTTCGAAGAGTTTTCTCACCCTAATTCGGTTTTATCGCTGTTTTAAGTTGTACTTTTAAGTACTTAATATCTCTCTCATTAACACATTTGGGAACTAGATTGATATGAATGTAAAGTGGATCGAAGTTAGTTTTATAAATAAAAAGTTTAGGAATAAGCTTCATTTTTAATAAAGTTAGTCTTTATGCATAAAAAAACAAATTAAGGTACCAACTTAATAAAAATAAAATTATAAAAAATTGTCAGCAAGGTGCTCACAATTTTTTTTATTAATTTTTTTATCTGAAAAACAAGAAAGCTCATGACTTATAGTCCCAAGGAAGCGTAGACTTCTTATTCAGAGTTCTCCAAATACCCCATAAAAAAACAGTATTAGTCTTTATTAATTCTCTCATTTTTGCTCTCACTAAGCATAGGTTTTCTCAGATTTTCCTAGAAGTTTTAGTGGTAAGAAAATACACCATTTCAAAAACCAGTTAAAAGACATTTTAACCCTTTATTTAATCGGTGGCCACTTTGTAACCAGAGACATCAAACAAACTTAATAGACGGTTAAACACCATCTGCTATGCTCTCTGATTGCGATGCTCTAATTAAATATAAATACTTTTCTAATAGTAATGTAATCACTTCAACGATGGTACCAAATGTCCTGAGAAAAAAAAACGTAAATCTGTAGTTATTTACTTCTCAAATGCAGAATGTAAAGTTTTAGCTTGAAGCATCTTTTGTTCTTTTTTTGTTATTATTATATACAAATAGGCCAAAGTTTCTATACTACCTCACCTGATGTTAAGTGATACGGTCAACGGTGTAGCGCCTAGAAGAAACCTATTCACTTTCCTCTTAAAAACCTCTTATTGATAAGTACCTATTCGTAAATTCGTAACTTTACTCAGTAATTTTTTATACTAGGTATATGAATATCCTGGCGCTACTATGTTTGCAAAAAAAAAAACATCATAGCTTTTAATCCTATTAAATGCAAAATTTCAAGTAAGTAGGTAAGTAGGTTATTTAAGTAAACGCCTATTCACATTAAATTCATGACCATTTACGCCGTTTAAACAAACAATAAAAGATAACTAAAACAAGTCTCGAATAGTTTTACTTGCAAACTAATTTAGAACAAACCACATGAATCCATTGAGACTGTCTTCGAGACTTGGATAGGCAATAAGCATTGCACACTGCCCTATACGATACCGGCATGTTAGTGGCTCGAACGAAAATATCGATGCATACAGTGCACACACGTTGCACATCGTGTCAGCGCTGTGCTGACAGATCAGCATAGTGCTGACACGGTTGTATGAAATTAGTTATCCCCGATATCGTGTCGGTGGCAGTGTGAAAACAGCCAATCACTGGGCGGTGTGAGGAATTTCACTAATTAAACTTCGATAGATCTTGAGACAGATGGCTTCAGTGTAGTTTTGGAATGACAATGTACTGTCAGATGTGGTTACTGACAGACCGGAGCTATTTGTATCGAAGTGGAAAATAATGCGTATCTATTACAGGGTTAAAAAAATTACTTCCTACTGGGTGCATTGCCAAGACAAAATGGTTTTTATATCTAAGGGCCGTATGCCGGTTTATTGCTCAAACACTGATCCAGACTCAAGTAAGTATAGAATCTCTACTCAAATCTATCCTTGAGTAACGATTATTTTTTGACATATACGAGCCCAAGAATCTACTTATTTAGATTATGAAAGTTTTTTGAATACTAACACTGAAACTTTCAGTGAGCTACGCAAGCAAAATCGTAGGCAGAAACTAGTTAAAATAAATTGTAATTACGCACCACCAAATACTCATTTATAACCAATAATTATGTTTACTGATCGCGAGAGTTGGAACTACAGTCAAATGCACCCATTGGTACAGACAGCTACATAATCCCGCTCCCATATCGCAAGCTCTGAACTGTTTTCGCTGCCCAGCATATTGTCAAGCGATGTGGCTACGGATATACGAAAACAAGAAGCTTTTGACGACAATAAATGCGCTGAAATGCGCTACTGTCACTATTTAGTCACAGAATACCTATGATTTAGTATAAAAACAGTTCAGAAAAAGTGCCAGGTTTTAACAAGACAACGATTGCCCCCCCGTATATAGGTACAGTGGAAACAGGAATAAACAAAGGGAATAGGAAAATACCTCTGCAAAACATGGAGAATGATACAACACTAAGGAAATAACCTTATTTGCTAATCAACAGATCAATACACGAAAAGCGGAAAACCTTTTCATCTTTGCAAGAATAATATGCAGCGATAAAAAAAAACAAAAATCTTACAGACGCAGCCGGCACGCGTCGCACAAAAAAAGTATTCAAAACAATAAAAGCCATTAAACGCGAACAAAAGGAGTAAAAGGCAAGTCCGGGCACAATTAAAACAAGAAATAATAAGGAGTTTGTAATAAGTATTATTATGAGAGACAGAGTAGGGGGACTATGGGCTCACACCTGGCGGGACACGCGCCCTTATGTTTAAGTTTCAAATAAAGAATGGGATTCGGGATGGTGCTATGCGGTCTTAATTGGAAATGTGATTCGATTGAGTTACGCTCGATTGGATGCTCTTATTAGTTTGCATAGTCTTATTCGAGCTAAAATTGATCTTGCGAGAGAATATAAGCACACATCTAGTTTTGATTAAACATTAGTCGTATGATTGTGAGAGTTTTGCTCAAAGTTTTTTTTCTTTTCCTTTTATGTAAGATTATGTATGACCATTGAAGTAGTTGTTAAGTGTGCATTGAAAAATATAAATAAAAAAATCATAAAAACTATGTAGAAAAAGTATTGTGAGCTGTTGATCTTGAAAATGGCCGAAATCTTCATAAAACCTGACTTAGGTTTTTTGTTACTTTCCAAATAAGTTGCGGTTCAAAATATGTTGAACACAAGACATTGGGAAGGAAAAAAGTCTCTCAAACTATAACAACCCAATTTTCAGTCAGTGGTTAATAAACAATTTATAAATTAAAATTAAAATCTCAAAAGCTATAAAACACTTAGATATAATTATTGTTAATTCCTAACTGAATAAATTAGACATTCATTGAATCTTGCGACCCCATTCCAATACAATAGAGTTATTTGCTACACGCGTGCAAGTAACCTCTGCCATCTGTCTTTGGTTGCACCTGGAGTGTAGTCACCCTAGTTTATACTTATTACTTAGGTTATTGACTTTGAGAATGAATACTCGCTTTAGAATAATAATATATCATTTTAATGTTAAAAGGTGCAGTATTTTCCCTAGCGGATTACGAATCGCCTCTTAGTTTGTGTTCAAAGTTTGTCAGCGTTTAAATAAGCGCCATCTCGTATTGTTTACTAGAACATAGTTTATTCACAAAGAAAATTACACCAAAGTATTGACGAAATACATAATAATATGAAACAGTTGAGCTATCTACAAACGATTTATAGATAGCTGAACCAGGTCTAAATCAGTAGCAATCACAAGACAATTTTATTATATAGGTGACCGGGAGTTTCTGAACAGTCCGATCCTAAGTAAGGAGGCCCGTATGTCGATTTACTACTTAAGCACTGATCCGGACTCAAGCATAGATTTTTGTATGAACACTAGCCGTCGCCCGCCGCGTTCTACCCTTTAGAGTAAGACGTTTCAAAATTCCTTTCTTAGTGCACCCCTACACTATATAAGGATACTACCCTCCAAATTTCATACCTCTAGGACTTATAGTTTAGGCTGTGCGTTGATTCTCTGTCAGCTTCAAAAGAGTTTTATATATATTGATGATGATGATGATGATTTCTACTCAAATCTATGCTTGAATTACGATTTCTATATCAGCTTACGGGTTTAAGACCGATATTGTTAATAAAAGCAGTATTTTCCCTTTTATGCATTGGAATGTTAAAAATAACATTGTTATTCACTTGTTATTCAATACTTTTGATATCCAACTACTGATAAATTACTTATTCACGTATACCTAAACTACTGTGGAAATAACATAATTGCTTACCTTATTTGATAATAATGAGCAAGACATAAGTACCTATTTATGTATTATTAAAATATATGAACATTTAATTGTATTACTAGCTGTCGTAGGTAGCAACACACGCATTATTTGGTTAAAATCTTTGATCCTAATTTTAAGCCCTTTAGGGTGCGACTTTTCAGAATTCCTTTCTTACTGCACTCCTACACTATATAAGAAAACTACCCTCCTTTCATATCTCTAGGACTTATAGTTTAGGCTGTGCGTTGATGGTCCGTCAGCTTCAAAAGAGTTTTATATTTTGGAGAATAATTCTCGTAGTTATGTCAAGGAGATCAATAGTGTCATGGGAAAGAATATTTTCCTATGGCACTACTAGTTGTGCCAAGCACTGTCACTGGAGAAACATTTGGTTGATCGAAATCCAACAAAAATGTCTAATGATTACTAGCCTTTACATCTATTGAAGATGATTTATACAGCGTCAGGAGGCAACCTATGCCTACACTTAACGGGACACTGTAGTGCCTGGGACAATGTTTAGATGGAGTTGGCTTGCCCAGCACCTATACCATCCTCTCAGCCTAGTCAGCCATATCCACAGGAAAGACAAGGTCCATACGTGATGATGACTAGCATAGGCAGCAAAATTATGATGAAGAGGATCTAGGAAGATTTTCAGATCCGGGTGTTTTAGTTTATTTTAAAGTCTTGTAAAGTATGAACAGAGATAATTAACTGAGTAGCAGCATATCGCACCATGTCCGGTGGCCGATAGGAGTTTCACATCCGCCGATAATACAACCTCTACAACGTGAGACTCTACCGTATGAGACGGTTACAAATTGCATTTATTTTAAAATTATAAAGCTTGTTCCGTTATTTATTATTATTTTTAATTAGGACATCCAAAAAAGATAATCTAAAGGGTACATTGTCGTATAGCTACATAGGTATATCTTGTTATAAGATGCCACGGTATGCACTCAACTTAAAATGTTATTATTTACTTAAATTCATATTAAAAATAACAAAATGTTATTACAAAATAACAAGAAATCTAGCTATTTTGTAAATATTGTAAATACTTACCTACTTGTAAAAACAAAAGAAAAAAAAATGATGTGCAGATTGTGATGTGGATGGGCCAATCAAAATAGGTAGGTACAGAAATTGCGTGGCATTTCGATGTGTGCTTTGGATATAGTAAACTGAAAGCATCTAGGTATCTACATTCTTTAGACTTGTATAGAAGCGAAATAAAAAAACTCATCAACAAAAAACAGAAAACATGAAAAAGCCGCCATGACACCTCCACCGTTCCGTTTCGCGTAATGATCGCTAAGATTCCCGCTCCATCGGGCTCGGTTCTTAATTCGAACGTTCTCTTAATGAGATCCACCTTCACCGTGTCTGCGTACAATGGAACGCGATGCGTGAGTTTCTTTTTTTCTTTTTTTTTCTAAACCGCTTCAAGAGACGTCTATTCAACCTTACTCGTAACGTTTAAAAAGATGCCTCGTAAGTAATGACTCGTGTGCGGTAGTTTTTAATTTTGTTAGTGGGATATGGAAGGTTTCTTTAGCTGCAGTAAACCTATGAAAATATGAAGGCCTTTCATTAACTTACTTGTTACTTTATTCGTGTTTTTAATCAATGTTTGTTTATTTTTTTTAGATATGACTTTGACGACCATCAGATTAAATATTAAGCTGGCTGTGCGTTTTCTCTTCGATGTTTCTGTATTTCAATGCACAGCCTATAAAATAGGCGTCATCAGGCCACAGCTCAGTCGACAATTAGCTCTGTCTACCACACTGTGGGTTGTGGGTTCGATCCCCATCAAGAACAAACGTTTATGAGGCAGCAAACATAGATGTTTGTTCTGTGTGTGTTACTATTAAGTGTATAATAGCTTTAATGCTTTACTGAGGATTATTGGGCTCAGCAGGAAGCCTTTTTCTCCATTTGAAAGCACAGACTATAAACTCTAACTTGAACACTCAAACAAGCGTTCCAACTTAATTTTTAAAAGACTCAAACTATGTCAACACGGACTACATTTGAGGCATAAAGAACTCCGTAAAAAGACCTGAAAGCCCTCTCAAAGACATCTGCGCTCTCCATTAGCGGACCGCTTGAGAGATGCGGCGATTAAGGACTTAAGGTAGCAGCTTCGTGGAAGCAGATTGCGGCATTCAAAGGATATTTACAGTGAACTATACTTTACAGGTTGGGCTTAGGCTATAGTTACATAGTATTGAGGACCCATTTCTTAATAAAAGATATGTCAAACTGGCCTATCTTAAGTTGACTAAAATACAGGACAGAGCGTTTTTATACTTTTATGAATATGTAGTTATACGTTTCTTACTTTATTGGCTTAAACAGTCTAGTGGGACGAGTGGAAAGCTTTTAAAATAACTCTCCATTCGTCCCACCAACATGCTCAGTAGGATAAAGGATGATAAAGCGACAGTAGATCGTACACAGCTGCGCAGTTTTTACTAATTTTAGCAACTTAAAGGTACTTTTTATTACTCAATTGTTGTCGTTATTGAGAGTGGGTGTAATGCTATGTAGAGTGAGACATTGTATGAAAGACAAGCTAAACCAACCAAAGCCAATTGATTTCGACGCTTAAGGGAGTTTGTCGTTAAATAGAGTGACGTTACATGGAGTTTACACTGTAGTTTGTACACAAACTCGCTTTCAGACAAACATTTCTTTATTTTTTAAACGCTTTCATAACAATGCAGGTCAGAGGTTAACGTACTATTAATAATTTCTAACTACATTTTGTACTAGATCTGTGTAATGTTAAAACAAATAAACTCAAGACAGTTAACCCGTAAGCGCCACTGGAGTGCCACAAAGGTCTCGCAGTGACTTGCCACAAAGAAAGCCCTTTTTCACACAATAGGCTAAGTTCGCGCAAGGCGTGACGCGAGACGCCACGCAAATTGAATGCCCGAGGTGTGGGTGAAAACATACGGGAAGTTTTGCAAACATAATAAATGATAACGTGCAATTTCATAGTTTTTACAACTTTCAAAAAGATACTTTGATTATGTGCTACGTGGCGTAGCGCCTTCGTAGCAATTTTCGTAGCAAATTAAGAATGAAAAAAATATATCCCATGCCAGCGTCTTGGGCACGCTTCCGATTGGTACTAATTTGGATTTGGTTCATTTCATGTGTATTTTGTAAATGCCGTATTAGTCGAAATTGACTTTGTGAATATCATACATCAAAACATACATAAAAAATATGTATATGCTATGAAAATTGTAAAAAACCTTGGATTTGGACTTATTGAAATTGTATATGTAACGAAATGATTGTCAAAAAGTTTAGTACCAAAAACAAACTAGCAATATAAAAAATGTATGATCGATTCCACGCGGAGCATAAATTCTCGCCATTGTTTTTTTAGGCGGCGGCGTCAGTTCTTGCCGTTGCGTGATCGTGCACAACAGTACTCCGTATGTTTCCAACCACACATCACGGCAACTTAGGCACCTCGTCACTGCGAGAAGAATTTTAAAGTTTTCGCATTAGCCCGACACCGCGCAAGTAATTACGCCTTCTTTAACATAACACTTCGTTGAAGAACTGCCTCTTGTCATTGTGACGATGTGAATGTTGATTCCTAAGGCTTTTTATATCTATGGAAATCTGGTATTTTGAAAGGTTTGAAGGGTAAGGGCGCCGGTGTAATTACAGGCAAATGAGACTTCAAGATCTTTACGTCTCAGAGTGATGGACGCAGTGCATTGACTTACAGGGTACGTCCTCAGCGGACTTGCTCTGTCAGGTAATGTATTGTTATAGGCAGAAGTTACCACTAAACATCAGGTGAGCTATCAGCTTGTTCCATTACTTTTAACATTAAAAAAAAACACTTTGTTGAAGAACTGCCTCTTGTCATTGTGACGATGTGAATGTTGATTCCTAAGGCTTTTTATATGGAAATCTGGTATTTTAAAAGGTAGCTTTCCAGTTGAAGATGTACTAGTGTTGTTTTGGGCTATTCCCATCGAGCCCACCGCCTGGCCCACTGGTGCGGCCGATGGGAAAAAAAACCCAACGAGCCCACTATGCAAATGAGTGGGCTCGATGGGATTTTTCTCCCATCTGGCCCACCAGTGGACTCGATAGGAAAAAAGAAGTTTACATTGGTTCGCTTGCTTAGGGAAGTATAGTAATTTTGGTAACATTTCAACCAGTAGAGGTGTTAGTTAAAATAAAATAAATATACTCATAGATATTTTACACAGCGTCGTAGTACTGAAACTATCGGTCTCGGTATCGGTCAGTGTGCAAAGAAATGTACGGCTTTTCGTAGTCAACTGTACTCACACATTTTATTCAGTAGCAATCGACTCGTCAAAACAGATCAATCGGTCGTTCTAAAGCGTAATTTTCTATAAAAGCGGTGACATACAATCATGACCATCTGAATCCCTACTGGTGGGGATTTCTGGAATACCTATAGGTATCGAAAAAAAAATATGACAAATAGCAAAAAAAGACATGTGTGCAATTCACACGTGGTAGAAGTGAAACCTTCAAAAACGAATATGCTACTTATTTAGTTAGAAAAGGTTCTATGCTCATGTTGCCTAAATCAGAACTAGATGGCGCTGCTAAGTTTGGTCGGATCCTAGAACGCGCTATAGAAGTGTTTTGCGTTTTGTGGGGGTCGAACTGTCGCTTTTTCGTTTCATCGACTTTCAAATCACAACGATGCTAAAGAAGTTTTCACTTCAATTTTTTTTTTATAAATTACCAATTTTTTTCTAAATAACACTAATTCTCAAGTCTAAGGCCCGCTCACTGCTCAAGCAATCTGGACATAATATATTGTAGATTTTTGTATGAAACTCTCTACTCAAATCTATGACAGGCGTCATGGCTCAGTCGGTAGTGGCTCTGCCTTCCGTGCTGTGGGTCGTGGGTTCGATTCCCACCGAAAACAAACATTTGTGTGTTGTAAAGCATATCTATATAGATGTTTGTTCTGTGTCTGGGTGTTTCTATGTATTGTAAGTATGTATTTACAAAAAAAAATGTATGTATGTATTCTATCAGCCATCTAGTTTCCATCGTACAAGCTTTGCTTAGTTTGGGACTAGAAGGCGTTGTGTTAAGTGTCCGTTAATATTTATTATTTTATTATTATGCTATTCCATATTTCAGCAGCAGTTATTGTGTAAACCAGGGCTTAAGCTCTGAACCCAGACAAAAGCCGCCATAACTACCTTATTTCTCCCAACAGTGATTCCGGTGACCGGATCTTTACGTACAATACTAATACGGGAGCGCTTGGAGGGGACATTTTAGACCGGGTTTGCGTGTATGAACTAAAACGAATATGAACATCTACGGTCTTATTCCAGAACGGGGACTAAAGAAAGTCACGGTTTAAACGTCAAGGTTTATACAACCCGGCCGAATTAACATGACACTTGACTCGGAACTCGATACTTCCCCCGCTACACCGCTTAATTCGGCCGGGTTGTATAAACCTTGATGTTTAAACCGTGACTTTCTTTAGTCCCCGTTCTGGAATAAGACCGCTAGGGTTTTTATTAGCACTAGCGGTGGCAATAGAGCTTGTACAAATTATGAAGTAGGAATGAATATTTTTTTTTTAATTAACAGAAATAAAGGATTGTTTAATTTGTTTATGTTGTGAAAATGAAAATGCCGTTTTCTCTGCTAATAAGTTGTGATGAAAAGACTACTACTACTCAGCATTATTTGAGTATTTTAGTGGTTTTGCTAGCGCACTTTAAATTTAAAATAGGAGTCACTTAAACCTTTTTTTCTTTATTCATATTTTTTGGATACAAAAAAATTGCAAGGATATTTTTTTAATACCAGAATTATGCTTTCTATAAAAATGATTTCTGTGATTTTGAATAAAATCATTTCATTAGTAGCAGGTTTGAGGATTGAGCTTCAAATAAGCTGAATAATATTTATGGAAATAAAGTTATCCAACGGTTTATCTTTAATTTGGTTATGTTTTTTTCATTCGATATTGAACTCATATAATACTATCCAAGCTTTATTTATTGACCTAACTTTAGGAAGGTGTGCTAAGTTTCCTCTTATTCAAATACACTATGCCCGTTTGTCAGCTTTTACGTAATTTGCTTACGCTTGACAGAGCATACGCGGCTAGGTATACGCGCTCCAGTATTTTTACTCTGTGCCTGATCGCATCCCGTGACGACATCCCATTGGCTGGCAACACTTCCGTTTCCTGAAGCCATGGCTATTATTTTGTGTAGGTTCACCTGGTAGGTAGATACTACTTCAAGTTCAATGTACTGTACAATTTTCGGTGAATTACATGTTTTTAATTATATTTTGGGAGAGTACTTTGTGGTTTCTGTTATATAAAACTTGAACTAGGAGACATACTGTTTTATGATGGAAAAATAACAGCTTTCTTCTTCCAAATATATGATTAATAAGTAAAAAAATTTATTACCTGAGTAGGTAGGCTACTAATAAACAAATAAATTATAAAAAAATTATGTAACAAATTGCACATTTTGTTAGATTTTTCGACGGGTATTATTTTTCATATTAATTTATTAATAAGACGGTCTAAAAACTCCATCACTAGAATTGGCCACTAACTCATACGAACTTACTTAGTATGGTAAGTGAAGTACCTATATTTGTGTTATAGCCCTTATGACCAAATCAGTGGGACCACGAGCGACTGCATTACGTTGACTGATGGTCCCACCAAACAGTGGGACCACGAGTCCATTAAATCGACACCCTGTCCCACCAGTGGGTCAAATTAGTGGGACCACAAGTCGCGACCCCTATTCACTACTTTCATATTTAGACTTACCTTAATTTTTTGATGACGGTCGAAACGTCACTTTCTTACATCAGTTGCGTGTGTCTGAAAAGTATAATCTTGATATAATGATAATAACTAAGAACTTATTGAAATATGTATCTATAAAAAAAAAAAAAAAAAACTTCTCAGAGTGATGGACGCAGTGCATTGCCTTACAGGGCACGTCCTCATTGGACTTGCTCTGTGAGGTAATGCATTGTTATAGGCAGAAGTTACCACTTAACATCAAGTGAGCTAACAGCTTGTTCCATTACTTTTATCATAAAAAAAAAAAACTAAATTGCCAATAGATTTTTTTTGTAAATACATAAGAGGTATTTATATTAGTTATAAAACATAGGTAACGCTCGTAGACATAAAATAAACACGTTAATATTGTTTGTCACAAAATGTTTGTTATCAGTGGGGATCGAACCCACAATCTCATACCACGGAAGGCAGAGCTATTACGGCCATACAGTAGGATACAAAATGAGTTGGTAAAACAAAACAGCCTCATTTTTTTCATTTATCTATTGTATCTGCTGTTCTAGAATATTCTATGATGCAACGTAAGCCATTCTAACAAACTATATAGCAATATATACAAGGTCAAAAAATACAAAATGCAAAACAAGTCAAAGCGTTTCAATCATAGGCTCCGACACGGTTTAATAGCTCTACGAATTTGGAGAAGAATATCTTTTTATATTCTATATTTCTTTCATCCTCCTACTACCCCCTACATTCAAGGTCAGAGCTTTTAAACCGGGTCGGAGCCTGAAACTTTAAACTTGGCCACAGAATAGATAGATTACCTACTTCATAACTTGATCAAACTTAAGCCCCGCCCAGTGTCTTACGCGCACCTGTGCACGCCCACCCAGCGTCTTGTGCGCATATCATACGCCTACCGTCTTAAGTTTACGCCCATACGTGTTCTTACAAACAAACTTTGTTAGAAGAATCATTCCTAATAGCGCTAGGAAAGAGGGCGGTAAATTCATGCCAGTTCTATATAGGCTCAGAGCCCATAGTCTGAGTCTTGTTGTATTGATTTGCGACAAGCGAGAATCGAGAAACTCGCAGTCTTTGGATGGAGAAAAATAGTTTGCAAATCTCCCGCTAGAGGCACTTATCTGATTTTCATACAAAATATCTCGCAAGTCGCTTAGCTCTGCGTTTTGATCAACAAAACAAAACAAATACCGCCGAGTGTGTACGTTTGACATTTACGTATCAATATATATAAAACTCTTTTGAAGCTGACAGAGAATCAACGCACAGCCTAAACTATAAGTCCTAGGGGTATGAAATTTGGAGGGTAGTATCCTTATATAGTGTAGGGGCGCACTAAGAAAGGAATTTTGAAACGTCACACTCTAAAGAGTAGAACGCGAGCAACGCCGCGGGCGACGGCTAGTTAAAATATCTGTCAGCCTTTGAAGTCTTTTGAAAGGTATATATTTAAGTTCCATTGAGATTGGTTCAGTAGTTTAAGCGTGATCCGCGAACAAACAGACAAACTCGATTTACGAAATCGTTTATTTAGAACATCTGTAGGTACCTATAGGTATTTAGTTTTTCTATATCTTGAATTTTTGGGGTTTTTTACAGTTTTACAATACCTACTTTAAAACTTACTTTAAAACTTAGCATTTACCAACCCTATTTAATGCAGACTAGCCGTCGCCCGCGGCGTTGCTCGCGTTCTACCCTTTAGAGTGTGACGTTTCAAAATTCCTTTTTTAGTACACCCCTACACTATATAAGGATACTACCCTCCAAATTTGATACCTCTAGGACTTATTGTTTAGGCTGTGCGTTGATTCTAAGTCAGCTTCAAAAGATTTTTATATATTTTGATGATGTTGATTTACTTATAACACCTAGGTATATATTCTTGTAGAAACTTGGCTATTTACATTTATACCTAAGAATGCGGATGACCTTATCCAATAAGAACAATACACGTTCAATTACATTGTTACTACAAAAAAACAACCAATAAAAATATAGTTAACTTAATTATAACTTAGAAGTTAGACAGTTTAGACACGCTAAGTTTTCTGTGACCAATAGAGGTAAACGCCGCCTGCGTCTTGGCCACTCCTACTTTCTTAGGAGTTTCGGTGACGCCTACCTAATCTTATACGCCTGGTATATTTGAAACACTTTTGTAATAGGCTTAAAATAACAGGACTTGCTATTTTCATTTTAGTTCTAAAAATAAGTATAAGTATTCTATTAGCAATGTAGTTCCCATAGTAGGTACAGGCTTTGCTAAGTTTGGAACTAGAAGGCGTTGTGTTCAATGTCCATGAATATTTATTTATTTATTATTAGTTTCCTAGTCAAGTAATTAAAAAAAAATGCATAAATCTAATATAGCGTATAATCTAGGTAAATAGGTAAAGGAACCTATTTTATTGAGTCCAGGTCTAAAGAGTCTTTGCCTAAATTAATTAAAAAAACTGTGGAAATTGTTTTATTAAAAAAACCTCGTGTAGCACTAAATAAATATTGACAATGAGGTTTACCACTTAATACGCCATCTGTGGCTTATGTGGTGAACCACTGTGATACTAAAATGTTGTCCATAGGTGGCGTTCTACTATTCCAGTTGGAAAAGGGCAGAACGTCTTTTAACTTATTTAGTTAATGATTTTAAGTACTTAGCCTACTTATATTAGAGTAGGAATATTTTTTAAATACAGAGTTTGATAGGTCAGCAAAGATCAAAACTAAAAATAAACCCGAATTTATTAACAAAAATTTTTCCTCACATTGAAGCCAAATGCGGAAAATTAATTTATTTACTAAATTCAAAGCCTTTCCTAGTAGCGCCATCTAAACAACCCTGATGCAAACAAGTGTGCATGCGCGTAGCATGCGCTTGAGTTGTTGTTAGCAACGCCATCTATGAGTTTTTAATGGAACTTAACAGTTTTAATCATGGGGTTAGAAACTATGACGATACTTGGGGTAGTCCTTGACAAAGAACTTGCGCTTTTTGTTAAGAGATGGCGCTTTAACAAGTAACTTTTTTCTTACAACAATAAAATTGTCTATAAGGTATAAATATTATTTGTATTATTATTATTTTGTATTATGTTCTTACTTTATAAATGTTGCAATTTATTCAAATATGTCGCCAAAATTTTCTATTGCATCTCAAACAATAATTAGATAACTGAAAAAAAAACGGGCATCATACATGGGGTAGTTTAGTTTTTTTTCTTTGACCGTGCCTACGTGGACCATCCTGTATGTAAAGCATAAGTGAAAACTATTAAAAATAAATGTTTATTGAATAAACTCTTTTTTAGAAATCATAATAAGACTCTAGGTCTTAACATCTATTAAAGATGATTTATAGAGCGTCAGGAGGCAACCTTTGCCAACACTTAACGACACTATAGTGCGTGGGACAATAAGACTATAGCACTTTTGTAAATACAATATTTTGGACAGCAAGACCGATTCTTCATAATCTTTACATCCTACCTCCGTTAACTACCTTACCTATTTCTGCCGCCAAAAAGAAACAGCCCGTGCAGTTACAAGAAATGAGATTTACCAAACACCTTTACCTACGGCTCAGAGTGTTGGACGCAGTGCATGGCCTCACTCGACACGTCCTCAATATACTTGCTCTCTGAGGAGCAAGCAGGTGCCCTTAATGTTAAGCGGTTACTTCTGCCTAAACAAGTGCACTACCTAACAGAATAAACCCTGCATAATGTGGGCATTTTACGTAATTCATTGTTAGTAGAGTAATGTAGAGTTCTAAACTAAAACTCAGAAAATAATCTAGAATCCGAAGTTCCTAGATAGAACATGAAGTAGAAACATGTAATTGGTCAAACCCTGTATCCAAAACATTTTAATTAAGTATCTACCATTTGTAACGCTGTTGGTTTCACATAAAATAAATAAGTAAAATGAACATACTAAGAGATTATGGTCGTGGTGACCAGCGTGGGGGACAATCGCTGTCTTGAACCTGCAAGGTTTAAGCCTGGCAGGTTTTCTGAACTGTTTTTATACTACATCATAAGTATTCTGTGACTAAATCGTGACATTAGCGCGTTTAAGCGCGATTTTTGCCGTCACAAGCTTCTTGTTTTCGTATATCTGTAGCCACGTCACTTGACATTATGCTGGGCAGTGAAATCAGTTCATAGCTTACGATGTCTTTATCTGCTAATAATACAGCACAAAAGAATAATTAAATATTTAATCTAGCAAATATCCGTTCTTCCACCGCGACGCAACCCTTGAGCGGAAAATATTATCATTATTACGAGTATCATGGTAAATAACTAACCCGTGTAACAACTGCGAGGCTAGCTGTGCCGTAGAACATAAAATCACCCATGGTACTACTATATAGGTATCAAATACTAAACTAATTGGGAAAAATAAATACTTCATAGCACTTAGAATCAATAATTTTCATGCATCACTACTAATAACTTATCCTACTCTACAATTTCTAATTTCACAAAAAATCTATGCAGAAGACGACTCTAGCTATTATTTTAAAAAAATAGCACGAAAACTAAAACCACCACTCAAATAAATAAAAACACAGAACAAAAGCAAATTTTATTTAAAAAAAAAATACAATTTATAAATAGTTACATAATAACAATAACTAAGAAACAAAATATAAATCATATTAGGTACAAAAATCTATTAAATCTTTAAAAAGGGAGAGGATGGTCGAGTCCGACGGCGCGGCGGCGGCGCTTACAACATCTATTCCGAATTTTAAAATAAAAAAAGGTTATATTTACGTCATTCATAACAAAACAAATAAATCATTTTAAAGTGAATATAATTTTGTACAACGAAAAAAAAAGTGAAAAAAAAAACTATAACCAAAAAATCTTACATTCTAAAATACAAACGCAAATAAAAATAAAGAAAACATAGCTCTACTTAGTTCTAAAACTTTTTAATTATTCAAAATAACCTTGGTCCAGGTGAAGGATTCCTGTGCTGGCACAAAAAGTACTAATAATGTCCGGCAAAATTACAATTGTCCAATACACTACAAGTCTTATTCTGTGCAACCAGCAGTCCTTCACGGCTCAACTTATTATTACTTCAACGCGTACTAATACGAGTACATCGATCGTCCACTCGCTGATTATAAAAATAAATTTTAAATAATAATATTCTCAGTAACGGCCGAACTTCAATTTAATCTCTTTACAAATTTAACCGACGTAAATATTAAAAATTTTGCAAAAAACTTTTTGTCACCAACAGTATAGATCAAAAAAGTGAGGGGTCGAAGGGTTTAGCCTAAAAATATTTTCGATAGACGCGGTCGAATTTGTTTATCAATAATTTTGTATTTATTAAAATTTATAATCACAAGTGCACGAGGAACGTGTATTCCGCCGCGCGGCCCGGCCGGCCGGCGCGACTCCAGACGGACGACTGAGAAGGACCCGCGGCTCGTCGCCGCACCGCTGCCCGCGATCCCCCCTTTCACCCCCCCTAACCCCCTCCAAGCTGCTTCCCCCCGCCGGCACTACCCCCCGCCCGCCCCCAGCCCGACTTCGTTACGACTATACGAGCCACTTGTAATCGCCGCGCGATTTTTCCGCCTAAGACAAATTAGGCGGCCCGCCCGTGCCCGTCTCGATCTTACGTTTGGGCGGCTTCTTAAAGACGGCTTGGTGTACGCCTTGTCGATTTTTCTTTCATATCCCTAAGTAAGAACTGCGTCTCTTTTCCGCTGGAGTTTTTTAGAGTTGATCGATTAAGTAGAGCGAATAAGATTAAAGCCACCGCGCTCTGAGATCGAATCTGCGAGTTTTTTCGATACAATACCCGAGTACAAATTATCGATACTCAATGTTATGGCGCGAAGAGCTGTTTTATTTTTAAAATGGCATTTCATCGTCACTCTCGCTTTCGGCGAGCCGGGGTTGGGGTTAATTGTAAATAAAATTCAATCATTCGCAAAAAATCCCGTAATCGGTGTTCGACATCAGTGGAACTGCATTCAGAATGTACATTATCGTGGTGCTGCGGTGGCAACTTTTTCAATTTTACTTTGCGTATAGTATTCGCTATTTTGAAGTTACATCTTGTAATATATTAATATACCCATGGCTTACTATATACCTAGAAAACCTTCAGATTAAGATTTTGGAAAATACCGTGTAAAATACTTTTTAATGTCTTAAAAAAGAGTTAGGAGCTTTACGACTACGAGTACATCTCTATTTGACTAGGCATACTAGACTTTAAGTAGTAGAACAAATTAAAATTGACTTTAACCAACGCAATGAATTATTTTTTAGGCAAGATTTATTTTTTTAATTTCATACCCCCAGGTAGTTCAATTTTTTTATTAGTTTGAAAACCAACCAGAATTTATCGCTGTGAATTTACTCTAAAATAATGAAGACGGTCAAACAGATATTCTTGGATATTAAATATTCAGACAGATATTTAAATTTTACCTTTAGTACTAACATAACACGTATATCTATTAAAATTGTGCTTATCCTGCATTTGGCTTTAGGTTTCACTAAGTATAAGTTTTGTATGCGTTATTGAGAGCCGTGGATTTTTAATAATAAGTAAAAAACTATTTTTTATAACTATTAGATAAACGACAAATATTATTTAAATTCTTAAAATTTTGATAATTATATGTAATTCAAATTTCTTTTCTAAAATATTTTTACTAAAATAAAATTAACAATAAATTTGGCTTTTATCCAATGTATGCTTTGATTAACAGTTAATTTTAGTATAAATTTGAAAAATGATCTAAAAAAAACTAAAAGAATCGATTCGAAAAACTGACTCATAAAATATGGTCTGAAGCGGGTCTGAAGTGAAAAATTTCATCATAAATCACGAGAAACCGGTATGGAATCAATTTAAATAAATTTCTTTATCAGCCGGTCCAGCAGCTGGGGTCAACGAACCCGCAACGATTTTTAACGAGTCTCGATTTTTATTGAACAATGAGCGGCGATTAAATAAATATTCTGTTTATTTTTAAATAAAGAGTGAAAGTGCTGATAATGTAATACGCCGGCATGTTTCAATTTATTTATCGTGAACGTTTTTTGTGTTTTTTCGAACACAGTAATGTGGAAATCTTTTTTTCCGCAAAGTGAAAATTTAATAATTTTCGATAAGTTTCATAGCTTTTATAACTGGTATTCATTATTAGTTCTTCAATACAAAATTTACTTATTTGATCTTGCTTAGAAAAGCACTTTCAAGTTTTATCGACTTAGAAAATTTTTCATAATAAAAATTACCTGAAAGAAAATTTTTGGTGTAAAAATTCTCTTTTGATGTCTGAGTTCGAGGCAACTTTACGTTAATATTAATTTTCATTAAAGGTACAACTGTATTTTTTTGAAATCGGTCTTTGTTGTTTCACCGGTACAGATTTCATCTGTTTTTTTTTTTATAAAAACTGCTTTATTTTACAATAGTGAGAATGTCACTGAGAATATTTTTATTTTAACAAATAAATAAAAAAAACATACAAAATTATAAAAAACAAGCTTTTTCTACAAATTTTCACAAATTACCTGGAATTAACTTGTGGTATTCACGAGTGTCACATTATTTTTCAGAGTTTAAGCACCATAAAACAAGAAACATCGTAAGTTCATCAATTGAAAAGATGAAAAATAAATCCAGTTCAAAGTTCACCAAAAAATTCACTTAACTGTAAAAAAACAACTTAAAATAATAATAATAAGAACGCGGCGGAGGAACTGATACCACTTAAAGACTATGCGGCAAAACGAGCCGAATATTTACATTGGTGAAAAAAAAAATGAGGTCATTCGGAGGTTACGGGCGAGGCAGCCGGTCGGCGCGGGCCGCGACGGGATGTGAGCATTGAGAAGCGACCGGCACGCCACGTGCGCTCCGCGACAGAGACGCACAACCAGCTCGGCTTGTACGTCTCCCCACAACCGAGAGGGACAACACTACACTTTTTTCAATTTACTATTATTTTTATTTTTTATTATTTTTTCGCATTTCGATATTTTATTTTTTAGTTGATGCGCTCCGCAACTCACCTGTTGTGCTTGACCCGATTCGATCGGCACCGATCATGCGATCGACGGCTCCCGATACTTTTTTAACACGTTGTGATTATTTTTGCGTGTCTGTATTCGTGTTTGGGTGCCAATAACATTTTCTATTCCATTTTTATCTAGTGCTGTAACCGCTTCGGGACTTAGAAAAGGATCCACAACACAACTCAGCTATAAAGAGTACTACGGGTACAGAGGTAATGCTTGCCAACTTGTAACTGATTATTATTGTTTCAAAATATAGAGAAAGAGCTTTATTTAGTTTGTAACTAAATTTATTGAAATATAATTATTAAATAATTTATTTGATATAACAAAGAACATAATTTTTTTTATGTTCTAGTTAGAAGTCTAGTGCTGCCATGACAATGCGGCGTCGGGTAGCGGAACTAATCATCTAATCGCTGTTCTACTCCACGACAGCAGCGCCGCGATACTTTCGCCGGTGGTAATAAGAACTATCGCTATATTCCATGGTTCATATCTATGCGTGGTTTTATTTTTCATTTTATATTTTTTAATTGCAAAAGCTCGCTTCTGTAAGCTTCAACAGCCATTTCGTGTCCTTTTAGTTTTCCTATGAGTTTATGCTTTCGTTTTGATCACCGTTAGTGTAGGTAATATAGGTCATCCTAAAGTTTTGAATACGTACCTACATGCAAAATACGGTTTTTTTTTTTTAATCAGTAAACGCAAGATTTGAAAACTAATAACCATTTAAAACTGTTTGTATCTACATAATAGTGTTTTTGTAATTTTGAATTTTGCATACCTAATAATGGACGGATAATTATTTGTTTTCATTCAATTTATAATAGATGGCGTTACTTGTCTCAAACATCGTTATAATCTTATTAGAAAAGTGGTTTTTGAGAATGCGGTTTTGAGTTTTTAAATTCTTAAATTAAAAAAACTTGCTTTTATCGCTAGAGGTTATTTGTACAACTACAAATTATTATCATTTTTGTACTCTGCTAACATAGTGGGTTCGTTCGGATTTTTTTCCCCATCGGCCCCACCAGTGGGCCAGCCGTTAGGCTCGATGGGAATAACCCAAATATTGGTAGAACTAAAATAATTTTGGTAATTTATAGCCTATATTAGTATTTATTGCTCAAGCACTAATCCGGGCTCAAGTCAAGATCGCGATCAAATCTGACAGTCGCCGCGTTCAAAGTTAAAGTAAAGAAAACTTTATTCACAAAGAAAATTACAACTAATACACTATTTACCAATATGTACAAAATACACATGAAACAGTTGAGCTATCTACAAACCGTTGCAACCGATTTATAGATAGCTCAACTGGTCCAAATCAGTACCAATCGGAAGCGAAGAAGTAAATTGTTGCTTAAACTTAACGTTTTCGAATCATATTGCGTGTCAACGGCAGTTCGACTACCGAACGTTGTAGCGTCACCGCGCAGTGTATCTCGAATACGCTAGCGAGGATACGTTTACGATTGTCACATTTATTCCTGGGGGGCAATCGTTGTCTCATAAAAACCTGCCAGGTTTAAGCCTGGCAGGATTTCTGAACTGTTTTCATAAATCATAAGTATTCTTTGACTAAATAGTGACATTAGCGCGTTTCAGCGCGTCGCCAATAGCTTTTTGTTTTCGTATATCTGTGGCAACGTCGCTTGACATTATGCTGGGCAGCGAAAGCAGTTCAGAGCTTGCGATATGAGGGCAGATCAAGACACAAGGCTCGTAAACCCACCCCTGTAATATAAACCGCGAAGTATGTCGTAAAACTCTTGTCAATTCTTTACTTCACCTCACAAAATTGACTTACCGTCAAGAGAATTACACATCAACTACTATACTATCCACAGATTTATTTGAAGGAGATGAATCTAAGGAGTTGGTTTTTTAGGTGTACTATTCAGTTCATATTGGTCTTCTAAAGCTGAGCTAACTAAAATGATTGCGAAATCTGTTGGCTGAACAGTTCAGCTACTCGTTTAACCTTCTAGGACTCTACCTTGTTCTCCTAAACTGTGATGGGGTTATTTACGATTCGTCATAAAATAAAAGTACCTATAAGACATGGCTTCTGGACTTTTGACAGCTATGTGGTGCAATCAATAGTAAAGGTGGTGCTGGTTTGATCCTGAACGAGTTATGTTTTTAACCGACTTAAAAAAAAGGAGGAGGTTCTCAATTCAGTTGGTTATTTTTTTATTTTTATGTTACTTGCCTCCTTTTTGAACCGCTTTAAAAAATATTTTAGTCCCATATTTTTTTTATCAAAATCGGTTCAGTAGTTCAGCAGTGAAATAAAAATAACTAAAAAAACACTTCTACGTACACGACATTGCGTATTATGCTTTCCTGTGACCTTTCAATGGTATTTATGATCAATAGAACAAACCCATCATCATCCGAATTGAGAAACTCCTCCTTTTTTGAAGTCGGTTAAAAAACTTTTAAAATAGTATATAAGTACATATTCTATCAGCAATCTGGCTCCCATAGTAGGTACAAGCTTTGCTTAGTTTGGGACTAAAGGGTGTTGTATGAAATGCCTAAGAATATTTATTTATTTATTTATTAAAATAGTCTAAATTCTTTAAATGTAACCTATCAAATTAAGCTTGTTATCGTTTACAACAGTGAATTCGATCAAGAAAAAAGCATAAAATCCCTCTTTTAAAAGCAAATTGTCACCTCTGGACCCACCTCTGGACTCATACCCTCACCTCGTAATGGCACGTAACGTAAGAAGCTAACTTCTTTTTTATTATCACACCTTTAACGCTTTCGCATTTCAAATAACTTTGGATTTCAAACGTTTTTATTATTGCGTTATATCAAGAAATCTAAATCCAACCGCAACGTACAAATAATAAGGCCCAATTTCCATTATCATGAACCGGCAGCTATAAATAAAAACTTTTTAGACGACGCGCGGATAATATCGGTAAGAACAGGTATTGACGCATTCAAATATCTCCGTTATTGCGAGTGAATAGAGCACACTTTTGGATGTATGGGCTGAATGTCTTGTGTCAAAGCTAACAAATGAAGATTTAGAAGTCTCACATTTTGTTTCAGAATATTGTCATCCTTTTTTTGATGGTGACGAGTTGGAAACATTGTCCTCTTATAATGTTCGGGGATAAACCTAAAGTCTGTTTATGACTATTCTATGAGACCTTTGTTTGCAAAACAAATCGAAGTTTTTATTTCCATACCTTTTTAAAAAGCTCGTAGTAAAAAGGTACGATATAAGAGGTCGTTAACGGTAAAAGAGATCACGCAATATTTTTTACGATCTCTAAAATTTTAAGATTCTAATTTCAAAAGGAAATGAGCTTTGAGGATAAAAGAAAGGGCGGGAACTCATTGTATAAGTACTTTACTTCGAAATAAAGTTTAGAACTTTGAGAAGGATTGTTTTGTGAATGTTTTAACTTTAAGGAATAAGTAATAATCCCTCTTTAACGAAGGATTTACAAACTTTATAAGTACTTTACTTACTTACGTAAAAGTACTTTTTTTTGTTGTTGTATGGACAGTACCTCTATCACGAACAAATCTGACAGTCGCCCGTATTCGAGTTATATTGCGCGTCATTGCCAGCTCGACTGCCAACCGTTGTAGTGTCACCGCGCAGTGTATCTCGGATACGCTAGCGACGATACATTTGCAATTGTCACATTTATTCGTGATCAACGCACAGCTGTTTATAACTGAACAAGTTTTGGTTTAAATCCTCTATTATTTCACTGATATTAACTTTTTTTAATCAGTGTATGCTGACGCAGATCAAAATATTTTCAAAGAATATATAATATAATATATATTACATACTCGTATATATCCTAAGGATAACAGTCTTCTTAAAACATCCTGTAGCTACAGTAATTAAAGTAGCTGTCTCCTCTCAAAAAACCACCCTGTAAATAAGTACAGGGTGGTTTTTTGAGACGAGGTGTGTCTCTTAGCGTGTCGAAAGTAAAATCAAGTAGGTACTTACAATATTACAAAGTTTTTTTTTTTTAATTTATTTATTGTTTTAAAAATACATAATTACTTATTTTGTACTAAGTTACAAAGTTCTACTTATTTCGCTACAATTTTGCTTATATAGTTTTATATTTGACCTGTTTGTATAGTAAACAGCTAATTTAGATTAGAGCAACCAAACAAATCTGGCTCCTTAATCTTCTTACAGACGACTAGTAAATCACTAAGCAATTTACATTAGCAGTCATTGTCCGAAACTGGTTAATTTATAGTCAACTTTCAATTTAGCAAACACATTCTCGACTCATAAATCTCGGCGACAATTAAACGGCTTCTTGCGGGCCTTGCGGACTTGCGGTTGGTCACCCCTGGAGATACGATATCTATCTATCTATCTATTCAGCCTGTATGCACCCACTGCTGGGTATAGGCCTCCTCTTTAGTACGCCAGTCTCTCCGGTCCTGCGCGAGTCTTCTCCACTGCTGCCCAACTACAGCGACAAAATCATCGATACGATATCTGAATTTGTGAAATTTAAATAAGTGTCTAGCAAAATTGATAGTTTTGATTGGACAAAGGTACTTTATAAAATTAAAAACAAATATTATATTTCAAATTTAACATTTTTCTTTCGAGAAAATAATCAAAACTGCTTCTTAAAATGTGCTTTGGTGAAATCGTCCAGTACTTACCTACTAGGTTTGTATACTAAGTAAAAATATTCGCCGGCTAGTGGGTTTCCTCTTGTGGTGATACAAATGATGAAGACAGGGTTCTCGAATTATATTGCGTACTTAAAATATTTGAATAAAATGTACAGAGTTACGTATACCTAGTTTACGGTTAGCGTCAAAGAATATGTAATACGTAGTTCCTACGTAAGAAGAAGCGGGACTCTGATTCTACCAAAATTACACACTGAAAATCTCGTTTTGTATGAAACGTGATTCAAATTTTGACCCCGTTTCATTACATTGTTCAGTTTTCGAAAGCACGAGTCTAGTTCGAGAGTTTTGTCAGTCTGGTTAGCGTAGATGTGACAGTAGATGTCAAACATATTATGTTAAAATATATTTCAAATTTTGAATTTGACGTTTCGCGTGCTTGCCGGAACGTCATTCGAAACCGCAACAGTAAAAAAAAGTAAAAAAAAAATAAGTGCATATTTAGTGCTGCCAATCTTTAAAACATTCATCGGATGCGTTCAAAAATATTTCAATTTACTTGTATATTTAGAGATTTGATCGAAATAATCTTTATTAAAATTGGGAGCATATTTACCTTCACGGGGAAAAGTAGCCTCATTTGGCGTCATGGCTCAGTCGGTAGTAGCTCTGCCTTCCGTGCTGTGGGTCGTGGGTTCGATCCCCACCGAGAACAAACATTTGTGTGTTGTAAACATAGATGTTTGTTCTTTGTCTGGGTGTTTCTATGTATTATAAGTATGTATTTACAAAAAAAAAATGTATGTATGTATTCTATCAGCCATCTAGTTTCCATCGTACAAGCTTTGCTTAGTTTGGGACTAGAAGGCGTTGTGTTAAGTGTCCGTGAATATTTATTTATTTATTTTACGGTACCTACTAAATGTTTGAGATTTTCTGCCCACGATCCCGTGTAGGTGTAAAACAGCTGTTTGCTAAGACAAGTAGACAAACTTACTAAGCATGCAACTAGCAACCCTAAAAGCGAGGACCTCACGTTGTCGGCAAAAAGCACTGAGTCGCTCCAACACGTAAACAAAAGCGTCCTTGACACGAGCTTTTATCACAAGGTCGCCGGTTCAATGACCCGCCGGAATCAATAACTCATTACTTTTTTATATCGTTTTAAACGTTTAAAAATAACGTGTTTTTTGCGTTTCGCGGCCGCTCGCCCCAATTACGTACCGGGTGAAAGCTGTGTCGCGGCCAATTATGACGTCACGCGGGGGCTCATTCCGTATTATTCTCTGTTAATTTTTATGAATCGAACTTGTAGTTCATTCCGTTCATTCATAATCATAAGCTCTTAAAACTACAAAAGTTTGGTATTTTATGCTTATACACACATACAATGCTTATACAATTTATGCTTATACAATTGTTTGCTTTTATGCTTTACCAGACCACTTCCGAAAACTTGGAGGTTCCAATCAGACCATGATACTGAAAACATTAAGCGAAAAAAAAAATTTACTCGACTATCTCTTTTTAATTTTTTTTCTAGTTACATACACACAGTACAACATAATAAGACATATCTACCTAATTATCTCATTTAAAAAAGCAAAAAAACAAATAAAATAAATAAAGCAGCAATGTACACGCAGCATGCAGATTACGTCTACTACAGCATGAACAGCTGAGAGTTCATCGCGGGTCATTCAAGTACGCGACGTGCGAGCGACCTACGTTAGTACCTACCTACGTTAGTAGGCACTTACGACACAGAATAAATAATAGTACTACGCCTCGACCTTACCTACGTGAATGCGTACATTGCGGGCTGGCGAAATAAATACAAATCTTTAAACATTGTTTTCTCCGGCTATAATTATTTTTCAGGATAACTGATTTTTTTTTGGTTGGGTTTTGGTGTGCTGTAGCTCCCCCTTTCGTTTTCGGAAGTGGTCTGGTAACACCCTGTATAGAACTGGTATCACAGCACTGAGATTTGCATAAGTGAACAAAAAAGTGACAACAAAAAGTGAAAACCAAAAAAGACTTGGCAAAAGGGAAAGCCTCCAGTGCCAGAACAAAAAAAAAATGCATAAGTGTAACAAAACATCCAATTCATTCATAACTAAAGTTGTAAGTACGAGCTGCCTACGGGAGTTTTCCCGCCTACATAAGCAAGAATAGCATAAAAAAATGTCCTTAGAGACCTTCAGGGTTGGCAACGCACTGACAGTGCTCCTAGTGCTGTCCATGTATCTAGGAGACAGTGACCGCTTACCATCAGGTGGGTTATATGCCTTTTTGTATATAACTTTATATGTAATTTAAATGATATTTATTTTAAGAACCTGAAACACAATATACTCATTTTAAAATCAAATAACAAAATAGGTACCTACCTAGTTTTACTAGAAAGTTTGTAAGTATGGATGGATGGATGTTTGTTACTTTTTCACGTAAAAACTACTGATCCGATTTTGATGAAACTTGCAATATATATTGTCCGTGACCTGGATTAACACATAGGCTACTTTTTATTCCGAAAAATCAACGGCATCCAACGCGACGCGAACGAAGTCGCGGTCGGCACCTAGTTTAGAGCTCACTTTAGAGACCTTTCACCTCACTCACTCGATACTTCATTCGATCAGCTGATACTAAACCGCTGATAAAAAAAATACTTACCAATAAACAAGAAGCAGCCTGTATAGTATAAGCAATCCTTGCAAAGTATTGTATAAAAAAAATTGAATAGCACCTTTTCAGACTTTTATTTTTAAATCACTTTTATTGCACATACACCGTAAACACTGGCACAGGACACAAAACAAAAAAAAAAAATTAAAATGGCGGGAGCACTGATATCTAAACTCTTATTTCGTAATATTATGTAAGTTTTTTTTTTTTAATTCTTTTACATATTTTGTAATGGTAATAACAGTTGTAGTTCCGTTTTGTTTTGAATAACTTGTAATATTATGTAACTTATTATGTTTTGTAACTTGAGAATGTTTTAAGTTAATTCATAGAGTGCAGAGCTTAAAGCCCGCCGCTCGTGCCGCGGTCTACAAGGAACTCATATCGTCTTGAAAGGGAAAAAAGACGTTACGTACCCGACCCTCGGCCGTGCATTTGTTGATTTTGTGATAACAGTGGAGTAGCCATTTTTGTTTTGTGTCTGCATTTTTTGGAACAGCTGATTTTTTTTATATCCTTATTTATATTTTTTCGTCCCGGCTTTGCACGGGTATTTAACAAAAAATTCTTAGGTATTTTTTTACACCTTGGGTTATTGGAGTTTTAGTAAGGATCCCTATTTTTTTTTTTCAAAGTATTGGGGATAGTGTATCTTCTCAACGGTGAAATAATTTTTCAAATTGGTCCAGTAGTTTCGGAGCCTATTTAATGCAAACAAACAACCAAATCTTTCTCATCATCATCAACCTCTTTATAATATCATCATCATCAATCAATCATCATCATCAATCATCAATATATATAAAACTCTTTTGAAGCTGACAGAGAATCAACGCACAGCCTAAACTACAAGTCCTAGAGATATGAAATTTGGAGGGTAGGTTCCTTATATAGTGTAGGGGCGCACTAAGAAAGGAATTTTGAAACGTCACACTCTAAAAGGTAGAACGCGAGCAACGCCGCGGGCGAAGGCTAGTTAGTATAGATAGTAGGTATAGATATTCCTAAAAAGTCCTGCACTTTAGTTTACTCTGTTTGTGTGTTTCTCTTCTTGGGGATAATTTTTTTTTATGTGTCAAATAAAGTTTCATGTTTACCATTGAACTAAGTGTAAACTCCCTACCAGCTAGTATAAAATATTAGGAGTAATTATTGATAAAGAACTTTCATTTAATCGTTTTACTAGAACTGCAATATCTAGAATACTGAATACTTACGGCTGTGTTTTTTTTTTAAATGGTAAAAGTAATGGAACAAGCTCATAGCTCACCTGATGTTAAGTGGTATCTTCTGCCTATAACAATGCATTAACTCACAGAGCAAGTCCAATGAAGACGTGCCCTGTAAGGCAATGCACTGCGTCCATCACTCTATACTACTACTATTTCTATACTCTGTGTATAGAAAATACACAACATATATAAAATCAAATTTTGGAACTATTTTGGCAAAAAAACAACTTAAAATATTGACGACTCCACAGTCTTCTACTATATAGTCAAGGTTCAGGGCATAATGTTCCAACTTTGCTGTGATAAAATAGTTCTTATACCGTCGTAATAACACCCTTGTTAGCCGGTCAGGTAAGAATAAAGGTTTATTTTGAGGGGAGCTTTCTTCACGATTATTCCTGTTGTTCGAAAGCATAAAAGACGAAGTACAGATACGCAATAAGGAGTATTCCAAGTCAATCTAATTTTGAATTTTTGCATTGACAAACAGATTTAAAGGTTTTGGGGCATTTCAGGTCCCGATTTGCGTACATTTAGTTTTATTAGATTATTTTAATTTTGTTATTTATAATTTCTGTTGGTTTTATCATAATCTAGGATTTATCATAATCTATTATACAGTAGCAGTCACGAAAACGCAAAAAAAGTACTTATTTTGACGTTAATACGTCAAAATAATTACTTTATTTTAATAAACAACCTTGAAACAGACGCATTTTTCGAAGTAAAATGTCTAATAAAATAACGAATGATTCCAACTGCTTTATAATGACGTTGTCACATTTTTTAAATCGCATTGTAAGTGTATTGTATGTAACACAGTTGCATCACTGCAAGTTTAATAAAAATTCGGGACCCTGGGCTCTATCCCAATTGCCTTAGACCCTTTGGTTGAAAGAGACAAAACATGGTGTTACTATTTCAAGCTTAGTTCGAGTTAGATTCGAGTTTATGAATAACAGGGTTAGTATCTAATGGATGTAAATAATCGCTTAGTAGTGACATTTGTGTTCGTTAACTTTTCTATCGAGTTTTTATAAATACTTTTTGGTTGCGAGGAAACTTTGTCACTGCGGAGTTCATCTGAAAAAATAAATAAGAAAATCTCATCCATTACAACATTTGGGTGACTTGAAAACTCTGCAACTACTTGAGTTCACCTGAAAAAAGTATTAAATAAATAAAATAAACATCTGACTCTACATTTTTAATTTTTATACGAATCTCCATCTATTTAATTTATGTTTTTTTTATGAGCTATAGCTAAGCATTTGGCTGCCAGCACACCTGCTGGTAAGTGTAGCTGCAGCCTACGGTGGAGCACGCTTAGCTATAATCCACCTATTCACTCTTTTCTTGAAAATTCCTAGGTTATATCTTTCAGGAAATACTGAAGAAGGCAGAGTTCCACTAAAATAACACTAAAACATTCGTTTAAATACGTCCCTGTGGTAGGAAGTATTGCACGGTGGCTTATTTTAACGGTCATATCGTCGCGCGCCCTTGCAAGGAACGCCAAACTGCGGGCCGCAAATACGCACTGGATATTTTGTAGCACAAGATATACTTTGACATTAATTAGGGCTTCGTGATTTGACGTCTTCTTTTTTTTACTATAATAAAAACATTTATTTTATATGAAATTAAATAACAAGATTAAAAATATATCTCAATTAATTAAATACATATAACTAAGTTTTTCTTTAATTTTAATTGTTAAAATTGAATAAATTCTAATTGTTTGTTTATACCTAATAATAATAATATTGAATGCCACACTCTAGAGATAGGCCCTAATTATTTTCTAGTTTTAGTATTTAGACCGCCCAGGGTACAATTAATTTAAGTTTTTTTTTCTTGTAATTCCTAGGTCAAGGTGTGCAATAAAGTATTTTCTATCTATATATCTATCTATTTATTAAAAAGTTATAATTCTTTTATTGTTGATATATATCTATCAAGATAGCTAGATTATTGATACAAGTGTTACATCTTAATCTCGTCAGAATACTATGAATACAAAATTAACAAAAGTAAACAAAGTTACATGTGGTTTGAATAAATCAATATGACGTTTTATGATTAAACAAAATAGTTTTTGTATGAAATGGTAAGTTCTATTTTATTTATTTACTATTGTAAGTTTTATACCTACTTTTCTTAGTTATATTCATTAAAAAAAGGACCATAAAAGGAAAATTAACATGACCTCAAAACATAGACACAGGCCCGAATACTGAAACGGCAAAATACCATTTAACATTACCTTGCTTCTGTTTGAAATTACTAGTTAGTCAGATTTGACAATAATTGAAGCATTTATCGAATTCCGAGTAGCGTTTCTTTTTCTTTTATTTACAGCCTCTGTCCGTCATTTTGACAGACAAGTTTGACAGTGTTAAGTGGATTATTTGAAATAACAGTCAAAGTCTTAGATGAGTTATTTGTCGGTGGTCAAAGTTCATATTCCGTCGTGAATTTTTCAAAACGATTTGTCTATGCGGGCCGTGGATTGACAACTCCTGGTGTAGTCGTTATGGCCGAGCGTTATGCGTCTTCGAATTCAAAATTGGGCGGTCAAGTGAGACTGAGTTACGTACAGCGGATGTCTTGCCACAGAATAGATATAGGTCATTCTAGGTGCATTCTAGAATGAGAATTCTGAGTTAAAATTATCAGTAAGACCATTCCCATAGAATTAGCAGTATTTACTTATGCACAAAAAAATAAGCTGTTTTTGTTAAGTTAATATTTTTGAGTAAATTAGCGACTGGGCCGGTTCTGTTGGCCCAAATAGGCCTAGTTAAACATTGGGTGGGCCCACTAAATATTTGTAAGGAATTTTTGTGAAACTACCCCTCTATGTTTCTTACGCATGTGATAAAAATTTTACAGGAATGGTACTGTAAAATAAAAAAAATGGTTTATAACCAATTTTTTTTCTATTTTTATCTTGGCTAAGTATTTACACAGTTTTGCAATAAATGATTCTTATTCTTGCTTAATAAAATCCGTTACAAATAAAAGTACATTTATATTAGTTCACCTGCGCGGTCTGACCGCCAAGTATAATTGTCATGGAGATAAAAAACTTTGGTCGCCATTTTTGCGATATAAGACAATTCTACTATGTTTTTAACTTGATAAGTTAGAACCAGTTGCTAATAACTATCCCTTATTTTAGTTTTAAATTATTTGGGTAATGCTAAAGTTATGAAAATTACGACTAAAGTTTTTGAACTTCATTGCCAATGAGCTTCGCAGTAATGCAGCTGGTCAACGCACAATATCCGCGCATCACAGAACACGACGCGTGCTCGCCACACGAGCGGACGTCTCCAATTTCCATAAATGTGCTAACCCTACTCTACAGTTGAACCTGCATTCGAAACTCTACCTTATCCCATTGAGATAAAGAACAGCTTTAACGTGTTCATTATTAGTACGGCACGCGACGTCACAGTCTTATGCTTAAGAAACCAACAGGATGTGAGCTCAAGGGTGACAACCCTATTCTTAAGACGTTAGAAAAAAAACGCTTATCGCACACCAGATGTTGTGTTGAGACTCGTAACGAACACACGATATGTTTTTAGGATTAGGGTTCCGAACCATAGTGTACCGAAATGGAAGCCTTAGGTATGGTACGAGTTTGTTTGTCCGTTCAATAACCGGCATGGACTTATATATTTAGTCCATGATAACCGGCTATGTGATACATGGCAGGTATTTAAAGTAATTACTAAAGCTAAGAAGCTAATTTTGAACTTTTTTTTATCATAAAATCTAAATAGGTACCAATTTTTTTTTTATCATAAAAGTAATGGAACAAGCTCATAGCTCACCTGATGTTAAGTAGTGATTGTAGTATGTTGCTTGTAATTATGTGTCATCACAGTTGAGTTTGTCACCTCCCATTTTCTTTTGCTAAAAATGTATACAAATCAATACAACCTAGTCTATGACCGTATTATCAGTTTAAAATTATCACCCTCTAGTTTTCACCTTGTGTTGTGAAATTTAAAAAAAAGTTACACTATTTGCTTCCTACACGAAGGCAATCAAGATTCAAACCTACATATTTTTCAAGTCGTTTACTGCAGTACCTAATAGCAGACGGACAAACGGACACAGGGTTCCGTTTGTTACAACATGGTTACAACCCTGGCTTAGAACCCTAAATACTACAAAAACTGAGTTCTTTTATACAGTTTTGATTCGGAACCGTCGGAAAGTGAGTTAATTCACACTTGACCGTTGATTTTCTCATAGGTTTTGATGATGACATTGCAAAGTGCGACAAATCAACTTGAATGCAACTTGAAACATCTAAAGGGATGTTCTAAGTTGCAGTTTCAAGTTGCAAACAGTTGGTGTTAAGTTGGAGTTGAAAGCGACATTGTCTCCACTAATTGGGACAATCGCTTGAAACTTCGTCCTTACTTAGAAGTTAGAACGGATAGTGCGTGACAAATTGTCTGTTTGCCAAGTTACTTATCCATAGCCACGCCATAGCCAACTTAAATAAGTAGCGAGTTAAGTAAAATGTATAGTATTGTAGTAAACACAGAGCAACGTGAATTTAAAAAAAATCTTCAAAATTTTACACAATGCCCTCTAGTCCCAAACTGAGCAAAGTTAATAAAAACATTAAAAAAAACATGTGAGCAATTCGCACGTGGTAGAAGTGAAATTTTCAAAAATTATGGCTTCAAGATAATGAGAGATAATCCATTTACTAAGTAGGTATACTATACCTACTTAGTAAATGTTTTTTTCATAATATGCTATCAGCTCTAACAATTTTTTTTACATTTTCCAGAATTCTCAAATCCGTCAAATCAGACGGACAATAATGTTACAGATTATTTATTTTCTCAAAGAATTTATATTTCACTTAAGTATATGAGAAATTATCTAAAAAAAACCATTAATTAATCAATAATGCAATTTTTAAAAGCAAAGGTAACTTAATCTTAACCTCTCGCGAGCCATATCCATCACTTACCTTCCCAAACAAAAAAACATTTTTTCATAAGAAGGTGATAAATCTTGGACCACTTTAATTAAAGTGACCGAAGGAGACGAGCCAACAGAGGGTTAGTTTATTACTAAATGTTACTATGTTGACACGCCTTTACAAACAAATCCTAATTTACTACGCCTGCTGAGAAAATATTTGACAGGTTTATTAAAAATCCCAGTCTTACGGCGAGTTTCTACTGTCATCATCATCATCCACAGCCTGACTTCACCCACTGCTGGGTATAGGCCTCTGTCTGTGCCACTCCTCACGGTCCTGTGCTGATCTCATCCAGGTCCTGCCCGCGATGTTCGCAACATCGTCTGCCCATCTCGCTGCTGAGGGAATAGGGTGAGTTTTGGTGTGTACATCTGGTGTAAAACGTTTTCATACAAATCAGCGCACCCTGGTGTGCTGGGCGTCAGACTTTTACACCAGATTTACTCACCAAAACTCGTATTAGGCCCACTGGGCAGAAGTTATTACTGTAAGTACTAAAATAATATTCGCCAATCGTGTTGTTCAAAAAAAAACTTTATTTCAGGTAACAAGATAAACTCCCTTGTACTCTTCTACCTTTTATAGCGCGTGCACACTATGCCCGGCATGAATGCCGCGATTAATTCCGGAATTATTGCCACAGCAACATCGCCTTTATTCTCACCAAGAGCAAGGGCATGAACTTGGCGATGTTGCTGTGGCAATAATTCCGGAATTAATCGCGGCAATAATTCGGACAGCAGCATGGGCATATGTGAACGCGGTGTAGGAATAAAGGTGATGTTGCTGTAGCAATCATTCCGGAATTAATCACGACATTCATGCCGGCAGCGGCAATGGCATAGTGTGAACGCGGTATTATGGACATTCTTTTACTGTGCAAGCCATTCGCCTTTGGAATGCTCTTCCTGTTGATATCAGGAAAGCCAAATCTCTCCCTATCTTCAAAAAGCTTTTGCACAGTCACTATTCATCATTATAAAATTATTTCATTTTGCAATCTATATTTATATTAGTAGGTACCTATACCTAGTATAGGTATGGTTATTATAATGTATTTATGTAATAATTTTAGGAATATTTTCCATCCAAAATAATTTAATCCAGTCCATCCAAAGGTTGCCTGGAAGAGATCGCTCATAGCGATAAGGCCACCCATTGTACTTCACATAAGAATAATGGACTCTGTGTTTATTTTATAATTTCTGAAAAAGTGGTGTACAATAAAGAGTTTTCTATCTATCTAAGTGAAAATACAAAAAACACAGACTACAAGTATAGTATTATATGATGTGAGGTATGGTAAGTATAGATAGAAGTTTTTCAAACCTTAGTCCCTTAAATAAAAGATTCTTAGATTTTCTATCTCAAGTTTTGATAATCTATCTAGATACTATTATAAAACGTATATATGCCAGATCTACTATATAAACGATTTTAATTCCAAAAATCGAGTTTGTCTGTTTGTTCGCGCATCACGCCATAACTACTGGACCAATTTCAACGAAACTTATACCATTCGGAAGCCCTTTTTCCGGATTGAAACATATTTTATTGAAATCAAAGACATGAATTCTTAGATACAGCTTGAACTTTCTAAACCAAAAGCAGCCATTTGCTACGAAATTCATCGTATGCTGGTTGACATAATATATTTTGGTGGAAAGTTTCGCACGCATACGAAGTCGCGGGTATCAGCTAGTTATTATATATTCGTCGATTATTGGACCCATAGTCTTGAAAGTGTGCACAATTGTTGATAATTCAGTATACAAGTAAATTGTAAACCTATTCATTACCTCGTGCATGTGTGTAAATAATACTATACATACTCTTAATTGTCACATTGTCCCATTTTTAACGATACAACTAAGTTATTGTTCTAGTTGTATAAACTTGAATTTCTTTTTAATTTTGTCAATATTTGATGTAGTACAGATTGTAATTCGTAGATTCTATTCATTGTGTTAGGCTTAGTTTTTAGTATAAAAAGGCTTCAGACTTTGATATCGGCATCAGTACGGTTCCAGCTCTCAAAATGAGAGTCACAACCTTCGTGATCCTCTGCGTTGCTTTGCAGGTAAGCAACCATTTGATAAAAAATGACTAGTCTAATAGGAATAGTATTACAAAAAAAAACTTTTTATCACTACATATGTAATGTTATTTGGAATTATTTATTTATATTGATTTCCATTCAAATATTTATTACTTGTAATCCAACCTCTGTTATAAGTAAACTTAAAATTGAATAAAGCACTGCCCCCATATCGTAAACTCGGAACTGCTTTCGCTTTCCAGCATAATTCCGAGCGACGACGTGGCTATACGAAAACAAGAAGCTTTTGACTGAGTAGCGAAAGCAGTTCAGAGCTTACGATGTGGGGGCTGTAATTGAACATGTTTTCTTAGTTACCAGTCTGTCTTACTAATATTTAGATGTTCTAGTGTTTTTGTTTCAATCAAGCCAAAAGTACTAGACCATTTTTGATGACACTCGGAATATATTATAGTTTGTAACTTGGCTACTTTTTGGGATAAGTTGCGCCACATTTTCCACACGAGAGAGCGACGTTACGTCAGTTGGTTCAGGCGAAAACTTTTACCAAAAATAGAACTAGATGTCACTTCTAAAATGATACAAAAGCTGAATTGCACTAACAAAAACGCTCGGCGCTCGGCCTTTGTAAATGAGCAAAATCTTTGCTGCCAGAAAATACTTATTATAATAATAGAACTCGCTATAAACTAGAATAACACTTGATTCCGATAAAAATCAGTACACGCGTACGAAGTCGCGGGTAAAAGCTAGTGTTAGATATTTTAGATAGCTAATCGCTTAATATTTGTTTCCAGTTTGTGTCTGCGTACATACCAGGCGGCAATGATGGCGACTTGTTCAACCCACGAGAGTTCGTAGAAAAAGATATAAATGACACTGAAATCGTTAAATTTGATGGGCATAACACTATAAGAGAAGAAACCAAATTCAAAGAATATCATGGAAAATCAAAATCATCCCATCATGGACAAAAAATTAAAAAATTCATTGAATACACGGAAAATGAGGACGGCACGACAGATATAATAGAGAGAGATATTATCATTAATGTTGAGCCTGAAGATGAACAGTATGTTTCGTATAGTAGTTCTTCCGCGGCCGCTTCATCTGCAAGTGCCGGAGGAGGATCAGCCTTTAACGGAAATAATGCTGCTGCATCTAGTCCAAAACGATACAGACCTGAAAGTAGACCCGGCTCATCTGCGGCTGCTGCTACAGGCGCTTCTGGCCCTGGAGGGTACGGAACAGGCCTAAATCGAAACGGAGATTTCGGACCATACGGCTTTGAAAGAGGCTCTGGCACATCGGCTGCTGCTGCTGCTGCTGCTGCTACAGGTGCTTCTGGCCCTAAAGGGTACGGTCCCAATGGACTTGGAGGACACGGTGACTCAGCTGCTGCTGCTGCTGCAGGTGCTTCTGGCCCTAGAGGGTACGGTCCAGATGGACTTGGAGATTACCCTGACTCAGCTGCTGCTGCTGCTGCTGGTGGTTCTGGCCCTGGAAGATACGGATCAGGCCTATATGGAAACAAATATTTCGGACCATACGGCTTTGAAGGAGGCTCTGGCACATCGGCTGCTGCTGCTGCTTCTACAGGTGCTTCTGGCCCTAGAGGGTACGGTCCGAGTGGACTTGGAGATTACCCTGACTCAGCTGCTGCTGCTGCTGCTGGTGGTTCTGGCCCTAGAGGGTACGGTCTAGGTGGACTTGGAGATTACCCTGACTCAGCTGCTGCTGCTGCTGCTGCTACTGCTGCTGCTGCTGGTGGTTCTGGCCCTAGAGGGTACGGTCCAGATGGACTTGGAGGATACCCTGACTCAGCTGCTGCTGCTGCTGCTGGTGGTTCTAGCCCTAGAGGATACGGTCCAGATGGACTTGGAGATTACTCTGACTCAGCTGCTGCTGCTGCTGCTACTGCTGCTGCTGGTAGTTCTGGCCCTAGAGAATACGGTCCAGATGAACTTGGAGGACACCCTGACTCAGCTGCTGCTGCTGCTGCTGCTGCTGCTGCTGCTGCTGCTGCTGCTGCAGGTGGTTCTGGCCCTAGAGGGTACGGTCCAGATGGACTTGGAGGATACCCTGACTCAGCTGCTGCTGCTGCTGCTGCTGCTGCTGCTGCTGGTGGTTCTAGCCCTAGAGGATACGGTCCAGGCGGACTTGAAGGACACCCTGACTCAGCTGCTGCTGCTGCTGCTGCTGCTGGTGGTTCTGGCCCTGGAAGATACGGATCAGGCCTATATGGAAACAAATATTTTGGACCATACGGCTTTGAAGGAGCCTCTGCCACATCGGCTGCTGCTGCTGCTGATGCTGCTACAGGTGCTTCTGGCCCTAGAGGGTACGATTCAGATGAACTAAGAGGATTCCCTAACTCAGCTGCTGCTGCTGCTGCTGCTGCTGCTGCTGGTGGTTCTGGCCCTGAAAGATACGGATCAAGCCTATATGGAAACAAATATTTCGGACCTTACGGCTTTGAAGAAGGCTCTGGGACATCGGCTGCTGCTGCTGCTGCTGCTGATGGTTCTAGCCCTAGAGGGTACGGTCCAGGTGGACTTGGAGATTACCCTGACTCAGCTGCTGCTGATTACCCTGACTCAGCTGCTGCTGCTGCTGCTGCTGCTGCTGCTGCTAGTGGTTCTAGCCCAAGAGGGTACGGTCCAGGTGGACTTGGAGATTACCCTGACTCAGCTGCTGCTGCTGCTGCTGCTGCTGCTGCTAGTGGTTCTGGCCCTAGAGGGTACGGTCCAGGTGGACTTGGAGATTACCCTGACTCAGCTGCTGCTGCTGCTGCCGCTGCTGCTGCTGGTGGTTCTGGCCCAAGAGGGTACGGTCCAGGTGGACTTGGAGATTACCCTGACTCAGCTGCTGCTGCTGCTGCTGCTGGTGGTTCTAGCCCTAGAGGGTACGGTCCAGGTGGACTTGGAGATTACCCTGACTCAGCTGCTGCTGCTGCTGGTGGTTCTGGCCCTAGAGGGTACGGTCAAGGTGGACTTGGAGATTATCCTGACTCAGCTGCTGCTGCTGCTGCTGCTGCTGCTGCTGGTGGTTCTAGCCCTGGAAGATACGGATCAGGCCTATATGGAAACAAATATTTCGGACCATACGGCTTTGAAGGAGGCTCTGGTACAGCGGCTGCTGCTGCTGCTGCTGCTTCTATAGGTGATTTTGGCCCTAGAGGGTACGGTCCAGACAGAAATGGATATGGACCAGGCTCATTCTCATATGCAGATAGTAAAAGCTCAACTCCAAATTCAGCTGTTATTATAATTGAAGAGGGAGGATCGTCAGCTGCATCGAGTTCATCTTCTGCTATTACTTCTGGCCCTGGAGGGTACGGTCCAGGCCTAGATGGAAACGGAGATTTCGGACCATACGGCTTTGACAGAAGCTCTGGCACATCGGCTGCTGCTGCTGCTGCTGCTGCTGGTGGTTCTAGCTCTAGAGGGTACGGTCCAGGTGGACTTGGAGAACACCCTGACTTAGCTGCCGCTGCTGCTGCTGCTGGTGGTTCTGGCCCTAGAGGGTACGGTCCAGGTGGACTTGGAGATTACCCTGACTCAGCTGCTGCTGCTGCTGCTGCTGCTGCTGCTGGTAGTTCTGGCCCTAGAGAATACGGTCCAGATGAACTTGGGGAACACCCAGACTCAGCTACCGCTGCTGCTGCTGCTGGTGGTTCTGGCCCTAGAGGGTACGGTCCAGGTGGACTTGGAGATTACCCTGACTCAGCTGCTGCTGCTGCTGCTGCTGCTGCTGCTGGTAGTTCTGGCCCTAGAGAATACGGTCCAGATGAACTTGGAGAACACCCAGACTCAGCTACCGCTGCTGCTGCTGCTGCTGCTGCTGCTGGTGGTTCTAGCCCTAGAGGATACGGTCCAGATAGACTTGGAGATTACTCTGACTCAGCTGCTGCTGCTGCTGCTACTGCTGCTGCTGGTAGTTCTGGCCCTAGAGAATACGGTCCAGATGAACTTGGAGGACACCCTGACTCAGCTGCTGCTGCTGCTGCTGCTGCTGCTGCTGCAGGTGGTTCTGGCCCTAGAGGGTACGGTCCAGATGGACTTGGAGGATACCCTGACTCAGCTGCTGCTGCTGCTGCTGCTGCTGCTGCTGCTGGTGGTTCTAGCCCTAGAGGATACGGTCCAGGCGGACTTGGAGGACACCCTGACTCAGCTGCTGCTGCTGCTGCTGCTGCTGGTGGTTCTGGCCCTGGAAGATACGGATCAGGCCTATATGGAAACAAATATTTTGGACCATACGGCTTTGAAGGAGCCTCTGCCACATCGGCTGCTGCTGCTGCTGATGCTGCTACAGGTGCTTCTAGAGGGTACGATTCAGATGAACTAAGAGGATTCCCTAACTCAGCTGCTGCTGCTGCTGCTGCTGCTGCTGCTGGTGGTTCTGGCCCTGAAAGATACGGATCAGGCCTATATGGAAACAAATATTTCGGACCTTACGGCTTTGAAGAAGGCACTGGGACATCGGCGGCTGCTGCTGCTGCTGCTGCTGATGGTTCTAGCCCTAGAGGGTACGGTCCAGGTGGACTTGGAGATTACCCTGACTCAGCTGCTGCTGATTACCCTGACTCAGCTGCTGCTGCTGCTGCTGCTGCTGCTGCTGCTAGTGGTTCTAGCCCAAGAGGGTACGGTCCAGGTGGACTTGGAGATTACCCTGACTCAGCTGCTGCTGCTGCTGCTGCTGCTGCTGCTAGTGGTTCTGGCCCTAGAGGGTACGGTCCAGGTGGACTTGGAGATTACCCTGACTCAGCTGCTGCTGCTGCTGCCGCTGCTGCTGCTGGTGGTTCTGGCCCAAGAGGGTACGGTCCAGGTGGACTTGGAGATTACCCTGACTCAGCTGCTGCTGCTGCTGCTGCTGGTGGTTCTAGCCCTAGAGGGTACGGTCCAGGTGGACTTGGAGATTACCCTGACTCAGCTGCTGCTGCTGCTGCTGGTGGTTCTGGCCCTAGAGGGTACGGTCAAGGTGGACTTGGAGATTATCCTGACTCAGCTGCTGCTGCTGCTGCTGCTGCTGCTGCTGGTGGTTCTAGCCCTGGAAGATATGGATCAGGCCTATATGGAAACAAATATTTCGGACCATACGGCTTTGAAGGAGGCTCTGGTACAGCGGCTGCTGCTGCTGCTGCTGCTTCTATAGGTGATTTTGGCCCTAGAGGGTACGGTCCAGACAGAAATGGATATGGACCAGGCTCATTCTCATATGCAGATAGTAAAAGCTCAACTCCAAATTCAGCTGTTATTATAATTGAAGAGGGAGGATCGTCAGCTGCATCGAGTTCATCTTCTGCTATTACTTCTGGCCCTGGAGGGTACGGTCCAGGCCTAGATGGAAACGGAGATTTCGGACCATACGGCTTTGACAGAAGCTCTGGCACATCGGCTGCTGCTGCTGCTGCTGCTGCTGGTGGTTCTAGCTCTAGAGGGTACGGTCCAGGTGGACTTGGAGAACACCCTGACTTAGCTGCCGCTGCTGCTGCTGCTGGTGGTTCTGGCCCTAGAGGGTACGGTCCAGGTGGACTTGGAGATTACCCTGACTCAGCTGCTGCTGCTGCTGCTGCTGCTGCTGCTGGTAGTTCTGGCCCTAGAGAATACGGTCCAGATGAACTTGGAGAACACCCAGACTCAGCTACCGCTGCTGCTGCTGCTGCTGCTGCTGCTGGTGGTTCTGGCCCTAGAGGGTACGGTCTAGGTGGACTTGGAGATTACCCTGACTCAGCTGCTGCTGCTGCTGCCGCTGCTGCTGCTGGTGGTTCTAGCCCTAGAGGATACGGTCCAGGCGGACTTGGAGGACACCCTGACTCAGCTGCTGCTGCTGCTGCTGCTGCTGGTGGTTCTGGCCCTGGAAGATACGGATCAGGCCTATATGGAAACAAATATTTTGGACCATACGGCTTTGAAGGAGCCTCTGCCACATCGGCTGCTGCTGCTGCTGATGCTGCTACAGGTGCTTCTGGCCCTAGAGGGTACGATTCAGATGAACTAAGAGGATTCCCTAACTCAGCTGCTGCTGCTGCTGCTGCTGCTGCTGCTGGTGGTTCTGGCCCTGAAAGATACGGATCAAGCCTATATGGAAACAAATATTTCGGACCTTACGGCTTTGAAGAAGGCACTGGGACATCGGCTGCTGCTGCTGCTGCTGCTGATGGTTCTAGCCCTAGAGGGTACGGTCCAGGTGGACTTGGAGATTACCCTGACTCAGCTGCTGCTGATTACCCTGACTCAGCTGCTGCTGCTGCTGCTGCTGCTGCTGCTGCTAGTGGTTCTAGCCCAAGAGGGTACGGTCCAGGTGGACTTGGAGATTACCCTGACTCAGCTGCTGCTGCTGCTGCTGCTGCTGCTGCTAGTGGTTCTGGCCCTAGAGGGTACGGTCCAGGTGGACTTGGAGATTACCCTGACTCAGCTGCTGCTGCTGCTGCCGCTGCTGCTGCTGGTGGTTCTGGCCCAAGAGGGTACGGTCCAGGTGGACTTGGAGATTACCCTGACTCAGCTGCTGCTGCTGCTGCTGCTGGTGGTTCTAGCCCTAGAGGGTACGGTCCAGGTGGACTTGGAGATTACCCTGACTCAGCTGCTGCTGCTGCTGCTGCTGCTGGTGGTTCTGGCCCTAGAGGGTACGGTCAAGGTGGACTTGGAGATTATCCTGACTCAGCTGCTGCTGCTGCTGCTGCTGCTGCTGCTGGTGGTTCTAGCCCTGGAAGATACGGATCAGGCCTATATGGAAACAAATATTTCGGACCATACGGCTTTGAAGGAGGCTCTGGTACAGCGGCTGCTGCTGCTGCTGCTGCTTCTATAGGTGATTTTGGCCCTAGAGGGTACGGTCCAGACAGAAATGGATATGGACCAGGCTCATTCTCATATGCAGATAGTAAAAGCTCAACTCCAAATTCAGCTGTTATTATAATTGAAGAGGGAGGATCGTCAGCTGCATCGAGTTCATCTTCTGCTATTACTTCTGGCCCTGGAGGGTACGGTCCAGGCCTAGATGGAAACGGAGATTTCGGACCATACGGCTTTGACAGAAGCTCTGGCACATCGGCTGCTGCTGCTGCTGCTGCTGCTGGTGGTTCTAGCTCTAGAGGGTACGGTCCAGGTGGACTTGGAGAACACCCTGACTTAGCTGCCGCTGCTGCTGCTGCTGGTGGTTCTGGCCCTAGAGGGTACGGTCCAGGTGGACTTGGAGATTACCCTGACTCAGCTGCTGCTGCTGCTGCTGCTGCTGCTGCTGGTAGTTCTGGCCCTAGAGAATACGGTCCAGATGAACTTGGGGAACACCCAGACTCAGCTACCGCTGCTGCTGCTGCTGCTGCTGCTGCTGGTGGTTCTGGCCCTAGAGGGTACGGTCTAGGTGGACTTGGAGATTACCCTGACTCAGCTGCTGCTGCTGCTGCCGCTGCTGCTGCTGGTGGTTCTGGCCCTAAAGGGTACGGTCCAGGTGGACTTGAAGATTACCCTGACTCAGCTGCTGCTGCTGCTGCTGCTGCTGCTGCTGCTGCTGCTGGTGGCTCTAGCCCTAGAGGGTACGGTCCAGGTGGACTTGGAGATTACCCTGACTCAGCTGCTGCTGCTGCTGCTGCTGCTGCAGCTGCTGCTGCTGCTGGTGGTTCTAGCCCTAGAGGGTACGGTCCAGGTGGACTTGGAGATTACCCTGACTCAGCTGCTGCTGCTGCTGCTGCTGCTGCTGGTGGTTCTAGCCCCGGAAGATACGGATCAGGCCTATATGGAAACAAATATTTCGGACCATACGGCTTTGAAGGAGGCTCTGGTACAGCGGCTGCTGCTGCTGCTGCTGCTGCTTCTACAGGTGATTTTGGCCCTAGAGGGTACGGTCCAGACAGAAATGGATATGGACCAGGCTCATTCTCATATGCAGATAGTAAAAGCTCAACTCCAAATTCAGCTGTTATTATAATTGAAGAGGGAGGATCGTCAGCTGCTTCGAGTTCATCTTCTGCTATTACTTCTGGCCCTGGAGGGTACGGTCCAGGCCCAGATGGAAACGGAGATTTCGGACCATACGGCTTTGACAGAAGCTCTGGCACATCGGCTGCTGCTGCTGCTGGTGGTTCTAGCCCTAGAGGGTACGGTCCAGGTGGACTTGGAGATTTCCCTGACTCAGCTGCTGCTGCTGCTGCTGCTGCTGCTGCTGCTGGTGGCTCTAGCCCTAGAGGGTACGGTCCAGGTGGACTTGGAGATTACCCTGACTCAGCTGCTGCTGCTGCTGCTGCTGGTGGTTCTGGCCCTAAAGGGTACGGTCCAGGTGGATTTGGAGATTACCCTGACTCAGCTGCTGCTGCTGCTGCTGCTGCTGCTGCTAGTGGATCTGGCCCTAGAGGGTACGGTCCAGGTGGACTTGGAGATTACCCTGACTCAGCTGCTGCTGCTGCTGGTGGTTCTAGCCCTAGAGGGTACGGTCCAGGTGGACTTGGAGATTACCCTGACTCAGCTGCTGCTGCTGCTGCTGCTGCTGCTGCTGCTGGTGGCTCTAGCCCTAGAGGGTACGGTCCAGGTGGACTTGGAGATTACCCTGACTCAGCTGCTGCTGCTGCTGCTGCTGGTGGTTCTGGCCCTAAAGGGTACGGTCCAGGTGGATTTGGAGATTACCCTGACTCAGCTGCTGCTGCTGCTGCTGCTGCTGCTGCTAGTGGATCTGGCCCTAGAGGGTACGGTCCAGGTGGACTTGGAGATTACCCTGACTCAGCTGCTGCTGCTGCTGGTGGTTCTAGCCCTAGAGGGTACGGTCCAGGTGGACTTGGAGATTACCCTGACTCAGCTGCTGCTGCTGCTGCTGCTGCTGCTGCTGCTGCTGCTGCTGGTGGTTCTAGCCCTGGAAGATACGGATCAGGCCTATATGGAAACAAATATTTCGGACCATACGGCTTTGAAGGAGGCTCTGGTACAGCGGCTGCTGCTGCTGCTGCTGCTTCTACAGGTGATTTTGGCCCTAGAGGGTACGGTCCAGACAGAAATGGATATGGACCAGGCTCATTCTCATATGCAGATAGTAAAAGCTCAACTCCAAATTCAGCTGTTATTATAATTGAAGAGGGAGGATCGTCAGCTGCATCGAGTTCATCTTCTGCTATTACTTCTGGCCCTGGAGGGTACGGTCCAGGCCTAGATGGAAACGGAGATTTCGGACCATACGGCTTTGACAGAAGCTCTGGCACATCGGCTGCTGCTGCTGCTGCTGCTGCTGGTGGTTCTAGCTCTAGAGGGTACGGTCCAGGTGGACTTGGAGAACACCCTGACTTAGCTGCCGCTGCTGCTGCTGCTGGTGGTTCTGGCCCTAGAGGGTACGGTCCAGGTGGACTTGGAGATTACCCTGACTCAGCTGCTGCTGCTGCTGCTGCTGCTGCTGCTGGTAGTTCTGGCCCTAGAGAATACGGTCCAGATGAACTTGGGGAACACCCAGACTCAGCTACCGCTGCTGCTGCTGCTGCTGCTGCTGCTGGTGGTTCTGGCCCTAGAGGGTACGGTCTAGGTGGACTTGGAGATTACCCTGACTCAGCTGCTGCTGCTGCTGCCGCTGCTGCTGCTGGTGGTTCTGGCCCTAAAGGGTACGGTCCAGGTGGACTTGAAGATTACCCTGACTCAGCTGCTGCTGCTGCTGCTGCTGCTGCTGCTGCTGCTGCTGCTGGTGGCTCTAGCCCTAGAGGGTACGGTCCAGGTGGACTTGGAGATTACCCTGACTCAGCTGCTGCTGCTGCTGCAGCTGCTGCTGCTGCAGCTGCTGCTGCTGCTGGTGGTTCTAGCCTTAGAGGGTACGGTCCAGGTGGACTTGGAGATTACCCTGACTCAGCTGCTGCTGCTGCTGCTGCTGCTGCTGGTGGTTCTAGCCCCGGAAGATACGGATCAGGCCTATATGGAAACAAATATTTCGGACCATACGGCTTTGAAGGAGGCTCTGGTACAGCGGCTGCTGCTGCTGCTGCTGCTTCTACAGGTGATTTTGGCCCTAGAGGGTACGGTCCAGACAGAAATGGATATGGACCAGGCTCATTCTCATATGCAGATAGTAAAAGCTCAACTCCAAATTCAGCTGTTATTATAATTGAAGAGGGAGGATCGTCAGCTGCATCGAGTTCATCTTCTGCTATTACTTCTGGCCCTGGAGGGTACGGTCCAGGCCCAGATGGAAACGGAGATTTCGGACCATACGGCTTTGACAGAAGCTCTGGCACATCGGCTGCTGCTGCTGCTGGTGGTTCTAGCCCTAGAGGGTACGGTCCAGGTGGACTTGGAGATTATCCTGACTCAGCTGCTGCTGCTGCTGCTGCTGCTGCTGCTGCTGGTGGCTCTAGCAATAGAGGGTACGGTCCAGGTGGACTTGGAGATTACCCTGACTCAGATGCTGCTGCTGCTGCTGCTGGTGGTTCTGGCCCTAAAGGGTACGGTCCAGATGGATTTGGAGATTACCCTGACTCAGCTGCTGCTGCTGCTGCTGCTGCTGCTGCTAGTGGATCTGGCCCTAGAGGGTACGGTCCAGGTGGACTTGGAGATTACCCTGACTCAGCAGCTGCTGCTGCTGCTGCTGCTGCAGCTGCTGCTGCTGCTGGTGGTTCTAGCCCTAGAGGGTACGGTCCAGGTGGACTTGGAGATTACCCTGACTCAGCTGCTGCTGCTGCTGCTGCTGCTGCTGGTGGTTCTAGCCCCGGAAGATACGGATCAGGCCTATATGGAAACAAATATTTCGGACCATACGGCTTTGAAGGAGGCTCTGGTACAGCGGCTGCTGCTGCTGCTGCTGCTACTACAGGTGATTTTGGCCCTAGAGGGTACGGTCCAGACAGAAATGGATATGGACCAGGCTCATTCTCATATGCAGATAGTAAAAGCTCAACTCCAAATTCAGCTGTTATTATAATTGAAGAGGGAGGATCGTCAGCTGCATCGAGTTCATCTTCTGGCCCTGGAGGGTACGGTCCAGGCCCCGATGGAAACGGAGATTTCGGACCATACGGCTTTGACAGAAGCTCTGGCACATCGGCTGCTGCTGCTGCTGGTGGTTCTGGCCCTAGAGGGTACGGTCCAGGTGGACTTGGAGATTACCCTGACTCAGCTGCTGCTGCTGCTGCTGCTGCTGCTGCTGCTGGTGGCTCTAGCCCTAGAGGGTACGGTCCAGGTGGACTTGGAGATTACCCTGACTCAGCTGCTGCTGCTGCTGCTGCTGCTGCTGCTGCTGGTGGTTCTGGCCCTAAAGGGTACGGTCCAGGTGGATTTGGAGATTACCCTGACTCAGCTGCTGCTGCTGCTGCTGCTGCTGCTGCTAGTGGATCTGGCCCTAGAGGGTACGGTCCAGGTGGACTTGGAGATTACCCTGACTCAGCTGCTGCTGCTGCTGCTGCCGCTGCTGCTGCTGGTGGCTCTAGCCCTAGAGGGTACGGTCCAGGTGGACTTGGAGATTACCCTGACTCAGCTGCTGCTGCTGCTGCTGCTGCTGCTGGTGGTTCTAGCCCCGGAAGATACGGATCAGGCCTATATGGAAACAAATATTTCGGACCATACGGCTTTGAAGGAGGCTCTGGTACAGCGGCTGCTGCTGCTGCTGCTGCTACTACAGGTGATTTTGGCCCTAGAGGGTACGGTCCAGACAGAAATGGATATGGACCAGGCTCATTCTCATATGCAGATAGTAAAAGCTCAACTCCAAATTCAGCTGTTATTATAATTGAAGAGGGAGGATCGTCAGCTGCATCGAGTTCATCTTCTGCTATTACTTCTGGCCCTGGAGGGTACGGTCCAGGCCCAGATGGAAACGGAGATTTCGGACCATACGGCTTTGACAGAAGCTCTGGCACATCGGCTGCTGCTGCTGCTGGTGGTTCTAGCCCCAGAGGGTACGGTCCAGGTGGACTTGGAGATTACCCTGACTCAGCTGCTGCTGCTGCTGCTGCTGCAGCTGCTGCTGCTGCTGCTGCTGCAGCTGCTGCTGCTGCTGGTGGTTCTAGCCCTAGAGGGTACGGTCCAGGTGGACTTGGAGATTACCCTGACTCAGCTGCTGCTGCTGCTGCTGCTGCTGCTGGTGGTTCTAGCCCCGGAAGATACGGATCAGGCCTATATGGAAACAAATATTTCGGACCATACGGCTTTGAAGGAGGCTCTGGTACAGCGGCTGCTGCTGCTGCTGCTGCTACTACAGGTGATTTTGGCCCTAGAGGGTACGGTCCAGACAGAAATGGATATGGACCAGGCTCATTCTCATATGCAGATAGTAAAAGCTCAACTCCAAATTCAGCTGTTATTATAATTGAAGAGGGAGGATCGAGTTCATCTTCTGCTATTACTTCTGGCCCTGGAGGGTACGGTCCAGGCCTAGATGGAAACGGAGATTTCGGACCATACGGCTTTGACAGAAGCCCTGGCACATCGGCTGCTGCTGCTGCTGCTACAGGTGCTTCTGGCCCTAGAGGGTACGGTCCAGATGGTCTTGGAGGACGCCCTGACTCAGCTGCTGCTGCTGCTGCTGCTTCAGGTGCTTATGGCCCTGGAGGGTATGGATCAGACGGAAATGGATATGGAGCTTTTGGACCAAACCAACTTGGAGGGGGCCCTGACTCATCGGCTGCTGCTGCTTCAAGCTCAACTCCAAATTCATCTGTCATTATAATCGAAGAGGGAGGATCTTCAGCTGTATCGAGTGCATCTACTGCCACTGCTTCAGCCCAAGGAGACAATATACGAGGGCCATATGGAAATGGACTATATAGACCAAATGGAGGTATATACGGTTTAAATGGTGAAGGATCCAGTTCATCTGCATCTGCTTTATCAACATCTTCCAGAGGCTCGTCACCGATAATAATCATTGAAGAAGGCCCTGCACCTTCATCGTCTAGCTATACTGCTTCGTCTGGAGGGCCAAAACGATCCCGTGGACCAAGAGTGTGTCGTCTTACCCGCAAACACCTCGTGGTTAGGGTTCTGAAAGAGTGCCCCACTTGTTAGTTTGTAACTTGCGTTTGCTTATTTAATTGAAATTATGGATACATCTTTAAGTTTTTAATTAATACATTTTTCTGGCATATATGATTGATTTTTAAGTTTTCAGACCTCTTTACCCTCGTAGTGTTTACCTTATTATTTGGTTAGTATTAGATAGAACTAGAACTGATTTCGCATTAGCACCCCCTCCCCTAACAAAGCTGAAAGTCTACGATCGTCAGATCGCTGACTTCGACAACAAAAGTGAAGGTACTCTAACTAAACGGTAAAAGAGAACAAAGTTATATAATCCGCGAATTAGTCAGCTGCGCACATATTGACCTTGTCATTCCTGTGACTAGGCTGAGAGAATCGTATAGGTGGTGGGCAAGCCTACTCCTTCAAGTCTTCAGGCTGACCTTATCTTTAAATAGTGATGTTCAGAGGATAGCTGTGGTCATATGCCACTTGTTCTGTTTGAAATAATAGGCCTTTACATCTATTGAAGATGATTTATACAGCGTCAGGAGGCAATCTATGCCTACACTCAACGGGACATTGTAGTGCCTGGGACAATGTTTAGATGGAGTAGGCTAGCCCAATACCTATACCATCCCCTCATAGTAAGCCATATCCACAGGAAAGACAAGGTTTTTTAGTTAGGTTGTTTTGTTTAGGTGGTGGCATATGACCACGGCTATTCTCTGAACATTGAATAACCTTGAAGGTAAAAAACATTTCTATGTAAACAACTTTAAGTTACAGTTCACTGATAGTACCTACATAAGTAGTTATTTTTATTCGAGCTCTAAATCGTAACGCTCCTATACGCGTATGCTTACGAATTTTATTTTGCCCGGCACGATCTTGTGTGACCACGACATCTGTTGAGGGGTAATAAAACTAGTTCAAAATTTTATTATTATAAGCAGATGGCGATCATTTTCAACATACTGTTCAACACTTTTCCAGTAGATGCCACTATAGCTAAAATAATTAATATAGTTAACGCAACAGTGATTAAATAGTTCAACTGTTTCATGTGTAAATATTGTAAAATTAGTTGTAATTTTCTTAGTAAATAAATTCCTCGAGGAAAAAAATCAGATAATCAATACTATATTAATAGCGTTACCTACCTATTTAATATTGTGTGATGCTCGCATATCTATTGTAGAGATACGAGTATAGACGATTTATACATCGAAGAAGCCACCGTTTTTAACCACCGACCGAAAAAAAGTCGGGGTGTTATAAGGTTGATGGCGTTGTGTTTCTCTGTGTCCGATCACTTCTTGACCAATTTCAATGAAACTTATACCATTCGGAGGCACTTTTTCCGTTATGAAACATAGGCTGATATTTTATTGAAATCAAAGACGTGAATTATTAGATACAGCTTGACCAGTCTAAACCAAAAGTAGCCTTTGAAACGAGATTCAGTGCCAGATATTTTGGTGGAACGCTTCGCACGCGTACGAAGTCGCGGGTATCAGCTAGTAAAATAATATTGATGCTATCCGATCCTGAGTTAAAACTAACAACTCAGGATCGGATAGCAGGGTTGCTTTGCTACCAAGTGCTCTGCAGGATAAGTAGATTTGTTAGTGAAACCTGTTTCGTCTTAGCTCGAGGGATGATTTCAATAGCAAATAAGTAATGCTATTCAATTTTTTGTGAGAATTCCGACTGACCATTGCTCTGAGATTGGGACATTTCATCTTTGACCGTTGACCTGTGCATGTTCTTTTTTTATAAAGGTGTATGACCAATTTAGTGCTGTGTGGCTTTAGTGTATGTTGAAAATTCGGAAACATTCGATCGGTTTTTAGAGGTAAGAAATGACATATTACATTTCTGAGTATAATTTTTTTTTCTCCTATTTTTGCCTATCTGAAAATGTCCCTCGACTTGACTTTGTTTTGACAATGTCGTAATTATCCAATAATGTCATTCAGTATAGTAGTATCAGTACCTAAATGAAAAGTAGAAATTTTACAAGTTTTTCTATTATATTTTTAGCACAACACATCATTTTTAAATAAAAAAAACTACCAAACCAGTTTTCTTTGTAAGCTCATCTACCTTGCTATGGATGCAGCAAAAAACCATAAGCAAGCATCCTGGTCTCCTTGCATAATAGAATAAAAAAAAGACCAAATGCTGATTTCTACCTGTGGATATTATAGTACATTATGGTACAAGTGTGGTACATTGGTGATTACCGCCGAGGTGCCATTGAGACCCGAGCCGTAGGCGAGGGTCTTAAGAAAGCCGAGAACGGTAATCACCAATACACACGTGTATCATACGACGTTTTTCAACACACTTGTGAATAAAATAACAATAATATATAATTTCAACAGTGAAAACGCGTTGTGAAAAATGTTTCGCTATGGCGGGAAAAAATAATCAGTTTTCCTATGCGCGCGCATTGCGATCGGCCACAGACTAAAGGGATGAGGTTTTTTTTTTTATTTATTTTCCGCGCTTAGGATTTGCGCCTATTCTGCCTCGTAAAAATGGGGAATTTAAAGTTTTCTTTTATTACAGAGAAAACAAAAGTTATATTTGAGTGAAAGTTTTATTTATTAAACACGTACGAGTTAAAATTATCTATTTAAATAAGAAGTTGCATGAAATGAGCAAGCAATAGGAACATTCATTTATTTGTTCTATTGAACACGATCTTTTTTTTGAATAAAAACTTTTTTAGTAACAAAGCTACTCAACCAATAAAATTTAAAAAAAAATCTATAACTCACTTGTGAGTTATAGCAATGAAAAAGTCCCAGTTTGATTATGGGTGTCATTATGTGCCTAATTGCGGTGACCATAGAGCCACTTTATGAGCAAGTGTGTTGAAAAAAAAATTATGTGTGTGTTGTATTGAAATCACGATTCTCTTTCTTTCGATGTGTCCAAGATGGCGAAATTAATCTTGAGCCCCCGGGCTCCCCAGAGCCGACCCTATCGTAGGTCCCAGAATCACCAACAGTTTTATTTGCTTATTCGGGTAGGTATTATTCAAGTCTTACATAGCCATACCACATTAAAGTTGATCAAATAACAGTTATAGAGATCGTAAATTCAGTTGTTTTATGGATGATTGAAAATAACCATCTTGCCAACAAACTTCGGTGAATATTTTATAGAACAAAAAGTAATTAGCAAAAAATGCGCAGAAAAAAAAAAGAAAAATGGCGGCGTGATCGTCAAGGGGTGGGCATTTTAAATGTTCCTAACACAGACGCAATAGTCAGCACGATGACGGGCGCCGGGGGCGGACCCTGCACTATCAACTACTACTCTCACATGCATGAATAGCCAACATCACTAGGCCTCCCACTCCCCTCTGCTAATAGGTAGATCCTGCACAATTTCTGAGTAACCCGCCGTGCGCCGGTGTCGTGCTAAACTGGTCGCAAACACGTCCGCAGCAAAAACTACACGCACACGCGTAGAGTTATAGTGACGGGGTAGGCATAAAATTCGAAAATATACATACGTAGCCGTTTGTAACTCCTCTCAGGCCGCAAATGAGATGGTACACGAAGTGGAATGAATGCATCATTTCGCTTTATTTGACTTTTGCTTCTATGCATTCGCACTAGTACACACTACCTACAGACTAAACCTAATATTTGAACTTTTTTGACTTAGATTAGGAAGTTTTAGCACGATTTTCCGTAGCCCGAGTGTTAGCGCGATGAAACAAGTAGTTTTTGATAGGAGGCTGTGGAGTCAGGCGAGGTAAATAGGAGCCTATTTGCAAATATGTAGTTTTAAAAACCTGATGGTTTATTTTTTTTTATAAAATCTACGTTAAATTACTTATAAGTATCTATATATTGCTATGCGTACCTGTAATTGGCACACATTTTATAGAATAAGATTTTTAAAAGTGGTTATTGTAATGAAGGTGCCCTATGTGCGCTGTTGGCGTTGCCTATTGAATAAATAAATAAATACTGGGATTTTTAATAAAAATCTCTAAATCCTTGGGGAGTTTTATAACGTGCCAAAAAAAAACAATGTTATTTTTACTACAGTTTATTAAGAGACCTCTGCTTCTGATCCTTATAATTCCTATTTCGTAATATATTGTCCATGCGTCTGCATTAGTAGGCGTTAACCTTTATGCCGATTTTTGGAGTTCTCAATATATCACGTCCAATGCAGAGTGTCACGCGCGTCGCACACACGCACGCAAGTCAACACGCACACTAGCATGCACATCATCAAGCATTTGTATAGGGTACGGTTAGAACAAGAAAAAAAACTATCGATATGCTAAAAAAAAGAAAAAGTAAACTGCTTCTAAACGTAAAGTTAGTACTTACATAAAGTAAGATATTCTAAGCTTTGCCACAATGACATAAGGATCAAATAGGTACCTACTAGGTAAGTACGTACCTAACTACTCACCTAGCTACTGTGGGTTGGATGTTCGTCCCTAACTTCAGCAATAGTGAATGTATGCCGATACATGAATCGTTACTCAAGCATAGATTTGAGTAGAGATTTTTATACAAATATCTATGCCTTAGTACGGGCCAGTGCTTGAACAGTTCAGCATACGGGTACCTATAAGATATATTATTTTTTATTTTATTGTTGCTTGCATTCTGTACCAGTGGCATTTTCCAAAGTGTGAGCGGAGCACGGTATTAGTTCGCACACCCAGCCGGGATAGGTTTTCACAATTTTGAGTCCGACCCGAAGCGTACAATGCTGGCCGTCATTTCTATGATTAATAGCGCCGAGCAGCGCGTCAGCTTGATTCTATGTTGCGTTTTAAGTCGAAAAAAAAATGTTAAATCTATCACATCTTCTTCCTGCCCTTATCGCACTAGGTGGGGTCGGATCACTCCTCTCCTATGCATATCATCTTTTACACAATCCATCCATCTTTTCTTTCTTGTTAAATCTATCATATGATAATTTATAACTTTAAAAACTGGAAAAATCTACTTCAATTTGATTCGCCTTCATCATCAAATGATTGTGATGATTATTGTACTTCATTGGGACTGTTGTATTGATCGTAAGCACAGAAAAATTACTTGACAGCCAAATACGAATTGTCGTGTACGAGGATGACGTGTTTTTCCAGTTATTCTTATTTAACTGCAAAACTACTTGACCGATTTTGATAAAAAAAATATGGGACCAATCTGAAAGCATACCCTTTCAGATAAAAAAAGACTTTTTCAAATCGGTTCATAAATGACGGATTTATAAATGACGGAGTTAACAAACATTGAAAAAAAACCGTATTGTGAACCTCTTCCTTTTTTGAAGTCGGTTAAAAACTAGGTATTTAGTAAGATTAGCGCAAAAAGGAAATCAGCTCTTTCGTATTAAAAGTATACAGTCTCAAAATTTTATAGGTAATATATACCCTATTTTGGTTTAGTTACCTATACCTATAAATACTTAACACATACATTAGGTATCTGTTAAGTATCTATAGGTACCCTATTTTAGTATGTGTATTCTATTTTATTTCTAGCTATTGTTTCGCTAGATCCGCTCTCAATCAACAAACACTAAACATAAAATATCCATTGTAACCGCTACAAAAGCTTATGTGAATACTAAAAAGGTTGGATAGGCCTAAAAACGATGTTGACCACCCCCTCCCCCAGCAGGGTATGAGGGGCAAAAGGGGGTTGCTACACTATCCCCCTGCGGCACTTGACGACCGCGACGCTAGAATATTAATGTCCAACTTAATTGAATATTTTTGAGTTAGTATCGATTTTCAAAAGATTTTAATCACGTAGTGAAATAGGTACTCGCAAACGGTGAGGGAAAACATCATGATCGTCACCTTCGGGGTTACGTCTTTGCGCGGATAAGACCGACTAGGCGCATAGGGTGACAGATAATTGCTACATATAATCCAACTAAGCAATGTCCCAGACACAGCGGCTCATACATTCATAGAGGCATGGGTACAAAAGTGGCCTTCGACACTGCATAAGTCATCTGGAATACATACAAAGAGCTGTTTATCATGATAAATGTATCATATATAGGGATATAGGATGAGTTTCAAGGCATCTTCTGATATTTTTCTAGCATAAATACCGGACTTCTGGCGATTCCAGACGGTGCTCTACCATCTAGATTTTTGATTTTCGGCTACAAGCTATGATTGATCACGTCTTGGACCTTTCAGCTTGGACCTACTGAGCCTATTCCTTTGTACGCAATTTCTTAACATGCCGGAATAAAGAAAGGAGTGTTATAAGTTTGACGGTGTTGACTGTGGCCCCAAAAGTAGAGCTTCAATATATCCTGTCTTTTTTAAAGAAAGTTAGTCAATCTGGATGTGTTCCTATTTGGTGAAAATCACCCTGTAGGTACTTATTCGTAACTATTCTGTTTCAGAAACTGTCCAGCTATAGACAAGTTTCTAATAGACTAATTTATTTCCTGTTACACCTCGCCCTCAAATAATGTTATCTTAACAAATTGACACCACCCAGCTAGAGCGAGACAAAACTCCAAATTTTACAATTTTGCGCGCCAATGTTTAGCGGTGTTTATGAGGGCGGTAAGTGGGGTAAGGGGTGGGGGGGTTCATAGTGCCGAAAAGGGAGAAAGGATAAGGAGAAACTGACCGAAACCCCCGACACTTAGATATATTTGTGCGATGCGGGCCCCTGAAGATACGGATCGCTGCGTTTGTGTGTGTGAAATGAAAGGAGAATTCTCCAGCGACAATGTTTAGAAAGCTTTGTAAAATAATGAGGGTAGAACGCTTAGTTTGGATGTAGTTGGGGACGAAGCGTACAGAGTTGGGTAATTGGAATTTATTCATCTAACTTTCATACATATACATTTTTATTCACAAAGAAAATTACAACTGATACAGTATTTACAATATTCACAATTTTACTAAATCCACATGAAACAGTGGAGCTATCTACAAACCGGTGCAAACGATTTATAGTGTCTACATATAATTTATATGTTACTTATACAATAATGTGAAACTTAAGTTATGGTAAATTATCAAAACATTATATATTTTATCAAACATTTCTAAATTACCGCAGAATATTAGTAAGTTACAACCAAATAACGATGAAATTATTACTAAAGACACAGATCATCTAACACTATACTAGTACAATCATCATCAATATATATAAAACTCTTTTGAAGCTGACAGAGAATCAACGCACAGCTTAAACTATAAGTCCTAGAGGTATGAAATTTGGAGGTTAGTATCCTTATATAGTGTAGGGGTGCACTAAGAAAGGAATTTTTAAACGTCACACTCTAAAGGGTAGAACGCGAGCAACGCCGCGGGCGACGGCTAGTAGATAATATAATACTAGGTACGTAGTTTATCTAACAATGCTTTACAATCAGATATTCAATGCATTATACGTGGGTATGTAAATAATGTAATCAATTTTTAACTGATATAGTTATAACAATTAAAAACTACCTATAGGTATGTATAATGTCCAACAGACACACTTGTTCAAATAACATTTTCTTTTGTTGTAATAAAAACCTAGCGTACACAGAATATACCGGGTGTAAAAAGACCACTCGTGAAAACTATCACCACTTTATATACCAACTAGTTTCCGACCGCGACTTCATTCGCGTCCCGTTGGATTTCGCGGATTTTTCGGGATAAAAAGTAATAACCAGGTCCAGGTCACGATCAATATTATATTCAACTTAAAAATATGTTAGCGTGAAAGAAAATTTGTGGTTCCCATTGATCTAATATATCGATGGTTGTTCTACTTTTAAACAACACAATACCTACTTAAAAATATACGTCACTACAATATATAATGTCAACCAACAGCGTAGAGTAATGCTGAAAGCTATTTTGAAAAGCTTAACCACCGTTTTTGTATTCGATAGTTTCTGGAATTAAAACACTAAAATTTGTACCACCTAAGCTTTTTATGTGAAACTATGGATTGAAAATAGATTTTTCATCCCACCATCTCGGAAAGAGTATTTTTAATCTTCAATATCTGAGTGGAAAAGCCGTTTTTATTCTCTAGAGGATAAAGTAAATTGAATTTAGAACATCGTGTGCACTAAGTTTGTGAATTAAAAAAAACATTAAACCTATTTACTGCTACCTCTATGGTGCCGAATATATCATACAACTTTTTTTTAATTTTTGTTAAAAACTCAGACTCGGAACCTTCTTGGTGTTCTTTTTTCAATTTGCTTTTTTTGCATTTAGTCATTTCCTCGCTGAGGTGGAATGAAAAGTTACGTGTTGCACTCGAGTGCAAAGATTTTTCACCTCGTGCTCTTTTGATTCCCTCGCTAACGCTCAGGATTCTAATTTTGAATCACGAGCGCAGCGAGTGATTCAAAATTAGAATCCTGAGTAATTAGAATTTTAATTAGAATTAGTAATTAGAATTTTAGAATCCTTCGGTTGCTCGGTCATCAAAATTGAACACGCGGTTAAAAAGCAACTTTGCACTCTTGTATAACAAATAACTATTTTTGAGTGTTGCAAGCACAACCACGAGAAAAAGTTAGCCACTTCAGATAACAAAGCGGGAGCAAACATATGAGCATTACGTATTCTTTGAATTCTTCAGCTGGCGTATAATCGAATGTGTTTATTTTGACCCATCGCGTTGTTTAGTACGGTCGCTTCAACATTCGTCGAGGACACCAATTTAATATTCTATTTTATTCCGACGATAAGATTAAAGTATGTAATTTCTTGTGTCCCTAATACGAGGGAGTTTTATGGTGCAGAAACGGTAGGGCTGTGCCTCTGAAGTTAAAAGAGTGTATTTTGTTCTTATTTTGCCAAAAGGTTTTTTTCACTTGGGACTTTTTAAGTGCCTGTCAGAATATTATGTTTAAAGCCCAAACTAATATAGTATACTCACACGTTTTCCGTATTCTTCAATTGCTTAGATTTACACTATCGTGTGGAGAAATATTACTCAAAATACATTATGTAAGTGTTTCTATTATAATAGTTGATTTATAGCATAGGAGCGTAACCAAATTAATAACTAAGATACAAATCTACCAAAGTAAAATTTCTATTGTTATTTGAAACGAAACATGTAATCCAGCCATAACATTTGATTACTAACGTAATTAATTATGTAATTAATTGATTAACAATTGGTAACTAAAATACAAATCTACCAAACTAAAGTTCCAATTGTTATTTTAAACGAAACATGTAGTCCAGCCTTATCATTTGATTACATACGTAATTATATTCTCTATTTTGAGGCTCAGCTCGGGATATTCAAAACGAAACTAGACAAAAGACTAAAATGGCAGCCCTGTCGTCAATTGCTGTAAGAAGTACGCCCCTGCGCGGGTCCTCGCCGCAAACCGGCAGACCTATAATAAAACCCTCCTTTGAATCACCCCTACCAACCCTAACACCCCACCCACACTAAGATGACGACTGGATGTGAGTATATTGGAACAAATTTTCGTACGTAGAGAATTCGTGACTCGCTTGCCAATTTTGCTATTATGAGCAAGACGTGGGATGTTTATTTCACCTTATGAATGGGATTGTTTTTTATTACTCGACTGGGCTAATTATTTTTATTTAGTATCTACAGCGCTCGTAAAAAATGGTAGATCCGATGAAATGTATTGAGACAACCGCCACTTATATAGGCTTGTTTATGTCTAGGCGCATTTTATGGCTACTCTATTAAATATTGTCATTGTGAATTGCATGTCAACGAAAATAAATTGCAAAAGTAGCAGTTTCAGCGAATAGTCCCTATCGACTAAAGTAAGTATAATATTTTTTGAAAAGAAATAGTAAGACGAAGCCTTCGCTCGGCGTTTCAATAAATACGTCATAATATTTCTCCTAGCTTATAGTTTCTTAAATTTTTTATTGCACACAGAAAAATATGAACAACCAAGCTAAAACTAAAGAAAACAAACTAACAAAGGCGAGGCTTAACCCTTATAAGAGTTTAATGATTAGTATTATTGCTGCGCCCTCATAGGGTACATTATTGTTCTTTTAGCTAATTATGACCTATATAAGCTATATAAACCATGTATGCAATCAATAAATGAAAATGAAAAATGAAATGAAATTATATTTTTTCAATCTGCGATGGTTTAGATTCAACGTGAATTAATAACTTATTCAGAAATTATAAATTCAAATGTCTTGAATGTCTGACCCCTCGCGGTTCTCACGGATTTCTTATTAGAATAACAATGCATGATGACTATGGGTCGAATATAAATGAAATCTTAAAATTCGGCGTTATTATTAAAAGATGTTAAAAACTCATGTCAGTTTGAGCTGAAGGATCCTACTCAGATCAAGGTCAAAATTAGGCAGGAAAATGTTAAAAAGTTTGTTAGAACTGATAACACTATACCGGGAGTTATAGCAAAAAACAGGATCCTTAAACCTAGCATTTTGCTAAAATAGCATTCAAGTAAAAATTTATATTAGGCGTTTGCACAGTGGCCGATTTCGACATTACAGATAATACTATACCCGACATCTACACGATACAGACATGGGACATCTATGTTAAATAAACAATTTGAGAGTAGCTCAAACAAAAATATCGGTGGAAGGACGACATTGTGTGAAAGGGTCTAGTACTAAATGTATGCGATTAGCTCTCCGCTAATATCGGGTCTCGTATCAGTGGCAGTGTGAAAACATCCAAGAAAGTAAATGTAGAGTTTTGACTTAAAACTGATAAAAACATACACGGCCTCTTCACGCACTCCACAACCCAAAAACATGACGTGACAAAACTAACCCTCAAAAACCACCCTCAAAACCCTCGCCCCCATATTTTCTTTCATCCCCCCTTGGACGGGTCAAGTCACCCTACTTAAGATCGATGGCGGGGTAGCAGATTAGACTTTGCGATAAGGGTAGAAGGGTTCCGTGAATTAAGGCCACCCTTTGTGTGTCTCAGATGGGTTGCCCAAACTTTGTGCGTTGTTTTGACGTACTTTATAATTAATTTGCTAGTTTTGGTCAGGGTAGGGGAAAATTAATTTTAGCGTTGGGTTATGTAAAACAACAACAGATGTTTAGTTAGTGCGCCTTGTTTGTTGTTATATTCGTGGGTATAAAATACAATAAAGTACGTAATATTTGCCTCGACCTATAAAATGAATAACTACTAATGACACCTAACTAATCTTTATAGAAATATTTAAATTTCTAAATTTACAGGGCGTCTTGTCGAAGCGACGCGGGACTCGAGGGCTAGTGATTATCTGATCCAGCGTATCAGTGACACGCAAAGTATCTATAGCTGATACGGTATTAGCTATAGATACTTTAGATATATAAATATCCAAGTACCTACATACTTTTAAAATGACTTATTTAAACTTACGAATACAGCATTTATGTCTACATAATATGTATTTTTTATCTAAGAACACAATAATATAAACGCAAACTTAGTACCACTGGGAAATTGTTACAGTATAACTGCTTACAGTAAACACGTTGAAATGAAACCTAGGCTAGTGTAAATAATTTGTTGATAAGTTGTTTGCTTAGCCTGTTTGTCCGAAAATGTTTAACATTTCTAACTACATAACTCAGTTGGCGGACCTCGGGAACAATTTAGGCTAGTCTTTAGCGAACCGTGATTTTTTTTAGCACAAACATAAGAGATATAATATTTTATGTTTATTTTGTCAAAAAGTAGTAAAATCATATTATCAGTAAACTCATATATTATTACAAAAACTAAACACTCGATTACTGAAAATTACGCTATAGATAGTATGAAACAAGAAAATATTCTCGTCTGAAATTGTTACATGGTAATGTTTAAAGGATCTCATAAAGTAAGCCAGTAGAGATTTCTGAAAAAAAAAATTGAAATCTCCATTCAAAATTTTTGGAAATACCGTAAAAATTACCAACGCCATTTTAAGTGGTGTTATAAGTGACATTTCAGTATTCAGGCGATAACTCGCAACTATCTTATATGAGTGTGTAAATTGGCCTTTAAGTTATAAAAGCTACGCTCCAATACGTTAGTTCTAGAGAGAGATAGAGGAGTTTAATTATAACCACCATTCATTTAAGGCCTTTGTCTTTGAGGCGACGTCCATTGGAGGCTGCGCATTGTCTTAAGAGAAAGTTCGCTTGTGTATGCCACACCCACTATCACATTGTGGTACAGTTCACATCATAAGTAAATGATAAAACATAATTACAAAAAAATACTGATTAACACTACTCAGCAATGTACAGGCAATTTTACTGCCAGTGGGCCCGTTTTTTGGTATGGGATTGATGAAAATAAGGCTTTTATTATCTTCCTTTTCCAACTATGATGTAGAAGAACAACGGTTCACAAGAGATATTTGACTTGGACTTTGAGCTCTAGGTTAGAAAACCTAGCTTAGTTATAGTCAAATATTATACAGTAAACCACAAAAATCATTAAGACACGTATGCTAATTTACGGATTATCTGGATTCAAGCATTTGGTTTTTGTATGAAAATCTCTACTCAAATCTATGCATAAGTAACTATTTTTGTATCGGCGTACGAGACTTAGAATTATTTAAAAAAATATGTATTGTGATATTTCAGTACGATTATGATGAAAACTATCGATAATAAACATTTTGAAAATTTTGATATGTGACCAACCTTTGATGCTGACTGTACAAATGTATATAACAATGGTTATTGTTTGGAAACGGCCAGAGATATCGTCTCTGTTTCTTCTATAGTTAAGCATGGTAAGGCTGCCCCCTTTATGTTGAAATTCTAGAATTAACGGAACCTGGCCAACTCTGAATTCATATTTCCCAAGGTGATCATAATTACAGGCACATGAGACTTCAAGATCTTTACGTCTCAGAGTGATGGACGCAGTGCATTGCCTTACAGGGCACGTCCTCATTGGACTTGCTCTGTGAGGTAATGCATTGTTATAGGCAGAAGTTACCACTTAACATCAGGTGACCTATCAGCTTGTTCCATTACTTTTATCATAAAAAAAAAATAAAAAAAAATTGTTTGCTATTTTCATTTCTAATAAGTACTATTAATTGGAAAGGTTTTTTTGTGAATGATTACCAAATGGAAAAAAAAACATGCAAAAAAATAAAAAGATTCTGTAATAAAAATTGATGTTTCTTCGTAGACAGTGCCACGGCGTAGCATGCATTTGTTCTTGTAAAATTTGTAAACTTGCTTATTTTTGTTTTATTGATGAAGATGTTAGTGTCTATATCAAAGTTTTTGTAAAAAAATAACCTATGGATAAAAAATCATCAAAAATACAAAGGATGAATATTTTAACATCCAGATTTTGACATTTTGCTAAAGTTCTCTCATCGATATTTTTAAATATTCCTACATATTATATTCTATAATGACTGAATTATTTTAAAACTGAATGTATTATTTATTGTAGAATTTAACTGGTTGAATATACATAGAAATTGAAAAAAACTATATTATACAACCATCTCTCCATCGAACATGTCAGTGTGAAACCGCCCTTTGACGGCACTATTTTACTATTTGAACAACTCTAAATAGTGCAGTTTATTACTAACTCGAAGGCAAGCAATTAAAACTTCTTTGTGCGGTCCGGGAGGGGTCACTTGACTCAGTAGTCAGCATAATTGGAAAACTTTCCCTGCGGAGCGCCAGCTCGCTGTGATAAAGGTCTGCTGGACGTCCCGTCTTTGAGGTTTCGAGGCTTTGTGGGCGTTCTGTGAGATACCTAAGGGTATATACTATACGTATAGTATTATATGATCTGTGAATATACGTACCTACACTACATTTAGGGTGCTTTTTCACCAGAGCTGAGCTAAGCTACGTTGCTAAGGATGTGATTGAAATCCACCAAAAAGAATCGTTTATTATATCGTTAATGTCTGATTATTTAAAAGACAAACACGCTTGCGACGATATAGCTCCAATTCGTTCAATAAAAAAAAATATGGCGTGGTGCGTTACGATCGCGAGACCAAGGCTTTAACCTGTTTAGAATTAATTTAGTAATAATGTATGTTGATTCATTTATGTACAGTATGGTAAAGAAACTTGAAACCGTAAAAAAATATCAAGCTATATAAATACCAGTGTGCATATAATACAAAGAGTTTCAACACAATAGGCGAAACTTCCGGAACCATTTGCAAATACCGTCGAGGGGGTCACAGATGGCCACTAGGGGTCGCAGGGTCGTCTTAATTTCGTCGTATTAGACTCTTGCGCCCCTTGCTCATTAATCGTGAGGGGCCGGGGTCACTGACACCGAATTAAGATGAGAAGGGTACCAGTGGCATCATCTTTGGAAGGTCTCTTCAAGTAAATACTTTGTGAAATAATTAAAATTACTGTTTAAATCGAAAATAATATGTTATTAACATTTAATTATTAGTCACGTGCCTTTTTTGCATAAAATACCTACTCTTACTACTTACCAAGTATTTTTTTTATACAACATAGATAAAACAAGCCGATGGCCCACAGACGGTGAGTGGTAACCATTGCCTATATGCATTGCCTCAGAGAGCACATCCACTGCGTATTTCTGAAAAACATATGCCTAAAATGTAAATAGACATTAATTTTGTTAGATAAATGTTATATTCTGAGATTTTACTTGAATTACGTAAATTAGGCACTCTACAATACTTCATTACTTTTTTAACCGACTTCAAAAAAGGAGGAGGTTCTCAATTCGGTTGTATTTTTTTTCAATTTATGACCAATAAGCAAAGCAAAGCAAAATAACAACACAAGCTGCACAAAGCCTAGTTGTCACAACCCGCCTACTTTCAAAGTTGACCGCATAAACTTTAGATTATGTAGCAGAACTGTACATAATGTATGGAAATATTAAATAATGCAGGCCGCTATCGTCGAGCCATCCAACTTTGCAAATTACTTTCTCAGATAGTCGAGAGTGTTCTACAGTGGACGCAAAAGTTTGCAGTTACGTAATATGTTTTTTTTATACTTATTCCCTAATTATATTACGCTCTAGCCACGACGCTGGCTAATTAGTAATTTTACATTGACATAAACTTTTAGCATATTATAAACTAATCTATGAATGTATCCCATTGTCTCTAATTAGGTACTTCATAACGTGATATGTGAAAACCATTTTTTGCTCACAGCCTGTCTATATATTATTATGTAGTCAAGTTCTTCTCCGTTTTCTTCTATTTATGGTCTCTATGTCCGTCATGTCGACATACAATTTTACCAGTGTCAAGTAAGGTATTGATACACTAGCTAGTAAGAACATAGAAAACGTCAGAAAATTCTGGGAGAGGCCCGTGACTTACATATAAATATTTTTATAAGAATATATATAATTATTTAAATATTATGTCCCGAATAATATATTATGTGCTAAAATAAGATTTCATTACGTGTTGTTTGAGTGTTATAGTAAGACATAAAAATGGAACTTCCTAGATATAAAACAATATAATTAAACTAAGCTCCTATTATTACTCATTAAAATCACCATAATAGACACTTCAAAACATCAAACAAACTGTAAGTGTTTTCCGCAACTATATCTAGCTAAGTCCTAGTGAATCTAAGTTATATTTGCTTATACGAGTGCTTAAGTGTACTTAATCGTGAATTATAAATGCGACCACTGTATAGGCCACGCGTGTCCACAAAGGCACACACAACTATCGCAGGAACTTTACTTCTCCCTGTGGTCCCTTGCGCCATGTGGTACGATACTCTACTGCATGACTCCCAGTCATCAGACATCCATTGCATTAATTTATGCTTATGCCCGCACTTCGGAGAGCACGTTAAGCTAACGGTCCCGACTCTAGTATCGTTAAGCCACGACAGAGGCCTAAAAACTCTGTCCTAACGATTGCATTCATCTAGATAACTTATATGCTTATGCCCTGTGCTTCGGAGAGCACGTTAAGCTAACGGTCCCGACTCTAGCAGCCGTTAAGCCACGACGGAGGCCTAAAAACTCCGTCCTAACTCATACTTGCTTGGATAACTTATATCGTGCTTGAGACATGAGATCGAGTAGGCTTGTCTGTTGACGGTACTAGGCCACGTGGAAGATCACTTATGCAATGGACCGACCAGATGAGCACGACAAGCAGGTACTCAGTTCCAAGCCATCTTGGAACTCGTACTCGCATATCAAACTTGTACGGTTTCACCGCGACATTTGGCAATTGCGCACGCGGCAATTTAGTTTAGGTTACACGCGCTGCATTTTTACCACATACATTTTTATATACTTGAGTACGGTTTTAACTCGCGAACAGGGAACACGCAAACACCAAGGAAGGATTCGCCAACCTTTACCTTGTTGTCCCTTAAATAAACTAATTACCTGTGACCATCGTGTGTTATTACTTTGCCGTGCTCCTATACTTAACATCAAGTGAGTGCTCGTGATAATAGTGAGTGCCACATCAACAACATTCATCTGTAAGGGTACAAGTAAGTCTAACTGGACAAAACCCTTGGCCCTTACAAACTTCTCAAGGAATCCGCTCAATGTCTCCATACAAATCAGCGCACACTGGTGTGCTGAGCGCTAAACATTTTACACCATATTCACAACGCCAAAAGTCGTACTATAATCCCTCAAATCGAATTTGAATCTGTTTGTCAATGCAAAAAACAAAGCACGGTGTAACTATTCCCAAGCTTACATCGAGTTTCTTAATAACAGGCATAATGTAAAAGAATAAAAGCAACGTTTTAGCTGCCCTGCGCACCATCACCAGTTGTTTTCTTACGCCATCCGAGTTTTCCAACTCATTTGCATTGAAAAGCAGATAGTGTTGATTCGCTGATACCGTACCTTTGTGGGTTCTATATAGTCTAGAAAGTTGCACAGCTCGTTCCGCCACTGGCAGCGCTGCAACTCGCAACTTTCACAACTACAAAGTTGGCGTAATGTTGCGGCAAAAAGCGCTCACGGTAGGTTTAACAATTACCTAAGCAGGCCCCGCAAAGTTCTGAGTTTGCACGCTTTGAACGTTTAGTTATGTTGTTTAAATTGTGCTTTAGATTTTAGGTATCGGGTGCGCTGCGGATAGAGTTAGAAAACTGATCTTACTTTGTGAAATTCGTTCCAAACTGTTCGCTAGTTCTCGAGCGCGCGGATCTCAAAAATGTAGAGGGGTTCATCATATTGCGCGTCAATGCCAGCCCGACTACCGAACGTTGTAACGTCAACGCGCAGTGTATCTCGGATACGCTTACTACTGTCACATTTATTTGTGATCACCCCATAGATTCCATGACCATTCCATAGACAAAAATATTCCTTCAAGAACTTAGAGAAGCATGGGCCACAATAGGGTACCCACTTATTCTTTATTAGACGGTTGTACATCTGAAATGGAAAAAGGCTAAATCACGAATAAATGTGGCAGTCGTAAACGTATCGTAATGCTAGCGAATCTGAGATAAGATACACTACGCGGTGACGCTTCAACGTTTGGTAGCCCAGCTGGCGTTGACGCGCAATACGACTTCAATATGTTAGGTTCACGTAGCGCGCCGATTGTTAGGTTTATTCGTGACCCCTTAGTCTAATTATGTGTAATCTCATACATTTCTCTTTTTATTTCTAAGAAGGGCTACTATGACGTAATCAGGTGGTCAAAATGCTATAAATTCTGCAACCAAAAATGCTCCCGTTGGATTTTTTACGCCACAGTTCAATATAACAGGTAGGGAATGTGTATGTAACAGTGAGTAATTACAACAATCGCCTCTGTCCACTAGCTCTGGCATTAGGTAAGCACCATTAAAACTGTCGGGGTTACACTATGTTTTCAATTACAGAAGGCTCGCGAGATATTTGCCCCGCGCAGGGTTACCTCACTCGTAAACTTAATTTTTTTACCTCATCTATTATTTATCTATTATCTATCTGTCGACTAGACACAACAAGTATTCCCAAGGAGGGTTGACGTCAGGCAGGCGGCCGGTCGGAAAACACTAAGCCAAATCCCTTACAACATGAGTAAAAACACATGTTGTGCCGACCCTACATAAAGTGGGAAAAGGGCAAGGAGATGATGATGATGATGATGATGATCTATTCCAAAGAGGTACAGTTTTCCGAATCATATTAACACTAAGCAATACGATACGACTTAAATACCCTGTTTTACTCTTGAGAAAAATACCTTACAACTTAAATTCCACATTTTATTCATTTTTTCACAAGATCTTAACGAATACTTTGAATTTTCATCATCATCATCGTCCACAGCCCGACTTCACCCACTGCTGGGTCGTCTCTCTGTATCTTGTAGGCATGTCTTTGTCTGTGTTCATATCAAGCTTTAATTGTGAACCATTTCAATACCTAGTTTTCTCAGTTCCTTGCGAAAAAATCTATAAAGTATTTTATGTATTGTGAAGCACATAAAAAATTATTGACGTATTTCTCCAAACCATTAGGTCAATGATTCACAGTAGATTCACCAGCTAGTTAAAAATTACTTTTTTTCGATACTAAAACTGTGAATAACTTTTCGTAAATCAAGAAAATAAAACCTAGACTAAGTCGGCTTTGGACACGATGTGAGAGAAATAAAGAGTTTTTCTTTCTTATCGCGTAGCAGCCCTATAGCTGTTGACGGGGCGTTTGCGTGCCTCCGCCATTCCACCATCGCACCATTCAGCGCCATTCAGATGCCATTTCCCACCTTTCGTTCCTCACTTTCGCAAGATGACGAATAGATCGCTTTACATTTTCAAAGGGACTATGGGTATGAAGCACTGTCCTATTCTATGCTTCTTTGTTCTTCTGCTTTGTTAGTTTCCACGTCTTTAGGGATTGTAATAGTTTGTTTGTAGTGATAGCATTGATGATGCAATAATATAAAATAATACGGCTAAAAATGCTACTGAAAATATTTTGAAAATACTTGTTATTTTACAAAATAAATGTAAGTACTGGGGGGCAATCGTTATCTCATAAAAACCTGCCAGGTTTAAGCTTGGCAGATTTTCTGAACTGTTTTCATACTAAATCATACGTATTCTGTGACAAAATAGTGACATTAGCCTGTTTCAGCGCGTTTTTTGCCGTCAAAAGCTTCTTGTTTTCGTATATCTGTAGCCACGTCGCTTGACATTATGCTGGGCAGCGAAAGCAGTTCTTAGCTTGCGATATTGGCATGGCATAAGTACTTACATTTATGTAGGATGTTTATAATACTGCTATATAATCAAAGAATGGAAATAGACGGCTTTTGTGCCATAGCACTGTAGTTTTAATTCTAAGATGTAAAACTTCTTGATAAAAACCTTTTTACAATATACTTCACGCTTTCGCGTTTAAAAAGTATAAAAATATCCACAAAGTTCTAACAACGAAACTGTTTAATTCGTTCATACAACGAATGCTCATTTCTATTCTAGTCAAACAGACGCTGACTTGTGGTATTCATTAGCTCCCTAATACGTGTTACTTTGTCCTAATCTTCCTACAAAACGAGCAAACGAGCCTTCGAATAACCGCTTTAGATCTCAAGCATTAGAGTTCTATTTGGCGTGTAGGAATATAATCATTTAAAGTCGATTTGACAACTCGGAACCAAGTATTTCGCCACATTGTTTCGCATTCAGAATAATAAAGGGAATTTGTTAATTTTGAAAATAGCCGTGTTGTGGTTAACTTTACTTGTAGATCTAGTAAATGGTCAATTTTAATAGCTAACGGAATTACTTAGAATCGTCTCTCAACTTAAGATTCTCCCTTTCTGTCACTATTTGTCAAAAAAAATATAAGTTTTAAAAACTATAAAAACCGACTTCAATTTGACTACGTTCCGGCTTCATCATCAGATGATGAGGATGATGATGGCAGTTGGAACTGTTCTATTGATTATAAACACCACTGAAAAACCACAGGAAAACAAAATAGGCAGTGTCTCGTACGTGGTTGACGTTTTTTTCCAGTTATTCGAAGTTCTAAACAAAAATAAATAAAAAACCTCTGAATTGAAAAAAACCTCCTTTTTTTAAACTCGGTTAAAAAAACGAGGTGGCTTTAAAAGTATACTATCATCAATCTATAGGGAGGTGATGATTGACAGACTGATAATCACTAAACTACTAATATAGTATAATATGATCGGTTACTCTCAACCACAGTTTCAACCGGGATCCATAGATTTTGACAGAAGTCGTGTCATTTTTCAGTACAAAATGACAGGAAATCTGTCCTGTCAAAATCCGGATCCAATTTGGAACGGTAGTGGTCAAGAGTAGCCCTAGATCTGTGACTAAAGATCTATGTAGGTTGGTGACTAGGTAAATAGTCTAATCCAAACAAAAATCAATAAAGTACCCTCTTCCTTTGTTTAGGGATAAAGTAGAAAGTCCAAGATAAGCGTGAAGCGGGTTGAAAGGACCCGGCGGTAATGATCCGGGGCCACAATTATGTAGGGGAAGTGTGCGGCCGATCTTAGGAGTGGGGTAGCAATTGGTGCTTGTACAGATATTATGCTATGACATCTTTTTGCAAAGGCCATCTGCAATCGCTAGGGATGAAATAAAATAATAAGTATGGAATGTATAGAAATGAATTTTTTATAATTTTTTAATCATCGGCTGGAAAACTAAATAAGTGTTTTAGGATTAACGGGGTTGTGTGTCTGTCTGTTTATTTGTCTATGCCCTCGTAGCTCTGAAAGTAGGGCTCTTTAGAGGTAGTTTTTTTTTTTTCTAGAAAGGTTATTTAATTGAGGTGGTGTTAGCTAGGTTTGACGAAGGTTGGTGGAGGCGTTTCCAAGATATATATGAGGAGGTTTTGAAAACTTGTTTATTCCCATACTAACTATACACTAGAGAAAAAATAGAGCAATCTGTAGTTATTTCTTTTGAGACTTGACTGGTACCAATATCTCGTCGCCAATAGCGTTTCGTTGCTTTCGAGGACGGATACACGACATCGCGAAATCGCGTCCCACTTCGCACTGTTTGCGCTTATTAATAATTAAATAAGTTTTTTATATTGAATGTCTCTAAAAAAAGCTTATTCTAGAATAAGCTTTTCTTTACGCCTAGCTTTTCTTTTGACTTTTCTTAAGTTGCCCGAAATAAAGATTAATATTATGGATACTCGTACACTGTACACTACCGATAGGGTAGCAAGGGGGGTAGATAAAACGTTATTACGCCAAAGGATCGAAATTTCTTGAATGGACCGGGATTTTCAAGTTAAAGGGTAGACCCCTACTTGTCTTGTTTTTGCGAATTAATTTCGCTGTACATAGGGGTTATATTGCCTATCTCTTTCTTCTTATTTCCTGTCTCGTTTTGGATGGATCTAAGATTATGCATGCTGATAAGTGAGGGTGAATTAATTTGAAATTGTTTTGCAGTGCCAAGAAGACGTATTTTATAGTTTATACACCCAAGAGCAAATATTTATTATTTTCTTTACAGAATTTGTTACTTAACATAGAGATTCTGTTTTCTGTAAAAAGTTAAATAATTTGGAAACCATGAATGTTAGCTTAGTGAAATGGTGTTTGATAGACCGTTTAACACTACTTACTTAAATACAAGTAATTACTTAATTGCATCGAGTGTATTTGGTTTGTTATTTCAGTAATATGCCAAATTTCTTTTAAATCTGTTTTGACTTTTTTGTGAATGTCTCGCGATCTCAGTTCAAAACTAACTAGCTATAACTTGTCTATTCTATTGAAAATTATTTATAAAGCGTCAGGAAGCAACCTATATGCCTACACTAACCGGGACACTGTTGTGCCTGGGACAACTATGTAGTTAACTTGTCTAAGCTGGTTTCTAATACCCCGACCGTTCAATGCACTCCAGCTAGATTAAGCAGGAAACAAAATATGGTGTACTTTACAGACACAAACGAATGCATTTGATCAAATTTAAACACGAGTATCAGAAATATTCATTTAACTGACAGCAGATGAGTGTTGCATCTTTTGATCTCAGATCGTCGCGGCTCAGTGGTCACCGTCTGCAATGAACTGGACAGAATGTGATCGCAGTCGGTATTCTGTACCCTAAGCATTGGCTGAGGACATCGCTATGCTACGAATTCGTCGTAAATTACCCGTAAATTTAGAAATCTGACGTTCATATATAATCTTCTTAAATATATTTGGGGAGAGAATTTACTGACCAACCGTCGCCTATCTCTTTGATATCTTTGAAAAAATTTATTAAAAAAAGATATTTTTGATATCATTTTGATTGTAAGCTGTACGATTTTAATGGTATCAAGAGATAGGCTACAGTTGGTCAGTAAATTCTCTCTCCAAACAGTGTAGTTCAGCAAATCAGCGACCGGTAAAATGACATTTTGATTGTAATTTGTCACATTTTGACGATGTCAAAAGATAGAGTTTTGACATTTTTTGAAACGACACATAGCACTTTTATTTTAATAGTTTTTCTTGCGTTATTGTGAGTATTGTTGTTTAATTTTGGTGGAATTTTAACCAATAATACTTAGGTCGTAACATAAAGTGTGAGCCATTGGAATAAATGTGTGTAAAGTGGTTTTTCTGAATGTGAAAATTCGTGTTAGGTTTTGAAGAGAAAATCCACCATTTTTTTTTCAAAACAAACGACAGCCGACTTGACAAATGACTTGACTTGACTTATTTATTACAATTTTAACACTTGACATTGGCAAAATTGTCTGTCGAAATGACGGACACAGGCCATTATTGAAGAGAAGAAGAAGAAGAGAAGAAGAAGTACAATCATGGGTCTGAAGCCAAAAGAAAAGCGAGTAAATGTTATATTTTTATACCGTAGCCCAAACTATAGGTCCGAATATAGGTACGCACCGTTCATTAAGCAACAATTAAAAAAGTATCGCGATCATCAGATCGATTGTAATGATTACGAAAATTTATTAAATTCTCGAATTTTTACTCGTATATCTAAGCTGTAACGGGTTTCGAGGACGAAGCTAGACCCGTCGATGGCTCGAACTCTAATTGATTTCATATTGCATCTATCCTGAATGGCTGATAGATCATTTCCTCTCTGAGATCTAGTCGATTTACTCGCATCCCGTCAATTCCACTTCCAGTCTTCTTCGGCACCAAATACGAGTCAGAATTAGAAGACCATTAATTTATTTATTAAAATCATAAGGACCATTAACAAGCGTCTTAGAAATGATTCTAGGTGCCAGTTTCTCGCGAACCAATGCCTAAATTCTACGCTAGGCTCTAAAAGAACAAAACTCTTTCCGTATGCTGATTTACTGTCCAAAGGGTTCAAGCATTGATCCTGGCTCAAGAATAGATTTTTGTATGAAAATCTTGAGTAACGATTTTTTTATCAACCTACGGGCCTTAAAGCCTAGCTTAGAATCGTGACGTAGTGGAAACTACTACTTTTTGCTCCAATGAAGTAGTAGTTTCCGCTACGTCACCGTAGTTTTTCATCGAAAATAAACCAAAAATATCTAAACCACCATCTAAATTCTAAACTAACGAAAACACCGGATCAATACGCAGGGTGAAACTTAAATTTTGTCCCCCCAAGAAGCTGAGGACGGCTCCAAATTCGTATGTTAATACGAACCCCCCCACACCCACCCTTCTTGCACCCTCGGGGGAGGCCGAACTATTATAAAGGGTAGCACGAAAGTTAGATTAATGATGTTAGGAGCTGACCAACGTATGGGTGAAAGCGGTGGTGGATTGTAGCAAAAGAAAAAAACAAAGAAATCATCTATCTGTCGATGTTCCTTCGCGATCTTCATTGTTCGGTACCTGCAAAAGTAGTCTTTGAATACCAGCATTCTTTTCCGTGAAAAAATCTTTTCGTAAATTCTTGGACATTTTACACAACGCCCTCCAGTCCCATACTAAGCAAAGTTTGTACTATAAGAACTAGATTGCTGATAGAGTACTGATATACTTTTTTGTAATTACACACTTATACATAGTCACACACAGTTTGTTCTCAATGAGGATCAAACCCACGGCCCGGAAGGCAGAGCTACTACCGACTGAGCGGTGACGCCTGTCAAATTATTGATTTACATTTGGTGTTTATTTCAAGTTTATTTGTTACTTTAATCAAACGCGAGAGAAAATACCCATCTGTTTCTGCGAACACCTTTCGACTTCTGTTTCTTTACCGTTTCTTGAAACCGTGCTTAAACCTTACATCTTTAAGCCACATTCGTTTATCTCCTGTGCCCGTACAACTCCTATCGAGGTCCGCGGTAAAGTGTGGACGATCTAACTTCGCCTTACCCACACATACGTACACCCTCACACTCTCAAGCACATAATGTAACGTAAGAGTGACGCCGCGAGCGCTCACACGGGATTAGATTCGTTAATTTGGCCCACTGCTTTTCATCATACACATTTCTTCGGCCTGACTTTTCCTTGCGCTTATAGCAAAGTACACAAATTTGGCATACGGAATCACAGATCATAAAATATTATACTAGTACGGAAATGATTTGTTAAGTTGGCCCCACTGGTTTTTATCAAACTTAGTACCTACACTGTGGCTTGACCTGACTTTTCCTTAGATAGAAAACTAGAGTTCGGTTTTATTCGCGTAAGCTCTTTTTGCTACGAATACCAAAATGAACTTTATATCTGGTGACCTGGTTTATGCAGTGTTTGAAAAAATGATTTAAATCTATACAAATAAATATGTAGTATAATATGGAAACTTAAAGCTGCGGTGACACACAACGAATGGCTTATTCCCATCAAGCCCACCGGCCGGCCCACTGGTGGGCCAGATGGGAAAAAAAATCGCTTTGAGCCCACTCATTCGCATAGTGGGCTCAAAGGGATTTTTTTTCCCATTCGGCCTACCAGTGGACCGGCCGCGCCGGTGGGCTCGATGGGAATAAGCCGGAGCCTTCAAAACACAAATTTTCACTTTGTACTACGTACTCGTATACCTATAGACATTTCTAAAACTGGAGTTTAGAGTACCGTAAACCATTTTATTAGAATGTACGTGCATGGATCAGGTTTACCTATCTGCTCTGTGCCGGGTTCCTCGCCTGTTATAGAATGTGGTAGAAATTCGTAGTTTTAGGTATAGTATTCCTCAGGGTATTTTGGTATAACGGAATTAATTGCAGAGTGTTTAGAGGTGGTTTTCAGAATACTGAAATATGTAGTAGGTACTTTAGCAAAATTCCGGTAAATATTTTAGTAAAGTAATGAATTTAGCAAACATTTTACACCCTCATGTTTTTTAAATTTAATAATTGCAACATCATCCTTATGTTTTCTTTTCCAGAAACTCGTTAATAAAAAAATATCCTGCATGTGATTTCTAGGAGGCCTAGTACGAATTTTGGTGACACCGGATTTACACACCAAAACTCGTACTAGGTCCCCCCCTGTTATTAATAAACTCGTGTAAGCTCGGAGTAGTTACACTGTGTCTTGTCTTTTTAAATCGAGTTTGAAGACGGTGTAACTATTCTCGAGCTTACATCGAGTTTATTACTCGTTATATCAGGCTGCCGATTATTATGATCGATATGATCATTACAGTACTATTAAATCTAGGTAGTAATACATGGCTTTCTATAAACTAATAAACTGAGACCTTATACAAATAACACATACCTACTATATACTCGTGATTCATTATTTTAAATTTTTAACAGTTCCATTTGTCTATTACTGGCAGTGAACTCACAAAATCGTTCTATTTCACAACAAGAAATTCAAATCTAATAAACAAAATATGTATCGCTGTGTGAGTTCACGCACACAACCACGAGTATCCTCAAGTGGGCCGCCTTCAGTGCCACCATGAACAATTTGTTATAGTATACCCAAAAAATTTGCATACTTTTGATCATAATCATTATACTTATAAAAAAATGTGTTAACTATTATTTAGGTAAAATACAAATAGGTACCTAATGAAATAAAATTATTTATCTGGAATACAAACCAGTAATCATAAAATGTTAAGACAAAAATGCTAAAGCTTGCCCTTTAAAATATCCAGGTAATAAATTATCGTTTTATTCTAATTCAGAAATAATCTATTAAGATCATTCCACTCTTTGAGATGTTGGTACTTACAAAAGATCAACGGTCAAGTCATAGCTGCCCTGTGTGACCCAAGGTTAGCGCATGCGTAATCATGAGAACGCAACCCCTATTATAAGAATGATCTCTGACCGATCTCACGATGACCGGTTGTAGTTCAAATCTAAGATTAATTTATTCTTTTTATATTAAAATAGTTTTGAATTATTGTGGAAATGTAACGCAGTTTTGTAATATTCTCACGGTTTTTGATATTTTGGGGTTAAATGTTTTCGTTTCTTCATAGTCTTGTGAAGTGTTGGAGTTCATACACGTGTATTTGATTTGATCCCAAGTTTTTAGTTCAAATTATTTTCATAGATCACAATTACGTTACCTATTTATTATAATATATTATATATTAATTAATTTATATAATTAATTCCTGAGTGTATAAAAATAACTTGACATTATCATCAGAATAAAAAATATAATTGTGTTTTAACGTACAAAACATTATGTTTTTGTTAATAAGGTAAGTTATTGTGTGTGTTTTTCTAATAAAATATTTAATAGTCAAAATAAAATGTCCTCCAATGCAATACATTTTCCAAGAAGTGATATCACCATTTTTGAATCCATATTATCTGAAAATTTGAAATGTACTACATAGAGAAGCGCGCCCGCCCACATCTCGCGATTTCGGAACTACACTCACACTCTGATATTTCATCCCAAAGCTGTCGCTTCGAGCTTTCTACCCCTTTTCTAACACCCCTTTATGCAATAACTACCATGGCCGAAATATTTTGAAATGCAAATAATAAACCTTAGCTTTAATTACATAATTTGAATAATGACTAGAAAATATTTTTTGAATTAATAATTGAGCTGTTTCATGTGTATTTTGTAAATATTGCGAATACTGTATTAGTTGAAATTTTCATTACGAATAAAACCATTATTTTGAGATAAGTATAATTAATTTAGATAGCTTCAATTATTTGACTTTTTTATATTTTACTAGTGTTGTATGTTATTTCTCTTACATTATGTGTCAAAATCTCACACTTACCGTGGTATTTGCCTAAATACTCTTTTGAATATTTTAGCTTGTACACAAGTAGGTTCTAAAACGTCGGATGTATTTCAAAATGTGGCGACATGTATTGCAAATCTGAGCAAAGTACTTATAACGTCAGTGCGATGCTTTCATGTAACACAAATGAGTTTCTAATTCAATTTTCATCCTAAACACGATGGGGCACTGTCGGCAAACAATATCCTGTTTCGTTCCTATTTCTGTGAGCATAAGATCTGAATTTGTTTGTCAAATTTTTTTGATTTTGTGGCGTAATAAAGTTAGATGAAGGTGTCGTAGATTTTTCCGAATTTGATCGCTAATTTGCGCCAATTTGTAGAGGATCGGTTTGACGCAATCTTGTTAGTGTACCCATATCAAATTGATAATTAATATCAGGCGGGGTTTTGGCAGGACGAACGGTAGGGGATTTACTTTTAATAATTTATTGGATACATCAGACATTTAGTTACAGAGTTTGCATCGCCAAGAAAATTTAACAATAAAATTAATTGGTTTTGATGACGATGACTCCTCCAAGTCTTGCTCTCTGAGATTATTCTTATATTGCCTACGCATCACACATGGAGTAAGCTGTTTTTGCAAAGTTGCAAATAGAGCTGGCTTCGAACCTACTCGTCTCGTTGATAGGAAACTTTGGGATTTTATAAAAGAATGTGATTTCTTTTTAACGTTCTTATTCATAATTCCGTACATTTTGTATTGCAGTAGTGTAACATAATTATGAAGTTAAAGAAGGTAACTTTATCGAACATTTTTAATGAAGACTCTCTGTGACCCATATGAGAGTGAAATAATCTTTATCTTTATAGTGCTGAAAGACAGAAACTTTCAGAAATCTCTGCACAATCATAATTCCTAACGTACATTTTGCTCATCATTAAACACAATATGGTAACATTAATCCTGCAAAAGTTGCTACAATTAAAACGCACTGGAGACCAATTAATTTATTTATATCTCGCCGTCAAAGTTATCGTTACAACTTTAGTAGTTTTGGTTCGGTTTATGACTAGTGCTTTTGCTATATTTTAATATTTTATCATTAATTTTATGCACTCTACAAAACTTACTCTCCCAGGCTGTCAGGCTCGAGGTGGTAATTTCTGCAAAGTTTTTATTTTGATAGATAGATTCGTTTACTCCCTGTAGATCTAGTGATCAAGATCCAATTGGTTCTATTGAGAACTTTTTTTCCCAATAAATCTATTTTAAAAAACTGCGTCACAAATTGGATAGATTGAGTACAATACTCAATCGTAAGAAACTTTGAAACAATACTCTTACTTTTAACAGACGAAACAAATGAGAGTTACCACTTCAAATCAGTTTCAAATTCATATTAGGAACGTAGGATTTGACAGTCGAGCTGGCTTTATTCACAAAGAAAATTACAACTAATACAGTATTTACAATATTCACAATATTTACAAAATACACATGAAACAGTTGAGCTATCTATAAACCGTTGCAAACGATTTATAGATAGCTCAACTGGTCCAAATCAGTACCAATCGGAAGCGTGCCCAAGACACTGGCTGCAATTACGTAGGATTTAGATATGATAATATTTTAGATAGATTTTCGTTAAGTTGTTTGAAAAGCAATGAATATGTCTTGATCACAAAAATCAATGTGGTATATAAATAGTATTTTGCCGCTTAACATCAGGTCAACATCTGGTTGTTCAATTACTGTTTGACATAATAAAAAAAACAGACTATTTTTCACTGCTGACTACACTACGGTGTTCTTCACTGATTGGCTCTTAACTCGGAATCCAATCTAAAGTTATGTTTTTTGAGAGCAAGGGCCCTCAGTTCTTTATCAAACGAATAACTTTATTCCATTTCTTCTTTCAGAAACTGCTCTGATAGTCGCCATGGATACTGAAAACTGCTGTTTCGTGCTTCCAGATTTCTCCTCATCAGTCATTTAGGCCTAGGTGAGGTGAGATGATAAAGAGATGTAGATTTTAGAAAGTATGTTACTGAGTGTTCATAATTTTCAATTATTTAGAGGTTTTTATGATCGATTAGTAACTAAATGGCGATTAGTAGAGAAAAACGCCGATTCACAAAGAAAATGAAGATTCATACAATATAAGCAAAGATACATTTACAAAAAAAAAACTTTTTACTAAAACACTAAGTTTATTTACCTAAGTATCCATATCAGGAAATAAAATGTAAAATAATTAAATATTATTATATTTAGACCAAATTAAATATTAAATATTTGTTATTCAATGTCAATAAAACGTTCATATTTATTTTGTTTAATATAAAAATAATGTTTAGCAATTGTTATCTCAATTTAAATATAGTGCATGTAACTATTTACATTACTTACTTGGTTTCAGGAATGGTGTATTGGTGCTTTTTTTTCACCCGACTACGGCGAAGCAAAAAGGAGGGTATATGATTTGAACGGTACTACATAACTACATGCAGATACAATTACTATGAGGTAATTTTTATAAGTTATTCTAAAAAAATCCTTTCACAGTCAATCTATGAATGTTATATTTTGTAAATAATTCTAAATACCTACTTATTCAGCTAAAATTTTAGCTGAAAGTATTAATAAAACATTGATGTAGTGTTTTCGATGAAATAGTCGGGTTGTTTTCAAAAAACTAAGAGAAATGTTACAGCCCAGATGCTTGGGTCTCGACGTTAGCTTGTTAATCCAATTGGTTCATTGTTATCAAAAGCATTTGATTAGTTCTGTAGTTAATTAAAATGTCGGAGTAAATAAAACTAAGTGCTCATTTTTGGATTAATAACCTTAATTCAATTATTTGATGTTTCAGTCTAGAGGCCGCTGCTTCTACGTCGTGGCAGAGCTAAAGGAAAATTACAGAAAATGTGTAAGCATTTTCAGTTGGCCGCTTCGCAGTGCTTCGCAACGCTTCTGCTTTGTGCTGCGCGGGTTTCAAATATAGATAGTGTAACAAAAAAGGAGCTTATGAAATGAAAAATGAAATGAAATACATTTATTCAACCCATTGGGTACAAACACACAGATACAATAGAGAGAAATGAAAGTAAGTCAGACAGGAAGGAGCAGAACAGAGTAAGTGGTAGGACAAGTAGGTACAAAAGTATAGCAAATAATAAGTATCAGAAAACAAAATAAAAATGATGCTAGTTAGTCCTGTCCTGTTCAATAAGTACAAGTACCCTTGTGCGGTTGAAAAGGTTGTTCTCAGCATGTGCTTATGGAAGTAAATGATCTGATTCAAGTGAAGTATGCAAAGCCTGATTTACATCGATCAAGTGTTTAGCGAAGTAGATAAGTACAGTAGCGCGGATCGGACAGTAGCGAGTAAATTTCGTTTGCAGGCTCACCACTGTACCTACTAGTCTAGTACTCGTAGTTATGTAGGCGCTGAAGTGGTGCGTAAAATTTTGGTGCGTAAAATTGAATTCCTCGTAATATCTAAAAAATAGCTTCAATAGCTTGTGTTGCTTTAATAAAATATTTCTAAAACCTTGCTTGTTGTTTTATTTACCTAACTATATAATAAATTAGATTATAAACAACTAAACCCTAATAAGCCTTTACATCTTTTGAAGATAATTTATGCAGCGTCAGGAGGCAACCTATGCCTACACTTAACGGGACACTATAGTGTCTGGGACAATGTTTAGATGGCTTGCCCAGCGCCTATACCATCCTCTCAGCCTAGTCAGCCATATCCACAGGAAAGACAAGGTCAATACGTGCGGAGCTAACTAAGCCGCGGGTTTCCCCACGATGTTTTCCTTCACCGCAAAGCTCGTGTTAATGCGCATATAAATTTTCCGAACGAAAAATCCATTGATGCACGGCCGGGATTTGAACGCACGACCTTTGGATCGAAAGTCGAGGTGCAATCCCACTCGGCCAACACGGCTTTTTCAACAAAACAACTAAACAATAAAATAGACACATTTATACCGGTGACGCACGCTTGCTTAGCTATGCTCTCCTAAACCTAAATTGGATATTTTATTACAAAAGTTATAGTAGACTAGCTGTGCCCGCAACTTCGTCCGCGTGAAATAGTGTCTTTGGGTACCGTCTTTTTTCGCATTAAAAAGTAGCCTATGTCCTTTCTTAGGCTTTAAAGTATCAGTGTACCAAATTTCATTTAAATCGGTTCAGTAGTTTTGGCGTGGAAGCGCGACAGACAAACAGAGTTACTTTGGCATTTATAATATTATAGTTAGGATTGTCACACAAAGGAGAAAATAATAATATTCCTCGAAAACAAGTCGCTCAAGTCGAGTGAAAAACAGCATTTCATACGAGGTTACTAAAAATTATTAGTGAAGTATATTGAATTCAAAGGATTTTAATTTTTCCAAGTAAATTCACTTTTAAACGTAGACACTCGTCGGTCCCGGCTCTAGTAGTCGTTAAGCCATAGCGGAGGCCTTAAGGCGGCCTAATAACTCCGTCACCAGAGTTGGCCAATAACTCATACGGGCTTGCTTGCTAACGTAGAGACTGGACATACGAGTATATAATAGTAGATTATTAACCTAGGGGACAAAGCACTGTCTTATGCCGAGTGAACTCATGAATCCCGAAGTCACGGAGGATCCTAATTATTTACTTTTACTGATTAAAATAGTTTGTAATCTTATCGAATTAATTTGATAGGGCCAAAGAATGCTCGAAGGGCCAGAGACTTGATAGTGTTTTGTTTTTTTACTGTTGTTGCAAAATGACGCATATAATTTGTTTGACATTTTAGGACCATAACTAATCAAAGAGTAGCTGTATAGGTGATATTGCATGTTTGCTTTTGATCGTCAACCAACTGTGTTGTTTGACTCACTTGTACTAATGAGCGATGTGTTACATTACAGTAATGATAAATGTCGCAGGTTCGAATGCCGTTCAATTCTTAACTTTTGGGATGTTATAAACACCATTGTGTTACAAAATAACCCTCTGAAATTACTAAATATACGTGAACCCTAGCCACAGAATAATGTAAGTATGGCCCTGTACAGAAAAAGCGCCACCGCGTAACTTTTTCCATAACTAAAAGGCGCGTGGAAAAAAATGCGCGCCAGTAACGTCATCTCTTAGCCGCCGCCAGAATTTTTCCAAGCTCCGGTCATAACACTCGACCACGTGCATTTGTTTTGGTTGGCTTTTTTCTGAAAAAAGATCGCATACATAGCCACTCACCTCGACCGGCGTCGTAGGTGCGCCAAGCAAAATGGTCGTCATTTTTTTCTTCTCTTTTCCGCCATCTGTCTGTCCTTTTCGGTCAAAAATGCGATCGTTATTTCTGTTCCGGTGCGATTGTGTGCGTCTAGCGATCAGCGCGTCAGCTATACACCAAGTTTCTGTCGTTTGATTTTGGATTCTATATCGTTAGAGATTAGGTTTATTTTTGGCTGATCAGCGAACCGTCTTACGTCTAATGGCGGACGGAGAAAAAATAGAAATATAGGAGGCACGGCGTGTACGATAAAGAGAGCGGGAGTCGTTAACGATTCTGCGCCGGAAAGTTGCGCAGACTGCGTTTTTGGTGCTTTTTTTGGGGGCATCGCCTCACACCAGTGGGTGATTTTTATTTCTGTCTTTTTCTGGCACGCAGTCTCTTTCCTTGGCGGTTTGTGACTTGTGTGTGGATATTGGGGAGGTGTACGTGTGTGCGTGTCCGTCGGGAGCAAGCACCTACTAGCGCTAGATTTTTGCGTGCAAACTTCCTAGATAGCGTGGTAGGGTAGGTATATGTACGGGTGGTATATAATGAGATGTCACGGTTATGTGCGGATATATATAGAACTGTGGAACAAAGCGTATATACCGCTGATTAATCATGGTCTTTCATAATTCTGCGCGCGCCCGCGGCGTAAGTACGTTATAACTTTTAACTAGGTACATGCGGATGGACAATCCATTTAGATTACCTGCCTCTATCCGAATTTATGATCTAACTCGATGGGCTCATGGCTTTTATCATTCAAATCATTTACAAAGAGTGAAGCACTAAGAACGATAGTGTTTCCTACGTAGTGTCTTGAGTATAACGCAACGCAAATGACTGTCAATAAAATGTTATTAAAAAGTATGGATTTTTTTTCTTTACGAAATATTTTCTAAAACTAGTTCTCGGTTTCTATAAACATTTTTAGGAAATCTCAATCATAAGCTATTTTATGAGACGCAGTTGGCGTTACCGTATATTCGTGGGTTCAAATCCTATTCGCGTTACTAGGTACTTCGCGTAATATCATATTTACAATAAGTATACAAATACAATACGAAATAGTATTAGTTTAGCTTCACGAGTTTTTTTAGAACCTTCGATATACAAAAATATTTTCTGCTGTACTGTTAGTCTCAAAAAAATATTTTTGTATAATTAGCATTAAGACTCCAGGCTCAAAATAAAAACATTGTTACCCATAACAAAATCGAACCCACCACTTTTTGGTTCACTTACGTCATAGGTCTCTACGTCATAAGAACCTTCCCTCCCAAATTTTGTGCAATATTTCATCATGTTATTCTTATATTCATGGTAAGATCAAAATTAATAATAAAATTTGTAGACATACTACGATTAGAGCTAGTTCATATTTCGTAGCGCTACAATATCTACGCGGCGCGCGGCGTAGCAGTTAGCTACGCCATCTAGTTTGAATAGGTAGAACTGATCATAGTCTGGGCAGATTCAAAAAATAACAAGGATAAAAAATATTTATTACTTCTACTAGCCAACATGTCAAATTATAAGTAAATTTTCAAATTTGTTTAAAGAACATTTTTATAAAAATTGTCTATCAAGATATTATTTATAGCGCCATCTATCGTCGAGTAGCGTAAGCGCAAATTTCTGAGGATGAAAACTGGTTTTCACGGGGTTGTTCAACTTGAACGGGCGTGTACAGTCGAGGTCAAAATGAATTCAAACGCCCTGGAATTCATAAACGATGTTACTCCTTTTTTTTATAAACTAAATAATCAAAGCATTTCATTAAATTGATTACTAATTATATGATTATTACTAATTATTGATTTTATCGAGATAAAATAATAGTCACATCAATTTAAAAAAAAATTATGAACTAAAGAATAACTGAAACTAAGTAATAAACATTTCATTTTTTTTTCAACTATCATCAAGAAGTAAAAACCTTTAAGGTAATAATTATTATTATACTCGTAGTAAAAAAATATAGTTGAGCTACCCATAAATCATTTGCAACGGTTTGTGGATAGCTCAACTGTTTCATGTGTACTTTGTAAATATTGTAAATACTGTATTAGTTGTAATTTTCTTTGAAAAGGTAATTTTGATAAGCTTATTCAGAAGATCAGACCAAAATAAAAATCTCTCAAAAAAAATTGACCATGTAGTTATTAAAGTGATCAACGTTCATGTTGACTGTACTAGCAGTTATTGATAAGACATAGAGAAAATAAGAGTCGGCACTATGCAACTGCTTGAGTAAAGCGATATCAAATACATTTGCGTTACACTACCGCTTCTGGTCAACATTGTGGATGCGACGCAGCAACAAAAACAGCTTTGTATTACAAACCCGTGTCTGATGTCGCGTTGTTTTGCAATGTGGATAGCATGGTTTTTAACTAAAATAAGATATAGTTTCGCTGTATTTTATGTTGTTTATATACGAGATAGAGCATCACCTAAGCAAATAATCCTATTCCTATTGTATATTAACTGAATATAATTATTAATGATTATTTAATATAATCATAATATTATAAAGGCGAAAGTTTGTAAGGATGTTATGTATGTATGGATGTATATATGGATGTATGTATGTTAGTTCCTCTTTCACGCAAAAACAACTGATCCGATTTAGATTAAACTTACAATATATATAGTTCGCGACCTGGATTAACACATATATAGGCTACTTTTTATTCCGAAAAATTAACGGGATCCTACGGGACGCGAACGGAGTCGCGGGCGGAAGCTAGTAGTTTATACTATAGTAGCTACTTCTATTATACCACATACAGTACAGCAATATCGTATTTCTACGAATTTCAGAACGAATTAATGCAACCAGTTTTGTTTTATTTCATAACTAGCTGATACCCGCGACTTCGTACGCGTGTGAAACTTTCCACAAAAATATCTGTCGTCAGCTTAAGATGAACCTCGTAGCAAATGGCTGCTTTTGGTTTAGAGAGTTCAGGCTGTGTCTAAGAATCTACGTCTTTGATTTCTATAAAATAAAGTGTTTGTTTCATACCGGAAAAAGGGCTTCCGAATAGTAAAGTTTCATTTAAATTGGTCAAGTAGTCAAGGCGTGATCCGCGAACAAACAAACAGATAAACAGACAAACTCGATTTTCGGAATCAGAATCGTTTATTTAGTAGATCTGCATATTTCGTTTAGCCATAGGTATCTTTAATTTAATTTTTGGCTCTTTTACAGTTTTAGAATAGTACTAGCCGTCGCCCGCGGCGTTGCTCGCGTTCTAGACCCTTTAGAGTGTGACTTTTCAAAATTCCTTTCTTAGTGCACCCGTACACTATATAAGGATACTACCCTCCAAATTTCATACCTCTAGGACTTATAGTTTAGGCTATGCGTTGATTATCAGTCAGCTTCAAAAGAGTTTTATATATTTAGAAGAAGAAGATAGAAAATATGTTTTGGTATTTCTATGTACAATAAAGCGTTTTCATTCATTCATCAATTCCGAAGTACGGATTGCAAAACCTTATTATGAATTTAGGCTATTCCTCGAAAATCATAAGCTCTAACTGGAAAACTATTCTATTTTCATTTAGATACCAGCAGTTTAAAAAAAAACATTTTAATGGAATTAAAAAAGCAGCATTACTTAGTATCTTTTTCTTTTTTTCTAATGTAACTCGAACGAGAAGCATCCGAAGTCTGAACGCCTTGAATTTCAAAGTGAGATTTTGTACGCCCTGTATTAATGTATTATGATTTTTCTATTTATATAACAAAAATAATAGCCCTATATAAAGTTAGGTGCATAGAAAACGACCAATGACATTACGTATTATTGAATAAATTAAATTATAAATAGGCCACGCATTATGCCCCTTTACTGATAAATAGAGTCACCCTCCTTAACTATTCCTAGACGAGGGTGTCTATGAAAATAATTAAGGTAAATTGACCATTATATTAAGGGAATAAAGTTGAAGTAAATAATATACTTCTATGATAAATAAGTAGTTACACACTACATTAGTCTCGACACACAATATTCTTAGTCGTTACCTCGAACAATTCTCGTCTCCCTCGAGCTCGAAATCGTGCTTTGGTGGTCAGAATTACTTGGACGAATTCAAAATTACTAAAGCATGATTTTGAGGTCGAGTCGAGGCAAAAATTACTTGATGTTACAATTATGAAAATCTTTGTGGTTAAATGAGAATATGGCAGTAAGTATCGATAAGGTTTTTTTGTCGTGAGGATAAAAAATATTATCTACTAGGTATATAGTATTCAAACTAGGAAATGATAGTTTCCAGATCGCCACAGAATTGATAGCTTGTATAGATGTACCCATCTTTATGTGGTCGATTGTAATTTGTCAAAATATCTAAAGCATTTTTTGCTAATAATCTTTCTGCTTGCATAATTTTATGTATGAAAATCCATTTATAATCTTACGATAACTCATCACCCCTTTATGATCATGGACCATTCCATGCAGTCGGCAATAAACACAATTTCCCTCCAAAAATCGCCATTTTCCTGTACTCTACCCCGGGGATATTAATAATATATCACCCTGTAAGAAATCTCGAGCGAGGGCGAGGGTGGGTGTGCTAAATGTGCCTCGATCCCTACGCGCTAAAAACAAAAAAAAAAGCATAAGTGTCATGCGATTTTGAGCTGAGTTTTCTTGCCGCTAGAGTGGAAAATAACTTACATCGTTATCATCACTTAATCACCAGTGTCTTTCATAGCTACGTATGCTTAGATAGCGTGGTACTTAGACCCTTTTTTGCAAAACAAGTGAATGTGACGCCTCGCGAAGCAAGATGGCGGCGTTGGGTCCAGTACTTTTTTTGCGTGTAATTATTTCCTTTTCAGAGTTTCTGAATCAGTTGCATGTTGCGAGTGAAATCATGCGGAATTAGAGGTTTATTGTTTTTGGATTTCCCTCGCTGGTGTGTTGAAGAGAATAAAACCAGAGGGAAATGTAGCGTTACAAAATTAAACTTGTACTTACTCGAATTACTTAATCTAAAGATTGACGCCGTGTACCTTTATTTGGTTAAAGCATAGCGTCAGGTACTGATCGAATAAACGATCGATAAGTATTCTAAATTGTTATTTTTTCACTCTATTATTTTTGATGCGTCAACTAAGAAAATAAATAATGACTATTTAATGCAGTATTTAGAAAATACACATGAAACAGTAAGACGCTATCTACAAACCGTTACAAACAATTAGCCCTGGTAATCACTTGCACTCGGGTCACGCGTCGCTTTGACTAGACACCCTGAAAAAAATGCAAAGTTAAAAGATTCATAAATTAGTTCCATACTATCCATATCGCTCTACTGAGCTACATAGCCAACGCACAACAAAACTGTATTATATTATGCATGAGACAGAGACAATGTCAAAGTCATGATTGCATCTGTCAATCAATATTTGGCCAGATGTAAACGTAAATGACCAGTATCGATAAATCAATAGTAACCAAATCGATATCATATTGATTGCATTGAAATAGTAATCGATATGCATTAGCTACGTATGGACAGCTGTTAGTAGGTACTAGTATTTGTTCTCACGAATATCGTTTTGTATCGAAATACTCGATAGTTAAATCAAGTTTGCTTTTGTGGTAAAGCTTTCTAAAAGCATTTGGTTGTTTGCGATAGTGAAGCTTTTGTAATAACTCTTACAGAATATAGATTAAAATTAGTTTATGAGAAGAGCAACTTATTTTCAAAAAGATGGACAATGTGGACATGAAAAATAATCCGAGTTCCCAAAGAAAACGAAGTAAACGCGGACGAAGACAAAAAATAGTTCAAGTTTACACTAAGTAAGTAAACCAAAGCTACATTCGTAACAGAAGTAACTAAGGATTTAAGGAGATAAGAAACCATTTAAGGTTTTTTTTTTAATTTAAAACCATTTACGGAATTGACAAACTGTTCCAAAGTATCGATACAAAATAATCGGCCGGGCATATTCGATCGCGCGTATCGATACGAATTTTAGGCGAAGTGTCGAACGGCGATACGAGTAAATGTTAGCGCGTTTTCTCTTTTTGAGATCGGCGTTCGTGGCCCAGTAAAGGGTTATTGTTCTATTTTTAAATTCACACCAATTTTTCGTGTAATTTCTATTTTACAGCGCTTTCAACTTGTATGTCCATTTTAACAGAGATATTTTGTACCGACCCCACTTAGCGTGGGACAAGGGTACGAAGATGATGACTTACCACTATTTTGTAATTACAAAAAACTAGTACTATTTTGTAATTACACTGTTAACATTTAGGTAGCAAAAACTCAAAACTATTAATTAAAAAGAATATCCCAAAAAAAATGCCAATACCATTAATTAGTAGCCTCTGCTGCAACTGTCCTTAAATTTTTTTGGTAATTACAAAATGGTCTTTTTTTAATAGGTAGGTATAGTAAATTTGCCTATGTATCTCTTCTATTTACTTATTTATTTCACGGACTTGTTAGATGATTAGAATTGTTCTAGTGATTTTCATAGTTTATCCAATCCAACCAATTCATTTTTTTTGAGTTTATAAGCTTGCAACAATTAACTAATGTTTAAATTAATTTATTGGCTTCATGACACGTCCGATAAGAAACCTTGCTAGTAAGAAACTTGTGCTAAACTATAACATCTATTTACACAAGCGTAAGGTTCACGTCTAGCTCTCTACATAGACAATAGCTCCCTCCAAAACAAAGACAAACTAAATAAATGATTAGTCCGGTCTCGTCCGTCGCATTGCAACACAACATAACTGAAAAAACTCAAAATATGAGCTTGATAGCTTGGGTACACAACAACAATTGTCTGTTGTCAATGGTTGTCATTTTGCGTACGTCTCGTATCCGCCATATGCTGTGCGTCTGCTTTTCAGTAAACAAACAGAATGTTCACTTTGTGGTTTATACGCTTTCTGAACTGAGACTTGATATATCTATGTTTACTTATGGTTTTATATCACTGACAATATATAAAACTCCTTTGAAACTGACTGACAATCAACGCACAGACTAAACTATAACTCCTACAGGCATGACATTTAGAGGTTAGTATCCTTATAGTGTAGGGGTGCACTAAGAAAGCAATTTTAAAAAGTCACCCTCTAAAGGATCTGTAATGCAAGCAACGCCGCGGGCGACGGCTAGTAGATCTAAAAAACTTCTTTCTTTACTGCAATAGGTATAAAATTTATAAGTCAGATCAAGTATTTTAAGATTAATATTATATTCACAGGACGCCAAAAAATATCGACGAATCAAGATAAGAACCAACCACACTATAAACCTCCTTTTTCGAAGAATTTCCTCAACAAAAGACAACAAAAAACGTATTTTCAACGCCTTTGTGAATAAAGATCACATTCGTTGTAGTCCACGCGTTTTTTGTTAAAATTTTGCTTTGTAAACTCGTTTTTGCAGAGCCAACTCTATACAGGGCGTAAAAAGAATACTGATGAAGAAAAATAGTAGAAAAATAAGATAAAGAATACTAAAAAATACTGTATACAATACGCTTAGCTCTACTTATAGGATTCAATTATTATTGCATAAAGTTACTCTATATCGACACATTGGTATCAATTTTCTTGTTACATTTTTCTAAACTAACCTAATTTGAAAGCACTAAAAATGTTGCAATCCCCTTCTCATAAACTGAAACGACAAAGACGGCTATAATTTTAGATCTGTCTGATTAGGTTAGTTTAGAAAAATGCAACAAACGAATCGATATCAATAGGTAGCTTTATTTTTAAGAATATCTTTATAATAGACTAGCTGATACTCGCAACTTCGTATGCGTGTGAAACTTTCCACAAAAATGTATAATGTCCAAAAATATTTATTTATTTCGTTTTTTATTGCACGACAGCCCTTGAGGAGGCCTAAAAACTCCGTTAATTCATACGATCTTACTTTTTACTTACCTACTTATTTATTGCAGTTTAAGAGTAATCTTGCTACACCCTGTACAGCTCTACATAGCTGAATTACGCTGCAGAATTGAGCTCGACGCGAAGGGTCGAACCCTTTCATATGTACAGTACCATATCTTTATGTCGGTGTTCCTTGGGGAATGGTACATAGTACACTTTCAAGCTTGGCTGTGTTGTGTATGGTTATTTGTTAATACAAACGTGTTCGTAGAAAATAGAGGTGTATCTATTTATCTACGAAGTTGGGTACATAATAATTGTTATTAAATGTTGTTTTAAAATATTGTATTTAATAAAGTGAGTTGTGTGTTGAATCATTGTTACTATTTAAATACATATTATGAAAATATTGATTTATTTGGACGCAATGAAGCCTAAGTAAGCTATTTTTTATTTATCTGTTAATAATATCAACCGAATTTTTCGAATATTACAGTTATATAATTGTTAAAATTTTCGGTTTATACTTTATTAGTTCTTGAATGACATTTACTTCGTAATTTTGTTTTACAGCTTCTAGGTAGGTACTTACCTCAAAATAAGGAAGTACTTTCGTAAGTTTTTATTTACCTGGTCACACTGAACATTGCCATTAGTTACGAAATTTTAATAGACTAAACTAAGTAAAGGTTGAAAAAAAATATGGCTCCATTAAAAAAAATCACGAAAAGCATTAGCACCTACCGCGAAGCGATTGAAATCGTACTAATCTAAATGTAAATGTAGCACTTACCGGCACTAAATTGAACCTCAGTGGTATACTTTTATAGTAACTCTCTTTGATTCTACTAAGCATCAGGACAATAAAATTGTTGGGCTCATTTTGAACAATGGTAGTAAATACAATAAAATTTTTTATTTACTACAATTCTTAAAACTTATTGACTATCGATTTATCGCCAGGGCTGTATCGCCAGAGACCGAATAGCGAACGTAACAGTAAACCGACTAAAAATAATGATATCTCTGTCACAGAGCAACTTAATTTAGTAAGATTTTTTTATTAACGCATTTTTTTGATAATTTGCGATAGTCGTACAATGATTACAAGAAAAACTTGAAGTAAATGGGAAACCAAATGAATACAACCACTTTTGCATTGGAAATCGGCCAATCTATTAGTATAAAAGCGTAAAAATGTATTTATTCATTTGTGTCATAGATATTGAGGAGCTTTCGAGTTCAATCACCTTACTTTTTTCATTACTCTAGTTAAAAAAACCCTGCAAAATACATCTTTTTTTTTCACTTTAGTTATGTTGCGGATGTCTATTGTAAGACCATCCACGTCATTTTAATGTCACTAAAACGGATTCAAAACTTCTGTACCAAAAATTAGCATCTGTTGTTATAAAGGATTTTTTTCAAGCGACTTCAATAGCCAATTTCGATTCACTGTAAATTGAACCCTTTTAATCGAGCTTCGTGCAAAGTCGCAATCTCTGCAAAACCTGTTTGCTCCACAATATCGCTTTAATACAGTTTAAACAAGTTTCGAAGGATTTTGCAGCACTATTGCAAGTAGCGCTCAGACCTCAGAACAAGTTTCCGAACGCACTCCATTCATTGCTTTAACTGACAATGGTTGCCGAACGCAATTGTGCACTTATCACTTTTTTGCAAGTTTGGTATTGTGCAGAAACGAGTTTTTCGTATTTGAATAGACGAATTATTGTACATAAAATACAATTAATATTAACTTATAAAAACTAAATTTATAGAAGACTAGCCGTCGCCCGTGGCGTTGCTCGTGTTCCACCGTTTAGAGTGTGACGTTTCAAAATTCCTTTCTTAGTGCACCCCTACACTATATAAAGATACATACCCTCCAAATTTCATACTTATAGTTTAGGCTGTGCGTTGATTCTAAGTCGGCTTGAAAAGAGTTTTATATATTGATGATGATGATAAAAACAGTCTACACTTGCAAGCTTTTAAAGCAAAAATTAGCATAATTATAAAAAAATACCAACACATTCAACTATAAATAAAACGCAGCTCTTTGTTCAAAAGCTCAAACATCCAAGAAAGGATACGACAGAGGTGAAAAAATAAAAAAACACTAAAGTGCATAGACAGCTTTTTTAAAAACGTAATACTCACATTTCCTGCTAAGATAACGCTCCGCCGAGCGAAATATGAAAGGAGTTATCAAAACAATCTCGCGCGCACTAAATCACTGTACATAAGGGGAAGAGGAGTCCTATTTACTCGGAATCGGACAAAATAAATGTTTTTATTACATAATGCGAGTTTTCTCAAAGTCTTATTTGAAAAAGCTGCGCGGAAAAATAAACTTTCGCTGTTCTAACATACGACTGAATTTTTATTGTGGGTTCGCTAAACTGTTGAACTTTGAACTTTTTGTGAATGTAGACTTTGTTTTGATGGGTTTAGAGTTGTTGTTTGTGTGCTGAAGAAAGGGTAGAAAGTGCTGGTTTTTATATACAAAAGGTATGGCGCAGAATGTTAAGCAGAGGGATTTTGTCGCGCGGCCTGCGTCAGTTTTCGTCGCTTGGCCGTAATTACCTTTTATACCTTTGAGTAGATGTACGGACGAATGTAGGTATTTACAAAATACCTTTGCAGATAAACGCAAGGTACAAAACAGTGAAGTTTTATCTGATTTTCGTATTAAGCTTTCACAAAAGTTAAGTATTTACTTAATTAATATTTAAAGCTCTTTTTGCAAAAGATACAAAGCCTAAACTTGTATTCTAAAATTAAATGAAATAAAAACTAAACTGATTTTGTTTTTGACAAGTTTTTGAAGAGCTGTCAAAACTGTATTGCCCATTGTACCTCATACTTATAACTTATTTCTCTTTTATTGTTTTTCTTTTTTTTTTTCTTGGTGTGCAATAAAGAATATATCTATCGATCTATCTGTATTTTTTAGTGTCATATTGGTTTGGTCCTTTTATTTATTATGCGATCACACTAACACTTTTTACCAAATTATTGCTTTTTTTATTGCGATGTCAAAACAAAACAACCATCTACCTTTCTGAACCTCCCTACTCAGTACCTTATAAATTAAAAACAATGAATAAATAATGCGTGGAAAAAATAAAGCCGACGCGAATTACCCAACGGCCATACACATTTCCATAGCGGCAAGCCGGCCTATTCTAACCTCAACATAACTCTTCGTAAGCTCCAGAACAAAAAGCCACAGACAACGTTCCAATTACAAAAGGCAGACCCAAAAACCCTCGGCTTAAAAAAAAAAACAAAAAAGTTATTTAAATAAAACCCACGCCAGCGTTCTGTGTCGCATAAATTGCCTTCATTAATTTCCGGACCCTGCAAAATATTGTCTTGAAAGGATAATCAAATACAAAAACGGGGAAATGGCGGTGCGTCATTTCCATAACATTTCCCCCCCCTCTGTGCCCGTTTTTCGCCCCCTTTTCCGGTCCCTCCGTCCCCTTTATGAGGCCTCCAATTACAAACGGTTGAGCTTAAGGCCAGCATTAGAGAGACGCGTAATGGTCGCAATTATGCCAGTACTTGGCCATTAAAAATTTTATAATGGCAATTATTTGAAATGCGGAGTGGAGCGCTTTTCCCTGTGAAAAGAAAGGTTTTATTTGTTACCAAATTGCTAGTATTTTTTTACTTATGCATTGTTCTAGATCTGGCCCACTTAAGCTTTTATCTGCAAGCTTCCTAGTATCTACAAAAACTGCTTTACATTTTTGTTCAGTACAGTTTTGTTCAATGCCGCTTATGAGAAACTGTAAACTGAATTTTCTTATGAGGCAGTGGCAGGCATCCTCTCGCTGACTCCGGACTTACAGATCAGCCGATATTTTGGTCGGGCTCTTAATCATTATGAAGATGTCATTGAATGCTAGTGCGCTGCGCATATTACGATTCTTTAGCGGCCCAGCACTATAGGAGGCATACAGAGCCCAACCCGACCAAATTATTGGCTGAAAGAAAGTCTGCAGCCTGCGAGATGTCCTAGAAGTTTACATGTAGACGTGTTCCTGTAGCTTACAGTTTATTTATAATTCTTCTTCTTTTTCTTGTGGCTGTTCGGTGGCTAGGGCTGCCTCGAATTTGCCAATGTCAGTGTTTATTGACGTTTACTTGATACTAATCTTTAAAAAAAAAGGCGGAGATCTCAATAGGTAATTTATTTTATAATTCACTATTAGTGCCATTTAAAACTAATGATATTGTCAAGATTGTTGACAACTGACTAAAGCCATAAGCTTTCTCTATCCACCGATCATCATTATACCTACCGTTGGTTCATCAGACATGCGTGAGTGGGACTCATGATACCGTTGGTTCATCAGACATGCGTGAGTGGGACTCATGATACCGTTGGTTCATCAGACATGCGTGAGTGGGACTCATGATACCGTTGGTTCATCAGACATGCGTGAGTGGGACTCATGATACCGTTGGTTCATCAGACATGCGTGAGTGGGACTCATGATACCGTTGGTTCATCAGACATGCGTGAGTGGGACTCATGATACCGTTGGTTCATCAGACATGCGTGAGTGAGACTCATGATACCGTTGGTTCATCAGACATGCGTGAGTGGGACTCATGATACCGTTGGTTCATCAGACATGCGTGCGTGGGACGCCGACTGCACGGAGCAAGATGAGGGCCAAGTACCTATAGTATTATATGATCTGTGAAGAAGGCTATGTAAAATACACAATATTATTATAATTAAAAAAAGTTGGAGCCGAATGTAAAGATCTACATTAAGGCTGCACGTGCACTTGGTCGAAATTTAGTTACGTGTTCTGTTCAACAAATGCAATGACCTTTAGCCCGTTGTTATGGTAAAGACCATTATTTTGACCAATCGTATTCTATTGTTCTGGTCTGGCAATGCCAGCAAGTGCGCCTGCAGTGTAAAAGTTTACCAACGAAAGTAGCCGCTCCAATTAACAAAAACAAACATTTTTAAATAGAATACATAAGGGCGCGTAAAGGCAAACACCGAAGGGAAATCTTGTGAAAACACGGTAGGTAACCGCGGATCGGAGCCTAAATAAACACGCTGGTTGTTTGTCCCCCACTTAATTAATTTTCTCATTTCCTATTAGCCGGGAACAGCCGGAGGATTTGCCTTGTTTTGTTTTGGACACGCCGGGAGAAACGAACGTAGTTAAATTAATATATTATGTAAATGTTTTATATATTTACGTGAAAGGAGTTATACCTATAGAAAAAGAGGCGTCCTTATGTACTGAAAAAGCCCTCCAGGAAAATTGTCATCGTTTTAAATATGTAGGTACCTACCCAGAGTATATACAGGTATATACAAATCTACCGAAGAATTAACGCACGCATTGATCTTTATCATTATCATCATCAGAATATTATCAGATTATTGAACGCACGTAATGTCGTTCCATTAACATTAGGTACCAGTCAAAAAACGACGGTGATGACACCGTTTTTTATGTGAACCATACACTCTAGGAATACGTCTAATTCTTTTACGTTGGTTTTGGATACGTAAAGTAGAAGCCACACCTTGATTCACGTACCTACTTATCTTGCCCCCATATCGCAAGCTCTGAACTGCTTTCGCTGCCCAGCATAATGTCAAGTGACGTGGCTACGACGAAAACAAGAAGCTTTTGACGGCAAGAAACGCGCTGACACGCGCTAATGTCACTATTTAGTCACAGAATACCTATGATTTAGTATGAAAACAGTTTAGAAAACCTGCCAGGCTTAATAAACCTAGCAGGTTTTTATGAGACAACCATTTGACCACTGTATTAGGTAAGTACGAGTACCTAACGTTCCAACGTATATTTTGCAAAATATTCGCTTCAGTATCGGCTGCATAAAACTCAACCAACGAAACACACACAATAAAGTTACCTCCACTAGCACAACTAATATATTCCGCACCGCCTCCATATTTCACACACACACGAAGTAAAATCACCAATTTAGGCGCACGCACTTTTGGGGCAATTTGTCACAAAAAGTTGGCAACTTCGCCCCCGGGGTGGACCGCGTCATTTATTACCCTCCCCTACACCTCCCCCTCCCCTCAAGGGCCAGTAATTTCACCTTCAAAGCCTTCGCGGGAATGCGTAATGACTAACGACGTGACGTTAATCGCAGGGATTTACCCCTTGTCTGTTTATATGCATATTTTATGTGCCTTCGTGTTTGGAATGAGTTTCGTTCTCAGGTTAGACCTATAGATATTATATACCTTATATAGGTACTTGTGTATCTCGACCGAGGCAAATTAGATTTGAAGTGTTTTTGCTCGATATTTTTTTACTAGCTTTTATTTTCATGGCGTGGGCGTATGACGTCTGTATATGCTTTGACAGTTCCTAAATTTTAAGTAGCCCTGGTTGCAATTTATTCGTTGTATCTGTAAAGTTTTAATGAAGTAGGTAGTAACCTTGAGTATTTTTGAAGCATACGAGCCTAAAAACGTATGAAATGATGTAGCAACCTATTTTTGTGAGAAATCTTGTAAAACCAAATGTAAAATCAATACTTAGGTATGATTCATGGTTTTCCTACACCCGATATCCGAACTTCTAAAGACGCGTTTGTTCATAAATGGTCAACTATAATATAAACGCCCAACACTCAAATGGTCGTATAGCTTCGTATGATCTAAGGTTAGTAAAGTCTGAACCAAGACGTAAACATTGATTTTTTTCACCGAGATAGGCACATCTAATATCTATACAGATTTATATTTTTGAAACAGACTAAGGCCGGAATACTGAAAGGTCACTCAAATTTAAGCACCACTTAAAATTGCTCTGCCTCTGTTTGACATTATTCATTTGTAAGAGATGGCAAAATTTTTAAGCGTGAACTTAATTTAAGTGGCGTTTGAGTATTCGGCCGTAAGAGTGTTAAATGATATACGAGTAACATAACCTAAGTAAACTGCGTGGTGATCTCTAGATACACGCGGCGGAACCGAGGCGTGCCTGAACGGAAAACCAGCAGATTAGCACAGCCTCTAACTTCCATGTAAATGTGCGCCCGCCCTATGCACCTCTAGGTTCGCACCCCTTATAAATCCACCTAGATTAAATATGCCACCCAACTTTATCCTAGGACCACCTTTTGATAGATAGAAGATAGATAGAAAATACTTTATTGCACACCTTAACCTAGGAATTACAAGAAAAAAAACTTAAATTAATTGTTCAATGGGCGGTCTTATCACTATGCAGCGATCTCTTCCAGACAATCTTGGACGGAAAGGACTTCAAGGTATAATACAAGGTGCTGTATAAAAATAAAGAGATTGGAAGAAAAAAAATATTTTACACACAGCGTTTTAGAGCAGAAATATAACAATAAATTACACATTCTTACTTATATATACTACTTATAATATAACACACAACGCACGCAAAATAATAATAATAGTATAATAATATATCCACATACATATATAAGATATATAATATATACCTATACATATATACCTATACATAAATATGATTTAAAATAAATACTATAAAGACTTCGCAAGTGAAGTCAGTGACAACAAGATAAAATAGTGTTCCTTGATCATTGATTTAAATATTGGTAGTGACTTGGCACGTCTGATTGCAACAGAATAGTAAAACTTTAGCGGTTTCATTAGAAAGCGTTTTAGCTAACTTTAGCTTACTTTGGATCTAAGAATTATCTCTCTTGGTAATTAGAGCCTTGGATTGGAAAAGTTGAAAGACTAAACTTCGAAAGGTTACCACACGACTGTTTGAATAAAAACTTAATACCGCTTTCACACTATGCTCATGCCGCTGCCGGCATTATTGCCTCGGAGTTATTGCTACAGCAACATCGCCTTTATTCTCATTAGAAAGCAAGGAAATTAATTTGGGCCGTGAGCCGGGACAGAGACATTATCGTGTTTACACGAGCATAGGCTCGTGCCCACTTCCCTGCCCAAGTCCCTGCCGACTGCGGCATAGTGTGAACGCAACATAACATTATGCCTACCAAGCACGTCCACTGAGTAAATACTTTCTTACCTCTCACGCTTCGTCTTCTATGGTACTATATAATTATGTGAAAAATTTAAACCTCATTATTTTTGATTCATCATTACGCTATTCATTCTGTAATTATGCATTAAAATACAAAAACAGCGCTGGAGTCATTAAAATTCTGACGTCGACAAGAGTGTATAATATAAAGTCATTATGTAAATTTTGCCGGCCTTTGTAGGGTTCCGTGATTGAATAACCTACATACAAACCCCCGAAACATATAACCAAAATTGAGGTTTTTGCTAATACGGCCCGTATGCGTATACACACAGAAGAATAGATTTGAGTAGACATTTTCGTACCAAACTGCTCGACTCCGGGTCAGTGTTTGAACAGTAAATCAGCATACGAGCCTAAGATCCTTAGTCAATTCCAGTTTTGAAACACAAGAGAGCAATTTTTTTTAACATAGAGAGTTTTTTCTTTTAAAAATTGGAAAACATAAATAGAGTTTCGAAAAAAAAATTGTAATTGGAAAAAATAATTAAAGCTTCGAAAAAAATTATTAAATTGGATAAAATAATAGTATAGCTTCTGAAAAAAAATGTTTTTCTATGGAACACCTAAAATCATTCGGGACTACATCTCGCTTGACCAGTTTTCTTTCTGGTACAAGTTTAGGTAATTTGCGGAGAAAATGCGGGTAAAAAAAGTAAAAAAAGGTCATATAGAAGTTAGATATTTATGTCCAGGCTGTATCATTAAGGCTCTAATTGCTTTCGCAATGCTGGCTTTAGTTAAGAGCTATAAAATGCGGTTGGAAATGGCCGCAAATTTTGTAGAATATAGGCTTTGTTGTTATGTATAGAAAAAAATGTTATATACTTCGTATTTGCGAAACATTTGGCTTTCGATCGAACATTAAATACTTACCTGCTTCAGGGAAAATAACGGTACTTACATCTATCTGGGTGCTAAAGTAATCCCCACTTGTACACTGTACTATAAGACGTAGCGAATGGGGATTTGTTGGAAAAAAATTAAATCCCCATTGATGGGGATTTCTTAGTAAAGTTGTAAATAAATAGAGATTCTACAATTGAAATTTTTTGTTACGAATGTGATATAAATATAGTCCTTTATTATCTTCTCTTTATTTATTTTTAGGATATCTGAGAGATGCCTGAGTAACACTTTTGAAAACGAACCTGTGTTGAAATTCTTAATCGAATTTTATTCTAATCCAGTTTAGATTTACTCGTAGGTGTAAGAAAATTTCCACAAAAGATTTACAAATATCACTTAACAGAAAAATATAAAATATAAATTAAAAATTACGTCGGTTAGCGTGAAGGATCTTCAGTCGCAAGAATTTTTTTACACCCTGTATCATGTTATATTATATACTTACCTCGTAATTGATAAAAGGCTCTCTGATTTCTCACTGGACTAATAGATCACCAGTTTTTAATTAAGGAGCTATGTACAGTTGTACCCCTTTCCTAAACTTCGAGTATATAATTCCTGGCCGTAAAGGAACGGTAAGCCTTTTCTAAAAATATGTGACCGTGTTATGAATTTACGCGTACGAAAAGGTATTTACTTGATGGCGTAGAGTAGGCCAATACAATTTTGGTGTGGGGTGATGATATCTATGCCTGTCACGTTTAGCTTTTTTCTTCTTCATAGCAAGAGAAAGGAAGCTCGAGGAACCTTTACCCAGCAGCACTATATCTAGGTATATTCTTTGCAATGCATTCAATAAAATAAATAAAATGACGAATGTTAAGTCGTCCTTGATTCTGTGCCAGCAGTTAAATAGGTAAAAAAACAAAATGTTTTAGCTGGTTTCCTATTCCCCACGCGTTCCTAGACTAACTTTGTCACAAAAAATTTTTTGCACCTTCTTTTGTTTTTGGAGTCTTGGTAACGCTTTTGCAGTCAAAAAAAGTACCGTTTTCAGTCGGTCACCGTTTCTCACATCTCCGTGCATTATAGAATATTCATAAAACCACCCTTTACGACCTTGTAAAGGGCTATATAAAAATTTACAGGCAAAAAACGTACCTAAACCCTTCAGGCGTGCTCTTGGGATGACCCAAAGTTTGTAATTGAATTTTTGCCTGGAGCCGCAAAGGGCGTCCCTGCTTAATTTGCTGGACTCGAAAAGGGTTGCGTGGTGGTGTAAGGTACTAACTGATGAGGACTGGCATTTAGAAAAAACTATAATAATAAGTTGATTTTTCTTTCAATTCCTTGCTAAGATTTCAGCTGAAGTTACCTAATAAGAACTAATTTTGAAAAAAGATATTTATTCCCAACACGAGGAGAGGAGTTTTTCCTGTTGTTCTGGTTATGACCTCAATATTCAGTTCAGTTACCTATCTTTTTTGAAGTTATTTAGTACTGAGGGCCTAGTACGAGTTTTCAGTGTATAGTGTGGGTGTGAAACGTCTGACGCCCAGCACACTAGTGTGCGCTGATTTGTATGGAGACACTGTGCGCATTCTTTGTGAAGCTACGGGCTTGGTGTAGACCAAGCTTCTCAAAGAATCCGCTCCGTGTCTTCATACAAATCAGCGCCCACTGGTTTGCTGGGCGTCAGACGTTTTACACCAGATTTACAAAACTCGTACTAGGCCTTCTGATATAGGTTTACTTAGTTTTTTAGGTTTACTTTTACTTAGTTTTTTTAGTGCCAGAAAGGTAGAGAAGACCTTTGTTCTCTTTACATAGTTTTCGGTAGTTTGTGTGATTTATTCGCTGCAGGCCTTTAGCTTACATGTCAAAGGCACGTTTACTCATATTGTTGTAATCAAAAAGAAATATTCAATTTTTTACCGGACCAAGGGCTGTTTTGGTCTCTTTTTTCGGCCTAGTACGTGCTAAAATTTTATTCCGATCCGGATTATATAAAAGTTTAGGTGTTATATTCTCTTTTTTCCTTTTTCGATTAATGTTCCGCTTTTGGCGGCACTTTGATACAATCTATTGTGTAGGTAGAATTTTATAAATCCGATGCCTACACGGTTTTTATTTTGAAGTTAAGGTATGGATTTATTTTTTTATAAAGTATCATACAAAAAAGTTAGAACCAACTCCCAGTCGCAGAATGTGTCGAATTATCTTGTCCATATAACTCCTAATAAGTTACATTCTCATGGGTACCTCCACGTCGTAACATACCTACTATCGCACTAAAACTTTGTAGTGAAGCTACACGCGCACTTGGCAGCTGAAGACTAGCCAGCGACTAGAAGTCACTTTAATCGTTTAAAAAACTCAGTGACTTCTACCTTTATTCTCATAAGTATAGATAGGTATTTTTTTACTTACAAGCTTTGCTTAGTTTGGGACTAGAAGGCGTTGTGTTAAGTGTCCGTGAATATTTTTTTTTTTTTGTAAAAAGGACCATACAAAAAAGTGCTCTTTTAGGTCTGGTTGAAATTGTTTATAACTTTATATAAATCATACAAGCCTAGACGATTTTAGTCGTGGCCCAAGTTGCCTGCTGTAGCCATAGCAAGAAGTGAGCGTGCAGCCTTAGTTCCAGAGGATAAAAGTAAAAATCCAAAGCTTTTTACCCTTTGAAACTAAGAAACTATGTTAGACTGTGTTACGCTGAGTTTAGTTGGAGCTTTGTGACGAGAACTTCATTATGCAGATTACGTCGTGTATTTTTATGTGTGAGTATGCTCACTCATAGGTAATGTAAATAAAAAGCGAAGAAAAATTTCTAATAGCAAAAATTGTATCTGTAGCTATGAATATTTATTACTTTTAAGCAAAATTATTACAAGATAGAATATACATTATATATATACATTATACATAAATAATACTTAATAAACAAAATGGTTTTGCTCTTGTTCAATGTACTTAGTAGGGCAGTCAAGTTATATCGGCTACTTCGGAAATCAATTTTTTTTTTGTTTTAAAAATGTCGCAATGTCATCTTGGCATGCATACGTCAGCATGCCGAGTGTGTACATTTGACGTTTACTACAAAGTCACGTAAACTATAATGTTGTATGAAGAATCAACAGCTTGGGGACACGAGTTTTGTCATTTTTTGAAACGACACATAGCACTTTTATTTTAATAGTTTTTCTTGTGTTATTGTGAGAGAAAATCCACCATTTTCTTTTCACGACAAACGACAGCCGACTTGACAAATGACTTGACTTGACTTATATTATTACAATTATATCACTTGACATTGGCAAAATTGTCTGTCGAAATGACGGACAGAGGCCATTAATGAAGAGAAGAAGAAGAAGAAGAATCAACAGCTTTGTAAACTATCCGCTAGGGGCGCTGCGCAATCTCTATACAAAAATATAGTTCTTCAACTTTGTAGATGCGTAAAACGAACAAGCATGCAGGTTAAAGTTGCATTTTCAGTCGCCAAGTGCGTTTGCAGCTGCAAAAATTGTAAACACATATTTAGACGAGACCTAATTATCTCTTCGGGGTTTTTTCTATTTTTTGCTGTCAAAAAATGATATGAAGTACATGGACGTTGATTTTTTTTCGGAGTGAAAACATCTCTTGAACATGGCTCTAAAAATGACGTAGATTACATTTTAATTAAGCCCTAAACAAACATTGACATCAATTTATCTCACCGTATTCAGACTTCCGAAAAACGTCATTAACAATCTTATTTTACGCACAAACATGGCCTGACTCAAAATCTGTCCCACACTTCGCTTTTCCATTTTCATTTACCATTCTTACTTGACCTCGCGTATCATCCAGTTCCTGAAAAACAACGCCGGGAAAGTGGGTGTTGTATGGATGGAGGAAGGTCTGGGTAAACTGGACTATTCCCGTTCAGCATCGTATGACAGATGATTATCTACGGCCGACGTCAAAGTGAATAATTGGACTTTAGAATAGGGATTTGGAAGAGTCGGTGTTAGTTATTTGTCTAAATTAATATGCATAGTCGAATTTTGTTTTATCTCTAAACTATCTCACAGCTGAATAATATCACAGTATGTTTTTAATGAAGTCCGAATACAAACACTATCACTAAGAATATAGTTATCATCCTATAGGTAGGTACAAATTGCTTTGATTGTTGATATTACTACCACTTGCAAACAATTCATCAAAATAGTTATGTAGGTACATTTCATAGTATTGATTGTATAGTTCTCTTTATTTCATTCTGTTGATCAATATTTTAAGCAATGCGGGTAAAACGACGGCATAAATGAACGCCAAAAAATAATATTGTGTTTAGATTTTGCGCTGAAAATTTTCATAGAGCTCATAAAGTCTATCAGTAAATGGAGCGTTTTACGAGCAAGAGCAGTTTTTTTGTAAAATGCAATTGTCATACGCTTTTTTTTATGAAATTTTACAAAGACAAAAGATATTGTACAGTAAATATATTTTTTATTGTTTATTTTTAATTGTATGATAAGTAAGTCCTGCATTATCATTCAGTTGAAATAAAAATATTTGCACATAAACGTCGTTAGTGTGATTCCACGTTGTTTCCCTAAACTTATGGACTCATTAAAATTTCTTCAGCGTTCAAAAATGTGCTCTCCGAAAAATCTAAAAGCAAAGCACGCTCTAATTTATTCTACAAACCATGACTCCCCCTTTTTACCCTAAAATAATTCATAGGGAAATAAATGCCCAAGGAAGATTGTCGAAAAAATTATGCCTAGCATAAAAGGCCCACCCACAAGCTCGCGGGCTGCGGATGGGATTTGCCCCGACCTCCCCCACACGCACATGCGTGGTGGCCCCACCTCACCTAAGCCGTGGTCTTCCATTTTGTTTTTGTGTAGTCATTTGTTTTTTGTCTGTTTTGTGCTTGGTATTTTTTTCTAGTTTCTAGGCAAGTTCAGTAGGGCTACTCTTGACCACCGCCGTTCCAAATTGGATCCGGATTTTGACAGATCTCGTGTCATTTTGTACTGAAAAATGACATTACTACTGTCAAATTCCGTGAATCCGGATTGGAACTGTGGTCGAGAGTAACCCACCTGTCTCCCAAGAAATCCAAGCTGTTACGTCATTTCTGTCAGCTACAAGTCTACAGACCAGAGATGGGCATTTTACCGGGAAAATTGAAAATACCCGGTATTTTGGGTAAAATTCCCGGAAACTTTCCAAAATGGGAATTTTCAAGGGAATTTTCAATTTTCAAGAGTTTTTTGAGGTTTTTAGCTGTGGATCGATTAAAATGTAAACAACAATTGTTATTTGGAGCTATTTAATATGTCTTAATTATTAAAAAAGGAAGAACTACCTATCTATTTAGTTTTCATTCGAAATCTACATAATCTATACGTACCTACCTCTAAAAGAGGAAGGGGATTATCGTTTGACTAGCGCACTTGAGAGATTCGAATTTTGTCATTTTTTTAAACAACGTACTATATCACTTTTCTTTTAATAGTTTTTCTTGTGTTATTGTGAGTATTATTGTTAAATTTTGGTGGAATTTTAACCAATAATACTTAGGTCGTAACATAAAGTGTGAGCCATTGGAATAAATGTGTGTGAAGTGATTTTTCTGAATGTGAAAACTCGTTTCAGGTTTTGAAGACAAAATCCACCATTTTCTTTTCAAAACAAACGACAGCCGACTTGACGAAGACTTGACTTGACTTATAATTTACGCTAAACAAAGTAACGTAAGGGAAAAAACATAACGTTAGACTAGGCGGTATGGTTTTAAAACTATAGCCCGCTCCGAGGTGCAAAGAAAAAAAAAAAAAACTATCGCTCTTGATTCTACCACATTGGTATTATTCGGTATGGTGTTTTTTTGAGAACCGTGGCCGAGGTACGTACCAGTGTTTACAATTATTTGTGCCTGAAAAACCTTGGAAATAGTTTGAAAATGCACATGCATGGATTTACTAGAGAGTGCAAATGAATTCGATGTGTTGTCCAAGCCAAGAATGCAAGATACATAATATCTACCTAAAGTGCGGAGTGATTAGCAATTTGTCGAGAAGATATCAACACTTTATTGGACCCTTTTGGAGTACTTGCCTCATCAAATGTACCTATACAAAGTTGATTCTTCACTTGCCACCAACCATACCACATCACAATACATGTTGATAATTCAAACAAAGCTACAAAGGTAAGAATGTTTTGGTAAAATTACTCATCTGTGAAGTCAGCAAAACCCTCACTCTACTTACCCACCTTCATCTACAAACCATTTTATAAGTTTATATTCTACAATAAACTATGGGTAAATGTTCTACATTTTTATTTATGGGTAAATATCCTACAATAAACTATGGTTTAATTTTAGTATAATAGATCGCAGTACCTACAGCATGCACACAACTAGCGCCACTGAAAACCAGCGCCTGGGCAGGATATTCACATATCCTGCCCTGGCACCATGCTGAGTGGTGGCCATTTTTGTTATATTATTTTAATTTTAAGTTTCACTATAACATTGTAAATTTAAAAAAAATAACCAAATATTTTTTTTCTTTCTTCTTTCTTTCTTTCTAAATAGGTGATAAGCTCAATGTTGTATAAGTATTTCCTGCTGATTGAACTTTTCTTTATTTCAGGTCTTTGTAACGAATAAGACATTTATATCAGGCGGGCCCTACTACATGCTTGAGGTGCAGAAGTATACATACCTACATCCTATAGGAATAAAGCAGTGCCAATCCTTTTGGATGAGCTCATGATGAGATGAATCAACTCATAGGAAAGTGCACAGAAAAAAACCTTGAGGAAGTTATAGACATCCACATACCTACTTACAAAATTATTAATTTTGAATACTTCCTTACTACTAATCAACCAAATTAGCTAGGTACATACTAATATCTTTACAACTTATAAAGTTCATTCTAAAATTGTATAAAGCTATCGACCGATCAGTTCAAAACTAACTGTACCATTATGACCAGTATGATATTTCTGAAGGGCTACATATTCCATATTGCAAGTATATCCTACTGATGTTTAATGAAAATGAATTTTGAGATGACTACACTATTGCATTAGGATAAGCATGTTATACCTATACTATTATTATGTAACTTCATGATTAATGAATATAAATGAAACTTATTTTTTCAGCTTCTTTGTGGATGCATATTGAAGACACCCATCTCAGACCCGTAACTTAACATGCTTGCGGTTGTGAATTACACTTACTACAGAGTAAAGGGTGATACCTATCCATTTTTCAAAGCAAGCTACCACTGTGAGCTGAGATACTCACAATACACACAATGTATCCACTCAATGTTTGTGACGGGGGTAGTAAGACCAAAACTCTTGAAATAAAATATAAAATAATAATCAACATTGTTTTATTTAGATAAAAAGACTATAACTAAGCTTAGTTTACTAGACGGTTAACAAAAATATGAACCAACTAACAAAGTTTATGTAAGTACTCTTCACATCATTGTATGAAAACTCTTCTAGCCGATGGTGGTATGCAAATACTGAAACAAAATAATATTATAGGTCAGTTTTCTTGAATATGAATTTGATGTACCTAGCTACATTTCATTCTTAAAAAACCCTTATGTTATTAGTAATATAAAATAGGATTGATTTGTCTGTAGAGAATAGAAAAATTAAAAGCTAAGCTTGTAGGCACACCCGAACAATTTGCAAAAAACATTGAAATGTTTTAGTGCCTACCTAAATATTAGGAAATATAGGTAGATACTTTGTATACTTATATCATCATAGGCAAGTTTGTCCTGTCTCATCAGGAGACGGATAGGGACACCTTCCAACATTGTTTTGCGTAAGTATTCATTTCCATCAGTTAGGTTAGGATGTTGGGTGCTAGCTATTTCTATTTAGCATGTACGATAGATTATCTATATATAGCACCAAAATTGCACTGGCCCAAGAGCATTTAGTGGTAGTTACATTCCTGTAGATTTGTTTTATGGGTAGCATGTCAAAAAACCATTTATATTGTTACTTTACACAGGGTCTTTCCTTTATTGTTCTAGTACCTACGTCATTATCAAGTTTTATAAACCACCTCCTACAATTATCTTATGTACATGTACATAGAAATAGAAAAAGAGTTTTCAATTCAATTCTTGTCTATGGCCTTTGCAGTGTTGCCCGCAATTTCGCCAATGTCACGTCTTATTAGACCTTAGCACGATGGAGAATGACCGGTGGTGAGAAGTAATGATCGGTGGAGAATTTGGATCCAAGCAAAATTATAAGAAAAATCAACAAAAAAACACAATTCTAGTTAAAAATACAAAAGAAAAACACAAAAATGAAGAACTTAAACATACTAACATAAAGCTACCTATATCAAGTGTTAAAGTTTTATATGAAACCTACTAATATACTTACACAAAATATTTACAAAGGGGGTAAATGCCAAGGCGAGAATACATTTAAATGAAAATGGACGAGGGATTTCCGTGGGAATGATATGATACAATGACATGCTAAACCTTTGACAATTAAAAAAAATATGATCTACTGTCCCTTCATCTAGACCACACTCACAAAGAGCGTGATCCCTAATCCGAATTTTGGCCAGGAACACCGGAGTGCAGACATGTCCAAGTCTGAGCCGACAAATAGTTGATGTAGTCGACTTACTGGCAGAACGAAATTTAAAAAACCAAGGTTTGATAGGAATATCTGGTTGGATTCCGCCATAATATTTTCCTTTTATAGTTTTTGAAATCTCCCAAGTCTTAGTCCAAGACCTTAAAAGATCAGACTTTGAAACAGGAAGAAGGTCATGACAAAAAATTTTGAAATATTCTAAAGAACCTACTTGAGTAGCTTGTTTAGCACATGCGTCAGCATTTTCATTCCCCGATATCCCTGAGTGGCCAGGAATCCAAGCAAGAACAATTTGAATTCCAATCTGACTGCATTGAAATAAGGCTTCTCTAATTCTTAATACTATAGGAAATCGCGATTTATCCCTAAAGGGATTGGATAAAATACTCTGGAGGCAACTTTTGGAGTCCGTAAATATAATAGTTTTATCCAGGCTATGCGACTTAGAATACAGAATGGCTTCTAAAATAGCAATTGATTCCCCAGTGAAAACTGAACTAATCGAAGGACATTTAAAACTTAATATAATTTTGAACTTAGGAATCCAGACTGCAGCGCCCACAGGGCAACTGTCTGATGATTTAGAGGCGTCTGTAAAAACGTGTAACCAACCATCAAAATCTAAGTTAACTTTTTCAAAAAACACTCTACCAGCCTCAACAGTGTTTTTGTCAATACCAAAATCTGTGATCACACATGGTTTATAAACAAGGGCATTATAAGGAGTTGAATAAAGAGGATTACATGGAAATTGTGCGACAGGATGCGGAAGACGAGTAAATTTTAAATAACTATGTAAAATACATGGAAGGTCTTCAATCGATCTGTAACCAATGGAGTCAAAGACATTTGATAGTAGGATAAGTTTGGAAATTAGAGGATGACTGGAGTTTTGAAGAAGCTTGTACATAAATTTGTCTGACAGATATTGCCTCCGCAGCTTAAGAGGGGCCTCAACGCACTCGACCTGCATTGCGTTGATAGGGGAAGATTTCATAGCACCAATAATAATTCGTAAGCATTTAGATTGAATCTTTTCAATTAACTTGAGAGCAGCTTTATTACAAGGATCTAACAAGAAAGAGCCATAATCCATATGACTCCGTATTATGGCATTATATAATAATTTTTGAGTGAAGGGGTGGGCACCCCACCATACCCCTGACAACGATCTAAGAATGTTAATATTTTTTTCACATTTTTGTGCTATGTAACTAAAATGAGCCATACCGGTCAATCTATAATCTAATAACATGCCTAAAAATTTGACTTCTTTTACAATGGGAATAACTTCATTATTAACATGCAACCGCACAAGAGGAATGAATCGCTTTTTAGTGAAAATAACTGCACTACTCTTAGGGACAGATAATGAAAGCCCATGGTTAGAAAGCCAATCAGAAAGATAACTCAAAGCAGAGTTCAAACGACTCGAAGCAACTACCATAGACTTTTCACACACATAGAGGGCTAGATCATCAGCATACTGTAAAATTGAACAAAAAGGTTCTACACATTGTTCAAGATCGTAGGTATACAAACTAAATAATAAAGGACTCAGTACCGAGCCTTGAGGTAGCCCCTTCCATACATATCTAGGAGAAGAAAACAAATTCAAATTTTTAATGAGGATAGTTCTCTCTAGTAAAAGATTACATATAAATCTAGCCATCTTTAAGGGGACTTTTACATGCATGAGTTTCTCCCTGAGAAGCGGAAGCTGAACATTGTCATATGCCGCCTCGATATCCAAGAAAACACCGACCAAATACATTTTATTTAAAAAAGACAAGCGAATATCAGAGGTTAAAATACTGAGACTGTCGTAGGTGCTCATGCCTTTTCTAAATCCATATTGCGATTTAGCCAATATACCTTCAGACTCCATAAACCACTCCAACCGATGCTTAATCATATGCTCCATAACTTTGACCAACACTGAGGACAAAGCAATGGGCCTTCGGCTGTTTGGATCAGACGGGCTCTTACCAGGTTTAAGTATAGGAATGATAACCTGAGTTTTCCATGATTCTGGGACTGCACCATATTCATAAAAACAATTAACTACTTGCAAATAGTATTTTTTTGCATTATCAGGAGCATTTTTTAAAAATGAGTAAGGAATTCCGTCTTTTCCAGGAGATGAATCGATAAGTCCATCTAAAGCCGTTTGCAGTTCGCTAAATGAAAAATTTGCATTAAGACCATCTTGAGAAGAAAGAGGGAAGGAAGGAGAAGGTAGTACATCTTTATTAGGCACAATACAAGGGGATAATTTGTCAGAAAAAGCCTCAAGCCATGATGATGGATCATTTACAGTCACATTGACAATGTTGCATGAGCCTCTATATCGTTTAATTTGCTTCCATACACTAGAGGCAGGAGTTCTAGGAGATAAACCTTCACAGTAATTGGACCAGCCCAATCTTTTTTTGGTTGACAATAGTCTTTTCGCTTTAGCAGCACTTCTTTGGTACACCAAAAAGTTTTCCAGAGTCATATTCACATTATACTGCTTTTCCGCATCCTTTCTTTCTTTGATAACAGCAGAGCACTCTGCGTCCCACCAAGGAGTGGATACTTTAAATTTATACGGCTTTTTAATAGGAAAATTATCATCTGCAGAAGATATTATAGCATCAACTAATTTGGAATAACACTCAAAAACATTCGTAGGATTAGGAGGAATAAGATTATCAGTTTTCAACTCAAGGCTAGAAGAAAAAGAAGACCAAACAACGTCTGACAGTCTATATTTAAGGGAAGGACAAAAATTTAGTGAAGGAGAAGCTCTACGAGAAATATTTACTACAATGGGATAATGATCACTACCATATGTTGAGTTGAGAATGTTCCACGAAGCAATAGAGGATATTGATGGAGAACAAATAGTCAAGTCAACAGCTGATTTAGGATTTTGATTGGGATATACCCGCCGAGTCGGAGAACCATCATTTAAGACGCACAAATTAGCTTCATCAAAAATTTCTAGAAGGGATAAGCCAAATAAGTCATCAAAGCTGGCACCCCATGAGCGATGATGAGCATTAAAATCCCCCATTAAAATAATAGGAGAAGGAACGGATGCAATAATTACTAGTATGTCTGGAATAAGAGATGAATGGGGATGTGCAATATATAAAGATAAGAAGGTAATGTCAAGAGTGCGAACAGCTACTACATTTATATCAGAAGAGTGAGAAGGAATAGGAACTTGTGAAAAGGGAAGGGAGCGCCTGATAAGCAGGGCACTTCCAGCATACCCGTCAATCCTGTCATCTCGAAGGCAAGAGTAACCTGAAATCCAGAAACGAATCTCAGGCTTGAGCCATGTCTCCGAGACGGCAATGACTGACGGGCAGAATTTAGAAATCAAGTGTATGAGTTCAGTTTTTTTCCTGCGTAGACTTTGACTGTTCCACTGCAGAACAGACATTTGATCCATTATTGCAGGATAAGGAGATTATTTGCATAAGTTGTTGGGCAACGTTGGACGGTAGATGAGTCTTATTTTGAGACAGCAAATTTATAATGAGAGTAATGAGAATTTCCAGGAGATCATTTTCCTGAGAACCATCACTACCATTTACCAATGCACAACCATTGGGCAAAGACGATGGAATGTTACCAACAATGAATTGATGAGCTTGATGATCATATGCTTTCCCAAGGGAAGATTTTTTTTGGCGAACGGCAGGGACAAAAATTGTTTTTTTATGAGATACTGAGGAGATGGAAGCAGCTGAATTCGGGATGGAAGAACTAGGATAAGATGCAGGAGATGGCGGAGAAAACATTTCCTGGGCTACTTCGGCGTAAGATCTATTTACTTTGGGAAACCGGTTGGAGGCATCTTCATACGAAATGCCCTCTTGTGACATTAGCAACTTAATTGACCTTTGTCGACCCTGCTCTGGACAAGTCTTGCTAGAAGCAAAATGTTGACCCGAACAATGAAGACAAGTCGCTTTACTTTCAATTACATCACAACTATCACCAGTGTGAGGTTGCGAGCACTTGAAACATCTGGGACTAGACCGGCACTGAGCCTTAATATGCCCGAATCTGCAACAACTTAAACACTGTATAGTGGGGTACTGATAAGCTTCCACTGCCAGAGATGTGTGAAAAGAATATACTTTGCTTGGCAGAATCTGGCTATGGAAAGTCAGAACGACAGTTTGAGTGGGGACCCACGTCACAACTCCTTCATTTATTGTTTTTCTGTTCAACCTACGAGCTTTTAAAACTTCGCCACAGAAATTTGGAACGGAGAGCGAATTAGCAAACTCTTCCATGGATAAATCAACCGGAACCTGACGAACAATACCCATCTTAGTTATGTTGTAGGTAGGAATTGTGACCTCATATTTAGACATTGTCAAAATAGGGTTATCGAGGAAATTATTTGCATCGGCAAATGTGCGGAATTCAACCGAGATTTTATTTCTACCGACCTTTTTAACTCCGCCAGGACATATATTTTGCACCTTGTTATGAACCAAAAATTGGCCAAATTTGATTGGCCTAATCGTCGTCCCAGCAGATTGATCAGGCTCAGATCGTGAAACGTGAACCAGGAATGGCCCTTTATCTGTAGGGGAGTACGCCTTAAAACCGATAACCATTGCATTACTACAGTACAGACCTTGGATAGAGGCAGAGGCCATCTCAGTACTCGTAATCGTTTTTTTTGATGATGAGGCGTGATCACCTCCATCTGATCGGCGCTTAATAGCAGAGGATTGGGAAGAATTAGTGAGGCTAATGCTTGGAAAAACATCTGTCGACATTGGAACCTCCCAAATATCCGGAGGATCCGGGGGTTTTAAAACGTCCTCCATATTGGAAGACGTTGTCTTTTTGAAAAAAAAATTACAAAACTAAAACATAAACTATAACAACCTACTATAATACTAATACAAATTAACTAACTAGAATGAACAATAATTTTACTTGGATATTATACAATTAAAGCCAAAATAATCTAGATCAATGAAAAAAAACCCGGAAAATCTCACTAATACGTGCGCTGGTTTCACTCGACGTCCATCAGAACCGAAAAAGAGTTTGATGAAATTGTTTGTTTACAAAGTCGAGACAAAATTTTTTTTTTTTTTTTGTTCGCTCCTCAGAGCAGGCAATGGTTTTCAAACCATTCCGCCTAGTCTTACGTTGTTTTTTTTTCCCTTAAGTTAGTTTGTTTATGTGTTTGTCTTTCGTAAATATTCTTTTATGTAGATATCATATCAGTTAATGATACACATCTGAATGAAAACATACCAATAGCTGGTACACATCTGAATGGTTTTATTATTTTCTTCGTCTATTTTCACCTTTATGTACATACCTAATTAATATATTATTTACATTTTCTTTAATTACACAATAGTATTAATAATATTATTTACAACTAACGTTACGTTACAGAGACATAGCATACATTACCACAGAATACGCAATAAGTTCTACGTACACATTCGACATTTTCTTACTATCTGTCACTGTCAGCCGACTTGACTTGACATATATTATTTAAAATTCATCACTTGACACTGGCAAAATTGCTTGTCGAAATGACGGCCACAGGCCATAAAGGTATAACAACAAAAGAAGAAGAATCGATTAATCGGTTTTGCGAAATTGTACAAAAGACGAAAAATACAATAGCATTCTTGTTTGATGTCCGATTATTTAATGTCTCAATAGATAGGCACAACTAAACACCTAGTATGAAATATAAAAAATGGAAGGGGTGATAGATAGATAGATAGATAGAAAATTCTTTATTGCACAACTTAAAGTAGTGTATACATACAGGCGAACTTAATGCTAAAATAGCATTCTCTACCAGCTAACCTTTGGGTAGTGAGGATAATAATTTATTAGGGTAGTGCGCACATGGCGAGGCAGTATGATTTCATAATTTTAGCCTGCTTTTAATTCTACAACACGTAGGTATTTGATTTCAATAAAATGTGGCCTATGTTTCAATCCGGAAAAAGAGCTTCCGAATGAAATCATTGAAATTGGTCCAGTAGTTACGGCGTGATCCGCGAACAAACAAAAAGATAAACAGACAAACTCGATTTTCGGAATCAGAATAGTTTATTTAGTAAATCTGCACATTTCGTTTAATCATATATTTAATTTTAGTTTTTAGCTTTTTTAGTTTTACCTACCTATATTGGTATAGATAGCTAGATATGTTTTTTGATATTATTATCTATACCGATAAAACTAGGTAAGCACCCTGAAACAGTAATACTGACTTTGAAAATCGTTTTTACCCGTGAAAATACTCATAAATAGTTTGCACTTTTATGTTATTCTGGTGGCTTTTCGATATGCAAACCGATAAAACTAGGTAAGCACTCAGAAACAGTAATACTTTCTTTGAAAATCGTTTTTTCCCGTGAAAATTCCCAATTTCGGCAATTTTCCCGGAAATTTTCCAAAATGGAATTTTACCGGGTAAAATCATTTGGGAAAATTCCCAGCGCCCATCTCTACTACAGACAGAAAACACTCGTAAATTCCCTACGTACCTATACAACCATGAGTCAAGCTCGTATTAGCAATCAAAAGCATTTGTCATTCATCTCGAGAAGATTTAAGGTTCCATGTCCAGGGCATCCTAAGACTGTACCTACGAAGATAGTTATAACGCAGTAAAAATTACATGCTCGTTAGTTACGCGTTGGTAAAGACCCGTTCCACGTTTTCGGCACATCTTCACCATGTTTAAAAAACCTGTAATAAACCATGTCTAATCCAATGTTTTCTCAATTTTAGGTGAACGAGGTGAACCAATCCTCGTCTGATAAAGCTGTAACCTCTGTGGGTTATAGCGGATTCGTACCTTCTATTGTTACGCAAATCATAAAAACTAATTTTGAAATCCCATACAATGATATCCGATTCGTACCCTGGTCTATACGGTTCAAATTTAAACAGAAAAACTTAAAGAAAAGTACAGTCGGTGCGATGAATGATGATCAGCCCGGTGTTCGATGTCTGCTGCACAGCACAATCCATGCAGAACAAAGGTAATACCTACTTGAATTTTACAGAATAGGGTGCCAGCCTTGCAAATAAATCACACCTAACAATTACCATACGGTTTTGATGTTTCTCTGAATTAAGGACTTCACATTCAAAAAGTATGAATGTGAAGTCCCTAATTCAGTCCTTTACCTTTTTTTTTAATGATCAAAGTAATGGAACAAGCTTATACCTCACTTGATGTTAAGTAGTAACTTCTGCCTATAACAATGCATCACCTCACAGAGCAAGTCCAATGAGGACGTGCCCTGTAAGGCAATGCACTGCGTCCATCACTCTGAGACGTAAAGATCTTGAAGTCTCATGTGCCTGTAATTACACCGGCGCCCTTACCCTTCAAACCGGAACACAGCAATGCGAGCATCGCTGCTTATCGGCAGAAATAGGTACGGTGGTAGTACTTCCCCGGACGAGCTCTCACAAAGAGCTCTACTACTACTAAACCTACTTGTGTTACAAAATATCCTACCATACATTTCAGTTTATAGATTATGATTTTACT